>CM026897.1:24281570-24881570 GCA_015227895.2 Colaptes auratus
TATTAATAGCAAGAGGAAGGGCAAGGAAAACCTCAACTCCTTGGTGGGCACGGAGGGAATGTTGTAACAAAGAATGAAGAAAAGGCAGAGGTGATAACACCTCTTTGCCTCAATTTTTACTAGCAGTACAGGAATGTCTTCCAGACAGCTGGCTGCAGAGCTGGCAGAAGGAGCCAGGGAGCAGCATAGTTTTCCTCTGTTCCAGGAGGGATTGTTAGGGATCTTCTCAGCTGCTTTGAACCCCCACAAGTCCATGGGCCTGGATGGGATCCATCCCTAGGGTGCTGAGAGAGCTGACAGATGAGCGGCCAAGCACTCTCCATCATTTTTCAGCAGTCTTGGCTCACTGGAGAGGTCCCAGAAGACTGCAAGCTGGCCAACGTGGTACACATCCACAAGAAGGGCCAGTTGGAAGAGCCAGGGCATTATAGGCCTGTCAGCCTGACCTCAGTGCCAGGCAAGATTATGGAACAGGTCATCTTGAGTGCAATCACACAGCACTTACAGGATGGCCAGGGGCTCAGGTCTAGCCAGCACGGATTTAGGAAGGGCAGGTCCTGCTTGACCAACCTGATCTCCTTCTATGATCAGGTGACCCGCCTGGTGGATGTGGGGAGGCCTGTGGATGTAGTCTACCTGGACTCAGCAAGGCCTTTGACACCGTCCCCACAGCAACTCCTGGCCAAGCTGTCAGCCCATGGCTTGGACAGGAGCACACTGCGTTGGGTTAGGAAGTGGCTGGAGGGCCGAGCCCAGGGAGTGGTGGTGAATGGTGCCACATCCAGCTGGCAGCCTGTCACTAGTCATGTGCCCCAGGGATCAGTGCTGGGCCCCATGCTCTTTAACACTTTAGTGATGATCTGGATGAGGGCATCGAGTCCATCATCAGTAAATTGCGGACGACACCAAGATGGGGGCAGAGAGTTGATCTGCTGGAGGGCAGAGAGGCTTTGCAGAGGACTCGACAGGCTGGACAGATGGGCAGAATCCAACGGCATGAGATTGAACACATCCAAGTGCGGGTTCTGCACATTGGCCACAGCAACCCCATGCAGTGTACAGGCTGGGGTCAGAGTGGCTGGAGAGAGGCCAGGCAGAGAGGGACCTGGGGTGCTGGTTGATGGGAGGCTGAACATGAGCCTGCAGTGTGCCCAGCAAGCCAGGACGGCCATGGCATCCTGGCCTGCATCAGGAAAGTGTGGCCAGCAGGAGCAGGGAGGGCATTCTCCTGTATACAGCATGGTTAGGCCACACCTGGAGTACTGGGCCAGTTCTGGCCCTCAGTTTAGGAAGGATGTTGACTTGCTGGAACGTGTCCAGAGAAGGGCAACCAGTTGGTGAGGGGTTTGGAACACAAGCCCGATGAGGAGAGCTGAGGGGAGCTGGGGTTGCTTAGCTGGAGAAGAGGAGACTCAGGGGTGACTTATTGCTCTCTACAACTACCTGAGGGGAGGAGATTGTAAACAAGCAGAGGTTGGTCTCTTTTCCAGGCAGGCAGCACCAGAACAAGAGGACACAGTCTCAGGCTGCACCAGGGGAGGTTTAGACTGGATGTTAGGAGGAAGTTCTTTACAGAGAGAGTGATTGCCCATTGGAATGGTCTGCCCAGGGAGGTGGTGGAGTCACCATCATTGGAGGTATTCAGGAGGAGACTCGATGGCGTACTGGGTACTATGATCTAGTTGTTTAGGTGGATTGGATTGGTTGATAGGTTGGACACGATGATCTTGAAGGTCTCTTCCAACCTGGATTTATTGTATTATTGTATTGTATCCAGGGAGATGGTTGAGACCCTGTCCCTGGAGGTGTTTAAGAGCAGGCTGGATGGGGCTCTGGCCAGCCTGATCTAGTGTGGGGTCTCCCTGCCCATGGCAAGGGGGTTGGAACTAGATGATCCTTGTGGTCCCTTCCAACACTGGCTGATTCTATGATTCTATATACAAATGTATATTTAAGCAAATATTGTTTTACCCATGTGTATAGATTGCCCTCCTGTTTAGCAAAGACATACCAGATCTAGTGTGCTGTTTCACATAGCTCCTAAATCAGGTCTTAATGGTTACCTGCAAGGTGCCTTTAAACCCCAAAAAACTATGACCAAAAAAGATAAAAGACTAATATTAATTACCTAAATTGCCATTTTGTGCTTGAAAAGGTAATTTTATAGGTAATTTTACAGGTAATTTTTTTATCAATACCCTTAGTTGCAGGAAGAAATACTGAAAGGAACAGGACAGCACGTGTCAGTAACAAGTGGCTCAGAGGCTGGTGCCACCAACAGAATTTTGGGGGTTTTGATCGTGGGGAACTTTCTACAGTACCAGGTCCGCTAACAATAGAAGGAGTACCCCGTCCCACAGGGGGAGAAAGATCCTGGCACATGAGAATAGCCTATCCCCCAAAGGGAAAAAGGTTCTAGGAAGGGAGTTGGCAGGTCTCATTGACAGGGCTTTAAACTAGATTTGAAAGGGGAAGGAGCTGAAACCAGTCCCCCCAGACAGGAGTCAGAGGATGGTAAGCTGGAGTCAGGGGTGAAACCAGCAGCCCAGCTGAAGTGCATGTACACTAATGCATGCAGCATGGGTAACAAACAAGAGAAGCTGGAAGCCTTGGTACAGCAGGAAAGTTAAGATGTAGTTTGCTATCACAGAGACATGGTGGGATGACTCCCATGACTGGAGCCCTGTAAGTGATGGGTACAGGCTCTTCAGGAGAGACAGGTGAGGGAGAATGGGTGGAGGGGTGGCCCTGTACATCAGGGAGGCTCTAGATGCCATGGAACTAGAGATTAAGGATGATCAAGTTGAGTGCCTGTGGGTGAGAACTGGAGAGAAGGCCAACAAAGCTGGTTGGAGACTGTTACCGGCCACCCAAACCAGGATGAAGAGTCTGATGAATTATTTTATAGGCAGCTAGAGGCTGTCTCAAGATCACCAGACCTTGTTCTTTTGGGTGACTTTAACCTGCCTGATATCTGCTGGGAACTTAACACAGCAGAAAGGAGGCAGTCTGGAAGCTTCTTATCCCAGCAGCTGTGGAGCCTACCAGGGGTAAGGCTTTGCTTGACCTTCTTTTTACAAACAGAGAAGGGCTCGTGGGAGATGTGTGTGTCACGAGCCCCACGTTGGGCGCCAATTAAAATATGTAGTAGGATGAGAAAGTTCCCCCCCCACACACAAAGAAACCACAGCTAGCTCAGTCGGAAAAACAGATGAAAGCTATATTTACAGGCATAAATGGAATGCAATGAATATGTACACAAATATACAAATTTACAATTATACAGAAATACACAGCAATGAAACGATGAAGAAAAGCCTTTTCCCTCCAGCCGGCCAGGGGGGTTCCTGACCCCCCTCTCTCCCTCCCTACCTCCCCTTTTTCCCCAAAAAGGGTTAGAGAGAGAGAGAGAGAAAGGCAATTAAGGAAGAAAAATTCTGTTAGCTCAAAGCGTATGTAAGAATTAGTTTTCTTATCTAGTTAGCTCTGTTAATTCAAGGCCGCTCCTGTCCGGCAAAGTTCCTGCTTCAGCGAGAGAAAACAGGCCCGCACAAACAGAGAGAGAGAACAGACTGAACCCACACTGAACCCACACTGAACTGACAGAACTTAAACCTACCAATGAAATTAGTTTAGACTATCTTGTTTTTTTTAAATATCAAAAACATTCAGCCAGAGTGTTCAGCAACTGTCTCTTTCTTAAAGGCACAGCCTAAACCGGTCACAATGTGGTGGTTGGAGGCTGTCTGGGGTCCAGTGACCATGAGATAATTGAGTTTTCAATAAGCAGTCAAGCTAAGAGGGGTAGCAAGAAGACCTCCACTCTGGACTTCTGGAGAGCAGACTTCAGGTTACTCAAGGAACTAACTCAGAAGGTACCTTGGGAAACAGCCCTTAAAAACAAAGGGGTCCAGGAGGGCTGGACCTACTTCAAGAAGGAACTCTTGAAGACACAGGAACAGGCTGTGGCAGTGTGCCAGAAGATTGAGCCGCCAGGCCAGACGGCCAGTGTGGAGGGGCAATGAACTGAGTGACTTAAGGGGAAAAAATAGGGTGTATCATCTTTGGAAGGAAGGAGAGGTAACCCATGGAATGTTTAAGGACGTTGCTAGGTCATGCAGGAAGAAAATTAGAGAGGCAAAAGCCCATTTAGAGCTTAGACTGGCCTCTGCTGTGAAGGACAAAAAAAAAATCCTCTTACAAATATATTAATAGCAAGAGGAGGGGCAAGGACAACCTCCACTCCATGGTGGACATGGAGGGGAATATTATAACTAAAGAGGAGGAAAAGGCAGAGGTACTTAACACCTTCTTTGCCTCAATTTTTAATAGCAGGATAGGTTGTCTTCCAGACAACTGGCTTCCTGAGCTGGCAGATGGAGCCAGGGAGCAGTGTAGTTCCCCTGTGATCCAGGAGGAAGTAGTTAGAGACCTCCTTAGCCTTTTGGATCCCCACATGTCCATGGGACCAGATGGGATCCATCCTAGAGTGCTGAGAGAGCTGGCAGATGAGCTGGCCAAGCCACTCTCCATCATTTTTCACCAGTCCTGGCTCAATGGCATCCTGCCCTATATCAGGAATAGTGTGGACAGTAGGAGCAGGGAGGTCATTCTGCCCCTGGACTCAGCACTGGTTAGGCCACATCTGGAGTTCTGTGTCCAGTTCTGGGCCCCCTCAGTTTAGGAGAGATGTTGAGTTGCTGGAATGTGTCCAGAGAAGGGCAACAAAGCTGGTGAGGGGTTTGGAGCACAAGCCCTATGAGGAGAGGCTGAGGGAGCTGGGGTTGCTTAGCCTGGAGAAGAGGAGGCTCAGGGGAGACCTTATTGCCATCCATAACTACCTGAGGGGAGGTTGTAGCCAGGTGGAGATTGGTCTCTTCTCCCAGGTGGCCAGCACCAGAACAAGAGGACACAGTCTCAAGCTGCACCAAGGGAGGTTTAGGCTGGATGTTAGGAAGAAGTTCTTCATAGAAAGAGCGATTGGCCATTGGAATGGGCTGGCCAGGGAGGTGGTGGAGTCACCATCCCTGGAGGTAGTTAAAAAGAGACTGAATGAGGCGCTTAGTGCCATGGTTTAGTCCATTATATGGTGTTGGGTGATGGGTTGGACTCAATGATCTTGAAGGTCTTTTCCAACCTGGTTAATTCTGTATTCTACTCTATATTCTAACTTAAACCCAATCAAGACCAGCTATTCAAGTTATTTTAATGTCAGCCAATACAGCTACAATGCAGTTATCTCTTCCTCAGAAATTTCGAAGGTGCTGGGAGAAAAAGCAAAAGAAATTAATAATGCCAGAAACTACAGCTACAGGACTAAGGAGCAAGAAAGTGGGCCAAAAATGTGGAAGTCCTATTAATCACCAACACTGTGCCTATGCCCATAAAATGCTTATTTCCATAAAACCTATTTAAAATTGACCTTCTGAGAGAATAGATGCATTTTAATTGTCTCTCCTCTCAAACTGAAAACATAAAAGAGTAATTTCAACCCCCCCCCTATCATCTCAAATTTACTGATTTAATGTAAACTTACTTTCTGGAATCAGAACTATTTATTAATTCCCTGCCTCACATCATGAGACTACTATATTAACAATTAGGACAGAGGCAAGCTATATTTGGAATAAAGTAGCTACTGCAACAGCATGATAAAGCTGGCTTGCCAGTTCTTCCGCTGGAGTTTTTTAGGGGGAAAAAAAAGAACCACATTACCAGTGAGGAAAATTCGTTCTGTGTATTGAGCTCCTCACACACTCCTGTTAGTAAGACAGTACCTGTGGCGTAGAAAGAGGACAGGAAACATTTTAACCATCAGGTAAATTGAATTCATGGGTTTCTGCAGGGAGGCACTGCCAGAGAGCTTCCTTGTTGTTTCTCGTTTTCCATGGCATCTTCTGCAACTCTGGAAGCCTGCATCTGGCTCCTTGGCATCAAGCTGGGGCAACTGAGAGGGTATGAAGAGTGAGGAAGCAGAGCCCTTGGGCTGGGTTTCCCTGTAACTCAGCAGAGAGGCAAGCAAAAGAGGTCTGTTGTGAGAAACACTTCTGGCCTCACTAGTACTACAAACTTAACCTCCAAGCTGTTCCAGTGCAGAAAGCCCTTCATTTCTAACATGCCACACTTTCTATTCAAACATGCTGCAAATTCCAGCTTTATTGGCTATGCTTCTGTGTGCAGAATGCTCTTGGTGGTTTGCCTGCATCTTGGTTTAAGGAATAGGACCCTGAGCCCCACAGGAGACACCAGGGAGATGATGGAGGGAACTCACCTGCTGGCTGACATGTCCTGGAGCGAGGCTTAGGGCAGTGGCTTGTCTGCTCCAACAGGACCTGTAGGCAAGCTGAGTTTTCATCAATACTGGGTATTCCTCATCATGCCAATGTAAAAGTGTAGGGTGCAATGCTAAGAGGGCCCAGGGGAGCAATAGGACAGACAAACATTTGAGAAGTCTCATTTTTGCTTTCCACATCTGTCCTTCTTACAAGAAGGCAATGGCAAGAGCAGCAGCATGGGCTCATGCAGGCTACAGAGCTGGGTCATATGCTCTGGTACTTGAGGTAAATTTGGGCTGGAAAGCTCTGCCATGAAAAGAGGCAGCCTCTGGCAGCACAAACACATCACAGCACTCTGTGGCATTCAAAGACTGCAGAATAACCAGGTGGAAATGGTACTCCCACTGCAATGCCCTCATGGGGCAGTTTATGTACGCCACTAGCACACCCTAGCATCTGACTCCACCCCACACTGCAAAGCTGTGTTTAAGAAGCCTCCTACAGGCAAATTCTTGAATGCAGCAATAAAGCTATGAACCACGAATACAGGTATGAGAGCTTTATTAGATGTTTCACTGAATACAAAGAAACTGGATTTTATATTACTTTTTTTTTTTTACATTAAATACACATTCTTGTCATAAAAATTCACATTTGTTATAGAGAACTGTAGGCATTTTTTACACAACATTTATTAAAGTACCACTGAAGAGATCCTAAAAAGAGAAGGTGCAGCTTTGTGAAACTTTGTGGGCACAACACACAGAGCTCCATGTCCTTAGTGTTGTGCAATTGTCCTCTCGGCAAAGCAGAGGAAAGTAATTCAAATGCATTAAAGCTCATTGGGAATAATAAGGCTTCTGTACAGAGACTCTGAACAGTGTGGCAATAACATCCCAATCATCACCAGCACAATTCTAAAGCTACTGATGACTGAGGCAAAATTTAACAACAGTCCTGGCAAGCCCAGACTTTCTTCCTAACTACATATTTGTATTTTCAGTAATAATAATAATTGCACATAAACACAGGACTCTGCTTTAAGGATTTCAGCTTCACAGCAAAACTGATTTTGGTTACTCAAGGAATCTCTCCCTATCAAATGGACTTTTGTAGGACCCAGGGAACAGACTAGTAGAGGTCATCTCACTGCATAAAAAGAAGTCTAGTGTACCTCCCTCTTGGGAGATAATTAGTGGCATATCATTCAATCTGTTCTTAATTTGGGGAGAGAACACTTATAACTGAGTTCTTATTAGCCAAGGGGTGTGTAGCTGATCTAAGAGGACACGTGTACATCATTGGAGCGTGGAGATAAACCGCCTCAGGACATCCGATACGGAACATCGCCATTTTTTCACCCTGTACTTAACCTCTTATAAGAACCTGGGTTGCTACAGTGTACTGAGGACGACAAACCTGTTGATACTCACTTTGAACGGTATTGCCCATAGCTGGCAATTAAAGGGATATGTATGAGGAAGCTGAGGTAAGAAGCAAAGAAAAAGAATGGGAAGATGGTGCATTCTAACTACATAAGGAAAACTGAAGAGGGTCTGGAATCAGACTTGTGCCCTTCTCCAGTCACTGTTCACTGCTGACCTCACACAAAATGTACCAAATGGCAGGCAAGCTCTACCTACTCCTCTTTGACTAGCAAGGCAAGACATGTATCCTCTCTGTGTTCAGTATCTTCAGGCAAAGGCATCTCAGACAGAAACTATGAAGGGAAAAAAAGACCTGACTGTGGGAATGGTAGAGTGGGTCATACCTGTGAGTAATGTAGAGATTTCCAAGTAGAGCCCTAGGTCCAGCCACACACTGGGAAATTACCACACCTTTTTTAATTAAAGCTGCCACAGATCCTGAAAGCAGAGTGCTGCACATGGGCAGGCCAGGCCAAGCTATTCAGCCTCTGACATTTATCATTTTTAGATAAGGATTTTTAACAGCCTAGACTGGAGCAGATTTTGAAGCTCTTCCTGTGAATTCACAGATACATTCCACCACAGGTCATAAGCAGTATTGCATAGCATCCAGGCACTTTCCCAAAGCCAGGGTATCACCACCCTCATATCACAATTGTGAATGATGAATTTTACATCATTCAATTACATGATCAAAATTCCCACTGGCATCAGCAGTAGCTGTGTGTGCACAGAAGTGATTTGATCTGTATCACACTGGAAACCATGTCTTTGCCATCTTCTATAATCAAGGTAGTTGATTCTATTCAGCACATTATTTGTTATTTACCAATATGTATGTGAGCTCCAAGTAACTTCAGCTACTCCAACAAACTCCTCATGCTGCAAAGAGAGTCAGCCAGTCCCATGGACAATCCTCAGCAATGTTTAAAATCAAACTGATAATTGCAGGCTTTTAAATAATATTATGTGAATATGTAAGGCAGGTTACGTAACTGCCCTTTTCCTTTAGGATTACATCCTCAGATATTGTACTCCCATACACACATACACTTACAAAACAGCAGCACAGTAAGAATTAATATCACAGAACTCCAACATACTGGTAATCAATACATTGCACATACTATACAGCATATTTTAACCTCATCATGAGTAAACATATACAATTCAGAATAACGCCGACTGCATGTAACACAGAAGCTAACCACTGAGATATGGCAAATATATCATATACACTATTAGCTTTTACCTCACTGAAAAGAAGTTTACAAGTTTAAAATGCTGTTACCTGAACTGTTGATATCCCCAAAGAGCCTACTCAGTTGCTAATACCTAGTGCTCCATATACAATATTAAAGACAAACAGCACTGGAACGGTGTTTTCAGGGCACTCCACACCTTTTTTTTTTCTTTTTGGTATTGTGGAGTTAAGCTCCAGAACTTTAAATTTGCTTTGCAACACAGTGCATACTTACTACACAGTGACTATCATCTGCTCTCTCTTATCCCAGGGTTAAGGTATAATAACTACTCCTGAACTTAGTAGAAATTCTATACGTATCAGTATGACAGAAAGACCGAGCCCAGCACACAGCATCATAGATTTCCTCTCATGCACATTAAGTGCATGCACACTAAAGTATATTCACACATCTGTATGTTTTAAAAGAATGGCTTGAAATAACAGAATCTGCAAAACCAGTAAAGTAACCAGTAGCTAAAAACAACAACAACAACAAAACCCCACATAACACATTGATTTTAAAACTAAGCTCCTGCAGTCTGATTCTGACCCCACCCTTCCCCACACAAGGCAGGGATCATACCCTGGGCCTAGCTGCTATTTGGTGCAAATCACTGCAGGATGGATCAGTACCAAACAAAGACAACTCAGCTTGTGTACACTGACAAATAGAGCCAGGGAGGTTTATATCAGCTCAGACTCTGCACATATTGTGCAGTGCAGTTGCAATTTTTTTAGTATGACTGGAAAGAAAGGCTCAAATAATCATGTGACAGCATCAGGGAATAAAACTACTTGATGTGTGTACCATGAACATAGGGAGAAAACAAGCACAGGAAGAAGAAAAAATGTTTTGGTGGAGAATGACATGATAGTTTTAGCAGACAGATTACTTATGAAGATCAATAGCGTAGATAGGTATTTTTCCTCTGATGGGCTGATTACAGTCATCGAATTTCCCATTCAGATTCCTCATAGTATGTGTGTAGAAATCTCCCAAAACAATCAGGTCAGAACAACTCATGTCACCCAACCCCACAAAGCATGTTTCTGTTTGAAATCAAATAGAGTTTTAGCTGCATGTGGGTGGAAAAACAGAGTTCTTAAATGGTCCAGTTATGCTGCATAGTCCCTTCTGGCTTGTTCTTTTCTGACAAGATCTCCCAAACAATACTGACAGGGAGAACATCCCTATTAGGATTTAGTTTGGGGCCTCACAGGTGAAAGCATGGATAGTATGTCCCCATACACACTTCTTTTTTTCAGTAATTAAGGCAAGTTTGTTTACCAATTCCTAAGACAAAGTGCCGTGCTTCTCCAACAGAAAGGAGATTGACAGCTGAACAAAACTGTATTTTTTCTGACCAAAATTTAACATTTTTACTAAGAATTTTCCCCCCATTAAAGGAGAAACTATATGATTTGTCTATTATCCTACTAGTCAGAGGATTTGGTTTTGGTTTTTTTTTTTGCTTTATTTTCCAGCACCCAAGTGACAATTAGAATAGAACTGATGCTAAGCAAACATCTCATAACAATGCTAACAAGCTCAATAGTTCTGTATTTATTATTACACGCAGGCACACACACCACACACACTTTTCTTATACAGCAAAACATTTGCTTTTACTACACCTCTATGTAAAGCAAGAAGCTTGGCATGTCTGTTATGTATTTGAGCAGAGGGTCCCAGGAGGAACCTGGTGTTATTGATGCTCTCAGATTCAAGAGAATTTCAATCAGATGCCAGGACAGCTTAAAAGGACAGGTTAACTCTCCTGACAGTACCTACAGGATGATAGGAAGGGCCTGAAAGGAAACAAAATCTGCTAAATGGAAAAATTACAAGATTGTTTCACACCATGTCATCAAAAAATATGCAAACATTTTTGTGTTTCTGTGTGCTAGACCCACACAGAACAGGTTGAAAAACCACCATGTTCATGTTGCATTTTGTGCCTGTTAATGAATTTGCTTGGCGAGCCTGTAGAAACTGGAAACAAAATGCAACAACCTCTCCTATCTTGCTTAGTGGTGGGTGAAAGCACTAGAATCCTACAACTTGTTCAGTGCAAAGATGGGCTGTGACTCTTGGTAAAGTTTTGTGGTAATGTTTTGTGGCAGTTCGGGTAAAGTTTTAACTCTGTAAAAAACCTAACTGGTTTAGATCACAGATTTCAGTGGGGATGAGTCTTACAGTCCTAGCCTACACAGGAAAAAGTACTACTGAAGAAGGCATCGTAACTTCTTAACAGCCACAGAATTTTTTCCAATCAAATTTATCAAATTCCTGTATAGAAACCTGAATATCATTATGAAAGCATGCATGGATGTCTTTGTGTCATATGCATACATTTAAATGAGTCATTATATTATACACTTACGTGTTTCTTCATACTACACACACACACACACACTTTTTCCAAGGCACCCTCTCACTACCAAATAGCAGCAAGTGTTCATTTTATTCTTCCTCAACTAAAAGAAAAAAAACACACACACAAAACCCCCAACCAAATAAAAAACCCCAACCAGCCAACCAAAGAAATCAACAAAACCCCTATAACCCTCCCATAACCCACCTGTTTGAGAAGAACATTTTAATTTTTCTAAATTTTGATGGTAGATGGTAGTCCTTATCACCTGACAGAAAACAGCAGTGGACCATATGATGCCATCAGCTTTTCTCACTCAAACAAAAGTTCCAGTAACATCAACAGAAACTTGACCTTAAGTCTTATCCCTTAAAGCCCTGTAATATTTCAAAGAGCATTTTCCTTGTAAGACATTGTAGCATTTGTTGTTTTGCACAAATGAAATGTTTTGCCTTTTGAAGTTGTGTGCCTGTGCATTGATGTGTCCAGAAGATATGAGTGACTGCATTGTATCCAGTTAGTTGTCACACACTGGCAATGCTCCCATTTTATAAACCACTGTCTTCCATATATTTGAGTTTTATATATGTTTCATTAAAAGTGCAGTGACCAGCAATTCTGCTGCTAGAACAATGCCATTAAGCATACTTCCAACCTTGTGTTACGCAGTATTATATCCCACAAACAGAGGGACTAAAAAGTATTGTTATTAGCCAATAAATCAACTACTACACTCGAATACAGCGATTTTTCACTGATGAAACTGGTACTGAATTTCTTTGCAATCATCAGAGAAGTACTGTGTTCGTAGCTGCCTTAAAGAGATGTTTAGGCTGCACCTGTTTTTCATAAATGCAATTTTAGTCCTGCAGAAAGCTGGTTTCCACTATGGGACAAAATCCTGCCCACCTTACAGTACACACAATTTAGTGATCATTGTGCCCAATCTATGCTAAACTCAGGAAAGGTACCTGTTAAATTAGGTTTGCATGGGACCAAGGTCTTATGTAAGATTAATCCTGTGAGGATATGGTGCTCTAAACTGGCCCAACTTTGCACCTGCTAGAATGAGGGAAAATATGCACTGACAGCTCCTAGTACAGAGTTAGGCCAGTATCTGCCTGACCTGCAGAGACATCAGAAAAACTCACTTTGAGAATGAAAAGCAAGCAGGATTGCTCTGTGCAAGCTATGTAAACACCATGTTTACTGCCCACTGGTTACGTATGTGTTAGAGGAGACATGATTTTGATTTACTTCACAAAGGCATTTAAACCTGTAGCTCACTGATAAAACACCGCCAGTTAAAGTACATAAAAGATGAACTGTAGTGGCACCAAATTTTCAGGCCAGATACACTGCTTTCAGTTTCCCCATGTAACGCTCACACCATCAGGAATTCTGCTGTGTGTGGGCAGGCAGAGGGCAATATATATCCCACTGTCCAAAAGCAGCAAATTTCTTGGCACTGTTCAGAACCATAGAAGAAATATGAATCACATTTGGTACCTCATGGAAAACAAGTAAATGGCCTTTAATCAAACACTGTAAACACATTTAGTTTTGCTCTTCACATGAAACACAAATGTAAAAAAATCATCATAATTGATTAAAACATTTCCCCTACATCCACCCACTAAAGCCCTAAACACTTCTGTGTGTTATAGGAAGATTAGTGTTTTACAAGATAATTATTTTAAAATGCAATCTTTTTTTTTAGCCTTTTTTTTTCCCCAATTCTAAGTAATGCAACGACACACACAATACTATCAAGTAGTGTCATCTTCACCTTCATCCAGGATGTAGTTGAGCTTTATGACTGTGCTGATAAAGTCACCAAGTTCTACAAAATCTGCAGTGATAATATTCACACCACTTTCTCCTGGTTTCTGAGTTCGGACCCACTGCATCATTGCAGGAAGAGCCCTAAGGAGAAAACAGGAAAAATAATTACTCTTAAAGCAGCAAGAGAAATACATTGAAATAAGAGTTACTAACAATGACTGCCATGGAACTTAATTGGTTTCTAAGGAAACCATGTAAAGAAAGGGCACAGGTTACTCTTCAAGCTTTTTGAAAACCTTTGTTTTTATGATTTCAACTTTCTATGGAAATAATATGTTGATTGCTTTTAAACTTTTCAGTAGAAAAGAATGAAAGAAGGATCATATAAACTCACAATAATTATTGATCTTGCCTAGGGTCAAAGGCATGGACCAGATACCTTTTTGATTTCATGTGGCCATATGATTCCATGGAATTGTTTACAAAACCACGCACAAACAAACAACGAAACAAACCAAACAAACCCACAGAACTCAAGTAATTTGCAAAGTGTGGTTGAAATGTTCAAGGAAATACTGAAAAAATTATTTTGGGGGACACTGATTTCTACAGTATATGTAAAGCATACACTGAATACCTTTTTTTTTTTCAGTATTAATATCCTAGCCATGAAATATATTTAATCATACAGCAGTGGTTAGTAATCAATATAAAAAGTACAACAGTTATACATAATCTTTTTCTGTGATATCTTTATTATGGCAGAAGCTTAGCATGGGAATACTGGGGTGCAAAAAATGTCTGCCTTACTGCTTTTGTGTGTGCAAAGAATTTTTTCTCTATGGGAAAATAAAGGGCCCTCCAGTCATGCTGAAAAAGTCAAGCAGCAACATCCAGTTTCCAGAAGTCAGAAGTTAACAGAGTTCCAAAAAAAGCAAAAAAAAAGAGAAAGGGTAATTGGCTGTTTGAACAAACTAACAACTGTGACAAACTCTGCAACACTTGGGAGTCTTCCAGTCAAGCTTGGATGTCATTCCAGAAATACATTCCTGGTCAACCTCAAGCTGCTCAGTTAAATAAAATGAACTGCACAGGGTTGCAGTCAGTTTAGATGAACACCATGCTTTTACTCTGTCCTAAAATCTATAAATTTGTGATTTCACCTTAGCAAGCACATTGTACAGCCTCCTTCAAAGAGGCACGGTGCATGTAAAATGCTGTTCTGACAGAAATTTAAATCAAGCTGAAATTGCTGAACCTATATCTGCTCCTAAGATCTTTAGGAACACAGTCTAAAAAAAACAACCATTAGGAAACACAGATTTTACATGTCAGTAACCAGTGGAACCAGTCATTTTTAAAAACAATGTAGTAGAGAAAAACACCCAAGCATTTATAATTAGCCCCCTCTATGATTTTACAGAAGAATGCACAACACTAAGGTTTTGCTTCAGAATAAAATGTACTTAAATCCACCATAAGATCCACATTTAAGACCATGTTTTTGTTTCACTAATTGATTCAATATGACTGAAGCATATGTGTATGCACATCAGGTCATAAAAATGAACATAAGCACTCTGCTAGGTAAGAATGCAGGCAGCACCTTTATATTTAAGCTTATTAATCTTGAAAAGTTGTGCTCCTTGGAACTGTAGCAGGTACAGGTCAGCTGTTACATCTCCAGCTATGACTGGAATGTTTGAAAAGATCATGAGCAACCAGAATCAGGAGAGAGCTCAGTAAAACAGCACGGACCACCAAGCTGATAAAATGCAGCTCAGAGCAGCTGAAAACTCTACTGTATCTTCACATGCAAGAGATTAGTTAAATGGGTTATTCATATTTTACTGACACTTCACACAAGGACACATAAGCAAATTGTTAGATAAAATCACAGAAATCTTTTGTTCAGGAGACTACACAACATTCAAAGATAAGTCAAAGGCTGAGTCAGATTATCCAACATAAAGCGTATTTGCATAGCAAAGCCAAAGAACACATTCCTGTGGAAAACAAAACAAAACAACAAAACCAAACCTGAACAAAAGATTCTACTGACCTTAAAGATGTGATCTAGGCCATGCAACTGTTTATGATAGAAAAAAACCCTATACAGATCATCTTTCTCCCACAGTGCCATACTGAACGTGATTACATCAGTGACTGCAAGAAATCACAGATTCTTCAGTTTCAGTACAAGTATCTCCCATGCTCACAGTAATTACTAAAATAAGTCTGCTTTAACATTCCTCAGGGTGTCTTTGTGATAGCAGCACAAACCTTGTTCTGCCTTCCTTGTAATTTCCAGTCTCTGCATGCTTCAAACAAGTAATTGTTCTCATTGAGGGTTTTAGTCAGAGAAACACAAACCATGCTGTGTGGCAGCCACCTACATGCCTGTACTCACAGAAACCCAGCATTGTGGTCTTGCTACGTTAGCAAGAAATTGTGGTTCTTGCTACGTTAGCTACGTTAGCAAGAAATGATTCTGTGTGTGAGCAAGCCTCCCAGATTGTAAACATTGACAGTGTCACTGCCTCTGTGTTAAGTAGGGCCTGACCCTCTTAATAAGGCAGTTGATGTCTGTGTTGAAGGATCTACTGAAGCTCTGGCATCAGTGGTTCAGATTCCAGCACTGCAAGGGCTTGAGGACAGGCCAGCCATGTAAATACAGGCCACACTTGCACATACTCACTCAAGGTCAGTACCCTCTGCTGTTACCCCACTAATTACAGTGGTGCTGTCATATTGTAACTACATCCAGAGCTTCACTGGATAAGTATAATGAGTTTCCCTAATAAAAACTTGTTGTATTGGGCAAAATTACAGCAATGACACTACTGAAACTGCATGTAGGACAGGATCTAGCTCTCTTGAAGTCACACTCAAGTTCCCTTGCCTGCACTGTAAATGATGCAGTAAAAGCTGGATGAGTTGGTCAGGGGTCCTACTGACCTCAGGGATGTGGTGTGAAGTGTCAGCATCATGAGGAAATGTTTTGAGGGGCATATGAGATGAAAATTCCCATGTTGATATGCTACAAATTAAAATCCAGGCATGTGGAAAAGATGACAGGTGCAGAATACTGTCAGCCCTTAAACATACTAAAGTTGTGTGCGTCCATCAGCTGTGAAGTCCAGCCTTTGCGGACACAATTTCAGTTCTTCAGAGGGATTCTTCCTAATCTCTAAGGGTTGCAAAAGCCACACTCAGAATGGGGCTGCATGCCTTAGTCTAGGACCAGGGAGAAGGTGTGCTCATCAGCAAAATCAATGCAGAGAAAGAGAGGAGTCTCCACCTGGGGCATGTTTTTAATTTTAATGGTGCTCCATCAACCACATCTGATGCTTCCAGGCCAGTGGAGTGCTGGCCCACAAATCAGCAACTGAAGTCAACTCCTTTTTCCTCATTCAGAAGGAGAGGAGGGATTTCAGCTAGAAAACACCTTGAAGACCATTGAATCCAACCATTAATCTGACACTACCAAGTTGGCTATTAAACCATGTTCCCAAGAACCATGTCTACACATCTTTTAAATACCTGCAGGGATAATGACTCTATCACTCACCTGAGCAGCCTGTATCAGTGCTTGACAACCCTTTCAGGGAAAAAAATGTTTCCTAATGTCCAACCTAACCTTCCCTTGGTGCAACTTGAGGCCATTTCCTCTTGTCCTGTCACTTACTACTTGGGAGAAGAGACTAACACGCACCTCACTATGACACTATGACCTTGTAGAGATCAATAAGGTCTGCTCCCTCAGCCTCCTCTTCCAGATTAATTAACCCCAGTTCCTTCAGCTGCTTCGTACAGGACTTGTTCTCTTAGACCTTTCACCAGCTTCACTGCCCTTCTGTGCACATGCTCCAGCATCTCTTTCTTGTGGTGAGGGGCCCAAATCTAAACACAGTACTCAAGGCACTGTCTCACCAGCGCTGAGTACAGGGGGAGGATCACCTCTCTAGTCCTGCTGGCCACACTGCTCCTGATACAAGTCAGTATGCTGTTGGCTTTCTTGACCACCTGAGCACCCTGCTGGCTCATATTGAGCTGGCTGTCCACCCATACTCCAGGTCCTTTTTTGCTGGGCAGTTTTCCAGCCACTCTTTCCCAAGCCTGTAGCACTGCATGGAACTGCTGTGACCAAAGTGCTGGACCCAAGAACTTGGCTTTGTTGAACCTCAAACAATTTGCCTTGGCCTATCAATCCAGCTTGTCCAGGTCCCTCTGTAAAGCTTTCCTACCCTTTAGCAGATCAATGCTCCTGCCCAGCTTGCTGGTGTCTGCAAACTTACTGAGGGTGCATTCAATCCCCTCATCCATATCATTGATAAAGGTAATAATTTGCACTGAATGTGAACTAGGAGCTACCAAACTGCAGTACCACATGGTCAGGAAGGCAAGAGAGCAGGAGGTTGATAGTGATGTTACTGGAATGTGGATGGACCCTGGGGGAAGGCCCCAGCTACTGCAACTCAGCACCACAGACTGGATGCACTCTACCACCCACATTGCCCAGCAGCTTCCCACAGAGGCTCTTGAGCCTGCCAGAAAGTCTTCACAAGAAGGAGTAGAAGAGAGGAAATCTGGGCAGTAGAGACACACTTACATGGACAACACAGTGCCATGCAGAGATATTTCATGTGGCTATATTTCCTCTGAGACCAAAGCTTTTCTCCAGGGGGTACCTCACCAAGTCAGTTAGATCATCCATGCAAACATACCCTGTATCACCATTTCCAGCCTTTCTTTTTCTGTTGAGAAGGCATGTACTTTCTCATATGGCATTGCTACAGTGATTTTAATTTACAAGGAAGTAAAATATGGCCTCAGTTTTGATAGATTATTTTATTAAAGTATTTCACTACTATCAGAAACCATTTTCTGATGCACTAAAGAACCCAGCTGAAAAACACTGCCCTAAACTACAAAACACACACAACTCCTTTTCCAAGGCTATTGAATTTTCAAGACCTTTTTATTAAAACCCCAAACTATCCAAGATCTCAAGCAGACCTCAACTGTTTTGAATTTTGTTTAAAATAAACAAAACATTCAAATAGCTTCAGTTCATGCAGCAAAACTGCAGCCCATGGCAAGCTTTCAGATAGAAAATATGACCTAGCTAACTGCATTAAAAAGCATTAAAAAAATTTGCTCTTAAGCTCTTTTAGTCCAGAGAGTGGGGTGGTTTGTTGTTGTTCTTCTTAGGGGTTTTGTGTTTGTTTGATTGATTGTTGTGTTGTGTTTTGTTTTTTTAATGCCTAAGTCATCAACGCCTGAGAACTTGACAGAAGACAGGACAGCCAATGGCAAAACAGGCATTCCCTTAGGCAGCACCCTCAAGGGAGAGGAGGACAAAGAGCAATTTCATAAACATGAAACAAAAGGGGTTGTTCACCATTTAAAGAGAGTTTGATCACTAAAGGCAGAGAACAGGTTCTGTTTTGGAGTGTAGAGAGCCAATACAAGCTATCCCAGAATGAGAAACTGGTCTCATTCAGAGTGGGACAACATCTAGCATTAAGTGCCCATTACCAGTAACACCAGTGAGAATATAAGAAGGTTAATTTACTCAGGGCAAAGTGATATGTGGCACTTTATAACCTCTCCAGGAAAGTGCACATCCTGCCTCCCTGCAGCCTTTTAACATAGGTGTTACTGTTCAAAAAACCAGCAGTTCCTTCCAGGGGGATGTACTCAAATCAGCCTAAGTGTAAATTCCTAGACACTTGAAGCTTTCCCCTTTCTGACTTTGTCTTTATGACTTTGGCTTTTCAAGGATGCTGAGAATTCACCTCTCCAGTGGAAGCAATGCATGTCTTGTGTGTCACTGAATCATACAAATCACGACTGGGAAGAACCTTGAAAAGTTCATCCAGTCCATCTTGGCCAGGATCGGCTACACAAAGGTCAATGATACAAACTGCCCCTGGAAAATGTTCAGTATAATCACTACTAAGAAGCTCCCCCATGGTGGAGATGTCACAACTTTCCTCTGTATTCAGAACATCTCTCTCTCTATATATATACTTACACATCCTCATTAGCTTCAGCTGGGGTACCCCCAAATAGAAGACTCCAAAAATAATGGTGCTAAAGTGTGCTGTTCACCATGTCCTCACTCTGCTCCCTCTAAAGATTTATTGTTTGCCAGTAAATAACTTCTCCTGCAGAACACAAATCTTAAGCACCGTTCTACAGCACACCATTCTGTGGCAAAACTGCTTCATGTCCTCTTTTTTCACATGTCATCTCTTTTGTTTCTGCTTCATGATCAAAATTTATTGTTCTCTCAGTTGAACATATAGACCTGTAGGAACTAAATAAAAAAACAGCACATGGAAATGGCCTGGATTACTAGAAAAAAATCAGCCCTTTTTGCCTTTTATGTCCAGCATGGACCAGTTAACTGACTAGATTTTATTTATAACAGGACCTCCCAAACTGCTTAACTGGCACAGCCAAGGAACAAATGCACTGAAGTAAAGAGATTTATGTGAGCTCAGCATGAATGGACTGTAAAGGAACTTCCTTACCCATCAGATTCTCTCTAGACAGCAGCAGTGTGGCCACAAAATTGGGACTACCAATTGATCAGACTGACAAGAATCAGAAAACTTGAGCAACACGAGGTGAAATCTGGTTATTAATATTCTCAAATAATGGGAATTTCTGAATGGACATTACATGAGCTGTCATGCTAGAATTATCTACATTAACATCCAAGATTTTGTTCTTCTGAAATGCTTATCTAGAATTCAGTCATCTCCAATTGCCTTACACAGTTTGAAAATACATTTAATCAGATGATACAGACTACCGTACTGGGGTCAGATGAATATTTTAACATAATTGATCATAGTACTGTACTTTGCAGTCACCAGGGGCCAGATGTCTTTGTCCTCTTATTGAACAGTTTTTGGCTTTCTGGGTTTCACTTTTAAGGGAAAGCAGAAACAAGCTCAAAAGGGCCTTTTCTGTCTTTCCTTCATGGAACATTTCAGCTGAATATACTGAACCACCTCTATGCTTGTACAAAAAAAACAATGGGATATTTAATAGTAGCAAACTATGGCTCTAGAGGTGAATAAAGTTCAATATCCTATTTTCAGACTGTGGTGCTGATTTTAGCTGTTTGACCTAGGATAGTAACTAAGAATGCAGGCAGCTGGGAAAGGCTCAGTCAACCCTGCAGTATAAAATTAATGAAGTGACTCTGGTATTTCTGGCTACTGTCTTGGACAGCGTAGTGGAGAAATGAAGTGGGCAATGCCAGAGCTGAAGGTTTGAATGGCTACCCATACGCTCTCACAAGACCCTACCTGGAGTACAGTATTAAGGTCCTCAGCATAAGAAAGACTTGAATGTGCTCAAGAGAAGGGCCACAAAGACAATCAGGGGCCAGAGCACCTTCCTTATCAGCACAGACTGATAGATCTGGGGTTTTTCAGCCTGGAGAAGAGAAGACTCCAGGGAGACCTTACAGTGGCCTGCCAGTACTGAAAGGGAGCCTAGCAGGAAAGATGGGGAGGGACTTTTCACAGGGAGTACAGTGATAGGGTGAAGAGTTAATTGTTTCAAACTGAAAGAGAGCAGATTTAATTTAGATATCAGAAAGAAATTACTTACTGCGCAGATGGTGAGACACTCAAAGAAGTTGCCCAGAGAACCTGCAGGTGCCCCCTCCCTGAAGAGCCAGGTTGGATGGGGCTTTGAGCAGCCTGACCTAGTAGAAGGTGTCCCTGCATATGGCAAGGATGGTGTAACTAGATGATTTTTAAGGTCTCTTCAAACCCATGCTATCTATGATAATCAGTCATCTCTTTGGAGGTCACACACACAAAAGAAGAAACATCCCGTATTTTTGTAATAGTGGTGCAAATCTTACACTATAAAACCGGAGAGGAATACAGAAATTGGAAGGCTGCACTGATGTCTCTGCACAGATGTCATTTTTCTCAAACTTTTGTGACCCAAACAAGCCTGAACACCCATTTACACAAGTGACTAAACATTATATAGTTTACTCGCGTAAAGCAGCCATTCCTGGGCCAAATTCCACACAGAAATTTGACTATTCAAGAAATGCTCTGTTTTGCAGTGCTGGAGCTGGGTATTGATAACACACCATTGCTTTGGCTACTACTGAACTAAGCACCAGGGCTGTGCTTTTCCTACATTTCCCCACCCCAAGAGTACACTGAGGAGTGTGAAAGATCTTGGGAGGAGGTGCAGCTGGGCCAAAGGGGTATTCCAGCTCAGGCATGTAAGCTAAGGGGAAGAAGGAAGTGGGGGGACGTTTTGTTGATGGCGTCTGTCCTCTGGAGCAACTGCTACATGTAGAACCCTGCTTCCCAGAAGTCACCAACCACTGCCTGATGATGGGAAGTAGAGAATAATGCCTCTGTTTCTTTTGCTTCCACACATGGCCTTTGCTTTTGCTTTGCATTATTAAAATTGCTTATATCTTTTTATGGGCCTTTTGTTGTAATTTCCCCTCTCCCCTGTCCGTCTAAGAAGGGGAGTGATAGAACAGCTTTGGTGGGCATTTGGCCCCCAGATAGGGACACTGCATATGGAAAGAGGAATTGAACTTAATCCACCACCTGTGCAATAGCAAAAACATTGCTTTATTTAAGAAAACACTGGTCACCAATGAAGGGAATAGCTATAGGTTGGGGCTTTTTTCTCCCCATCTTCTAGTTCTTAAAAAAATAATTATGATTTATTCATACTCTCGTTACATTTGAACCACTGCATTAAACTATTCGAATTAGGTGTAAGAGTTGACTGCAGGGAAGGAACTGCTTTGTCACAGGTCTGTGTCATAGCCAGTACTAGACTATTTACAGCCAAGCTTTCCTCCAACACACTCAGCCAAGCTTTCATTTGCTCTGAATGTTACATCACAGGACCTTTTGAAAAAGATCTCCTGCTGAGGAACTTGGTAGGGACTCCTGGTATGGAGCTGTCCATCTACTTCACTCTTCAGTTTAACTTGCTGCTGATAGTTCAGCCCCTCATTACAAAACTCACATTCTTGAACATGGTGACAGAACAAGAGGAAATGGTTACAAGCTGCATCAGGGAAGGTTCAGGCTGGATATTACAAAATATTTCTTCACTGAAAGGGTTATCAAACATTGGAATGGTCTGCCCAGGTCAGTGGAGAGTACCCAGGGTGTTCAAGCAGTGTGTGGACCTGGTGCTTAGGGACATGATTTAGTGTTGCCCCTTCAGTGCTGGGTAGAGGGTTGGACTGGGTGACCTTTGAGGTCTCTTCCAAACAGCTATATTCGGTGATTCTGTGAAATATTCCAAAATGGAACACGGAGAACAATGAAACAGAATCTGCCAGAGGAAACAACAGCAAGTGGCTTTTACCAGCAGTTAGCGCTGCCCAGAACCTTGAAACACACAGAAATTAGCAGAGTGGTACTGAAAAAAAAATATCACTTGAATAACTGGAAAGGTTACTAAAAAGGTATGTGTCACTATCCAGGAAAGCAGAGCAGCTAGGAGGAAGGCAGTTTAAGATAAATCTAAATTGCTTAATTAAATAGGTAAAAGATGGTTTCATTTTTTTTAGCCTAATAGCACAGCCTGCAAAATGAATGTTTTTTTCCTGCAGATACTTCAAAATTGAAGAAAATCTCACTTATTTTTGAATTCTTTGCTACTGAACACAGAGCAAAGCAATTTCCATTTTCTTTGAGATCTCTAAACAGTTCTATTTGGTTGTTGTTTTTTGTTTGGTTGGTTGGGGTTTTTTTGTTCCATCCAGTGAGGATACAAAGTCAGTATACAGTGGAAGAGAACAGACAACCAAAGTATACAAAACTGCACGCAGCTGTTGCCATATGTTGCCACAGTACCTTGCTCAGTACACTCCAAAATATGTTATTCAGACAGACATACTGTAGAAAATTTATATTGAATATAATGTTGAAAATGCAAGGAAAATAACCGTCTCACGTCAGAGAAAGCCACAGGTAAGAGATGGGTCTTACAACATTTGCAGAAATGTAACTCCTTCTAGTTGTTCAGAGAAGGTGGAAATCTGCTTCACTTGCGAAACAGCAGTAGTAGGCCACAATGATGCAATCTACTTAATAAAGTATAAATGGAAAATTTTAACAAAAATAATTGCCTTTGAAAAAAAGTTACAGAGACATAGTAACTCTTCATCAGTCCTGCTATCTGGAAAGCAAGATTCAGCGGAAAATACACTAAGAGCTTCAGGCTGCACATCCAAGTAAGAGAAATTTGGGATAATTACAGCTCTGATTTGAATGATAAGTAAACCAAATCAGGAAATGTGAGAGTAGGTGAAAAAAAATCATACAAGAAGAGAGTGTTTTTCAATTAATTAAAACAAATTAAACGAACATTAATGTAGCAAATTAAACATGCTTTTCTTTTTCATCGTTTTAAAATTTACATAATTTTAAATTAGCTCATGTAAAAACAAATTTCTTTTGAAACTGTCAAAACACTTCAATATAGAAGATTGTTAGAAAATATCAAGATGAAATGTTTATCTACATGCTTTCCTCAAATACAGTTAGTCATCAAGTTTGACCCAGTTTCACAAATAGTATCAACAGCTCTAACGAATCTGTTTCTCCAGAAAATGTCTGTTTAGCATGAAACTTCCTTGCTGCTGCACCTCTCTCAACCTGAAGTACCACTTATTCTGCTTCCCACTATGGTTTCCTTTGATTATACTAGCAAATGCCTTTTTGCGTGGACCTAATTTCCCCCACCTCTTTCTCCACCAAGCCTTCATGTGCAAAACTAGTTTTAACAATTTCCCTTGTAAGGTGTGTATTAAATAGACACACAGCAACAAGTATCCTTAAAGCAAAAAAAAATGGTCTAAGAGATAGAGTACCTCTTCTGTAAAGAAAGGTTAAGAGTGTTAATGGCTGTTCAACTTGGAGGAGAGAAGGGTCTGGAGAGACCTGTGATCCTGTACCTAAAATTGTTAATTGACCAGCGCTGTGATTGAGACACTGGATACTGGATGTCTCTCTAATACACTTGAGGGAGACTGGGTTTTGGCTGAGTAGAAAAATGCATTTCTGATTCTTGAAGTGAAATAGGGAATTTGTGCTATCCACAGACACACACTTCCCACTTTGAAGAGCATCCAAAACATTCCTTGGGTCGTTTACATTCACCTTATTCAATAAGACAGACACAGAAATGTTAATTCTTGTTACTTCAGTTTCACTACTGCAAAATATAGAAAGAGTACTTAACAAGTGAAATTACTAATTTCATGCAACTCAAGCACCTGCATTTTGATGTTGTCGTTCCACCACTCTCCATCATTTTTGCAAAATCCTGGCAGACAGGAGAGGTGCCTGAGGACTGGAGGAAAGCCAGTGTCACTCCAGTCTTCAAAAAGGGGCAAGAATGTTTCCAGGAAACTACAGACAAGTGAGTCTCACCTCCATCCCTGGAAAAATGATTGTTGTCTCTAGGCACTTGGAAGAGAAGAACGTTATCATCAGTAGTCAGCATGGATTTACCAAAGGGAAATCATGCTTGACTAATCTGATAGCCTTCTCTGATTATGTAACAGAATGGGTAGATGCAGGGAGACCAGTGGATGTGGACCTTAGTAAGGCTTTTGACACGGTCTCCTGTAACATCTTTGTGAATAAGCTCAGGAAGCATGGGATAGAATCCAACCAGACAGATGGATTAGGAACTGGTTACACAATAGAGCACCACAAAAAGCAGTGCTCAATGGCGCCAAGTCCAGCTGGAGAGCTGTAACTAGTGGAGTCCCCCAGGGAACAGTGCTGGGTCAACATCTTGTTCAAGTCTTGTGCAACATCTTCATCAATGACATTGATGAGGGGACAAACTGGGAAGCTTGGCTGATAGACCTGAAGGCTGTGCAGCCATTCAGCAGGACTTGGACAGACTGGAGAGCTGGGCACAGAGGAACCTAATGAGGTTCAACAAGGATAAGCACTGCGTTCTGCACCTGGGAAGGAATACTAAACTCCAGCAGTACAGGTTAGGAGGTGATCTACTAAAGAGCAGCTCTGTGGAGAAGGATCTGTATAGTGCTGGTGGGCAACAAGTTATCTGGGTCAGCAGTGTGCCCTTGTGGCCAAGAAGGGGGGGGTTTGGACTTGATGATCTCCAGAGGTCACTTCCAGCCTTTGGCATCCTGTGATCCCTGTGACCGTACTGTGACCTTTCAATATTTACAGATGGGGACAGATTGTTCAGTTTGGCCTGTAGTGACAGGAAAAAAAGGGTAACAGTTTAAAACTAAAGGAGGGCAGATTTAAACTAAGAAAGAAGTTTTTTACTATGAAGATGGTGAAACACTAAACCAAGTCACCCAGTTTGGTGGTAGATGCTTCACCCTGGAAACCATCAAGGTCAGGTTTGCTGGGGCTCCCAGCAACCTGATCTAGCTAGAGATAGCCCTGCTCACTGCAGGGAGGTCAGACTGGATAACTTTTAAAGGTCACTTTCAAATCAAAACATTCGTTGATTCTGTAATTCTTACTACTCTGCAGTCATTGCCACCAATAGTTTTGCCATCAGCACTCTAGCCCAGCACCCAGACCACAAGCTATGTGGGTTTAGTTTTGCGACACAACTACTACCCTGCCACTACTGCTTCATCGTATCAGAGAGGGAGACAATGTTGCTTATTATCCTTCATGTATTTTCTAGCTTCTAGCTCTGGTCTTGCACAGCTAAACCAGCTTGGTTAATCAGATGGATCCCAGAGGCAATATCCTCCTAAACAGCATCCTGGGCATTGCTGTGAATCATTTACCAGGAGCAACCTTCCCTGGGCTATTTCTTGTTCCTTATAGTTGCTTTCCTCACAATCCAGTATTAACTAGTCCTAAGCATTCATCTGATAAACCCTGTATTATACCAGCTATAATTATGCCAAAACCAGTACTCAGGATATATTAGAGAACAGTCAATGCTCTTTCACAGTGGGAAGTATTTGTTCTAGCTACAGCTGCAAGAGACATGCTTACTAGGCTATGTTCCTGCCAAGGTGGTCTCATGTCAGGAGGATGTGTCCTCTGAGTAAAGACTTCTCTGAGTCCTCAATAATCAGTGGGGCCATTAATGAATACTGCAACAGCACCTGCTTCCCCAATACCTGGCAATGGCATCCCACATGCCTTGAGACCAGACTGCTCCTGGGGCTCCCATAAGCACCTAGCAGGAGAATAGAATAGAATAGAATAGAATAGAATAGAATAGAATAGAATAGAATAGACCAGGTTGGAAGAGACCTTTGAGATCATTTGAGTCCAACCTATCATCCAATGCCATCTAATCAACTAAACCATGGCACCAAGCACCCCTTTCAGTCTCTTCCCAAACACCTCCAGTGATGGTGACTCCACCACCTCCCTGGGCAGCACATTCCAATGGCCAATCACTCCTTCTATAAAGAACTTCTTCCTAACATCCAGCCTAAACCTCCCCTGGTGCAGCTTGAGACTGTGTCCTCTTGTTCTGGTGCCGGTTGCCTGGGAGAAGAGCCCCTACCTGGCTACAACCTCCCTTCAAGAAGTTATAGAGAGAAATAAGGCCTCCTCTGAGCCTCTTCTTCTCCAGGCTAAGCAACCCCAGCTCCCTCAGTCTCTCCTCACAGGGCTTGTGCTCCAAGCACTGCACCATGAAGTCCTGTATTTCCAATCCCAGCGACAAAGCAAGTGGCACAGATAAGGCAGTGCACAGTTGCCTTTGAAAAGGCGGTTGAGAAAGCCCATCTTAAAAGCAGTCAGCTTTCTTACTCCTGCTTTTCCAGCTCTATGATTGTTGGAAAACTTTACTATTCTGATGGCAGGGAGCCCTCCTCTCACTTCCAGCCTAAATTTATTTAGTCAGTGTGTAACTGCTGCTCTTGTGAGAACACTGGCCTTTAGCCTAAACTGTTCTTTTCCCTCTGTGGTATTTATTCCCTTGTGATATTTATAGACATTAATCACACTGCCTCTCAGGCTTCATGGTGCTATAATAAACAAGACTAGCTCTCTTGATGTCTTCAGCAATTCATCCTCTGATTATCCTAGTTAGTAGTCCTCTGAATCTGCACCAATTTTCATTCTTCCCCAGAACATCAGTGATCAGACTTGCACAGTGTATCCAAGAGGATATCCTACTTGCACCTTGGGTAGTGATACCACCACCCTTCTGTGCATGCTGGAAATGCCCCAGTGCATTTCGTGAGGTTTCTTCTCTTTTCCCCAGATGCTTCCACTGAGGGCTCATCTTAAGCCAACCATGGATGACACTCCAGCATCTGTCATTCCTGGCTTCCCTACCTTACTAGAACATGCTCCCATTGTTATGACCGTGCACTTTATACCACTGAATTTCAGCTCCATTTCTAAATACTAAAGCCATCCAGTTCTTGTTGTATGTTACCCCTATGCTATCCTCTGTTATGATAATAGTCTCTTTGTGTTATCAGCAAATTCCACTAGCAGTCTCCTACAACTGAATCCAAGGTCTTTCATGGAAATACTAAAGACAACCATACACTTTGAGGAATGCTATCATTACCTTCCCTTCAGCTTGGTACTTCCAATCATGCCCAGCTCCATTTCTGATTCCCAAATTCCATTTCTGTTGATAATACCCTACTTAGCACTTTAACAACTGCATTACTCAAATCACAAAATTTACCTGTAAAATTTCCATAGACTTAGTTACAAAAAGAGATGAAGATTGTTTGACACCATCCATTTTTGGCAAAACTGTCTCAACATTTATCCCACTATTCATTAACCTCTGCACCTTCAATGGTCACTTTCTTTCAAGTTAAGCAAGTCTTGCTTTCTCCTGAAAGCATGTCGTGGCTGAGACTCTTTCTCTGCCCTTTTGGGATAAGGGGCTTGTTTGCTACTCTCCATTCTAAAGCACTGTTTTCACAAGTCTGCTTTAATGTGTGTAATGCTCACACCAGTGCTTCAGCAAATACCCCACTGGAAGGCCTCAGGTAGCTAGCGTGGGTGTGGCTCATCCCAACTTCTTCTAATAATTAAGCCTATCCTAGCCAAGCTGGATCACTCTCTTCTGCTGGAATGTATTAAATTCTTACAGCTTTTTAAACACCTTTCCCTGTGTTATTGGAAATCACAAAGAGGGTTTCAAGAGGAGTCCTGACAATTCAAGTACTGGATGAAAAACTGTCTTCCAAGCTCCATAACGAACACAGTAGAACATAACATGAAGATAAGCAGGATTAATACACTTTAACTATCTCACAATGGTCTACCATTAAGGTAACGATACTGCAGTTTACTTACTGCATTGTGCAGAGGAATCCACCCCAACCTGTTTGTTTCACTCTGGTAGATATTTCTGATGATCTCTGAGCCCCCCCTTTTTAACATGCATTACTAACAGATTTTGTAATCTAATGCTAATAGCCATCTTTGGGGCTGTTCAGTCTGGAGAAGAGAAGGCTCCGAGGTGACCTCATTGTGGCCTTCCTGTATCTGAAGGGGGCCTACAAGAAGGCTGGGGAGGGACTTCTCAGGATATCAGGTAGTGATAGGACTAGGGGGAATGGAATGAAGCTTCAGGTGGGGAGATTCAGGCTGGATGTGAGGAGGAAGTTCTTCACCATGAGAGTGGTGAAGCCCTGGAATGGGTTGTCCAGGGAGGTGCTTGAGGCCTCCTCCCTGGAAGTGTTTAAGAGCAGGCTGGATGAGGCTCTGGCCAGCCTGATCTAGAGTAGGGTGTCCCTGCCCGTGGCAGGGGGGTTGGAACTAGATGATCCTTGTGGTCCCTTCCAACCCTGACTGATACTATGATACTATAATGATCTTTTCTTTTAACTCGAATTTATAGCCAAGAGTCTTGAAACACCCAGATGGTGCAATCAATGGCAACATAACATGACTGACAGCAGAATTCAACCATAAAGTGAGATTCTTCCACGTTATGTAGTCTCACATCACTAACTCTAGACCATATCTACCATCATGTTGTCCCCTTTGAATCTGAACAACTTTAAATTTTAAGGAAGGTAGTTGGGGTTCACTTTTGTCTAAAAGGTTTGGACTTTCTTAGAGAAAAATTAAAACCAAGCTCTGACCTATTTTTACTACAAAAAAAGAGTCCTGGAGATGTGCCACAGTACTACTTGGACAACCACGTCTCCCTGAAGAACTTTGTCTCTCTGCAAGAGATTATTACCATGAACACCAAGTGAATTACTATGGATAATACTACTTCTATTTTGTGTGGCCAGCAGTATTCATCAATTATTATTATTTTAATTAAATAGATCTGCTCTGAAACCAAGAGCTGTTGTTCTGCAACAAATGTCAGCGTTTCAAAACATGTATTTGAATTAGAAAGTAAATAAAAATGTTGGCCTTTCCCATCAGTAAAGTACAAGCCCTATTTCTGAATACAAAATTGAAAAGCTGTGAATACAGAAACAGCATTAAATATTGCAATTAAAACCATAACATAAACCTGAAGACAAACGCAATTAATAGCAGTACAAAGTTGAAATGCTTTGACATAAACTATTTTGTGGAAACAGACTTCTCCCTGGAGAAAAACACTGGAAGAAGCATTCCTGTAAAACAGAGTCAGCTTTGAGGTACCTGTAGTTTTCAGTAAGAAGCTGCAAAAAGAGCAAATGTGGTTTTTTTCATTGCTGTTAATACAATTTACACAAATATGTATTTGCTGCCACACCCATACAAAACTAACAACTGTAGACCAAACACTTAAAAAGCAGGAAATAAAATGTTAACAAAAACACCACTGATGTGATCTCAAATTAGCTTTAAAACCAAATATGTTCTGATGATGGAGAGAGCTCTTACTGGTTCTGATCAGAACTAAAAATAAGCAGACATTGTGAGAAGTCTCATATTTCCAGCAATACCAGTAACTTCTGAATTGATCTCATATTTTATTTAGTGAGAATCCCACACTGATGAAGTAGGGTTGCTATGCCACAAAATTAAATAAACCACATCACAGACCATTGGGGAAAAGGTAGACTAAAAAATGCATCTTATAGCTTATAAAAATATAACAAGGGACTGGAGAGGATATATCAATGATCAACTAAAATCCTCCTGAAGTGAAGCCAGAATAGATATTTTGTTGAGATATACCACAACAAAGAAGTAATAGAATATTTTGGCTGGGAAGTGACCTTTAAAGATCATCCAGTCCAATTTGCCTGCAATCAGCAGGGGGGACATCTTCAACTAGGTTGTTCAGAGTTCCCTCCAAGATGACCTTGAATGCTTCCAGGGCTGAGGCATCTACCACCTCTCTGGCCCACCCAGCCCAGTGTTTCAACCACCCTCGGTGTGGTGGGGTGAGAAAGTTCCCTCCCCACACACAGGGAAAGAAAACCACAGCTAGCTCAGTCGGAAAAGCAGATGAAAGCTATATTTACAAGCATAAATGGAATGCAATGAATATATACACAAATATACAATATTTACAATATATACAGGAAAATACAGCAATGAACACAATGCAGAAAAACCTTTTTCCCTCCAGCCGGCCAGGTGGGTTCCCTGAACCCCCCCTCTCTCCCTCCCCACCTCCCCTTTTTCCCAAAAAGGGTTAGAGAGAGAGAGAAAGGCAATTAAGGAAGAAAAATTCTGTTAGCTCAGAAAGTGCATGCAAGAATTAGTGTTCTTATCTGGTTAGCTGTTAACTCAAGGCCGTTCCTGCTTCAGAAAGAGAGAAAGCCGTCCAGCCCACAGGACAGAGAAGCACAGACTGCACCCAGCCTGAACCCAGACCAGACACAGACTGAACTAACAGAACCCAAACTTAGAATTGCATTTTTACAAGCCACCAATGAAATTAGTTTAGACTATCTTGTTTTTGTTCAAATATCAAAAACATTCAGCCAGAGTGTTCAGCAACTGTCTCTTTCTTAAAGGCATAGCATCAACCGGTCACAATCCACCTCTTCTAAACAATTTCATTGGCTGTTCATACTGTCCATCCAATCTGAAACAATATCTACAATTTGCAAGCAAAGTTCATAGTCCATTCCGGCTATCCTCAGGTGCAGATGATTCAGAAGTCCAAGAAACAAGAAAAAAAAATGGAAAACAGTTTGTTTCTTCGCAGACGAAGCGAAGAAAAGGGAAACAGGGAAACAGGGACTCTCAGTTGACTCAGGGCTCTCAGGGTTCTCAGGGTTCGTGCACCGTGGATTCCTCATGGATTCTTTCTTTTGGGCGCGATGTAGCTGTACAACACTCTGAAATTAAACTCTTTCAGCTAAAGTTAAATTTCTTTGTGGAATACACTGAATTTCACCATTCTCTTGCATTACCCAATAAGTGTGACCCGGACCTTCAGCTGAAACCACCCCTCGGACAGGTTTAGCCTCTCCTGAGGGAGAAAATACCCAAACAGTTCTACCTAACAGATTCTTTTCTCTAACAACAGGAACTCTATCACCTTCTACTTTCTGTAGCAGATCTGAGTGTGCCGGTCCAGCTCGGTTCACTGAACCTCTACTATTTACCAGCCAGGTTGCTTGTGCTAAATGCTTTTCCCAGTTTTTCAAAGATCCACCCCCCATGGTTTTAAGAGTGGTCTTCAGCAAACCGTTGTAGCGTTCAATCTTTCCTGCAGCTGGTGCATAGTAGGGGATGTGGAATATCCACTCAATGCCGTGCTCTTTGGCCCAGCTCTTTACAAGGTTGTTTTTGAAATGAGTTCCGTTGTCTGACTCAATCCTCTCTGGAGTTCCCTGTCTCCACAGGATTTGTCTCTCCAGACCAAGAATGGTGTTGCGTGCAGTTGCATGTGGAACTGGATAAGTTTCCAACCATCCAGTGTTTGCCTCTACCATAGTAAGCACATACTGCTTACCAGAACGAGAACGTGGTAGAGTGATGTAGTCAAGCTGCCAAGACTCACCATACTTGTACTTGGACCATCTGTCACCATACCATAAGGGCTTAAGTCGCTTTGCCTGCTTAATAGCAGCACAAATGTCACAGTCATGGATGACTTGTGTGATAGCATCCATGGAAATGTCTATGGATCTGTCACGAGCCCACTGGTAGGTTGCATCTCTGCCTTGATGTCCTGACGAATTGTGAGCCCACCGAGCTAAGAATATCTCACCTCGGTGTTTCCAGTCGAGATCAAGATCAGAGTCCATGTCTACTTGAGAAACTCTTGCAGCTAGATCTGCCTGATGGTTGTGTTGCTGTTCCTCAGTAGCTTTGCTCTTAGGGATGTGAGCATCAATGTGTCTCACCTTCACTGGAATTCTCTCGATTCGATCAGCAATGTCCTGCCATAGGTCAGCTGCCCATATGGGCTTTCCTTTTCTCTGCCAACCACTCTTTTTCCAGTTCTTTAGCCAAACCCACAGAGCATTGGCTACCATCCATGAGTCAGTGTAGAGATAAAGCTTTGGCCACCTCTCACGTTCAGCTACGTCGAGAGCTAGCTGGACAGCTTTTACCTCTGCAAACTGACTGGATTCTCCTTCTCCATCCTTTGCCTCTGCAACTCGGCATGTTGGACTCCACACTGCAGACTTCCACCTTCGCTTGTTCCCGACAAGACGACAGGAACCGTCTGTGAACAAAGCATATTTCTTTTCGTCATCAGAAAGGTCGTTGTAAGGAGGAGCTTCCTCAGCACGAGTCACTCTCTCCTCTGGAGGTTTAGTACAGTTGGTACCTTCAGGCCAACTTGAGATCACCTCCACCAGACCAGGTCTTTCAAGATTTCCCACGCGAGCTCTCTGTGTTATCAGAGCCATCCACTTAGACCAGGTGGAATCTGTTGCATGATGTGATGTGGAACCTTTGCCTTTGAACATCCAATTCAAAACTGGTAATCTGGGAGCCAAGAGAAGTTGTGATTCAGTTCCAATTACTTCAGAAGCTGCTTTCACTCCTTCATAGGCAGCTAGAATCTCTTTCTCTGTTGGAGTATAATTAGCCTCTGAACCTCTGTAACCTCGACTCCAAAAACCAAGAGGTCTTCCACGTGTCTCACCTGGAGCTCTCTGCCACAAGCACCAGGTCGGACCATTGTCACTTGCAGCCGTGTACAAAATGTTCTTAATGTCTGGACCATCTCGGACAGGTCCCAGACCCATTGCTTGAACCACCTCTTGCTTTATCTGGTCAAAGGCTGCTTGTTGTTCAGGTCCCCAGTGGAAATTGTTTCTCTTTCGAGTCACATCATACAGAGGTTTCACAATCTGACTGTATCCAGGAATGTGCAGTCTCCAAAATCCCACTATCCCCAAGAAACGTAGAGTTTCTTGCTTGTTCATGGGATTGGCCATGGTAGAGACTCTACTTACCACATCCACTGGAATGTGTCGGCGTCCATCCTGCCACCGCACTCCCAGAAACTGGATCTCTCTGGTAGGTCCTTTCACCTTGTCTCGCTTGATGGCAAAACCTGCATTCAGGAGAATGTCAATGACTTTGTTACCTTTCTCGAAGACTTCCTCAGCAGTTTTACCCCAGACGATGATATCATCGATGAACTGGATGTGTTCTGGAGCACCTCCTTTCTCCAGAGCATCGTGGATCACTGCGTGACAGATGCTGGAGCTGTGGATCCAGCCCATTGGCAATCTGTTGAAAGTGTACTGGATTCCTCTCCAGGTGAAAGCAAACTGAGGCCTGCATTCCTCTGCTATGGGAATAGAGAAGAAGGCATTAGCAATGTCTATGGTAGCATACCATTTGGCCTCTTTGGATTCCAGCTCATACTGGAGTTCCATCATGTCTGGTACTGCTGCACTCATAGGTGGAGTTACTTCATTCAGGGCTCGGTAGTCGACTGTCAGACGCCAGTCTCCATTCTGCTTTCACACAGGCCACACTGGACTGTTGAAAGGTGAATGAGTTTTGCTGATGACTTTCTGACTCTCCAGCTGACGAATCAGATTCTGAATGGGCAACAAAGAGTCAGGGTTGGTTCTGTATTGTCTGTGATGCACAGTCTGAGAAGCAACCGGCAATTTAATGTCCTCAATCTTGTGTTGTCCCACAACTGCAGATTCATCAGAAAGATCAGGTCTAACAGACAGCTTCAGTTTCTGTCCATCAATTTCTACAGATGCTACTCCAAAAGCCCATTTGTAACCTTTAGGGTCTTTGAAACGCCCTTCTCTCAGAAAATCAATTCCCAGAATACAAGGTGCGTCAGGTCCGGTCACAACTGTATGCTTCCTCCACTGTTTACCAGTTAAACTTATATCAACCTCCACCTTAGTTAACTCTTGAGATCCACCAGTGACTCCCAGAATAGTTATAGCTTCTGATCCCTGATAATTTGATGGCATTATGGTGCACTGAGCCCCTGTGTCAACCAAGGCCCTGTACTTCTGAAATTGTGAAGTGCCAGGCCACTGGATGTACACATCCCGATAGATTCTATTATCTCTGTTACCCCTCTCCTCCCCCTGGCGGGAGGCAGGGCACCCCTAGTTATGGGGAACATGCCCACATGTGCAATGAGCACAGTGTGCAGTGCTAGAACTGGAGCCACTGTTGGAGCTACTAGAGTTGTCCTGGGGGACTGCAGAAGTAACAGCTACCCTTCTGGTATTGCTACCTCGGGTTCTGCCACTTTGTAGTTCCCTCAGTCTCCTGTGAAGATTAGCAGTTGGTTGACCATCCCATCTGTTCATGTTCTCACCAAACTGATCATGCAGAGTTATCCAAATACTTTCACGTGACTGCCTTGGTGGTCTGTTTTGGTAAGAAAAAATGTCTTGGTATAAAAATGTCTTTGGTATAAAAAATGTCTTCCTCCTAGTCTGAATCTACCCTCTTTTAGTTTAAAACCATTACCCACTGCCCTTTTGCTACAGCCCTTACTAAGAAGTCTGTCCACATCTTTCTTATTAGCCCACTTTAAGTGCTGAAAGGCAGCTATAAGGTCTCCCCATAGACCACTTCTCCAAGCTGAACAAGTCCAGATCTCTCAGCCTGTCTTCATAGGGAGGTGTCCCAACCCTCTGGTCATTTTTCTGGCCGTCATCTGCACCTGCTTGTGTCCCTGCACCAAGTCATGTCCCTGTACTGAGGACTCCAGAGCTGGGTACAATATTCCAGATGGGGTCTCAAAAGAGCAGAATACAGGGGCAAAATCGCTTCCTTTGACCTGCTGGCCATGATTCTTTTGCGACAGTGCATGATATGGTTGGCCTTCTGGGCTGCAAGTGCACACTGCCACATTATGTCCATCTTTTCATCCACCAGTACCCTGAAGTTCTCCGCACAGCTGCTCTCAATCTCTTCATCACCCAGCCTGTATTGATACCAAAGACTGGCATGGTTGAACCCCATGAGGTTCACTTCTTCAGCTTATCCAGGTCCCTCTGAATGGCATTCTGTCACAGAAATCACAGAAAACATCCAGGTGGAAGAGACCTCAAAGGTCATCCAGTCCAACCTTCAACCCAGCACTGAAGGGTCAACATTAGAATATGTCCCTAAGTGCCAGGTCCACATGCTGTGTCAACACCTCCAGGGACCATGACTCCCTGGGCAGACCATTCCAATGTTTGACAACCTTCTCTGTGAAGTATTTCCTAGCATCCAGCCTGGACCTCCCCTGACACAGCTTGAAAATGTTTCCTCTAGTCCTGCCACTTGCCACCAAGGAGAAGAGGCTGCTCCCCTCCTTGCTCAGATGTCCCTTCAGGTAGTTGTAGAGAGCAATGAAGTGTCCCCTCAGCCTCTTCTTCTCCAGACTGAACAAGTCCAGCTCCCTTAGATGGTCCTCATATGCCACAGGCTTCAGGCCCTTCATGAGCCTCTTTGCCCTTATCTGAACATGCTCCAGAACTTCAATGTTCTTCCTGGAGTGAGGAGCCCAGAACTGAACACAGTGAGGTGTGTCTTTACCAGTGCTGAGTACAGGGATGGATGATCACCTCCCTGTTCATGCTGGCCACAGTGTTTCTAATACAAGCCAGGATGCCACTGGCTTTCTTCACCACGTGGGCACACTGCTGACTTATATTCAATCAACTGTCAACCACAATCCCCAGGTCCCTTTCCAAGTCACAGCTTTCCAACCACACATCCCCAAGTCTGTAGATTGCCATGGGGTTGTTGTGACCCAGGTGGAAGACCTGGCATTTGGGCTCGTTAAACTTCATGCAATAAGCCTTGGCCAATAGGTCTAACCAGTCCAAGTTCTACTGTAAAGCCTCCCTACCCTCTAGCAGATCGACACAGCTACCCAGCTTGGTGTCATCTGCAAATTTACTGAGGGTGCACTCTATGCCATCACCCAGATAACTGATAAAGATGTAAAAGAGGACAAGCTGCAGGACTGAACCCTGGGGGACACCACTAGCAACCGGGCATGAGCCAGACTTAACTCCATTCACCACCACTCTTTGGGCCCAGGCATCCAGCCAGTTTTTTATCCAGAGCAGAGTTAATTTACCTAAGTCTTGTGACATGAGTTTCTGAAGGAGAATGCTGTGGGAGACAGTGTCAAAGGCTTTACTAAAGTCCAGGTAGACATTGCCCATGGCACTTCCTTCATCCACTAGGTGGGCCACCTTGCTGTAGAAGGAGATCAGATGTGTCCATTAGATATGTCAGCTGCACTACCCAGCTTAGTGGCACCCACAAATTTGCTGAGGATGCACTCAATCCCTTTGTGTCACTGATGAATATATTAAACAGTACTAGTCCCAGTATGAAGTGTTGAGGGCCACCAATTATCAATAATTAAACTCCATCTGGACACTGAGTCACTGACCACTACCCTCTGAATGTGATTATCTGGCTGATTCCTTATCCACCAAACAGTCCACCCACCAAATCCATCTCTATCCAGCTTAGATAGCAGGATGTTCTGGGGATCACATCAAAGGCCTTACAGAAGTCCAGTTAGATGACATCTGTAGCTCTTGCCTTGTCCACTGATGTAATCACTCCATTGGAGAATGTGGATAGGTTGGTCAGGCAAGACATGCCCTTGGTAAAACCAGGCTGACTATATTCCAATTGACTCCAAATCCTCCATGTGCCTTAGGACAGATTCTAGGAGGATCTGTTCCATGATCTGTTCCAGAGGGACCTGGGGGTGCTGGTTGATTGTAGGCTGAACATGAGCCTGCAGTGTGCCCAGGCAGCCAAGAAGGCCAATGGCATCCTAGCCTGCATCAGAAACAGTGTGGCCAGCAGGAGCAGGGAGGTCATTCTGCCCCTGGACACTGCACTGGTTAGGCCGCACCTTGAGTCCTGTGTCCAGTTCTGGGCCCCTCAGTTTAGGAAAGATGTTTGACTTGCTGGAACGTGTCCAGAGTAGGGCAACAAAGTTGGTGAGGGGTTTGGAGCACAAGCCCTATGAGGAGAGGCTGAGGGAGCTGGGGTTGCTTAGCCTGGAGAGGAGGAGACTGAGGGGTGACCTTATTGCTCTCTACAACTACCTGAAGGGAGGTTGTAGCCAGGCAGAGGTTGGTCTCTTCTCCCAGGCAGGCAGCACCAGAACAAGAGGACACAGTCTCAGGCTGCGCCAGGGCAGGTTTAGACTGGATCTTAGGAAGAAGTTCTATACCGAGAGAGTGATTGCCCACTGGAATCAGCTGCCTGTGGAAGTGGTGGAGTCACCTTCATTGGAGGTGTTCAAGAAGAGGCTTGATGGGGTGCTTGGTGCCAGGGTTTAGTTTTTTAGTTGTTTAGGTGGGTTGTATTGTACTGTATTGTACTGTACTGTATTTTAGGTGGGTTGGATTGGTTGATAGGTTGGACGCGATGATCTTGAAGGTCTCTTCCACCCTGGGTGTATTGTATTGTATTATATTGTATTGTATTGTATTGTATTATCTTCCCAAGTACAGATGGGAGGTTGGCAGGTTGATGCATGTATCTCATCAGGTCCCATATCCTTATATATGTTCATGTTCCTCAGGGGATCCTGAACCTGTGCAGCCTGAAGAAGAGAAGCCTGAGAGGGGATCTCATCAATGTTTACAAACACCTTAAGCAATGGGGTCAAGATGATGGGGCCAGTCTCTTTTCACTGATGCCCAGTGATAGGACAGAGAGCAATGGATACAAACTTGAACACAGGAAGTTCTGCCTCTACAGACAGAAAAATTTCTTTACTGTGGGGGTGACAGAGCACTGGAACAGGCTGCCCACACTGTGAAGTCTCCTTCCCTGGAGATCTTCAAGACCTGTCTGAATGAGTTCCCGTGTGGTCTGCCCTAAGTGAACTTGTTTTGGCAGAGGCGTTGGTCCCTTCCTACCCCTATCATTCTGTGATTCTCTTGACAGTGGCTGGACTCAAAGCTGAGCTGCTGCTTCACATTAAAGTGCTAGTCAGAGAGTCCTTGTGCACCTTTACTGAGTGCTGACTCAGGGGGAGATCTGTTAGAACAACCTCTGTCAGTGCGACCCAGTGCACTGGGATAATGTGCATCAGTGGACAGGTTATGTAAGAGATGACAAGTGTTCACAAGTACAGGCCTGGAGAAAAATATATGGCAGTTATTATTAAAAAAAAAAAAAAAAGCAGCAGATGTGAGTTTGCATCTCAGAAGAAATGTACCCAAGAAGAGCTGCACAGTCAGTATGGTCAGTGCTGGCTATAAGCAGGACAAAAGCCTCAGAATTTACCTAGAGAAACCTGCAGTCACTGAGCTTTGTGATCAGTTCATCTAGTGTTTTATTTCCAGTTACTAGAGAATAAACAAAAATCCTGCCTGAGCTGGAAAGTATTTTTCAAACAACAGCTCTCCTATACTCTCATAAGAAATAAGCTAGAAGGAAAAACACCTCAGATGTTCACCATGTGGATTACTGCTTCCACAAATGTTCCTCAGACTGCACTTCAAAGTAGGGAGCTTTCTACCAAAACAAAACCATTCAGTTGGATTTACATCTCTTCTGTTCTCGCACAGCCAGACAGTAATAGCACTGAAGCACTGTCTGACAGAGAGAGGAAGCCAGCAGCAAAAGCCATTAGATGAGATAAATCATTATCAGGCAAGTGCTCTTTGAGCTGAGATTAACAACAGGCCCAGAAGAATTTAATGTGCCTGGTGTAAGAGCAGGGTGAGAGCACAGCTCTCCCTTCCAGTGCTGCAGAAGTGACCAGTGCACAGAGGTGTCTTTACCCCTCTCACCTGAGTGCTGTCCAATACTTTTTGCAGAAGGATACTTAACAGATAGACTGGTCTTAGACAGCACACAGTACCTGATGACCTCCCAGCAATTACCGTCAAGATCAGCTGCCTAGCATTCTGTGGCAGCCTGAAACAGCATCTCTGGGTACGAAACAGTGTGCCCAGGTGGCCAAGAAGGCCAACGGCATCCAGGCCTGCATCAGGAAGAGTGTGGGCAGCAGGAGCAGGGAGGTCATTCTGCCCCTGGACTCAGCACTGGTTAGGCCACACCTTGAGTCCTGTGTCCAGTTCTGGGCCTCTCAGTTTAGGAAAGATGTTGACTTGCTGGAAGGTGTCCAGAGAAGGGCAACAAAGCTGGTGAGGGGTTTGGAGCACAAGCCCTATGAGGAGAGGCTGAGGCAGCTGAGGTTGCTTAGCCTGGAGAAGAGGAGGCTCAGAGGAGACCTTATTGCCATCCATAACTACCTGAAGGGAGGTTGTAGCCAGGTGGAGATTGGTCTCTTCTCCCAGGTGGCCAGCACCAGAACAAGAGGACACAGTCTCAAGCTGCACCAAGGGAGGTTTAGGCTGGATGTTAGGAAGAAGTTCTTCATAGAAAGAGCGATTGGCCATTGGAATGGGCTGGCCAGGGAGGTGGTGGAGTCACCGTCACTGGAGGTAGTTAAAAAGAGACTGAATGAGGCGCTTAGTGCCATGGTTTAGTTGATTAGATGGTGTTGGATGATGGGTAGGACTCGATGGTCTTAAAGGTCTTCTCCAGCCTAGTGAATTCCTATTCTATTCTATTCTATTCTATTCTATTCTATTCTATTCTATTCCATTCTATTCTATTCTATGTGGCATGATAAGTTGGACTCAATGATCTCAAAGGTCTCTTCCAACCTGGTTAATTCTATTCCATTCCATTCCATTCCATTCCATTCCATTCCATTCCATTCCATTCCATTCATCCTATCTTGATTCCTCATGGTGTCAAACCTAAAGTCACACTCTGGTTTCAGATTTAATTATTTCATCTTTAGTGTCCAAATCCTAATCATCATCACACATGCAGCTGAAGTAGAAGCAGCCCTGTTGTGCTGACTGCTTGCAACAGCCTAGAGGTAGGAATGAAAACTAAGTAAAAAGAGCGTGTGGAAGGAGAGATGGTGAAAGGTGGTCACAAGCCCTGCACAGCCAGTGAATGGCTCAGCTGAGACAGCAAGGAAGGATAGTAAGGATTGGAGTCCTCACTGCAGAATGAAGGGGCAATCTTGTTGGTCTCTCCTTTGCACTGTAGCTCAGAAAACAAAACAAAACAAAAATTCAGTGGGAAAGTGCATATTAGTGTAGCTCCTACACCACTGAAACCACTCAGTCTCCATCATAGTTTATACTATTTTGTGATGTAATACATTCTGGATGACAGTTGCTTAGTTACAAAAAACTCTCAGATCAGCAGCTACAATACTAAAATCTTGCCAAAGGTCACATTCCACTGTATGATCATGCAGTGTGTTAAAGACATTTCTTTTATTATTTTTCTTAGGGTCTGAGCTAAATACAGACATTACACTGTAACAGGCTGTCTTCTCTTGAAGCAGCTGTGTGGCCTAGGACAAAACAAGCAATGTTACTACTACACAAAATCTTATAATCTCTGACTACATGAACTTTGTATCTTAGTTCCTCCCTCCAAAAACTCAATCCTCAAAACAGAATTATGACACATCTTCCTAGGAGTAAAGTTGTAGAGAAAAGATCACCAGAATGAGGTTAAATATTTCCTAACTTTAAGAAAAGAAGATATTAAAACAAGCTTTATATTGTACAAGCCCAGCATCTTTCACAAAGACAGTGGCTCTGTAACAAAGAAGTGCTGCCAGCATTGGGGCTGTTCAGCCTGGAGAAGAGAATGTTCTGGGGAAACCTTATAAGAGCCTTGCAGTACCTGAAGGATGCCTCCAAGAAAGCTGGGAGGGGACTTTCTACAAGGGCTTGCTGTGATAGAATGATAGGAAATGTACTGAGTGTTCAGTTCTGGGCTCCTCACTCCAGGAAGAACATTGAAGTTCTGGAGCATGTTCAGATAAGGGCAAAGAGGCTCATGAAGGGCCTGAAGCCTGTGGCATATGAGGACCATCTAAGGGAGCTGGACTTGTTCAGTCTGGAGAAGAGGAGGCTGAGGGGACACTTCATTGCTCTCTACAACTACCTGAAGGGACATCTGAGCAAGGAGGGGAGCAGCCTCTTCTCCTTGGTGGCAAGTGGCAGGACTAGAGGAAACATTTTCAAGCTGTGTCAGGGGAGGTCCAGGCTGGATGCTAGGAAATACTTCACAGAGAAGGTTGTCAAACATTGGAATGGTCTGCCCAGGGAGTCATGGTCCCTGGAGGTGTTGACACAGCATGTGGACCTGGCACTTAGGGACATATTCTAATGTTGACCCTTCAGTGCTGGGTTGAAGGTTGGACTGGATGACCTTTGAGGTCTCTTCCACCTGGATGTTTTCTGTGATTTCTGTGATTTCTGTGAATCTTTAGGAGGGTAGATTTAGCCTGGGTATTGCAAATAAATTATTTCTTTGGGTTTTCTTTTCTTAGATTTTCTTTCTTATAAATTATTTCTTAGAACTTAAAAATATATTCTAAGGATGATAAGGCACTAGAACAGGTTGCCCAGGGAGGCCATGGATGCCACCTCTATGGAGATGTTCAAGGTCAGGTTGGATGTGGCCTTGAGCAACCTGGTCTAGCGCAGGGTGTCCCTGCCCATGGCAGGGAGTTTGGAACTAGATGATCCTTAAGCTCCTTTCAACCCAAACCATTCTATGATTCTATGAAGTGCAATGCATCCCACAGACACTACTGGATTAATAGGTAATAAAGTTTATCACCTCTGTTTTAATAGAGGAAAAATGCAGGCATTTTTATAACCTATGTTCTGCCTCATAAGGAAGGTGGTACATCATCAAGACCTTTAGTCTGGCTGTTCTCCCTAATTATAAGTCCTTTTCCACTCCCTCCGCTCCAGCAGTTTCTTTTGTACAAATGTGGCAGCAGATTGCCAAGATCCCTTAGTGGTTCCTCTGTGTGCTTCATGATGCAACACTACTCTTGCTATAGCCTGCATGTCAGTCCACAAAGACTACCTGTTTGTAAGCACAGGGAAGCATTTAATAAAATTAATTCCAGGCTTGGTGTACTTTCTGACAATGAATCCAAGGGGCCTTCTGTAGCTAAAGCTTTCCTATCCTACCATCCAAGCAGAGACAGCCACTGCAGAAGTTGGGGATATGCAGGTAGCTTCTCTACAGCAAGTGTGGATGCTTTCCTTCTAGATTACAACTGAAAACTCTCCTAAGGCTCTGTAGAATGCTGAGAATTGCCCAAATCAAACAGGAATGATACAGCACATGGAACAGAGTTTCAAGAGCTGATAGGAATTTTGGACAATTTCTATCCAAAATCCCACCACCCCAGGACCACAGAGCAGTCACATGAGACTAACAATTCAAAATTCTAAACATATAGTGACTGCATGTTAGTTATGCTAGAACGACTCAGTTCTCTCCTTAGAAACTGACAAGTTTGTGCCCATAGATCTACTTAGTCTGGAAGGGAATAGCTTGCAGCATGCAAGTGCTAATACAACATAGATAATGGATGTTGTCATACCTGCTGGGTTGATATTTCCTTGAGTTTGTATTAAATGTCTTTGTATTACAGTGAGTCATTACCAGCTTGAAAGTTACCTTGTGAAAAAAAACCTATGGAAACACTTGTGTGTGTAAATCTCTGTGCTCATTTTGTACCTTATAAATGAAGATAAAAGGAACCAACCCAGCAAGGAGCCATTGCCTTCACAATGAAGTAAAAGCAGCTAGGGAGACCCAGGTTCAGCACCAACAAATGCTTTTGCCCTGCAGCCAGGACTTTTTAGCATCCTTAGTGATCTAAGTAATGTCAGAAAGATCAAAGAAAATCTTACTAACTTAATAAGCCATTTGCAGTTTCACTAAAGCAGCTGTGCAGACTGAAGCATGACATCTTTGAGAGAAGTAGACATTAGTGACAGCTTACAGCAGTGGTGCTCTGGGAATGAACATTTCCTCTTTGTGATGAAAAGCACTTGCTGCTTTCTGTATGTGCAAGGTCAGACTGTGCTCAGTCTGTGATCAGATCACAAAAAACATCTTAACACAGCACATACTGTAATCACAAGCAGGTGTTGTGGTGCATAACATGGTAAAAGTTAAAAGCAGGGCAACACCACAAAGCTAAGATGCCAATTATGCTGATGGTCACAGACCTGGTGATGACCACAGAATTATAGAACCATTAAGGCCAGAAAAGGCCTCTGAGATCATCAAGTCCAAAAGTCAACCCAATACCACCATGCCCACTAAACCATGCCCCAAAGTGCCACATCTACACATTCTGAACATCTCCAGGCATGGTGATTCCACCACCTCTATGGGCAGCTTGTTCTAATTCCTGACCACTTTTTCAGTAAAATAATAATAATCCTAATATCCAAACTAAACCTTCCCTGGAGCAACGGGAGGCTGTTTACTCTTGTTCTATCACTTGGTACCAGGAAGAAGAGACCAACATCCACCCAACTACAACCTCCTTTCAGGTAGTTTCAGAGAGCCTCCTCTTTTCCAGATTAAACAACCCCAGCTCCTTGAGCTCTTCCATGTAAGACTTACCTTCTAGGCGCTTCACCAGCTTTGCTGCCCTTTCCTGGACATGCTCCTGCCTGTCAATATCTCTTTTATACTGCGGTGCCTAAAACTGAACACAGTACTCACGATTCAGCCTCACCTGTGTCAAGTACAGGGGAATGATCACCTCCCAACTCCTGCTGGCCACACTATTCCTGATAAAAGCCAAGATGCTGTTGGCCTTTTTGGCCACCTGAGCATGTTGCTGGCTCATGCTAACTTCCTTTCTGAACCAAATCCCACAGGCCACTGATATATACATACTTTCCCCTAACAAAGTTATTAAAGGTATGTGCTTTATCACATTTTAATACTATTCCAGATTCATGACCAAAGACATCAAACGCAACCACCCAGCCAATTCCCAAAGGAATCTATACTAAAATCCCTATGCAGACTAGTGCTCAGATGATGAAATGACACTAAAGTGCTTGCTAGTAAAATCAGCCTGAACATGCACAGCTCATTTTGGATTTGAGTATGCAGACCTGTTGACATGACAACCAAGATTTCCCTGTGCTACTCTGTGGACAAACATGGAGAATGCCTCTTCTGTGAAAAGACTAGTAATTAAAGATAGCTTGATGAGGAGCAGAAATACCAAGGATTTGGCAGGATTACCCAGAGTACATTTGAATTTCCCAGTAATACACCAGAATGATAGTTTCTATCTTTTCAGGTCCAAAAACTGCACACCCTGCTCCCCCCAAAAAACCCAACCAAAGAAAAGCAAAGAACTCCACCACAAACACAAAACACCCACCACAAACACAAAGCAAAGAAGAACAACCAATGAAAAAATGGGGGAAAAAAGGGAAAAAAAAGACAAGACAGTCTCAAACACAGTGAGGACAGGCTGAAGGAGTTGGGTTGCTCAGCCTGGAGAAGAGAAGACTCTGGCAAGACCTTATAGCTGCCTTCCACTACCGGAATGAAATCTGCAGGAAGGCTTGAGAAGGACTTTTTAAGGGGAGGTTGGAGTAGATGATCTCTGAGATCCCTTCCAACCAAAGCTGTTCTGTGACTGCACCTTACACATCAGTGAGGGACTAAGTCTACCCTTGCCTCTCAGCAGTAAACAAGGTGTCACACCATCTATGCTTCTGTGGTGGTGTTGAGTACTAAACCCAAAGCAGGTCATCAGGGCTGCTCTCCTGCAGCCCATCACAGAGAAAGACATCAAGGTTAGAAGCAGGATGGATGCCTGGACAATAGCAAATTATAGTTGCCACAGTTGATATTTCTGTTGTTGACTTTCATTTTCAAACAAAATAGTTTCATAATGGCATCAGTCAATATCAAGAATAGATCAAAATATCACCAAATCCCACTCTACCAAGAAAGAAACTGGCTGAGAAGCAGCTTGGAAAAGAAATGCACACTCTTTAACTGTACAAAAAAATCCCACTTCCTGCAACTTCAGAGATTATTTTTTCATATAATATCCACCTATTTGCTAGCTAAATCTGACGCTGCACCCAGACACAGTTTTTCTCCAGACAGCTTCTGTGGCCTACTTACCATTGCTTTTGTTAGTGGTGTGGCTGCTTTGTCTCCACTTCAAAGGTTCATTCTCATGTGCAGGATTTTGTTTTTTTAATTTGCTTTGGTTGCTAAGGGTGAAGCTTTAGCATGGTAGGCAAGGATTTAGTCACATGTTAGCTACAGGGAACATTATCCTTAGAGATTAATTTGGAAATCAGGTGTCAGTTGTCTGGATACATGGTTATATTCTACTTCTCAAAAGCTTTAAAATTACCACAGGATTTCTGCATCCTCTAAAAGACATCTATTTTTTCCCTTCTATATTATTCAACCTCAGAGACAACAGAGTATCATGATTGCCTGGAGTGTCAGAGATAAAAACAGTATTTTCACAGCAAATCAGAAAACAAACTAGATTAATATGAAGAACAGTTCTATACTCATTAAAAGATTGTTTCACAACTGCCTTTCAGATGCAATAAAGGCAGCTGTTTCACTATGAAGTTAATCCAATAAGCAGAAGGAACACAATTCATTTGATACATACTGTTTGCCAATCAAAAAGTATTTCTTGGCATCTAAACTGCAGATGAGAATTCTGAGCCTGAAAGCAGTTTGTTAGTCTTTTTTTAATGAAATCCAAGAAATACTATGTGCATGTGAGTGACTCTCCTTGTTCAAGTAAGAAAGATGAAAGCTAAACAGTTTGTTAACACTGAGCTCTTGTCCTTGGAAGAGCTTATGAAAAATGGCTTTTCCCTCTTGTATTTGTGCGGGACAGAAAGCTTGATAACTTAGTAATTTCTCCTTTCAAATTATTGTCCCACAGAGCATTACCTGTGATGACAGCAAAGTCTGTGAGCAAGCATTACCAGCAAAAACATCATCCTGGTACATCTTCTACTAAATTCAGTATTATGTGCTGTGAGGAACAGGTTGAGAAATAACATCAGTTCTGGTGCCCCAGCGTAAGAAGGATATGGAGCTGCTGGAACAGGACCAGAGGAGAACCACGAAAATGATCAGAGGGCTGGAGCACCTCCCTATGGAGACAGGGTGCAAGAGCTGGGGCTGCGTAGTCTGGAGAAAATAAGGCTACAGGGAGACCTCAGAGTAGCCTTCAAGTACCTGAAGGGAGCCTACAAGAAAGCTGGGGAGGGACTTTTTCAAGGGTGTACAGCAATAGAATAGAATAGAATAGAATAGAATAGAATAGAATAGAATAGAATAGAATAGAATAGAATAGAATAGAATAGAAATTAACCAGCTTGGAAAAGACCTTAGAATCATAGAATCATAGAATAAGTAAGGTTGGAAAAGACCTCAGAGATCATCAGGTCCAACCCATCATCCAACACCATCTAATCAACTAAACCATGGCACCAAGGGCTTCATCCAGTCTCTTCTTAAACACCTCCAGTGATGGTGACTCCACCACCTCCCTGGCCAGCCCATTCCAATGGGCAATCACTCTTTCTATGAAGAATTTCTTCCTAACATCCAGCCTAAACCTCCCCTGGTGCAGCTTGAGACTGTGTCCTCTTGTTCTGGTGATGGTTGCCTGGGATAAGAGACCAACCCTCACCTGGATACAATCTCACTTCAGGTAGTTGTAGACAGCAGTAAGGTCTCCTCTGAGCCTCCTCTTCTCCAGGCTAATCAACCCCAGCTCCCTCAGCTTCTCTTCATAGGGATTGTGCTCCAAACCCCAAGGTTGAGAAGGGCAGATTTAGATATTAGGATATTAGGAAGAAAATCTTTACAGTGATGGTGGTGAGGCACTGGAACAAGTTGCCCATGGAGGTCATAGATGCCCCAATCTCTGAGATGTTGTAGGCCAGGTTGTATGAGGCAGGGAGGCTGGAACTAAATGAACTTTATGGTCCTTTCCAACCTAGACCACTCTCCAAATCTGCGAACATCACTTCTGAAATGTACTTTGTTAGGACACTGCTGTGCTTCAGTTTCAACATGTGGACCTCAACCACCACAAGCAGCTGCAACAAAAAGGTATTAAACCACTCACCTTGGCTATGGAGGAATATTTCATGGTGCTCTTTCACACCATGACCATGAAGCAGCAGACAGGATTATGGATTGCTGCCATGTCTGCTTGCATTTTTCCTGGTCTGACTGATGACAAGGTTCTCCCTGTAAGGTAGCCACTGCTCCTCAAACAAAAAATAATCCTCCTGTTATGTTTTATTATACCTGAAAGGATCTAAACTTTGCTCAGTTTTCAGGATTAAGTCACTATGTAAATGAAAATGGACACTGTACAGATGGAGGAAGACACAACTACAGGTTTTATAAGAACATTTCTTAAATGTAGTATTTAATTTAGGGGAAGAACACCCACACAAGAATTATTTGAAAAATCCAAACTTATTCCAGATTTGTAGTTATGTCTTCCAAAATTCAATGTGAGGGAAAAACCGCCTGAGAATAGTCACAAAACTGCTGCCAAAACCAAGGCACTGCTTCCTAAGTGAAAACCTCTTTGCAAAGCATTTATTAATAAGCAGACACCAGTAAAGGATGTATGCATCAATCTACCTGGATGCAATAATAGGATTTGATCTGTGCATTTATTCTGAAAAGGACAGTACAATTTTTGTACAAATAATAATGATGTGGCTCAAAGCAACAAATACAGCACAGCAGGAACATATTCCTTGTCTCCTTTAGTATGGATGACATACTTTTAGTTACTGAAACATTAATGAAGCAAGATTGAAAATAATTCTATATATTCTACCAATTATGCCGCATCCTTTAATTGCTTATCTATTTATGTTTTGTAACAGCATCATCAACAAATGAGGAGCATTTATTTGATAATTACTTCCAGAGTAGTTTCTATGTAGATTAATGCATGTGTCCTGAAGAACAAGCCCCAACCACATCCCAAACCAGAAAAGGGGATAACTATCTGTGAATCTGCAAACCTAGGCATTTCCTGGGGTCCAGAGGGTTAAGTGTGTAGCACATGAATAGAATAGAATAGAATAGAATAGAATAGAATAGAATAGAATAGAATAGAATAGAAATTCACTAGGCTGGAGAAGACCTTTAAGACCATTGAGTCCTACCCATCATCCAACACCATCTAATCAACTAAACCACGGCACCAAGCACCCCATCCAGTCTCTTCTTAAACACCTCCAGGGATGGTGACTCCACCACCTCCCTGGGCAGCCCATTCCAATGGCCAATCACTCTTGCTATGAAGAACTTCTTCCTAACATCCAGCCTAAACCTCCCTTGGTGCAGCCTGAGACTGTGTCCTCTTGTTTTGGTGCTGGTTGCTTGGGAGAAGAGACCAACCCACACCTGGCTACAACCTCCCTTCAGGTAGTTGTAGAGAGCAATAACGGCACCCCTGAGCCTCCTCTTCTCCAGGCTAAGCAACACCAGCTCCCTCAGCCTCTCCTCATAGGGCTTGTGCTCCAAACCCCTCACCAACTTTGTTGCCCTTCTCTGGACATGCTCCAGCAAGTCAACATCCTTCCTAAGCTGAGGGGCCCAGAACTGGACATAGTACTCAAGGTGTGGCCTAACCAGTGCTGAGTACAGGGGCAGAATGCCCTCCCTGCTCCTGCTGCCCACACTGTTCCTGATGCAGGCCAGGATGCCATTGGCCTTCTTGGCCACCTGGCCACACTGCTGACTCATGTTCAGCCTATTATCAACCACGACCCACAGGTCCCTTTCTGCCTGTCCTCTCTCCAGCCACTCTGACCACAGCCTGTAGCACTGCATGGGGTTGTTTTGGCCAATGTGCAGAACCCGGCACTTGGATATGTTCAATCTCATGCCGTTGGATTCTGCCCATCTGTCCAGCCTGTCGAGGTCCCTCTGCAGAGCTCTCCTACCCTCTAACAGATCAACACCTGCTCCCAGCTTGGTGTCATCTGCAAATTTACTGATGATGAACTCAATACCCTTGTCAAGACCATCAATAAAGACATTAAAGAGGATGGGGCCCAGCACTGATCCCTGGGGCACACCACTAGTGACAGGCCGCCAGCTGGATGTGGCACCATTCACCACCACTCTCTGGGCTTAGCCCTCCAGCCACTTCCTAACCCAACGCAGTGTACTCCTGTCCAAGCCACAGGCTGACAGCTTGGCCAGGAGTTTGCTGTGGCAGATGGTGTCAAAGGCCTTGGTGAAGTCCAGGTAGTCTACATCCACAGCCTTCCCCACATCCACTAGACGGGTCACCTGGTCATAGAAGGAGATCAGGTTGGTCAGGCAGGACCTGCGCTTCCTAAATCCATGCTGGCTGGGCCTGATCCCTTGGCCATCCTATGACTGCACTCAAGATGACCTGTTCCATAATCTTGCCTGGCGCTGAGGTCAGGCTGACAGGTCTGGAATTCCCTGGTTCCTCCTTCCAGCCCTTCTTGTGGATGGGCACCACGTTGGCCAGCTTCCAGTCTTCTGGGACCTCTCCAGTGCGCCAGGACTGCTGAAAAATGATGGAGAGCAGCTTGGCCAGCTCATCTGCCAGCTCTCTCAGCACCCTAGGATGAATACTATCCTGTCCCATGGACTTGTGGGGATCCAAGCAGCTAAGTAGGTCTCTAACTACTTCCTCCTGGATCACAGGGGAACTACACTGCTGCCTGACTCCATCTGCCAGCTCAGGAGGCCAGTTGTCTGGAAGAAAACCTATTCTACTATTAAAAATTGAGGTAAAGAAGGTGTTAAGTACCTCTGCCTTTTTAGTTACTATGTTCCCCTTCACGTCCACTAAAGAGTGGAGGTTGTCCTTGCCCCTCCTCTTCCTATTAATATATTTGTAAGAAGATTTTCTGTTGTCCTTCACAGCAGAGGCCATTTTTGCCTCTAAATGGGGTGTTTTGCCTCTCTGATTTTCTTCCTGCATGACCTAGCAACATCCTTAAACATTTCATGGGTTACCTCTCCTTCCTTCCAAAGATGATACACCCTCTTTTTTCCCCTTAATTAATTCAGAAGCTCATTGCCCATCCAGGCTGGCTGTCTCCCCTGGTGGCTCAGCTTCTGGCACACTGCCACAGCCTGTTCTTGTGTCTTCAAAATCTCTTTCTTGAAGTAGGTCCAGCCCTCCTGGACCCCTTTGTTTTTAAGGGCTGTTTCCCAAGGTACCTTCTGAGTTAGTTCCTTGAGTAACCTGAAGTCTGCCCTCTGGAAGTCCAGAGTGGAGGTTTTGTTGCTGCCCCTCTTAGCTTGACTGCATATTGAAAACTCAATTCTCTCATTGTCACTGGACCCCAGACAGCCTCCAACCACCACATCTCCCACCAGCCCTTCTCTGTTTGTAAAAAGAAGGTAAAGCAAAGCCTTACCCCTGGTAGGCTCCACAGCAGCTGGGGATAAGAAGCTATCCTCCATACACTCTAAGAAACTTCTAGAATGCCCCCTCTCTGCCCCCTCTGATATCAGCAGATAGCAGGCAGGTTAAAGTCACCCATAAGAACAAGGTCTGGTGATCTTGAGGCAGCCTCTAGCTGCCTATATAATAATTCAACCTCTTCATCCTGGTTGGGTGGTCTGTAACAGACTCTAAGCAGGATGTCAGCCTTGTGGGCCCTCCCTCTAATTTTCACCCACAGGCACTCAACTTGATCATCCTTAATCTCTAGCTCAATGGCATCTAGACCCTCCCTGATGCACAGGGCCACCCCTCCACCCATTCTCCCTCGCCTGTCTCTCCTGAAGAGCTTGTAGCCATTAATTACAGTGCTCCAGTCCTGTGAGTCATCCCACTACATTTCTGTGATGGCAACTCCATCATAACTTTCCTGCTGTACCAAGGCTTCCATCTCCTCATTTGTTATCCATACTGTGTGCATTAGTGTACATGCACTTCAGCTGGGCTGCTGGTTTCACCCCTGACTCCAGCTTACCACCCCCAGACTCCTGTCTGGGGGGACTGGTTTCAGCCCCTTCCCCCTTCAAATTTAGCTTAAATCGCTGTAAATGAGACCTACCACCTCCCTTCCTAGAACACTTTTCCCTCTGTGGGACAGGCTATTCTCATGTGCTAGGATTTTTCTCCCCCTCTGGGACAGAGGTACTCCATCTGTTGCTAGCAGACATGGTGCCATAGAAAGTTTCCTAGGATCAAAACCCCAAAAATTCTTTTGATAGCACCAGCCTCTGAGCCACTTGTTAATGACACCTGCTGTCTTGTTCCTTTCAGTATTCCTTCCTGCAACTAAGGGTATTGATGAAAAAATTACCTGTGCCCCTGACCCCTCAACCAGTGCTCCCAGAGCCTTGAAGTCCTTCTTGATTGCCTTGGAACCTGAAGGCCTAGCCAACATGGATTTAGGAAGGGCAGGTCCTGCCTCTCCAACCTGATCTCCATCTATGATCAGGTGACCTGCCTGGTGGATGTGGGGAGGCCTGTGGATGTGGTCTACCTGGACCTCAGCAAGGCCTTTGACACCGTCCCCCACAGCAAACTCCTGGCCAAGCTGGCAGCCCATGGCTTGGACAGGAGCACACTGCGTTGGGTTAGGAACTGGCTGGAGGGCTGAGCCCAGAGAGTGGTGGTGAATGGTGCCACATCCAGCCGGAGGCCAGTCACCAGTGATGTCCCCCAGGGATCAGTGCTGGGCCCCATCCTCTTTAATAACTCCATTGATGATCTGGATGAGGGGATTGAGACAGTTATCAGCAAATTTGCAGATGACACCAAGCTGGGAGCAGGTGTTAGTCAGTTAGAGGGCAGAAGGGCTCTGCAGAGGGACCTCAACTGACTGGACAGTCAGTCCAGTGGGATGGCATTTAACAAATCCAAGTGCCAGGTGCTGCACTTTGGCCACAACAAACCCTGGGTTCAGAGTGGCTGGAGACCTCCCAGAGTGGGACCTGGGGGTGCTGATTGACAGATGCCTAAACATGAGCCAGCAGTGTGCCCAGGAGGCCAAGAAGGCCAGTGGCATCCTGGCCTGCATTAGGAATAGTGTGGCCAGCAGGAGCAGGGAGGTCATTGTGCCCCTGTACTCTGCTTTGGTTAGGCCACACCCTGAGTACTGTGTCCAGGTCTGGGCCCCTCAGTTTACGAAGGACATCAAGACACTTGAACATGTCCAGAGAAGGGCAACAAGGCTGGGGAGAGGCCTTGAGCACAAGCCCTATGAGGAGAGCATGAGGGAGCTGGGATTGTTTAGCCTGGAGAAGAGGAGGCTCAGAGGTGACCTCATTGCTCTCTACAACTCCCTGAAACATAGTTCTAGCCAGGAAGAGGTTGGTCTCTTCTCTCTAGCAACCAGCACCAGAACAAGAGGACACAGTCTCAAGTTGTGCCAGGGGAAGTTTAGGCTCGAGGTGAGGAGGAAGTTCTTCACCGAGAGAGTCATTCATCATTGGAGTGGGCTGCCCAGGGAGGTGGTGGAGTCACCGTCCCTGGAGGTGTTCAAGAGGGGATTGGACGTGGCACTTGGTGCCATGGTCTAGTCATCAGGTTTGTGGTGACAGGTTGGACTCAATGATCTTTGAGGTCTCTTCCAACCTTGGTGATACTGTGGTGATACTGTTTCAACATCATCTCTCCCTAACTGCATAACTATTAAGGGATAGTAATCAGAGGGCTGTACCAGACTAGGCAGCCTTCTGGCAACATCCCTCACCCCAGCCCCAGGGAGGCAGCAGACTTCCCTGTGGGAAGGATCCAGCCAACATATGGGGCCATCTGTTCCCCTCAGGAGGGAATCACCAATAGCAATTACCCTCCTCTTTTTTTTAAGGGAACAAGTCCTGATGCAGGGGGCAGGCTGCTTTGCCCTAGGCAACACTTTGGATGATGTGTCTTCTGTCATCAGAATCACCTTACCCTCAACTTCCAGTGCCCCATGTTTGTTTTGCAAGACAGTGGGGAAGGTGAGGGTAGCTGTGAGGGTTTTACTTTGTGTCTCCTAGGAGGGACCTGTATCCATTCCCCACTGCTCCCTCTTCTAGGGGGGGCCTGCAGAGCCTGGATCCTCAAGTTCAACTCCCTTTCACATACCCTTACGGTCCTAAGTCTGGCAACTTCCTCCTTCAGCTCAGCCACTAGATTAAGCAGATAATTGAGCTGCTCACACCTAATGCAGGTGTTACCTTCACTGCCCTCTATTTCAAGTGTCAGGCTCCAGCACTCTCTGCAGCCAGTTGCCTGGACACCTGCCAGATTACGTTCGACTTCAGTCTGGGTCGACACAGATCTTTTGAAAACATCTTTGCTGTGAGTTACCACCATCCCTATCCCTGGCCACCGACTAACGGGAAAAATGAAAAGAAAAGATGAAGCAAACAAGCGCCGGGGCGGGTGCGGCTGGCTGCAGTCGAGTGAGCAGCCAGCAGCATCCCAGCAAAGCGCTCGACCACGCGGCTCTTGGGAGCATCTTAAATTTCCTGCGGCTGACGTCACGATCTCAAGCAGGCACGCCAGAGACGACCCTGCCAGTCCTCACTGCCTGCCGAGATACTCCCGCCCTTAAAAGCCTGAAAAGGAAAGTAAAATGGAGTGCCTTTCAGCTCAAACACGTTGGTCCTGAGTTCTGGTCCCGAGTCAGCTTTCTAGCAAAGCACCTGTTACTGTCCTTGTGACACTCCTGTGAACTGTGTGTGCCTCTGGTCATATTTGGACTTGCCTTATTCTATAGGTTAAGGTATCATGTTACCAATGGACATTAATTGGTCTTGGACTCTATTTAAACCAGCCAAGATGGTAGGCAACTTATCTTGTTCTTACTAAGATGCTGACAGAGTTCCAGGTGAAAAGACCATCCTAGCAGGCAAACTTCACTGCACCTGAGCGAAGAGCTGCAAGGGGACAAGCTTCTCCCAGCATTCAGAAGCTGCCACAGAAAAAGAACCAAAGGAATCCCCAGGACACACTGGCTGGCCTGGCTCATCAGCTATCCTGCCTAAATGTGCCAAGTGACATGTTCCTAGAGAGAGCTATTGCAGCCCAACTCAGAGAAAGGACCCAAGAAGCTGCCCAGAGAAGCCCCAGCACCAATGACTTTCCTTGTACTGTACCCCAGGACGTATGCCCCTGAAAAGCCAATGCTGTGAGTAAATCCAGCTAATTTGCTATAAAGTTCCCTCTTGTGGGAAATGCAAATCACAGCACCTCTCTTTCCAATTTGAATTGGGAATTCTTGGATTTTTGCCTAAATCGTTTGAATTACATTCAGATTCCTTGTACGTGAAATGTATTACCCACAACTGAGTATCAGTACCTGTAAATATACCTTGTAAATAAGTTAACGGCAGTGCCTGAAGGTAACACTGCCTGCAAGATTAAATATAAAATGCATTTATATTTTATATCAACATGCTCCATACCTGTGTTTTCCTGCAGTGTATTTGTGTAATAAAAATGCATGTATTAATTCAAAACTGGGATGCCAAACTTTGAAGACTAAATACTAGCTTTGGAGGGAATTTAAAAGTTTCCTTTCTTTTGCAATGGTTAAAAGAGTTATGCAAAGAATGAAAAAAAAATTCATGCTGCAGGTGTGAATACATGCTAGCAGATCATGTGAAGAAACTCAGATGCAATTTGGAAAAATATTTGCAGGTACTTCAGACCAACTATTTCCTGACATTTCAAGCCAGTTATACTCAAAATCTGCTGTAGAAAAAGGCATGCTAAGAGTTCAAAGGCTCAAGTAATTCAGTGCTTAAACAAACAAAACCTGAATCTATCTGAAGATTTCATTTTTCCAAACAGCTTCAATGTAGCACATTATGAACCAGAGAAGTTCTTTAATGGCTATTTAATTGATGCAGCAATTTTTAAGCAGAACCTGGTAGTTTCTTCCTTGTGCTACTTCATGCCTTAAAGAACACTCAGAAAGGTATTTACCAGGAAAAAAACAAATCCCTGAATAACAAGGTGAGCACTTAACAGAAAAAAACAAACATCATCAAGCTAGTACTTCAGTACAGAGAACTACTCTTCAGACTCCAATGGAGTCTACAGAAATGTATGTAGAGGATATACCTACATCCGCAACTACAGTTGCACAGTACTCTTGAGACATAGTATACTGCTTACCAAACCTTCTGTGTCACTGTTTTACCATTGCAGGTAATTTTTTTTCCCTGTTTTTTTTTCCCCCTTCCCTTTCAAATTAAGAATTGCCTGGGAAGGCTGCCATAAAAATGGCTCAATGTTTCTCAAAATTGAAGCAGTTTCTTTGCAGGTTTTAGTGTCATGGGCACCGTCATTCATGTTGTGAAAAGGGTCACTGTTCCCAGTAGACATTCCTGGCACAGGTACACCCATGCAGAGAGGAGAACATTAGCAGGCCACTGCCTTTCATTACTAATTATTTACCCTCTTCAACACTTCCAGTTTTTTTTTATGGGATAAAAAAAAAAATTACTTCTTGTGTCTTGGCATTACATTTTGTGTTTCCTACCAAGTTGTCAAGAACAGAGTCAGACATGCACACCTTTAAGCTGAAAACTGGCTGCGATTTTTCAAAGTCAGAATGGTATAAATAATGCATATCTTGCACAAATAGCTTTTTTGTACCATATCAACTAATGGCCTGTCAACACAGTAGTCAGTGTACAGAACCTTCACAATTAACTCTTTCTCACATGATAAACAAAAGCCTGTTAGGAGGCAAATTCTAAAATATAATGTATAATGGTATGCATAAAGAAAAATCATGAACTGTTAAGGTGTGTAAAAGTAGTTAAAAATACAAATTCTGCAGCATCAGGCTTTGCTGATGAGCCCAAGCAGAGTAGAAACAATTATTTACCCAGTACCTGAAGCCCAATGCATAAGTAAAAAATGATCTCCATCATTCAGATGCATTTGTCAACACCCAATAAAGGAATCCAATGCAAGGTATTCAGTGCTCATGGTAAGAAACCACATTTGAAAACAAAAAAAAAACCAAAACAAAACACCTGTATTCAGAAAAAGGGTAAGCAAATCCCCTAATATCTTAGTAGGCTGTAGTGACAAGATTTTCTTTCAAGATACAAAAGCGTCTCCTTCACTGTGTTTCTTTTCAAATATTTTAAGATTACCCACAGTAGCATGGAAGAAACACAATTGCTGGTGTTCCAATGAGGACTAGAAAAGCAGAAGAGTTCAGAACAGTCAGTACAACTTACTCACCAGAAACTTACCTTTCTGTGATCGTTTCTCTGAGACCACTAGCAACCCCTTTCACCACCGTACTAGCCTTTTGGTGTCAGCACTACTTGAGAGATGAAAAAAGAGCCCTTCTTTCTTCTTTCAGTGATTGATGCCTGGAGGAATTGAATCAGCTTTTCTGGATCTGTTGTGTTTGCCCAGGGGGCTGGCATCATCTGGCCTGGCCAAAGAAATGGCACCTCAAGAGCCACGGGACTATGGTAGAACACCAGCACTTGGTGTTCCTTTTCCCATAGGTACTGCAGACTTACTTCATGGGCAAATATAGCAGGACACATTTTGTTGCCATATGTATCTTTGAGCATTTGAACAAGCTTTTCATGATGATATTTCTGCATCCCATAGAAATGATTGAAGTCCAAGAAGACCACTTCTTTTGGGTGGTCAGTAAGAAACGCATTGATCTCTTCCAGACCCTCCTTAACTTTGGGCACTGAATAAACCATGAGCAAAGTAGAGTTCGTTGTCCGGGTCTCTGGGCTTGGTGGAAATTCTGAGATCAAAATACCGTATACCTGCCCCAAGCTGGCTGGTGAAGTTCATGGTCTGTGTAGCTAACCACTTCCTCATCAGCTTTTTAGCCACAGTTCCAAAAACAGACACAAAATTCTGCACCGTCTCTGGCTGTTCAGGCCCAACTGGAGAGGCTTCATCAATGTAGAAGCTAAATGAGTCATGAGACCCTAAAAACACAATGTAGAGAAACAATCAATATTGTATTCACATATTAAAAACTCAGTAACAATTCTTTCTTAATAAACATGATCTTCTGACCTCGAACAACATTCACCAGTTGAATTCCCCCCTGACTTTTTTCTCAACAGATGACATTTATTTGGCAGCAGCACCCCACACCAACACCTCACAGGAGCCAAGGATACAACTGCATTCCACTGATAAAACAGAAATTCTGTTGCATGCTCTTGACAAGAATGAGACACAATACTTGACATGCCCATGTACAGAATTTGTCATCTTTCATAACGTAACAAAGTTGAGTGCAAATACAGAAGATGCTTTGGTATGCCTCTAAAAAAGCCCAAACAATCACAAACCAAAAAATCAGCAACTTGCTTTGCTCAGCATTTAGACACTCACATGGAGGTACCTGGTGGAACTAAGGACATATGCAAACACACTGGATTGTCAGGGACCTGTTTTATGGAGAGAGATGCTGACAGTAGAATATGCTTATCACCCCCGTCTACCACCAGCCTTCTGACTATCTGGTGTTGAAATCTGGCACTTTATGCAGAAATACCACACTAATGCAAACAGAGCCACACTGTCCCTGCCAGAGGGGATGCTTCTGGTCAGAATCACCACAGCAAGCATGTCTGCTCTTCAGTCTAGGTGAAAGTGGTTGCAAAACTCCTTCAAGGTCAGCAGTACTTGTGTTTCTGAAACAGACTGTAGCACTAGACCCTCAGAGATCTAAATCCTAGCACCAAAATTAGTTCAGAGCATAAATCTTGCCAGCTACTTATGGTTTTGTAGGGGCTTTTCAAATCTGCTTTCCAAAGCATCCATGCTGTGGAAAGTAAGTATCACATCAATGAAATCCTGCAAGTCAGTCATTTCTGATGGCAACGCTATTTTAACTGAAGTGGAACAAACCCTAGTAACTGAAATGACAGCTATAACATTTTCTTCTTAACAATAAATGGAGTCATGACATCATCTTAGACTCTGGCTTACATTTAGTTTTGTTTAATCTGCAAAAATTCTTAAAATTTTGCATGCCTTGCTTTTCACAGTTGTCTCTTTTAATTGCATTTTACTTTAGATAAATTTTCCATTTTGAGGAAGCTTTCTACTACTAAATGTCAAAGCAATAGCATTTTCCTTGCAGAACCTGATTAGATCATGGAGTATCTGGTTACATGTCGATATCCCAGGAGACCAGATCTGCATACAGAATTTTAATGGTAAAATAAATTATTAGAGGAGTGACTTGTATTTCAACAGTATTACAGGGAAAATCAATGAGAACATTAAATGTTGTGTTCAATGTAATTTGCAGTAATCTAGAAATCAAAGTAAATTCAGTCTTGCTTAGAACAAGGCACAGCTACTGATATTAGCAAGGGCAGGTTCTTGCAAACTCTCACTTTGTCCAAGTCCCTTCTATTTCAATAAGATTTTATGTGAGAATACGTACAAACAGATTCACAGATTACATCAGGTTGGAAGGAACCCTGAAAGGTCACCTTGTGTCCCTTGCAGTCAGCAGGGACACATCCAACTAGATCAGGCTGCCCAAGGCTACATCAAGTCTCATCTTGAATATCCCCAGGGATGGGGCCTCAACCACATCCCTGGGCAACCAGTTCCAGTATTTTACCATGTTCATTGCAAAGAGCTTCCTCCTTATATCCAACCTAAATCTATCCTGCTCTATTTTAAAACCATTGTCCTTCATCCTATCACTACATGCCCTTCTAAACAGTTCTTCCTCAGCCTTCCTATAGGTCCCTTTCAGATACTAAAATGCAGTTATAAAATCTCTTTTCTCCAAGCTGAACAGTCCCAATTCTTTCAGCCTGTCTTCATAGGACAGGCCTCAGATCCAGTACTGGTCGACAGCCAGCTGAAAAAATGCTAGCACTGTGCCCAGGTGGCCAAGAAGGCCAATGGCATCCTGGCCTGCATCAGGAATATTGTGGCCAACAGGAACAGGGAAGTCCTTCTTCCCTTGTACTCAGCACTGGTTACGCCACACCTTGAGTACTGCGTCCAGTTCTGGGCCCCTCAATTTAGGAAAGATGTTGAGTTGCTCAAACATGTCCAGTCTTGTTCAACATCTTTGTGGGTGACATGGACAGTGGCATTGAGTGCACCCTCAGCAAGTTTGCTGATGACACCAAGCTGTGTGGTGCAGCAGACATGCTGGAGGGAAGGGATGCCATCCAAAGGGACCTTGACAGGCTGGAGAGGTGGGCACAAGCCAACCTCCTGAGCTTCAACAAGACCAAGTGCAGGGTCCTGCATCTGGGTTGAGGCAATCCCAGGCACAAATCCAGGCTGGGCAGTGACTGGCTGGAGAGCAGCCCTGAGGAGAGAGCCTTGGAGGTGCTGGTGGATGAGAAGCTCAACATGAGCTCTCAATGTGCACTTGCAGCCCGGAAAGCCAATCAGATCCTGGGCTGCATCAGGAGAAGTGTGGCCAGCAGGGTCAAGGGAGGTGATTCTCCCCCTCTACTCAGCTCTGCTGAGACCCCACCCAAAGTACTGCGTCCAGTTCTGGAGCCCCTATTAAAAAAGGGATCTGGAGGTGCTGGAAGGTGTCCAGAGAAGGGCCACAAGGATGATCAGAGGGCTGGAGCACCTCTCCTATGAGGACAGACTGAAGGAGTTGGGGCTGTTCAGTTTGGAGAAGAGAAGGCTCTGAGGTGACCTCATTGTGGCCTTCCAGTATCTGAAGGGGGCCTACAAGAAGGCTGGGGAGGGACTTTTCAGACTATCAGGGAGTGATAGGACTAGGGGGAATGGGATGAAGCTGGAGGTGGGGAGATTCAGGCTGGATGTGAGGAGGAGGTTGGTCAAGCCCTGGAATGGGTTGTCCGGGGTGGTGGTTGAGGCCCCATCCCTGGAAGTGTTTAAGAGCAGGCTGGATGTGGCTCTGGCCAGCCTGATCTAGTGTGGGGTGTCCCTGCCCATGGCAGGGGGTTGGAACTAGATGACCCTTGTGGTCCCTTCCAAACCCTGACTGAAACTATGAAACCATGTCCAGAGAAGGGCAACAAGGCTGGTGAGGGATCTGGAGCACAAGCCCTGTAAGCCCTATAAGGAGCTTAGTGCCATGGTTTAGTTGATTAGATGGTGTTGGGTGGTAAGTTGGACTTGATGATCTCAAAGACCTTTTCCAATAAGGTTAATTTTGTGATTCTGTTATCATCTGTGTGGCCCTCCACTGGACCCACTCCAGCACATCTATGTCCCTCTTGTGCTGGACACACTACTCCAAGTGAGGTCTCACCATAACAGAATAGAGTGGCAGAATCACCTCTCTCTATTCCATTCTATGAGGATTTGTTCCATGATCTTCCCAGACACAAAGTTGAGGCCGACAGGTCAGTAATTTGCAGTGTCCTCTTTTCCACCTTTTTCAAAAACTGGTGTAATGTTTCTCTTCTTTTAGTCTCCAGGGACTTCACCTGATTGCTATGGTCAAAGTTGTAGCTGTAGGCTCAAAACAGTATTAATCTACACATTTGTTCTTTACTGTCTGATCTATGTCCACTGGCAACCTGAAGCTGCAGACAAGATAGCTATACTTGACCACTACAGCAAATATGCACCACAATGCCAAAAAAGGACTTAAAGTAATTATAGTTTCATAGTTTCATAGTTTCAGTTAGGGTTGGAAGGGACCACAAGGATCATCTAGTTCCAACCCCCCTGCCATGGGGGAACTTGAGTAAGGCAGCACAATTCTCACAGTGGAGAACTAAGGTGAACTATTTGTCAGTAGGTAGCTTTAAACTATACTAAGAGTGCAAACCAGAGAAAATAAACAAGTAATTTCAACAGACTGCTTAAATATTTTATTTTCATCATGCACTCATCGACATCCTGGCCTGCTGTCCTAACCAGCTTACTCATGTCACTCAGGCAAATTAAAAAATGTTTACACTTGGTAGAGCAGATTAGAGCATGATCATTTCCATGTCATGCCCCCAAATCACTATATTCCTAGTAATGAAAGAATCCTGTATGAACAGACACTTGTTTTTAGCAGTCATGCTTCCTTCCAGCTTTGTTTTCCTGCATCGTGATAATCCTGTCCTACTTCACCGCTAGGAAGCGGATTTGCAGTTTGTACCACAAAATCTTGGCTCCCATGAAGACACAATGTCAGGTATCTTCAGAAGCACCAGAACAATGATGAATGCAGTTTTTGGAAGGTAGTAGTATTTGCACATCAACTATCTCTATTATAGCAGGACAAGGAACACACTGACCTGATGTACAGGACAGTGTCTACCACAGAGACTTCACAGTCTGAGACATGGGGAAGCAAAGAGAGGGGAAATGACCCATCCCAAGTCACACAGGGAGGAGGAGTAAACTGATATTTCATATGTACTTAAGAGGAGTATTTTCTTACTAGTTTACTACCCATCTAGTACTTTTTTAAAGTATTGCACACTGTTTTCCTACTATTTCAACAATACATCATTGATCCATGGACTTGAGAATGAAGATTTGTGTATCAGGATCACAGGCAGTAAACCCTTGTGTTGAATGTGGTCTGCATACGCTATAGATTGCCCAGTCGAGAAAAGAAAGAGGAAAAAGCCACTTTAAACTGGAAGAAGCCTTACATGCTGAGGCACAAGGAGGACAGGGAGATGATTCAGGACAGCCAACATGGCTTTACTAGGGGTAGGTCCTGCCTGACCAACCTTGTGGCCTTCTATGATAGAGTGACTATGTCAGTAGATAAGGGATGACCTATGGATGTGGTCTATCTGGACTTCTGCAAGGCTTTTGACACTCCCCCACAACATCCTGCTTGCCAAATTGGAGTGATATGGGTTTGATGGGTGGGCTGTTCAGTGGATAAGGAATTGGCTGGATGGTCGCATCCAGAGCGACCATCGGAGCCTTCTCTTCTCTTCTTCTCAATGGCTTGAAGTCTGGATGGAGAGCAGTGACAAGTGATGTCCCCAGGGGTTCATACTAGGCTCTGTGCTGCTTAGTATTTTTATCAACAATCTAGTCGGTGGGATTGAGAGCACCATCAGCCAGTTTGCAGCTGACACCAAGCTGAGTGGTGCTGTCGATACACCACAGATACAGGATGTCATACAGAGGGATGTGGACAGGCTGGAGAGGTGGGCCCAGGTGAACCTCATGAGGTTCAATAAGGTGCAGGGTTCTGCACCTGGGCCAGAATAATCCTCGCTATCAATACAGACTGGGGGATGAGGTGACAGAAAGCAGCCTGAGGAAAAAGACTTGGGGTGCTGATGGATGAGAAGCTGGACATCAGCAGACAGTGTGTGCTTGCAGCACAGAAGGCAAATCCAATCCTGTGCTGAATCAAGAGATGAGTTGCCAGCAGATCTAGAGAAGTGATTGTGTCACTCTGCTCTGGTGAGACCTCACCTGGAGTACTGTGTGCAGGTCTGGAGCCCTCAATATAGGAAGGACATGGATATGATGGAGCAGGACCAGAAGAGGGCCATGAGAACAATCAGGGTGTTGGACCACCTCTGCTACAAGGACAGGCTGAGGAAGCTGAGGTTGTTCGGCCTAGAGAAGAGGAGGCTCTGGGGAGACCTGATAGCAGCCTTCTAGTGCCTGAAGGGGGCCTACAAGAAGGATGGGCAGAGTCTGTTTGCAGGGGCCTGCAGTGATAGGATGAGGGGTAATGGCTTTAATCTGGAGAAGAGCAGACTTAGATTAGATGTTAGGAACAAGTTCTTTACTATGAGGGTGGTGGAACACTGGAATAGGTTGCCAGGGGAGGTGGTTGAGGCCCCTTCCCTGGAGATATTCAAAGTAAGGCTAGAGGAGCCCCTGGGCAGCCTGGTCTAGTTGAGGATGTCCCTGCTGGCTGCAGGAAGGTTGGACTACACGACCTTTGGAGGTCCCTTCTGGCCTGCACCATTCTATGATTCTATGAATTACAGGTTTTGTTTCATGAAGAATTTTGAGACATTTGCTGGAAGAGCAGAACAGCAGGGCACAGGCAATCTGGAAAGCATCTAAGACTCTCTTTCTGCAAGGCACTCTCTGAAGCAGAGAAGGCACACTGATGGACATGATATGAATTACAGAAGAAATCCTAGGGATGTAAAGGGCTGATGCTGGCCTTAACCAGTGTGACTATGGGGTGAAAACAGATTTTAAAATACTGTGGAAAGCAAAAGAGGCAAATAGCAGAACAAAGATCCTGGGTTTCAGAGCAGCAGTCGTAGCTTATTCAGGAAACTGGTAACTGGTAGCCCATGCGAGAATTAGCATAGAGACTCGGGAGAAATGGTTGAACTTGAAAGACAACCTCTCTAAAGTATACAGTGTACAATAAAACAAGAAGGCAAGGTGGAGGTAAGTTTGGCTAAATGCATTACTCCTAAGTGAGCTCAAACTTAAAAAGTAGTGTACTGAGGGTATAAGCAGGGACAGACTCCCTGGAAGAACAGAGAAGGAATACAGGAAATTAGGAAGGGCACACCTTAGCTGGAGTTCCTGCAAGGGACAGAAAGCCTGCAAGGGATGGGAACAGCAACAGAGAGACATACAGACACATATAAGTAGACAAGACAAGACTCAGCTGAATGTGCAGAAGGCACAGGCCAAGATCACTGTAAGGCTGCCCTCTCTGATCTTTGACAGATCATACTGACCAGAGAAAGCAAAAGTTACACTCATGTTCAAAATGTAAAGGCAGGACAACCCAGGAAAGAACAGTGTGTCAGATTAACTTCAATCACAGGGAAGACCACAGAGCAAGTCCTCATGTAAACCATTTCCACCTTCTGAACAGTGAAAAGGTTACTAGGAACAGCTACCATGGTGTGGCAGTTTTAGGCTATGCCTTTAAAATTAGCTGCAGATTTCGAGCAGAAAAGTTGTAAAATAGAAATAATTCACTGTTGGGTGTAAAAAGGAAAGCAAAAGATTATTCTGAACAAATTCCTTGCACAAAATGTGTGGGATGGATGTTCTTCACATTTCACTTCCATTCCCATTCCATTTCTTCATCTCTGGTCTGCCTGTTCTGCTAGGGAGACAATAACTGCTTCTGACTGGCCTTGAGAAAAAATAAGAACACTAACACTGCTTCCTTAAGCTAACATTCCTTATTCTCAACTCCTCTTCTATTCCATTACAAGGCGGCGGGGAGAGGTAGCTGGGGGGGTGGGCAGGCAGGGCAGTGGAGCAGCTTTCCTGCCCTCTGGGGAACCCAAAGGGGATACAGGGGGTTTTCCCTGTTATTTTCTAATTGTAAATATCTGTATAATATTGTAAATACTGTATATTTTGTACATATTCATTGCGCTGCATTGTAGAGTGTAGTTTTTGCTTGTAAATCCAGCTTCATTTGCTTCCAATTGAGTCAGTCATGCTTAGTTAATGTGAATGGGAAACTTCAACCCACCACTCATGGATTTAGCAAGAATAAACCTTGACTGACCAACCAAATTGCCTTCTAGGTGCAATGACTGGCTCTGACAAAACCAAAATTTTCCTTTTACTTCAGCATGGCTTTCAACAGTCTCCCTGAATACACTTGAGTGTAACTGGGAAGATATCAACTGGACAAGTGCACTGTAAGGTATGTGAAAAACTGCCTGGACCATCAGGCTCAAAAGGTTGTGGCTGAAGGTTCAAAGTCTAATTCACATCTGATTACAAGACAATTCTGTTTAACATCTGTGCCAGTGACACCGACATTGTGATAGGGAACACCCTCAGCAAGTTTGCAGGTGAAATCAAGTAGAAGGAAGAGATTAATGCCTTGGAGGGGAAAGTTGTTAGAAGGAGAAACTTCAGCACAGCAGAGAAGCTGGATGACAGGAATCTTAAGAAGTTCAAAGCAAGATGGACCCAGGACTGACAACCCCTTTCAGTAGCACAGCTGGAGACCAACTGGTTAGCAAATAGCCCTTCAGAAAAACACTTGTTCATTTGGACATAAGGAAGAAACAACTTCCTCACAACAACAGTTAAGTGCTGGAGAAGTACAGCAAGTCTGGACACTGTATCCCCAATTCTTAATATTTGCCTCAACAACCTCATCTAACTTGAAGTTAGCTCTTCTTTGAGCAGAGGACAGACCAGATGATTTCTGGAGCTCCTTTCCAACATAAATTATTCAGTATCTGTTTATTCCCTGCTCTCCCAAGATAAGAAAGATTCATTTCTTGTCTCTCAATCTTAGAAGCAATTATCAAGAGACACTGAGAATGTCTGCCCTAGCAAAGATCCAAAACCCAAAAGTAGCCAGTTTCAACCACCATAGTATTAAACTTTCATGAACTTAGATGCAGCCAAACATTATTTAGATATTCAAGAGTGAAATGTGCAGTATCAGCCAGACTGAGATGCTAGTAATTTTACTGGGGAGAACAGTCTCCTGTTTTCTTTACTGAATTCCTATAATAAGGCAATTGGGAATATATAACCTACTGCAGCTCAGCTATGGACATATCTATGGCTTCCCTGGAGAGCTTAACCCCCAATTTAAAAATTAATTTGGCTCAGTGCTACAAAAAAATTCCTTGGGGAAAGTGCTTCAGTACAGAATCACTTCTTCAGTCCCACAGAGATTTACACAGAAGCACAGTGAAGCTACTGTTCTTGGTGACTAAGCTTTAACTATCATTCATAAAGCACGTAAGCAGAGCTGAACTTTTCTTTGCCCTCCTCTTGCCTTGCAGTCAGCTGTGGCCAGTCCTTATAACAATAACCCTGAAAACAACATCTAGAACAGAGATACTAAACTGAACAACATTGTTCAACACACTTGTGACATCAGCAATCACACCCTGAAGAGCCACAAGTCACAGAAAAGCCACAAAGAGATTGAAGAAAAGTTTCAGAGTTTTTGATGTCTTTTACTCTTCCCCTTATCCAATAGATCTCAAGCTCCCCTTGTCTCCATGCTGGGAGTTATCAAACAGCCTTTTATTGCCTTGGGTGTCATTAAAAGCTTTACCTGCTGTGGTCTTGCTATATTTAGAAGATGCAACCCTTGGTGACTGTTGCTGAAACGTCACATGAAATGCAGTCTATTTTGGAAACATCCTTGTCAATGAGGGCTCCATGGTGCCTGACAGCAGAAATCAACATATTTCTTGGATGTTGTGGAGAACTGCTAGAACAAATTCCACAACCTATAGTACACAGGACATCAACATGAGTTTTTTACACTGTTATTTGGTCTGTTCTCATTGTCTTCTTTGGTCTGAAAAAATGAACTAACCAAGGAAAAGGCCCTAGATTAATCTTTATCTAGCTGCACTGCAATTTCAAGATTAGAGATGAACACTTGAGCTGGTGCAGCACAGTATTATGTTCCATATGTTCAGGGTCTTGCACCTGGCAAGGAAAAACAACAGACACCAGTACCGGTTAGGTGGTGCCCTGCTGGAAAGCAACTCCATGGAGAAAGACCTTGGAGCACTGGTGGACAGCTGTGGTGGTTTAGGCTGGGTGCTGGCCTGGATGCCACTGCACAGACCACACCTGGGATGTCCCATGGGGTGGGCCCAGCCCAGGGGTGTGATCACAGGAAACCAGGTATTCCATTCCCATAATGACCTGCTCCCCTATAATACATCCACACGGGGTCTTCACTTCCTCTTTTGTCCCCCGCTGCTGCCTAGGTAAAATGGCTTGAGCTGCCTCCCTTGGGCCTGCCCAGGCCCACGGCTGGGTTGGGGGGGGGGGGGAGAAAGAGCCCTGGGGGGTTTTGGGTGTACCCCCAGGTGGGGATGGGACGTTCTTGGGTATGTTCTGGGATCTCTCTCTTTTGTCACGGTGCTTGTGGTTCTCTGTAAAACTTTCATTGTTGCTTTATTTTTCCATTTAAACTTTCCACCATTTTTTTGCAATCTGTTTGTCTGAGTCGTTATTTTTGCCCAGGGTGGGAGAATTGGCCTCCCAAACCACGACAACGGCAAGTTCTCTATGAGACAACAATGTGCCCCTGTGGCCAAGCGAGCCAATGGGATCCTGGGGTGCATCGAGAACCGTGTGTCCAGCAGGTCTAGGGAAATTCTTCTCCCCCTCTACTCTGCCCTGGTGAGACCACACCTGGAATACTGCATCCAGTTTTGGGCTTCCCAGTTCAAGAAAGAGAGAGGACTGCTAGAGAGAATCAGAGAGCCACGAGGATGATTAGGGGACTTGAGCATCTGCTCTATGAAGAGAGGCTGAAATCCCTGGGGCTGCTTAGTCTTAAGAAGACTGAGAGGGGATCTCATCGATGTGTATAAATATTTGAGGGGTGGGTGTCAAGTGGATGGGGCCAAGTTCTTTTCAGTGGTACACAGTAATAAGACAAGAAACAACATGTTCAAAGTTGAACATAGAATATTTCCCCCCACATGAGGAGAAACATCTTTGCAGCAAGGGTGACAGAGCCCTGGAACAGGCTACCCAGGGAGGTTGTGCAGTCTCCTTTGCTGGAGATTTTCAAGAACCACATGGATACATGCCTGCGCAGACTACCCTAATTGATCCTGCTTCGGGAGGGGGATTGGACAGGAGCACACTGCATTGGCTTAGGAAGTGGCTGGAGGGCCGAGCCCAGAAAGTGGTGTTGAATGGTGCCACATCCAGCTGGCGGCCTGTCACTAGTGGTGTGCCCCAGGGATCAGTGCTGGGCCCCATGCTCTTCAACATCTTTATTGATGATCTGGATGAGGGCATCGAGTCCATCATCAGTAAATTTGTGGATGACACCAAGCTGGGGGCAGGAGTTGATCTCCTGGAGGGCAGAGAGGCTTTGCAGAGGGACCTCGACAGGCTGGACAGATGGGCAGAATCCAACGGCATGAGATTGAACACATCCAAGTGCCGGGTTCTGCACATTCATAGTTTCATAGTTTCATAGTTTCAGTCAGGGTTGGAAGGGACCACAAGGATCATCTAGGTCCAACCCCCCTGCCGTGGGCAGGGACACCCTGCACTAGATCAGGCTGGCCAGAACCTCATCCAGCCTGCTCTTAAACACTTCCAGGGACGGGGCCTCAACCACCTCCCCGGATAACCCATTCCAGGGCTTCACCACTCTCATGGGGAAGAACTTCCTCCTCACATCCAGCCTGAATCTCCCCACCTCCAGCTTCATTCCATTCCCCCTAGTCCTATCACTACCTGATAGCCTGAGAAGTCCCTCCCCAGCCTTCTTGTAGGCCCCCTTCAGATACTGGAAGGCCACAATGAGGTCACATCGGAGGCTTCTCTTCTCCAGACTGAACAGCCCCAACTCCTTCAGTCTGTCCTCATAGGAGAGGTGCTCCAGCCCTCTGATCATCCTCGTGGCCCTTCTCTGGACACCTTCCAGCACCTCCAGATCCCTTTTGTAATAGGGGCTCCAGAACTGGACGCAGTACTTTGGGTGGGGTCTCAGCAGAGCTGAGTAGAGGGGGAGAATCACCTCCCTTGACCTGCTGGCCACACTTCTCTTGATGCAGCCCAGGATCTGATTGGCTTTCTGGGCTGCAAGTGCACATTGAGAGCTCATGTTGAGCTTCTTGTCCACCAGCACCCCCAAGGCTCTCTCCTCAGGTCTGCTCTCCAGCCAGTCACTGCCCAGCCTGGATTTGTGCCTGGGATTGCCTCCACCCAGATGCAGGATCCTGCACTTGGTCTTGTTGAAGCTCAGGAGGTTGGCTTGTGCCCACCTCTCCAGCCTGTCAAGGTCCCTCTGGATGCCATCCCTTCCCTCCAGCATGTCTGCTGCACCACACAGCTTGGTGTCATCAGCAAACTTGCTGAGGGTGCACTCAATGCCACTGTCCATGGCACCCACAAAGATGTTGAACAAGACTGGTCCCAGGACTGATCCCTGAGGGACTCCGCTTGTCACTGGCCTCCACTGGGACATGGATCCATTGACAGCCACTCTTTGGGTGCGGCCATCAAGCCAGTTCTTTATCCATCTAGTGGTCCATCCATCAAACCCACGTGGCACCAGCTTGGAGACCAGGATGTGGTGTGGGACAGTGTCGAAGGCTTTGCTCAGGTCCAGGTAAACGACTTCAGTTGCTCACCCCTCATCTATTAATGTTGTCACCTGTTCATAGAAGGCCACCAGGTTTGTCAGGCAGGATTTGCTCTTGGCAAAGCCATGCTGACTGCTCCCAATCACCTCTTCACTACTCTTCTGAGTCAGTAGTGCCTCCAGGAGGATCTGCTCCATGATCTTTCCAGGCACAGAGGTGAGACTGAGTGGCCTGGAGTTCCCTGGTTCCTCCTTCTTCCCCTTTTTGAAAATGGGAGCAATGTTCGCCCTTTTCCAGTCTGTGGGGACTTCCCCAGTCTGCCATGACTTTTGGAATATAATAGAGAGGGGCTTAGCAACCTCATCTGCCAGTTCTCTCAGCACCCGTGGGTGTATCCCGTCGGGTCCCATGGACTTGAACACTTTCAGGTTCTTCAGGTGATCACGAACCTGAGCTTCACTTATGATGGGCAGTTCTTCCTCCCTGTCCCTGGCATCATCTGCCATAACTCCAGAAGTGTGGCTGGAGGCCCTTGCAGTGAAGACTGAGGTTAAGAAGTTATTGAGTACCTCAGCCTTTTCCACATCACTTGTGACCAATTCACCAGTTTCCTTTCTGAGAGGGCCCACACCTTCCCTACTCTTCTTCATGCCATTAATATACCAGTAGAAGTTCTTAGTTCTCCCTTTATCATTGGACACAAAAACCCCATGAACTTCTACAGGGTGTGGTCAGAGTGGCTGGAGAGTGGCCAGGCAGAGAGGGACCTGGGGGTACTGGTTGATGGTAGGCTGAACATGAGCCTGCAGTGTGCCCAGGCGGCCAAGAAGGCCAATGGCATCCTGGCCTGCATCAGGAACAGTGTGGCCAGCAGGAGCAGGGAGGTCATTCTGCCCCTGGACACTGCACTGTTTAGGCCACACCTTGAGTCCTGTGTCCAGTTCTGGGCCCCTCAGTTTAGGAAGGATGTTGACTTGCTGGAACATGTCCAGAGAAGGGCAACGAAGTTGGTGAGGGGTTTGGAACACAAGCCCTATGAGGAAAGGCTGAGAGAGCTGGGGTTGCTTAGCCTGGAGAAGAGGAGACTCAAGGGGTGACCTTATTGCTCTCTACAACTACCTGAAGGGAGGTTGTAGACAGGCAGAGGTTGGTCTCTTCCCCCAGGCAGCCAGTACCAGAACAAGAGGACACAGTCTCAAGCTGCGCCAGGGGAGGTTTAGGCTGGATGTTAGGAAGAAGTTCTATACAGAGAGAGTGATTGCCCATTGGAATGGTCTGCCCAGGGAGGTGGTGGAGTCACCTTCATTGGAGGTGTTCAGGAGGAGACTTGATGGGGTGCTTGGCTGCATGGTTTAGTTGTTTAGGTGGGTTGGATTGGTTGATGGGTTGGACGCGATGATCATGAAGGTCTCTTCCAACCTGGTTTATTGTATTGTATTGTATAAAATCTCTTGAGGTTCCTCCCAAATCCTAATATACTATGATACTGTGATATTCTCTTTCAGGTGGCCAAGTGCTGTTGTCACTGTCAAAGCCACAGAACATCTCAGAAAGTCAAAAGGTGCTACTAAGCAACGCAATTCAGACTTCACAGTCCAATTACCTTTAGCATTTGAACTGCTTAGGTGATACAAGCTTCCTTTGATAAAAAGATTACCCAGGAAAGTAAAACAAAAACTGGGTGGAAAAAGAGAGATTAAAGATCATGCAGTGACTCGGCTTCCCCACAGAACTGCCTTGCTCATTAGCTGTTCCTCCAATGTTCATCACCAGCTCCATGCCCATGAAACCAATGGAAGATCACAGAGGTTAGCCACATTACATAACCCTCAGGCATTGGAAGAGAGGCAGACACAATCTTAGATAGTGCAAAAAATCCAGATAATGAAAAGGTCAGACTCAGAACAAGAATACATGTATGACCCATTCTTGTATACATAAGCACATTAGCTATGTATTTTATCATGTTGTGGTTTCATGTGTACAGACAATGCTCTATTACCCAGGAAAAAAAAATCTTTCTAAGCTCATAAACTGACAAAATCTTATGAGAGACAACTTGGTTCTTGAAGTAGCATGCTGCTATTTCCAGGTAATCCAGTTAAAAGATACACAAGCAGTCACATGCAAGTCAACTTAGATCTGGTGAAGAGGAACTGAGAAGCCTAAAACTGCCCTTCTGCACAGATAGCAGGGAGCTTTCCCCCTGAAAGCTCCAAAACCTCTGTTTTATTCTGTATCTGTCTGGACCAAGAACCCTGTGGAGACTGAGCTGGCCACCTCCCAGGTGTCACTCACCCAAACCTTATGGTCACAACTAGTTAAACCACCACTGTCAGCTAAAGGTGCAAGTACCTGACAAGAAAGCTCATCCACAGTTTCATTCCCCCATCACAACATCCAACAAGCACATGGGATTTCTGAACTACCCATCAATCAGCTAAACTATTCAGGCAAGGTTTTCTGTAGCACCAACATAATTATGTCAATGGTTTTTCTCTCTAAAGGCTTAGGAAACCCTCTCAATAGAAAATCAGAGCAGCAGGTGTTCTTCCCAGAGTCCTGGTCAGCCAAATCAGACTGTAACTTGGTCTCAGTATGGAAAATGGGATTTTCATTAAAAAGAAAAAGTTGGCCTTTTCTTTACAAGAGAGGAATATATTTTAATATGTATGAATATTTGGGGTTTATTCAAGTTAACTGTCTGACCAGAAAGCAAGAAAAAACATTTTAGAAGCATGAATTGTATAGATGTGAGCTAGTCATACATGATGGAAATCACACTCAACCACCCCCTCTCAAGCAATGAAAACAGAAAAGCTGTTTCACTGAAGCTTCTATTCAAAAAAGGACATAGGCCAAAATCAAAACATTTTTAAAACAAGCACATTATGCAAACTTGAAATGCCTATGCAGTAACATGAACACAAATAATTTAAAATCAAATCTTTTTCCAGGTCATACAGCTCAAACAACTTATTCCCAGACAGTTAATTGTTCCAAAGTAAACAATTTAAGCCTGTTAAGTAAGCATTTTAAGGCTTTCTAGCTACAGGGACAAATTAACCTTGCTTTTCAATTGAGTATTAGCATTAAAGTACAAATCCAGAACCTTATTCTAAGCACATTTAACTGTTTGAAGGATTTTAATTATGTGCACTGACGTCTGCAGGAAAGAGCCCCACTTTGCTTTAGCTTCTTTGAGAAGAATAGAATTCCAAATTGCTGTGGAGTTACATTCACACCAGATAAACTGATGTCGTCAAATACCAGGGAGCAAAACCAGGCAGGCAGTGATAAAAGAGAAAATGTATTCTTTTCATGTTTGAGAAGGTAAGCAAAAAAAAAGATGACAGAAGTGACAGCAAATGAAGATGTTAAAGTGGTATTTGTTACACTACTATTAACTTGGCAAGAATTTAGATGCTGCAGACTATCCATTCTGCATTCTGGCCACATCCTCAGTGCAATTCCTGTCATCTCCAACAAATTCTTCTCTTTCACCTCTTGTATCCCCTTATACATTGAAGGTCTTGGTGATAATGTTGGAAAAACAAAGAAAACATTTGCTTCCTTTCCTCCTGGTAGCTTCCATCTCCCCCATCATCCCTCCTGCAGCAGATAAAGGTACATTTCCCCTTTGTCACCAACTGAGTCCTGCACCAGCAATCAGAAATATATTTATTGACAATCTGGACATGCGGATTGAGTCCATCATCAGTAAATCTGCAGATGACACCAAGCTGGGGGCAGGTGTGGATCTGTTAGAGGGTAGGAGAGCTCTCCAGACAGACCTTGACAGGCTGGACAGATGGGCAGAGTCCAACAGTATGAGATTTAACGCATCCAAGTGCCAGGTTTTACACATTGGCCACAACAACCCCATGCAATGCTACAGGCTGGGGTCAGAGTGGCTGGAGAGCAGCCAGGAAGAAAGGCACCTGGGGTTCCTGGTCGATAGTAGGCTGAACATGAGTCTGCAGTGTGGCCAGGTGGCCAAGAAGGCCAATGGCAAACTGGCCTGGATAAGGAATAGTGTGGCCAGCAGGAGCAGGAAAGTCATTGTGCCCCTCTACTCAGCACTGGTTAGGCCACACCTTGAGTCCTGTGTCCAGTTCTGGGCTCCTCAGTTTAGAAAAGATACTGAGTTGCTGGAACATGTCCAGAGAAGGGCAACAAAGCTGGTGAGCAGTTTAGAGCACAAGCCCTATGAGGAGAGGCTGAGGGAGCTGGGGTTGCATAGACTGGAGAAGAGGAGGCTCAGGGGAGACCTTATTGCTGTCTACAACTCCCTGAAGGGAGGTTGTAGCCAGGTGTGGGTTGGTCTCTTCTCCCAGACAACCTGTGACAGAACCAGAGGACACAGTCTCAAGCTGCGCCAGGGGAGGTTTAGGCTGGATGCTAGGCTGAAATTTGTGGTGGGTTTAAGTTTCCCCCCAGCATTAACTTTTAGCCAGACCAATTCAGTTAGAAGCAAATGAAGCTGTATTTACAAGCAAAAACCACACTCTTCAATGGAATGCAATGAATATGTACAAAATATACAGTATTTACAATATTATACAGATATTTACAGTTAGCAGACAGCATGAAAAAAAGCAAACCTGGCCAAAAAGACCAGGGAAGCCATTCCACTGCCCCCCCAAAACCCCTTGTCCCATGAGAGTGGAGAGAGAAGAGCAGTAGGCTAGACTCATCCAAGGCCATCCAGAAGCACATTATCTCTCCTGAGCAAAGCAAAACAGCTGAGATCAGAAGAGAAGAGAAAAGGAATGGGAAGAATTGTTATGATACAGCTCCTCTTACCCCAGATATTTACCCAATGAATTTGTTCAGAATCATCTTTTCTTTTCCTTGTTACATCCAATAGCGATTTACTCATATTTCTCTACTTTTCTGTTCTAAACCTGCAGTTAAATTTTAAAGGCATAGCCTAAAACCACCACATTCTTCAGAGAAAGTGATTGACTATTGGAATGGGTTGCCCAGGGGGGTGGAGGAGTCACCATCACTGGAAGTGTTTAAAAAGAACTGGACAGGGGGCTTAGTGCCATGGTTTAGTTGATTAGATGGTGTTGGGTGATAGGTTGGACTTGATGATCTCAAAGGTCTTTTCTAACCTGGTTAATTCTGCATTCTGTAACTGCACATAACCATAACTGGGACCTCATTCACATGCCTAACAACTGTGCATCAGGAGTCTGCCCAGTGTTGCCATGTCAGGACTACTGTTGCAGGCACAGTGTGCGTCAAAGAGACAGTATGAGAAACCAGACAGATGCACCATAATCCCTGTGCAAACGTTTTAACATGGTTTGCTTGCAAGGCTGAGAACAACTACTTTGTATTAAAAACCTCTTCAATGTCATATTTCATCAACCTCTGTGAGACATGGTTTCTATTACCACTTCCAGCATAGATGGAATTCTGCATTTCTCAGCCAAAATGTATCAGCTGGAATATCTTAACTCACACTGAATGTCAAAACATAACTACAACATATGCACCAACTATTGGAACAATGGACACATCCTAAAGATGCACATGACAAAGTACAAAACATTCAGAACCAGCACAAAGCAAGTGCTTTTTGATCAGTGTAATACAGAACCGGAAGTTTATCCTTCATAGAATCACAGAATAGTTGAGTTTGGAAGAGACCTCTGGAAGTCATCTGGTCCAGTACCACGTTCTCCTGAGTCCAAAGAGAAACAAGTGAAATAAAGAAAAATATTTTCACAGATTACTATAAATAATTTAAGCCTGTTCAAAAAGACTGCCTGAAATGGTTTCTTAGCTAGGTAAAAAGAAGAACTGGTAGTTCCTCAGCAGTTTGGAGATAGCATCCTGTAGGTAGTGACCATCTTTCAGATCCAGAAGGACTATGGTTTTGTCCCTCATATAAATAAAATTTTAAGGCATGAGAAAAGATTTTAAGTAGCTACTTACAGTGTTCCTCTGGCATCTCCATATCACCTATGAAACATTCCTGAGGATCATTTTGTTTTGTGCTTTTGAACATGGCTACCGTTACCAAGTGGAGCCTAAAATATTACCAGTAATCTCCATGGCTGTGACAAGCTGTTCTTGACTCAGGCAGAAGCAGTTACCATTATTAAAATTTTTTCTAAGATAGTTTGTGCACTATGGCACTGCCCGCACTGGAGAAGTGTTTCTGGTCACTAGACCAAGCGAAAATCAGTATCTCATGTCAGCACTGCTTCTTTCCTATACAGAAGTCCTAAAACCTAACAGGTTGGAAGCTGGGGTTTAAGGCCTAAGATGACTGGCAATTATCGAAGTACAAAAGGCAAGCTTGGCTATAAATCTGTTTAGGTTATCCATTATTCAACTCATACTAATATGTTTAGTGTACATAAAAGTACTCATGTTCCATATGACAGCTCCCACTTGCAAATGCAAAGACCAGCACTTTGAACAATACATCAGTTAGTTCTACATTTCAAATTCTCAAAACTCCATTGAGAACTAAATATGAAAAACATCCATACTGATACTTCTACTTCTCCAAACAGTGCGTGTTCACTACTATGGGCATCATAAGGCATATTCTGCTAAGGAAATTGTAGTAGAAAATTTGCACATGCTGCCCTCCTGAGAGCGTATTTCCCCTCTCATGTATTAGCTACCTTACTGTCCCATAATTATTTGTGTAGGTGGAGGTGCTATAATGCTTTCTGAGACACTGAGAAGCATAGAGAGCCTCCTACCTCTTCACAGTTAAACTACCTCCAGACACATTACCTTGCAGAGTTCATGCAGACAGCACACAGAAAAGAGCATGGTGCTGCAGTATGCCAATAGTGGTGGCTTTCCAAGAGACCAGATTACTATACTCTAAAACCTCACCATTAAGTGAATTTTAACTTTCATCAAATGCAGGTTTTCAACAAGTCAGTCTTTACTGAGAGAAATATAAGATTAAAGGGCTGCAAGATCAGGCTACAGTGCTGTGAAGGACAACAAAAAGTCCTTCTATAAATACATCAATAGCAAGAAGAAGGGCAAGGACAACCTCCACTCCTTGGTTGACACGGAGGGGAACGTTGTAACAAAGGATGAGGAAAAGGCAGAGGTACTTAACACCTTCTTTGCCTCAATCTATCCTAGCATGGCAGAACATCTTCCAGACAGCTGGCCTGCAGAGCTGGCAGAAGGAGCCAGGGAGCTGCATAGTTTCCCGCTGCTCCAGGAGGCAGTTAGAGATCTTCTCAGCCGCTTGGACCCCCACAAGGCCATGGGACCAGATGGGATCCATCCTAGGGTGCTGAGAGAGCTGGCAGATGAGCTGGCCAAGCCGCTCTCCATCATTTTTCAGCAGTCCTGGCTCACTGGAGAGGTCCCAGAAGACTGGAAGCTGGCCAACGTGGTGCCCATCCACAAGAAGGGCCGGTTGGAAGAGCCAGGGAATTATAGGCCTGTCAGCCTGACCTCAGTGCCAGGCAAGATTATGGAACAGGTCATCTTGAGTGCGATCATGCAGGACTTACAGGATGGCCAAGGGATCAGGCCCAGCCAGCATGGATTTAGGAAGGGCAGGTCCTGCCTGACCAACCTGATCTCCTTGTGTGATCAGGTGTCCCGCCTGGTGGATGTGGGCAAGGCTGTGGATGTGGTCTACCTGGACCTCAGCAAGGCCTTTGACACCGTCCCCCACAGCAAACTCCTAGCCAAGCTGGCAGCCCATGGCTTGGATAGGATCACACTGCATTGGGTTAGGAACTGGCTGGAGGGCCGAGCCCAGAGAGTGGTGGTGAATGGTGCCACATCCGGCTGGCGGCCAGTCACTAGTGGTGTGCCCCAGGGATCAGTGCTGGGCCCCATGCTCTTCAGCATCTTTATTGATGATCTGGATGAGGGCATCGAGTCCATCATCAGTAAATTTGTGGATGACACCAAGCTGGGGGCAGGAGTTGATCTGCTGGAGGGCAGAGAGGCTTTGCAGAGGGACCTCGACAGGCTGGACAGATGGGCAGAATCCAATGGCATGAGACTGAACACATCCAAGTGCCGGGTTCTGCACATTGGCCACAACAACCCCATGCAGTGCTACAGGCTGGGGTCAGAGTGGCTGGAGAGCAGCCAGGCAGGAAGGGACCTGGGGGTACTGGTTGATTGTAGGCTGAACATGAGCCTGCAGTGTGCCCAGGAGGCCAAGAAGGCCAATGGCATCCTAGCCTGCATCAGAAACAGTGTGGCCAGCAGGAGCAGGGAGGTCATTCTGCCCCTGTACACTGCACTGGTCAGGCCACACCTTGAGTCCTGTGTCCAGTTCTGGGCCCCTCAGTTTAGGAAAGATGTTGTCTTGCTGGAGCGTGTCCAGAGAAGGGCAATAAAGTTGGTGAGGGGTTTGGAAGCCAAGTCCTATGAGGAGAGGCTGAGGGAGCTGGGGTTGCTTAGCCTGGAGAAGAGGAGACTCAGGGGTGACCTTATTGCTCTCTACAACTACCTGAAGGGAGGTTGTAGCCAGGCAGAGGTTGGTCTCTTCTCCCAGGCAGACAGTACCAGAACAAGAGGACACAGTCTCAGGCTGCGCCAGGGCAGGTTTAGACTGGATCTTAGGAAGAAGTTCTATACTGAGAGAGTGATTGCCCACTGGAATCGGCTGCCCGTGGAGGTGGTTGAGTTACCTTCATTGGAGGTGTTCAAGAAGAGGCTTGATGGGGTGCTTGGTGCCACGGTTTAGTTTTTTAGTTGTTTAGGTGGGTTGTATTGTATGTATTGTATTGTATTGTATTGTATTGTATTGTATTGTATTGTATTTAGGTGGGTTGGATTGGTTGATAGGTTGGACTCGATTATCTTTGAGGTCTCTCCCAACCTTAGCAATACTGTGATACTGTCTCTTCCAACCTGGTGTATTGTATTGTATTGCAGAGCAAAGCACTCTGAATTCTCACCTTGAATCAACTCAGTGGAGACTAAACCCAATGCCGCAGCAGCAGGGCAAGCTCTGGGCAACAGCACTGCTCACAACCTCTCATCGTTTCCTTGGCCCCTAGAGCCATACCTAGCTGCTCTGCTATGCACAAGTCAAGCCACCAGACTTCCTGCAGACATCTAAATTCCAAGAGTGTGGGCAACATTTTCACATCATAAACGTAGAAATGGAAGTGATCGTGTTGAGGACTGATGCAGTTGACATTCTTCCCTAACTATTTTTTTTCAAAGGTCATCTAAACCTCTTGGCTGTATGATGAAGGGAAAAGTAATTGTATGTTTTTAAGGGAGAAAGTAAATTTATGTTTTAAATAGGAAAAGTAAATATAGGGTGTTAAGCATACAAGGATCCTGTCCTTAGGTGCAAAGACCCTCCCCCACCCTCAGGGCAGCTTTACAAAGCCAGGCAGGAGAAGAACTGATAAGGGCCAGGCAGACAGAATCTCTGATAAGAGGGATGGCATGGGAAGACCTCTGTTTCTTGAAGGAGGGGTTCTGATTTGGGAGTCCCTGGTCAGGTCTGATTACATTTCGGAGAAGGGGAGGACACCTATGTTAATGAGGTCCTGAAAATAGCTTGCATTAACTACTCCTACCCTCATGAAGAGGTATACATATACCTCTGTATCTTAAAAACCAGCTTGTGCAGTTGAATTTTATGTGAGATCGGTGATTTCACCCCGCAAACAGCATGCACGTCATAATAAACATACCTCTTCATAACTCTGTGCGAGTTGTGGGGTCCTTTGCCCATGTCATGTACACATTAGAAAAGGTAGAGAAGGAAGACAGTAATATGGCCTGTGTGTATATCAAATGCAAACAGACCGCTGTTGTTTTTTTGTACACTGCACTGAAAAATTTAGAAGGTGCAAAAGCCTTGAAACTTTTGAACTGTGCCCTACAATAAGCCACTAAAAAGAAGTTAACTTTATTTGTCCAGTCAAGTGAAACTGTAAGCATCAGGAGAAGAAGGGGAGGGAAAGGGGGGAGGAAGGCTGGGGGACAGGGGGTGAAGGAAAAAGGCTCCCTTCACTTATCAGGCTAAAACCCAGAAGGATTTATGGAAAAAGAAGTCCAACTCAAACTTACAAAAATTAGTAAATCAGCTCTTATTTTTGACATGGCAAGAGTAACTACCATTTTTCACAAAATAATCTTTACATCAAAATTGACCAAACCCACATTATTAAAGATCACCAAAAGTTACAACATCAGCAGCAGAAGGGACAGAACGCTATAGCATGCACAATGCAAGTAAAGCACTTATGATGGGCAGACTGCCATGGCCTCCTCATTTATGAATTTCACTGCACATATGAAGGTTGTATAGAATATATCACATTAATAAGCATCACATACAGCCTTGTATTTTATGGACAATTACTATCTGAAGAATTAGCTATCTAATATCTTGAAAATAAAATACTTCGAGACAGAACTGTAGCCACTATCTGTCACCAACATGTCACAAATGACAAGTGCTTCACACTTTTTCTCTTTTTGGGAAAACTGCAAATAAATTTACTCTGCCATTTTTTTCCATTTTACTCAGCAAGATTGCTGCTGCATGTTCAAATGCATCAGAGACCTCTATCAGGTCTGACATTTTAGTTAAATTCTGGTCTCAGAAGTACCCTATTAGCTGTTTTTCCTTTTAATTCAGGGACTAATATAGAAGAATGTGAACATCTCAGGTAGGAAAAAAAGCAAGAGGTATACCTGATTCTAAGCATAAAATTAATGTGCCAGGAATAGTTTCTTCCTGCACCAACTCAGTCTGTCATCAGCATCCAAGTCATATTTCCTGGGGCAATCACCAGCACTTGAACTGTGAGCCAATAGCTTTGGGACTACTGAGAATCTGGGGTGATCACTGGCAGCACACACACAGTGAGTGGCTTCAGATCATAATTCTTGTTCATAATTCTAATGCAGCTGTGGACACAGAGGGCAACCTTGAAGGGCAGCATGCAACTGAGAAAGCATGGCAAATAGAGAGCAGGCTGCTGATTTGTTTGTATTGCTGCTTCTCCATCCATACAGAGAGTACTATTTATTATGTATAGCCATGCACACAAGTAAGTCAGCATTCATACTGTAAAATAGGATCAAATCAGACAACCTTTGTGTCTTGTGTTTTTCTTCATTTGATTTCTTTTAAAAGAAAATATCCTTTAAAGCTCTTGTTAATGCAAGGAATTTCCCTTGAAATAATTGCTTCTGATTGCACAGATATTGTGTCTTGCCACTTACTGCATCTTTTCAGCAACACAGAATGTTTTGGATACTTGATTTTACATCCCCCCCACCTCTTGCTTCTCCCCTCTTCTTTGATCTACACTTTTTTTTTTTTTTTTTTTTTACTCTGGTAGTGTAACCTTTCCTAATTCAGGCTGTACTGATGCAGGTCTGTTAGCCTAAGCACAGATCTTACTTTATTGTACTCTCTTTTTTGTTTGTTTAGGTTTTCTTGTTTGTTTTGTTTTGTTGGGGGTTTTTGTTGTTGTTGTTGTTAGTTTGTTTGGGTTTTAATAAAATCAAATCCCAAACCAATCAATAACAATCAACCAAAACTAAATCAACCACCACTGCACAGTTCTTGTGAACTTGCAGCTGACAGAAATTACTCGCATAGCATATGCAGGTTCTGCATATTTATCCAGTATTTTACAGCAAAAAAAAAAAAAGGAAAGCCATGAGATGTGGCTGGATAAAATGAGATTACACAGCAAACCAGCAGAAGAATGATTCCTTAAAACTGGATTTGTATTAAGATGTGGCTAAATGACATCCACTGCTGTCTGAAATGGATCTCCACAAGAGCTTTAAAAGGCAAGAGTTTTCAATTGTTTGTACAAGCATCAAATTCTGCTGCAAGGACACCTGTGATGCACAGAATAAGGATGCTTCTTGCACTGCAACGAATGTACTGACAGTCAGTTTATCATCAGTTTAGAAAGGATGTTGACTTGCTGGAACATGTCCAGAGAAGGGCAACCAAGTTGGTGAGGGGTTTGGAACACAAGCCCTATGAGGAGAGGCTGAGGGAGCTAGGGCTGCTTAGCCTGGAGAAGAGGAGACTCAGGGGTGACTTTATTGCTCTCTACAACTACCTGATGGGAGGTTGTTAACAGGCGGATGTTGGTCCCTTCTCCCAGGCAACCGGTACCAGAACAAGAGGACACAGTCTCAGGCTGTGCCAGGGCAGGTTTAGGCTGGATGTTAGGAAGAAGTTCTATACAGAGAGAGTGATTGCCCATTGGAATGGGCTGCCTGGGGAGGTGGTGGAGTCACCATCATTGGAGGTGTTCTGGAGGAGACTTGATGGGGTGCTTGGTGCCATGGTTTAGTTGTTTAGGTGGGTTGGATTGGTTGATGGGTTGGACGCGATGATCTTGAAGGTCTCTTCCAACCTGGTCTATTCTATTCTATTCTATTCTATTCTATTCTATTCTATTCTATTCTATTCTATTCTAGAATGAGGTGTCTTAGGGACCATATTGTTAGAGTTTTCTATTACCATGCAAGAAATCCAGGCTAGATACCTTTTCATTTTCTCAGTCACTAAGCTTGAAAAGTTGGGGCAAATCTGAGCAGTTGATCCAATTCTTCTGCAAGACAGCTGGCAAAGCAGGTGGGGAAAGTACTTTTCTTTGAGTCAGTTCACAAAGTTTTCATATATAAACCCTCTTAAAAGATCACCTTGAGTAAATAAACTTAGCTGACTGACCACATCAATGCTAAGACATGAGAAAATGATGTAAAATACTGAAAAGAGGAAGAAGAGGAAGGAAGTGTTATATTTTGACCATTTCCCCTGCTCTCTACCTTTCCTATCCTTTAGTTTTCTCAAATCTTCACATTAGACATTGTTCTACTTTTGGGTATTACCTGGCTACAAAGAAAGTAACTCCCTTAGCCACTGCTCTGAATGGAAGACATGTCTCCCAAGATGAGGTGCTTTAGAGTAAGTCTCTCTCACACAAGGTCTACTCAGTTATAAGCAAAGACACCGTAATGTTTGACTTCATATTCACTAGAGGGAAATGAAGTATTTTCCTTCAGGTCCTGAGAGATAAACCAAAAACATTGTCATCTTTGACAACACACTTTTTCCCCAAAAAAAGTCCAGAAAAACAGCCTCAAAAGTCTGAACTTTAAGACATCACCCCTTTCTGACACAGGCTACACTTCAGCAGAGGTTTAAGAGACCTTCAGAGAGACATAGGGGAAATCTACCACCCCTTTTCCCCTACAGGAATACAGCCTGACTTCAAAATAAAGTTAAACCCTAAAATAGGAGCTTTAATAGCATCCCCTTCAAAGCTTTTATGCAAGAATATCTTTCTATCCACACGAAGGACATGTTTCATTTTGGACCTCGAAGACCAAAAGTTATCAAAAAACAACAGAAAACACAGCAAAACAGCAAAACCTTAAGGAAAGGTCTCAGTCTTAACTAACAGGCAGCAGACGGGACTCAGGTGGATGCTATTTTAGCTAGTAGATCCAAAGAAAAGCCCAGCACACTGCAGTACAGGTAAGTGTTGCAAGTGTTACTGTTAGAAGAGCCTTAGGTAGGATTGCAAGATATGTCTATCAGCCACATCACATGGTGCACATCCCCTCTGGCTGAGGAACAAACAGGAATCAGTAATTTTGTTTTGCAAACAGAACAGTGACAAGTGAAGACACACAGAGAAGAAAGGATTCAAACTGCCAACACCTGCCTTTTATCTGCTCCTCCTTAGCATCACTGAACAGGCAATGTAAAGCCCCAGATGATTAATCAACTTAGAGTCCCATCAAACACATTGTACAGCAATCCAGTTTCAGTCCAGTTCTTTTTGAATTATTTCTTCTTCACAGGATCCCTGCTTGATTCAATACAACAATCAAGTAAGTTGCTTGTGTAGTAGCTGTATTATAATACTGAGGACTATAAGAAATGAATGAAACAAGTTATAAAACAGCAGTATTCCATTTCCTAAATTCCCAATCTACAGTCCATGTTAGATTCCCACTTGGTATTTATCAGTGTAGCTCTAATGACCCATTAGGCCAATTTAGACTGCTGCAGATCTGGCTGTTAGTGTTTCCCATTTAGCATTAAGAAGTCAATGAGAAAACACAGGCAGTACTATTGATTAACTGAATGAACCATCAGTTGATCTGCACTTTCTCCAGGGTCAGGATACATCTGATTTACACTGGATATGCTCATGTCTTTAAAAATAATAATTAGTCTACCTGCTTCATACTAACATTACATAAATACACAATTTCATAGTCATTTCCTAACATGTAATTGGATGCTACCCTCATCCTCCCTGTAACTCATTTCAGCTACTTTCATCCCCCTGGTTCAAAAGATAACTTAGTAAATGTATTTTAAGAACCTTTCAAAGCATGAGAACATTACATGTTTTCAGTCTTGAATGCGTCCCCCAAGCCGTGATTCTTCTCTGAACATCATGGCAACAACTTGTCAAAAGGGATAGGGTATTTCTCTTATTTATAAATGATACGGCAATATTAATCAAATTATGAATAACATTTTATTTGTATGAAAATTGCCAAAACGTATCAAAAGGTTCCATGTACGGTTAGAATATATTTACAATGGGAATGTGCAGCTTACAATTTAACTATTTTATGCAAACCAGGAGGAGTATAACAGAAAGAGAATACCCTGGGAGTGAAATGGCACTCGACCACAGGGCGGGGAGACTCGACAACATCTGTTATGCCAAAGAGGCAATGAATTAATTACTCACAGCTGGTTGTACCCAGGTAGGGAGTGCTGCTGCTGTGTATTAGAGGCTTTGGGGCACTCTCATGCACCAGGCACAGCAGGTTGCTGGCAGGAATGCCATGTGGTCATCAATGGCTGGTCTGGCCTCAGCAGACGGCAGGCTATTAATGACGTTATTGCAACAGGTGCTCGCTTTGTCCTGGGGAAACTGAGGCACAGCAAAATCCTGGTTGCAAGGGAAAGCAGTCTTGGCTCTGACTCCTAACCTCGTGGCTTGTGGTGTGTATGCTCATGGCTTCATCCCAGGTGCTGGACCAGGCAGTTTCAAGCCAGAGAAGTTCCAAGCAGGTTCAAGCATGCATGGATTCAGCAAGGCTGAGCAAGGCACAGGCAACTAGAAAGCAGCCTGTATATAAATCTTGCCCAAGATCAACTGGACCAATAGGGCACTGAAACCAGCACATAGCTGCCCAATAAGAACAGGTTCTACCAGGCTGTAGAACACATGCCCTCACCATAGATACAGGGTTGTTTACAAGACACACATGATCCTGTCCCCTCTGTTCCTTTTCCCACATTACCCTGGCTTTTCTGCAGGAAGGAGGGGAGAGAGTGGGACTATGTCTAGACACCTTAGTGTCTTTCTGGGTTTGTGCTGGGACTGTTTGGCCCTAACATGATATGACTGTAGTCCACTCCAGCCTTTATTTTGGCTTTGCTGTGACACTACCTCAGCTTCTAAGTTATTGTTAACCACAATAATCCCACAGATGGTGATCCTGGTAAAGCTGACACTGTGCAGTAATGATGCCAGAAAAAATTCGTTCATACTTTCTTTGAATTCTCTAGTAACTGCTATGTCATCCTTTCCTTTTGAGTAGAGAGTGTCCTTGTTACTCAGGCAGGAACATCACAGACCAAACTGCCTTAACATGTGCTTCCCCTCCACTCTAGCTCTATGCAGCCTGAATAATTTTTAAGATATCTGAAAGGACTTGGCTCAAGACAACCCATTTTTGACCCAGTTGTGAGAGGATGTGAATGGCTTGTGCGGAAAGAGACCCTTTGTTTTCAACCATTAAATAATTCTAAATGAAACTGTCAGAAAGATTCTGGGTTCAACGGTCCCACACCACAGATAATTAGAATGGAAGCTGTTCCATAATGCTATTATTGCCATTTTTCAAGAACACTGTGAAAGTTAAATCTTTATCAGACACTGTCTTTTTCTTTAACTTTCTGCCTTTCTTCCAGTTAGACAGACATATATTAATTCAGGAATTTCACAAATCTTGAGTAATTAAGATCTTATTAAAAAATAATAACGAAGAAATACTTTTTAAAAGAGCTGTACTAGGGTGAAAAACAATCCTGCAAGCCACTTATCTAATAGTGGATTGAGTTGGATAGAGATCTAGATCTTCATATTTAATTTTGTTTAATAAGCTTTTTTCACAACCTAAACCTCTCCGTTGAATGCAGAACTGCTCTCCTGCTAGGATATCACTGAAGCCACTAAGAATCTGGAGCCAAAGTTCCCAGGACACCCTGTCCCTTTGACACACAGCTGACCCAGAGGGTGGTGTGAAGACAAATTCAGCATTTAGCTTTGGTGGGAATCCCTTCATCTCTCATTTGTCATTTCTGCAAAATGGAAGATATTAATACGCTTTATTGTATAGTACTTTTTTATATTCCATTAAAAATCTCAGTTATAAAAAAACAACACAAAAAACACCATGTAGGAACTAGGATTGCTAATGTTCAATTGAGGCAGTACCTGGTGCAAGGAGACAGTCACTTAACAATATTTTTGTTAATGCCTGTCGTGGACCATAAGGATGTCCCTCCCCACCACAAGAGCCACCTTGCTGCTGCACTGCTTCCCTCCACCCTGCAAACCTGTAAGACATGGGCAGCCAGGCAGCCCCGCAGCACTGCTGCCATTTCGGTGAGCAGAATAATGGCAGTTGCAGAGCCCATATATTATCCTCCAAGTCACACAGTGATCCAGATGGTGCCACAAGGAGCACAGTACCCTCCCTTTCTGCCCTGCTAGCATCATCACCAATAGGACTGATCCCACATAAAACACAAGAGGCCCTTTTTGCAGCAGCATGGTTTGTGCTGTGCTCACAACCATAAAATATTCACCCCTGCATACAGTGAAAATGTTCAATATGATAAAAACAGATTATCAAAATAAATGTATGGCAAATTACTTCTCACCTACCGCAAACTTAGTCCATAATCTTCTGTTACTAGCCACAGCACTGACAAATTAACACAGAATAAACACTTCTTATCTGAGGGCATGTTTTGCAATCTTATTCACCAAACATATTCACCAAAAATTAAAACTTGGAGGAAGCTCCTAAACCTGTTCCCACAACTGGCAATCAGCCATTTTGTACACTATGTTACTGACATACTTTAATTAGCTCTAATTCACACATTATAATCACTGTCTACAAAATTTGTGATGTTACAAAGCAGGTTTGCATCTTTATCAGCATACAGCTGCTTTCATCTTACAGAATTTGCTAATGCAACACGAAAGACCTCTTTTCACAACACAAGTTATAATACACTTGTATTTCAATTAAGTAGTCTGGTTTTTTGAAAGTCATTTGCCAACTGATAGCTAAAAGTATCAAAATCTCTCTTCACTGATCACAATAAAGAAAAGAAAATAAGGAACAAAGAATGTCCTTTGCTATAGGGAGCAGTGCTTGGTTTTCTTTTAAATAGATTTCAGCAGGGCAGAGAAACTAATTTTCTTTTTTCTTGTGAAAATCTCTCCTAACATATATGTCTACCTTTCAGTTTCCAAAGATCTTTGAAACTGACCCACAAGAGCCTATTGCTGGGAGCCAGTGCCATCTAGACTCTTCCAAATGAGTCACAGAGTTTTAAGCCTAGCAGTACTTAAGTACAACTTGTGGTACTATTACTATTGAAGAGGAAGGAATATGAAATTAAAAATAGAGATTTCTATGTGTCAGAATAGTGATGTAGCTGTTGTTGTTACTGAAGTTTAGGTCTTATTACTTAACAGTTCTTCAACACCCACAGCTGTTTTTTTGAACATCGTCCCGGGCAGGTTTAATGCAGCCTAGTTATCAAATTCAGAGTTTTATGAATTTCCTATGTGAACTGAATTTCCCCTAAGTATTGAGAATATAATGCAAACCTGGTCTGGTGCAGGTGAATGAAAGCTAAAGGAACAATTGGCACAAAATCTTGACAAGGAAAGCTTTTTGTGTGTGTGTGTCAGAGCACATACTTGCAATACAACTTACTTATTTGCTGTAGTGCACTTCAAGCACAGGTACTTTTCACTCCAGATGCTTATCTGCCCAAAGATTAAAAAAAAAATTATATATATATTAAAAAAAAAAAAAAGCCAGAACTGCACTTGATCCCCAAGCAAAAGACAAATTCTGCCTTTGGCCTTATTTCTCTTAACATTTCTCTCTCTGTGCAGAGGTATAAATCCACATGAAACGCTGTTTCCTTTGTCCCCAAGTGAGCCTCCTTTGAAGAACACTATAAACAAGACCGCTCTGTTTTGCGTACAGAAAGCCAGGCACTAATTGATTTTCACCAGTCAGGCAATAACAAAGAGGCATGCAAGGGCATTTACATTTCGGTCAGTAAATGAGGTGTTCAAGGATGGCAAGCATGAATGCAGGTACCAAGCAGAGATTTGTGTACTGGTTTGTGTACTGATTCCACATATAAGTAAAGAGGAATAGGAGATGCATGGCAACCCATTTGTGCTGGAATTCATCCCTGTCTGCTGCACAAACTATTTAGTTGTCGCACACAAGCACATTACCCAAAAGCTCACATATCCTGCACAGAAACAACAGCTGCATTGGAGGCAGAACTTGCCCCTCATTTTAGGAGAAAGCAGAACAGCAGTCCCCACCCTCCTGCCACCAGTTAACAGTTTTGCTGGTATGTGACCTTTTGTTTGTCTATTCACTAGATCCTCTAAATATTCAAATCACCTGTTCACAGACACAAAAACTCTTTGGATCCTTTCTGCCCACTATTGTGGCAGCTCAATAACTAAGACAGGATGCTCCCCCATCTGGGTATAAGCAGCAGAGAAACAATACACATCCAGAGGGGAAAGACATGTCAGCAGAGTACATGTATCTAGAGAGAGAATTAAGAGTCTGAAAACTCAGCAACAAGTCATCCTTATTCTATTGAGAATCATAAAAGAAAGATGCTTAGAATAATTACTACATCAGTGATGTTGATTTGTACAGTACTCTGTGGAGTATGTAATTCTGACAGACATTCTGGCTGGAAAAGGAACCTTAGTAATCGCTGTTTACTGAATTAAAGCATAAATACAAGCAGTTTGATAACAGTGATGTCACTCTATTTGAAACCAAGCCAAAGGAAAGAAATGCTTTCATGTTTTCACTCCTACAAATGCAAAGTGATATCCAGAAATAGAGAGTTCAAGAATCTCAGTATGGGTGATACTGAATGCTCAGCATTAACTGTTAAAAAATTGTGGGAAAAATCTACAAAATTATAGCATTAAAACTGCCCCCAGCTGAACATGTGATGTTTGCAGGAGCAGCAATGCATTAGGCATTTAATTTCATCACAGAGATGAATACCTATGGTCCTTGTTTATCACCTCAAACAGTCCACACTATTGTAGTTGCTTAACATTAAGCTTCTCATCTAAATTACAGAATCACTGTGTTAGGGGTTGGAAGGGACCTTCACAGGCTATTGAGCACAGCCCCCCCTGTCAAAGCAGGATCACTTAGGGTGGGCCACACAGGAACACATCCACACAGGTTTATAAAGTGTCCGGAGAAGGCTCCACAATCTCTCTGGGCAGTCTGTTCCAGTGCTCTATCACCCTCCTGGTAAAGAAGTGTCGTACGTTGAGGTTGAACCTCCTGTGTTCTAGCTTGTACTCATTGTTCCTTGTCCTATCACTGGGAACCACAGACTGGCACCTTCATCTTGTCACCCATTCCTCAGTTATCTACAGACATTGGTAAGGTCCCTGCTCTTCTAAATTACTGAAGGGATTAGATAGAGGGACCTCTAGTGTGTACTTACCTTGTCCAGTTATATGCATCTAACATAAATTAAGATAACTCACCAGTAGAGATGATTCTTTTGATATGCTCTTTCAAAGAGACAAGCAAGTCAGTCCAGGCAGACAAATTTAGGTGAGATGAATCCCAGCAAACACACATCCACTAATAATGAATGTGTCTTTAAAAGGAGGGAATATTATGCCTATGTTACTAATGAGAAAGTTAAGGTCCTGAGAGGCTGAAAGTCATATCTTAAAAGAACTTAACTTAAAAGAAGAGAATATCGGCAAGACCTGAAGCTCCTCAGTTACTCCAGATATGAGGCTACACAGTCCAGAAGAAGCAGTATGATTAAGGGAGCTGAGATTAAATGAAGAAAATGTATCCTCATGAACAAAACTGGTGTGTCATAGATAAAAGATGACCTTTAAATAAAGGAGAGCTAAAGGAAGACAAATACAGGAAAGGCAGGCAGGGGAGAAGAGGAGCGAGTGTTGCCCTCTACACCAATGACCAGATGGGAGTTCATGGAACTCCACCTGGGGAAGGATGAGGAAGTGTCTGAGAGCTTATGGGTTGGAGTCAAAGGGAAGGGCAGGGGCAGATGATAATACAATACAATACAATACAATACAATACACCAGGTTGGAAGAGACCTTCAAGATCATCACGTCCAACCCATCAACCAATCCAACCCACCTAAATACAACACAGTGCAATACAGTACAATACAATACAATACAACCCACCTAAACAACTACAAAACTAAACTGTGGCACCAAGCACCCCATCAAGCCTCTTCTTGAACACCTCCAATGAAGGTGACTCCACCACTTCCACAGGCAGCTGATTCCAGTGGGCAATCATTCTCTCGGTATAGAACTTCTTCCTAACGTCCAGTCTAAACCTGCCCTGGAGCAGCCTGAGACTGTGTCCTCTTGTTCTGGTACTGGATGCCTGGGAGAAGAGACCAACCCCTGCCTGGCTACAACCTCCCTTCAGGTAGTTGTAGAGAGCAATAAGGTCACCCCTGAGTCTCCTCTTCTCCAGGCTAAGCATATAGTGGGGGTCTGCTACAGACCACCTGATCAGGATGACCAAGTGGATGAGGCCCTCTGTAGACAGATAGGAACAGCCTTCATGTTCACAAACCCTGATCCCCATGGAAGACTTCAATCACCCCAATATTTTTTGGAGCAACAATAAAACAAGGCATCAGCAGCCCAGGAGATTCCTGGAATGCACTGATAATAATTTCCTTCTCCAAGAGGTAGGGGAACCACAAAAGAAGGTTGCTACGCTGGACCTTTTTCTCAGGAATGAGGAAGGACTAGTGAGTGATGTGAAGCTCAAGGGAAATTTTGGCTGCAGTGATTATGAAATGGTTGAATTCATCATCATCTCTAGCCCAGGCTCCAGGAGAGCTGATTGTAAATTCTTCCACGACCTCCTTAGGTCCTGGCTGGTTAGTATTCAAGGATCACCTCTTCTGAGCACAAGAGCAATGCATCCCAGCAAAGAGAAAGGTGGGCAAGAATGCCAGGAGGCTTGCATGGATGAACAGGGAGCTCCTCGAAACTATTATCTGGGGGCGGGGGGGAAGCCTACAGAGGGTGAAGACAGCATTATTAGTTCCATACAAATTCATTGTTTCAAAGTAAACTGAACTAACCTACCTGACCCCCTCAAGCAGTGTAGATAAGTTTACAGTGAGGTAGGTGAGTCACTGGAACAGGCTGTCCAGGGAGGTTGTGGACACATCATCCCTGGAAGTGCTTAAGATCAGGCTGGGTGAGCCTTTGAGCAACCTGATCTAGTGCAAGATGTCCCTGCCCTTGACAGGGGTCCTAGAACTAGGTGATCATGAGGGTCCCTCCCAATTCAAGCTGTTGTATGATTCTATGATGATAAGGAGTTTGTGTTGTGGGAGGGAGGGTGAAAACAGTTGGGAGTGCAAGAAATCTGCAAAATGCAGGCCCACAATACTTTTAACTGAACACCAAAAATGTTCATTTTGCTTTCTTTTTTTTTTACAAACTTAAAACACAAATATTTATAAATGCATTTCCTCATATTCAACAACATTTCCATTTCTTTTCTGTCTCACTGAGGTACCATTACAGCAATGACAAGTGTCTTGGAATAGCTTGACAAAGTCCTCATGAAGGAGCACAGCTGCCTCACTCAATATACAAGTTAGAGAAACCTCTGCAAAGACACATCACAGTCTGCATCCCTGCAAGGATCTAACTATATAAGGATAAAAAGAAATACATGAAGTAGAAACAAAAATCAAGAGGAAAGATGAAAGCAACATGAAGAAAGTAACTAACAACATGAAAAAGGTCAGAGTTCAATTGCTTTTTAAGTGCTTCATGTTTTTGCATCAATTTTAGGACAAAACTGAAATATGACTTTCATTATAAAAGAGTGATTCTCCCTGACAGAGATACAAGAAAGTAAAAAAGTGTAAGAGAAAATGTTATGGTGCTGTGGGAAATGCTGACTCATATTCAAGAGAAGGGGCCGCTACCACAGGCAAGAATCCACAGCTCCCAGCACACACCAGCTGGGCAGAGGCAAGATGGGCTCTGACACCAGGGGCAAGCAGTCTGTGTTTGCTGTTATGAATAGTGACCCTTGTGTGGACAAGGACAAAAATCAAGGATGCCTACAATACCCATGGGGAGATGCACTGTTCTCTATATCTGCTCTACGCAAGCAGTGTAGAGCAGAAGGTATGTTGCCATACAGACTCCAAAAAGAACTACCAGAAACCCTAGCTGAGCTCTCTTTTGTGACCTACAGGACATCCCATAGGGAAAACCAGAGTAGAATAGAATAGAATAGAATAGAATAGAATAGAATAGAATAGACCTATTGTATTGTATTGTAAGAGACCTTCAAGATCATTGCATCCAACCTATCAACCAATCCAGCCCACCTAAACAACTAAACCATGGCACCAAGCACCCCATCAAGTCTCCTCCTGAACACCTCCAATGATGGTGACTCCACCACCTCCCCAGGCAGCCCATTCCAATGGGCAATATCCCCACATAATACTTTGTGTTGGACAAATTAAAATTGCATAAACCATGTTCATATCTCTCTCCCCACAACATTAGAACAATGCCCAGACCGTCAGTCCTTTGATGCCCAAGGGAAAGCATCTTTTGGGATACACTCAGCACAACCCAGGCTAGACTCCATGTAATATACAGTCATGTTTCACAGAATGAGCTACACAGACTGTGTTTATTCTTAGATGGCACTAGCATTAATGTCAGGTTGTATTTTTTGTACTTGAAGTCTGCTGCTTGCATCTCAGGCCTGGAGAAAGGTTTCTGTATATGAAGGTTTACCCAACTTTTTCCAATTATAGCTGCCAGTCCTCAGAAGATACCATCTTTTCTATATGCCTGGGACTATTGTAGCTGTAAGGAAACTACCACAATATTGAAAGACACTGAATTTAGAGTACAAATGGACATCCAGTGTCTGAGATTCCTGAGGGCTGGTCTTAGCAGTAAAGGCTAAGGCAAAGAAGTCATTCAGAAATTCTGTCGTCTCTGTATCACCTGTCAGCATGTCTCCCACCTCATTGAACACTTTTTCTCTATTCTTCCTTGTGCTACTGATGCATTTAAAGAAGCCCTTCTTACCTTTCACTTTCCTAGCCAGGTTTAGTTCCAAGAGAGCTTTGGTTGTCTTTGTTGCATCTCAACATGCTTTGATAGTAGTTCTATAACCCTCCCAGCTGCTCAGACCCATTTTCCAGTTATTGTATATTTCTCTCTTCCATTTCAGTTTTTCTAACAGCTCCTTGCTTATCCTTCTCCTCTACTAGATTTTTTTTTCAAGGGTATACATTTTTCTTGAGCTTGGAGGAAGTGGTGTTGAAACATTAACCAGCTCTCTTGGACCCCTTACTATCTAGAGCCCTAACCCACAGGACAGTTTTAAGCAGATCTTTGAATAGGACAAATTTAGCCCTCCTAAAGTCCAGGGCAGGTGTTTTACTATTTGCCTTAATTCTTTTCCTAACAACACTGAATTCCCAACCCCCTTCGCACCTTGTTTAAAGCCCTATCAATGACCCCTGCTCCTACCTACCTACCACCAGCAACAAATTGACGTAGAAACCCTATGAAAGCATAATGAAAAATGACAACAGAATCACAGAATGTTATGGGCTGAAAGGGCCCTCATCTAGGTTGTTTATGAATATATTGAACAGCACTGCTCCCAGTACTGACCTCTGAGGGACTCCACTAGATACAGGCCTTCAACTAGACTCCGTTCCATTGACCACTACTCTCTGACTTCTTTCTTTCAACCACCTAATCATCCAGACCACACTGCTTAGATGCAGGGATGCTGTGGAAGACACTGTCTAATGCTTTACCAAAATCAACCTAAACCACATCCCCTGCTCTACCATCATCTATCCACCTGTTTATGAAAGGCTATCAGGTTGATCAAACATGACTAACCCCTTGGTAAAACCATGCTGACTGCTCCTAATGACCCTCTTGTCCTTGCTATGCCTAAGGACAGCCCCGAGGATAAGTTGTTTCATTGCCTTTCTGGGGATGGAAGTGAGGCTGACTGGTCTGTAGTTACCTGGGTCCTCTTTCTTACCATTTTTACTGAAGACTAGAGTGACATTTGCCTTCCTGAAGTCCCCAGGCACCTTTCCTCTTCACCGTCACTTACCAAACATAGTGGAGACTGGTCTGGCAATGACCTCTGCCAGCTCCTTGAGCACCCACAGGTGCATGCATGCCATCAGGACCCATGGATTTATGGATGTCCAGATGACTTAACTATTCCCTAACAGTCCTCATCAACCCAGTCCTCATCAGTCAAGGAAAATTCCTCCTTTGTCATGTCTTCCTCTCTCTCAGGGGTCTGATGCTCCTGAGGGCAGTCTCCAGCAGTATAAATGGAGACAAAGAAGGCATTCAGTAACTCTGCCTTCTTTGTATCCTCTCTCACTCAGGCGCCCACCTCATTCATCAGTGAGACTACACTGCCTCTAGAGTTAGTTTTTCTTCCAGTGTATTTGAAGAAAACCTTTCTGTTGTGCTTATCTCCCTTGCAAGGTTGAATTCCAAGGAGGCCTTAGCTTTCCTAGATGTTTCCCTCCATCTTCTGACAAGTCTTATACTCCTCCCAAGTAGCCAGCCCCTCCTTCCATGATCTGTAGACAACGATGTCAGATTGTACATCCCTGGACACAAATCCAGAGTAAAGTCCTTAAAAAGACTTTTCTGAACAGCATAAGGCTAATACAAACTTAAATTTTTTACATTTTAAATATTTTTATGAAGCCTACATTTCTTCACTCAGCCAATTCCATTAACTCCTGGTCAACAGGTAACCAACTCAGCTGCCAACTCTTACTGATACAGGAGATGGAACATGGCAATCCATGCCTGTAATTTACCTTTTTCTCCAAGTAAATAACTGTTAATCTCAAAATGGTCTAATATCTAAGGCTTCATCATTAAGATGAGAAAGAGACCCGGAAGCCATGTGAATCATCGCAGTATAGAAGTAGTACTTTCTCAATGGCAAAGTCCCTTCCCCACCAGCCATGTCCACAACCTCTCCCTGCACATGTACCGGACATTTCCTTTTGCTGCGCTACTGGCATCCAGAGAAGACTCATACATTAACAGGCAAGTCATGGCCCAAGGGAAAGGAAGCATGTCTGTAAATAAAAAAAACTATGCATAGCAAATGTGCTGACATTTTACCTACATGCTTCTTTCAGCCTGTACAGTAGGAGAAATCAAATTTTTATATTTATTATTTTTAAATTTGGTTGAAGGCAAGCATAGTAGCTCAGTTCAATCTTGTGCTTTCTGTGGATTACATTACCTGACTCAATTGCCAAACATAATTTAACGTTTCTAAATATAGCCCCTCTATGTCTTTTCCTGAAGCCTCTCAGTGGACACAAATTTGGTTGTCTCTGTTCCCAAACCCAGTTATGCTCAGTGGCACATCCCTTCCTATACACTCGCTCTCCACCCCTCTGCCTCCTCAACCTTCTGTGAGCAGCAATGAAACAAGACGAGACTGTAACAAACACCGGGTACATTTCAACTGAAGCCAGTTACAGCATTTCCCCATGAATCTGTTATGTTCTAATGATTATTTATGCATTTGTATTCAGACAAATGTTTGTGTCACAAAAATAGGTGCATAATACTGACAGAAAACTATGTGGTTTCTTAAAATGGCTGCATTCCTGCTGCAAAAGGCTGCACAGTTAACAGGCTTTGGGTTTGCAGAAAACATAATGCAAAGTACAATGGTGAAGTGAAAGGTCAGTCTGACCTTCCCTCCAGCAAGTTTTAGACATTAAAGGTTAACACACACAAAAGATCTTAGTTCCATCTCAAAGACTCTTTTCCAATCACTCTTTTGTGTACAGACGCAATGTTTCTGCATAGAACTGTTTAGATTAGAGAAAGACCAAGTCCAAGTGTTAAGGTGCCACTGCCACATCCACCACAGTGGCATAAGTGAGACTTAAAAAGTATTTTAACTGGCTTCCAAGAAATCAATGCAAACCTCTCAGAAGACACTTATATTGACTCAAGCAGTTCAGACTGCAAGATTGCTATATGGGACATTGTGTCTACACACTGTGTTCTTCCCTACCCACCCCTGGGGTGACCTGGCTTGGACAACAAACCTGTGAGGGCTGGCACTTGACAGACATTGGCAGGGGTAATGCTCTCAGGTGCCTTTCAACCCCAACATGTTCCATCTTGAAAGGGAAATGGTCTCATTAGTGATGCATCATAACCTCACTTTTCTTGACTAGGGTTCATCTTCTTTTCATTATGGAATTGGTAATTGGTTAAGGAGGAGGAACTGCTGCTGTTAAAAGACTAAGTTGTAATGCAAGGACTCAGTTGGCATGAACTGCATTTCAAAACCTGAGTGAAGCCATGAAATCTGTTGTTTAATGGCAGACTCTGCATCTCTGTCATACTGAAATGTCTGCATTTGATAGTACTAAGTTCCTGCATTTCTTTCGCTGCACCTCCTCCCCAGTAATGCATACCTCTAAAGGAAATAAGAAGGGATCGATTTTCAAAGACAGCTGGAAATTTAATTCCACAAGTACAGAAAAACTGTGAATAGAATGTTTTTAACTGGTAAAGACCCACGAGCCAGTACATCGACAAGGACATATGGTTAACTGCAAGCTCCAAACCACACTTCTGTTCTAAAATAAATGCAGCACTATTTAATTACCTCACCTATTTCTCTTCTGGCAAAAGCATCACCTAAGTAAATAAAATATTTCAGTGTAGAGCTGTGATTCCTTATCACTCTGGCTTTGGCTAGGTTGACAAATAAAACTACCATAAACCTTAAAACCTGGGAGGCAAACTGTTATCTCATTCAAGTGCAGCACATTAACTTGGAGCCATCAGCTCTGCTGCATGCTGTGCTGTGAATAAATTAAATGTGAATTCAGAAGAGTTCTGGCTGGCTCTGACAAGCTTTATTACCATGCATACATCAGCAATCATCTCTCCGGTTTTGCCAGTGAAAGAAAAAACAACACAACAAAACATTAAGGAGGCAAGAGTTATAAGTTAAAAAGTCCACATTTTATCTTGCCTGGCAGTGGAGTAGCTAAACTCATAATGCAAGAGATGGTCTTACATAAATACTGCAATGGCAAATACACAAACAGAAAGAATCTTTTGATAACCCCTACTGAAGTTAGGTATTTTGATGATTTATCATTATCTGCTTCACTTTATGGCCACACCTACTGAATGGCCATTGCTTACGCAATCTGTGCTCAAACAGGCAATGCAATCTGAGCACCAACCGTGTTGGGTATTGCCTCAGACAGACAGTACCACTTACAAGAACCATGGATTAGCATTTCTTTTCCATTCTACTTAGTCCTAAACTCTGCCCCACTAATGAAAATCAGGGTTTGTGATTATCCTTCTGTATTTCCACATAAAGACATAACAGAAATTCATTAATTCTAACTTGGTGAAACCATCAGAAAATCAGAATACAAATGAGGAGAGAAGAGGTCCATGACTTCAATGGTTCAGGTCTTCCAAGACACAAGCACAAATGAAGGCATTCAAGATGGACACCATAGCAAGTCAGTGACCCACCACATAGAAAGAAGACATAAATGCACAACTCTATGTTTTATATCTGTGCTTACAAAATATCATTGTTCAGATGTGATCAATATTGATTTCTTAATATATGATCCATTGCATGAGCTCTTGAATACATTATGGTTGGATTAGTTCATGGAAGTGGCATATGACAACAGTCAAAGAATATGCAAAAGCAGAACTTGGGCCATTAGCATAACTATAATTAGAAGCACACCAAATAATTTCCATTAATTAAACCTAACACCTTGGCCTCTGGTAAAGTAAAGTCCTGAAGCTTCGTGCTTACTTAAATGTGCAGATACACTAAACCATATAATAGCAGAAAGTCTCCTGCAAAAGCACATTGAATTTCTATTAGTTCAGATTGATGCAGAATTAAAAATTAACCTTTTATTCATCAATATTTCAAAGCCCTATTAGGTTCCATTCAGGAAAGAACATCCTTAGCATACATCTAGCAGTGTCCTACAGAACAATCACAGCAAAGCTGGGAAGACTGACAAGTATCTAACCGAAAAAAAGTAGAAGGACATGGAGTTCACCTAAACCCTCCAACACTACATCTGTATTCCACACTTTGAAAGACTTTCTTACCTCTAATGAATCCTAGCAAGCAAGGGTCCCCTGTCTATTTTCTTCATTCTACAGATGTAAAACCTCTACTTCAAAAGCAGCATCAGAGTGAAACTCCTCCTTCAGTCCAACTGGTGATACATACAGTTAGAGACAGCTTCCATTTCAGCTTGAAAATGTGGCTCATATATATTTGTGGATTTCTGATCGGGCACATTTTCTTCATGCCATTTTCCCTGGAGAGATGACTGCTCTCTCCACATCCATCGCCACTTCCGAAGCACTTTAAACCCACCAGAAAAACATTAGAACTGGAAACAAATTGCAGCACCAGCTAAACAGGGGCAATCTGACTGCATCTTTCTACAAACTCCCATCTCACTGTAGCAGCCCTCTGAATTGCTTTTAACCTTTACTCCAAATCTCTTTTCTTAAGAAGGAAGGTGAAATAGCTCTGTGTCTGTCCAGAGAAAGAAATTACTGATCCTTGGCAATGACAACTCCTGGCAAAAGATGGCTGTCTTGCTAATGATTCCTAATCACTGTACCAAACATTCGGCTGCTGTGGATGGAGACAGGGTTGGGAGCAAAAAGATATTGAACATCACATCTCATCAATGGAAAATGGAAAACCTTTAAATAAAAGAAAGAAAGAGAAAATGCAATAGAGCAGGTCATTTTGATCAGAAGGAAATACACAAGACCAGATGAAAAAGCTGTGCAAATGGACAGAAATAGAAACAGTCATAACAACCTTGTATATCGTGCAGATTTGCAGCGGAGCCAAGGAAATACGGAGGAGGTTTTGTATATAGGCATTTGTTTTACTTCGTATCACCCATGTTTTAATCTACAGGTGAAATAGATGTGCTCAAGTGAAGCTTTTGCTAATGGTCAGAGTCCTGAAGAAGCCGGCTCTATACTGATGTTCACCTACAGAGCTTTGCCAAAGGCATGCCTGAGCTACTGAGAAGGCTTCAAGGCACAAAGACAGCGCTTGACCTGTGCCGTTCTGGGTTTCTAAGCTTAAGTGCAATGTTTCAAATATGCAAGATCAAAGCAGCACAGGGCTACTACAAGTGCCTAATAGTCACCTGCGAATGGGAAGGTGGGCTGCAGCTCTCACACACAGAGAGGAGTACTTCCATCATCTTTTTCCAGACAAACCAGAGAGATCCTTAACAGCTGTTGGGGGAAATAATTTGACATGGCAAACACACTCTTTGTCAAACAGTATAGCAATCATTACTACAAAGCATCTGACTGAGCAGACACAACTTGTGTATCTTCTCTGCAAGTTCCCACACAAGTTCCTGTCAGAGCTAAACAAGTATTGCTGCTTCACTGCTTCCGTACCACCTGCTGTAGTTCTCACAGAGAACAGAACTGCAGAAGACAGTGGCAATGTTTACTGTGAAAACCAGCTGTTCAGTTTTTGAGGGTTGCCTACACAGACATAAGAACTTTTTACACAAGTTCTCCTTTGCTATCTTGTTTATCTGTCACTTGATTTGTCCCATGTATTTTGTGCAGCTTGCAAAGTTCTAACCTCATCCATCATGAACCTTCAGCAGGGAATTGTCACCTGAATGAACAAACAAAAAAACACATATGTTTGCATGTATGAACACACATACATACAGTCAATGGAATGATTAGTGCACATTCAAATTACTTAATCTACTAACCAATTAATTACTTCACATGAAATCTAGTTCTCCATGTTTTGAAGGAGTAATCCGGTTTCCTGAGAAGGAAAAGTTTTGGCTTGTCTTCAAACACACAGACTTAAAAACAATCAGGAAATGGTCCAGAATAGGTTTTTTTAGTTCTTGAGACCTCTGCTCTCACCCATCAAAAAAAGCCCAGCACCAGCAGAATAGCAAATGTGGTCCTTTACCTTGGCACTTTTTGGTTTGGGTGTTGTTTTTTAAAATAATTTAGGATTTTACCAGAATTCTCCCAGGTAGAATTTCAGCACACTAAGGCATTAGATGCCCTGGACACTGTGCAACTTAAAATGGGGCAAATTCCAAAATAACTTGAAAACATACACACAAAAAACCCACTTGCTGTCCTCAGGGGAGCACAAATAGATTTATTTAAGGTTCAAATGATCCACAGCTTAGGCCAACACATGTAAAACTCCCAGCAGGGACCTAACTCTGCCTCGTCCAGAGTATAGTTTCATGAATTCCAGGTTGTCTCAATCCAGAAGTCAGGAAGGAGACATGGTTCTTTTGAACATTCCCATAAGAGAAATTAAGATACAAACTAGATTGTAAGACTATTTATTAAAGAGAGAGAACGAAGCAAACAAAACAAAGAAAGAAAAGGGGGGAGAGAGAACGGAGAAAGAGAGAGGGAGAGGTAATTACCACCCCATGGTCCTTTGGGGTGGGCAGGAGAGACATTCCTGGGCTGCTGCCTCCAGCCTAGAATGTCCCAGGTGAAGTGCCCCCTGCTCTGACTAAGATGGCATAGCTCAGGGATTTTATTCTGCTCCTGGATCATTCATTGTAGTTCTACCTGGCCCACACCCTCATCACGTTCCAGAGGGATTTATGCCTGCAAGAATCGGAGTTAAGTGGCCTCCGCTGCTCTTTGCCGTCCATTGTCCACCACACCCCCTGGGTAGAGCTGACACATCAGGTGGGTAGCTCAGGATGATCTCATCTTTGTTGAGACACTTCTCAGTTCTTCATGTAACCATCACGATCACAAGACGATATATATGTTCAAGAGAGAATACCCTCACAGATGCATTTGAAAATCCACTTTTAAATTTAAACCAGTTCCCATGAAAACAAACTCATGTATGTGTTACCCAAGCAAGTGTCAGCAAAAATCCCAAACTGGCATATGTACAAATGTTAAGTATGTTAAATACCATAAAAAATTTGCATTCTACATTACATTAAGCACCTGAAAGCTTGAAAAATACATGCAGTTATTATTTAAATAGAATAGAATAGAATAGAATAGAATAGAATAGAATAGAATAGAATAGAATAGAATAAACCAGGTTGGAAGAGACCTTTGAGATCATTGAGTCCAACCTATTATCCAATACTATCTAATCAACTAAACCATGGCACCAAGCACCACATCCAGTCTCTTCATAAACACCTCCAGTGATGGTGACTCCACCACCTTCCTGGGCAGACCATTCCAATGGCCAATCACTCTTTCTGTAAAGAACTTCTTCCTAACATTCCACCTAAACCTCCCCTGGCACAGCTTGAGACTCTGTCCTATTGTTCTGGTGCTGGTTGCCTGGGAGAAGAGACCAATCCACACCTGTCTACAACCTCCCTTCAGGTAGTTGTAGACAGCAAGAAGGTCTCCCCTGAGCCTCCTCTTCTCCAGGCTAAGCAACCCCAGCTCCCTCAGTCTCTTCTCATAGGGCTTGTGCTCCAAACCCCTCACCAACTTTGTTGCCCTTCTCTGGACATGCTCCAGTAACTCAACATCTTTTGTAAACTGAGGAGCCCAGAACTGGACACAGTACTCAAGGTGTGGCCTGACCAGTGCTGAGTACAGGGGCAGAATGACTTCCCTGCTCCTGCTGGCCACACTGTTCCTGATGCAGGTCAGGATGCCATTGGCCTTCTTGGCCACCTGGCCACTCTGCTGACTCATGTTCAGCCTACTATCAACCAGGACCCACAGGTCCCTTTCTGCATGGCTGCTCCCCAACCACTCTGACCACAGCCTGTAGCACTGCATGGGGTTGTTGTGGCCAATGTGTAGAATCCAGCACTTAGATGTGTTAAATCTCATGCCGTTGGACTCTGCTCATCTGTCCAGCCTGTCAAGGTCCCTCTGCAGAGCACTCCTACCCTCTAACAGATCAACATCTGCCCAAAACTTGGTGTCATCTGCAGATTTACTGATGATGGACTCAATCCTTTCATCCAGATCATCAATAAAGATATTACAAAGATTGGGGCCCAGCACTGATCCTTGGGGGACACCACTAGTGACTGGCTGCCAGCTGGATGTGGCACCATTCACCACCACTCTCTGGGCACAGCCCCTCCAGCCAGTTCTAACCCAGCACAGAGTGTTGCTGTCCCAGCCACAAGCTGACAGCTTAGCCAGCAGTTTGCTGTGGGGGACACTGTCAAAGACCTTGCTGAAGTCCAGGTAGACTACATCCACAGCCTTGCCCACATCCACCAGGTGGGTCACCTGATCATAGAAGGCGCTCAGGCTGGTCAGGCAGGACCTGCCCTTCCTAAATCCATGCTGGCTGGGCCTGATCCCTTGGCCATCCTGCAGGTGCACTGTGATTGCCCTCAAGATAATCTGTTCCATAATCTTGTGTAGTGGGTTGAGACAGACCCCCTTCCCACCACTGGCAGAAATAATAACTCTGACAAATGGATTGCAAAAGTGATGGAAAATTTAAATGGAAAGCAGTGAGTTTGTACAGAGAGCCAGAAGCAGTGACAAAAGAAACCCCAAAGCAGACCCAGAGACATCCCATCCCCACCTGAGGGTGCACCCAAGACCCCCAGGGCTCCTTCTTCCCCTCCCCCACTGCTAGGCTAGTCTCAGCTGGCCAGATCTGAGACTGCCCATCCCCCTGTGGCCTTGGGCCTAGCCAGGCCCATGGCCGGGAGATATCTCCCCCAGTTACCAGGTGATGGGAAGGAGAAGAAAGAGGAAGTGCTAGACCCCATGCGGGATTTTATAGCGGTGCAGAGGATTATGGTGGGAAATACCTGGTTTCCTGTGTCTGCCCACTGGGCTAGACTTCTGGACACAGGAAGCATATACCATGTAGCAGAGGGCACCCAGCCCAAACCACTACATCTTGCCTGGCACTGACGTAAGGCTGACAGGTCTGGAATTCCCTGGTTCCTCCTTCCAGCCCTTCTGGTGGATAGGCATCACGTTGGCCAGCTTCCAGTCATCTGAGACCTCTCTAGTGAGCCAGGACTGGTGAAAAATGATGGAGAGCAGCTTGGCCAGCTCATCTCCCTAGGATGGATCCCATCCAGTCCCATGGGACCCATGTGTCCCATTTGCATCTTGGGAGTTCATCCCCTCTGTTGTAAACATGGAATTAAGAAAGTATTTTCACACGTTTTCATTAACTTCTGCTGATCACCTATGTAAAAGGCTGTGGCAGGGTGAACGAGTTCTCCCACACACACACAAAGAAACTGCAGCTAACTCGGTTGGAGAGGCAAATGAAATAAGCTGTATTTACAAGCAGAAATGGAATGCAATGAATATGTACACAAATATACAGTATTTACAATATATACAGAAATATACAGCAATGAACGTAATACAGAAGACCCCCAGCCAGGGGGATTCCCCTCTGTACCTCCCTTTCCCTCCCTACCTCCCCTTTTTTCCCAAAAAAAGGGTTAGAGAGAGAGAGAAAGGCAATTAAGGAGAAAAATTCTGTTAGCTCAAAGCGTGTGCAAGAATTAGTTTTCTTATCTGGTTAGCTTTGTTAATTCAAGGTCGCTCCTGTCCAGCAAGCTGTTGCTTCAGTGAGAGAGAAGCCGACAAGCCCACAGGAAAGAGAAGAACAGACTGAACTCAGACTGAACTGACAGAACTTAAAGTTGCATTCTACCAATCTACCAATGAAATTAGTTTGTACCTTATCTTGTTTTTGTTTAAATATCAAAAACATTCAGCCACAAAGGTCACAAAGGCTCACTGCCTTTATGTGTCTTATAGGTGGGTTTGGGTTTTTTTTCATTATCTTGTAGCTGAGCTGTTCATGCTTCTAGTCCTTACACACATTCCAAACACAGAGATTCATAGAAGAATGGTGTAGGTTGGAAGAGACCTTCAAGATCACCTAGTTCAAATCCTCCTTGCATGTCCCACTAGATCAGGTTGCTCAAGCCCTCATCCAGCCCAGCCTTGAACATTTTGGCTTGATAGCTGACCGAAGCCCACGCCCAGGACCACCCCGCTCGGAATCGGTGACCTTCCTGCTTGGTTTCGCTTTCATTTCGGGGCTTGGCGGGTCAGGAGAGCTCGGGGGTTAGCAGGCGGGTCCAGCGGGATCGTGCTCTCGCAAGCTTGCTCAGGAACGGGGGCGGGGCGTCAGCCGCGGGAGGTTTAAATCCCGCCCGGGCTGTGCACACGCCGCCATTTTGGCTCGAGAGCCTGGCTGCTGATCGCAAAAAAAAATAAAATTTTTTTTTTTCATTCAAACAGTCAAACAGTCAACCATGGTTGTCACTCGGACAAAGGGTAGAAAAACGGCATCTACCCAGACTGACTTACTGTATCAGCATGCAGGAGTCCAGGCTGCCAGCTGCAGTGAGTGCTTGAGCCTGGCACTTGGAATAGAGGGGGAAGGAGAGAACTCCTGTGTCAGGTGTGACCAGGTGAACTTTCTCCTTAGTCTGGTGGCCAAGCTGAAAGATGAAGTGGCTGAGCTGAAGGGGGAGGTTTCCAGGCTTAGGTCAATAAGGGATAGTGAGAAGGAATTAGATATGTGGGAGAAGGCTCTGCAGATCTCCCCTGCTGAGGGAAGGGTCCCTGGAAACGGGGAGGGATGGATACAAGTCCCTGCCAGGGGTGGCAAGGGAAATCCATCCCTGCCCTCCCCTCCTCCTCTGCTGCCCTTGCATAACAAGTATGAGGCCCTGCAGGCCAAGGGTAGTGGGGATGAGAGGGCTGAGGAGCAGCCATCTGGGTGGGAGCCTAAGGCTAAGGCCAAGCGGTCCCCACCAGCTATAACGACCAGCTCCACAAAGAAAAGGAGAAGGGTTATAGTTGTTGGGGACTCTCTCCTGGGGGGTTCTGAGGGACCCATATGTCGTCCCGACCCATCCCACAGGGAGGTCTGCTCCCTACCTGGGGCGTGGGTCAGGGACATTGTGAGGAGACTCCCTAAATTAATCCACCCCTCTGACTATTACCCTCTGCTGGTAATATAGGCTAGGAGTGATGAAATTGACAAGAAGGGCACAAGGGCAATTAAAAAGGAGTTTAAGGCCCTTGGACAATTGATTGAAGGGGCAGGAGCTCAAGTGGTGTTCTGCTCAGTTCCCTCAGTGGCAGGGGAGTACACTGAGAGGAATGGGAGAACCCACACCATCAACAACTGGCTCAGGGGATGGTGCCAGCAGCAAAATTTTGGTTTCTTCGATCACAGGGCAACATTTACTGCACCCGACCTGCTGGGACCTGATGGGGCCTGCGCTTGAGTTGGCAGGGGTCATTAAGAAGGCTTTAAACTAGATCTGAAGGGGGTGGGTGAGGAAGTCAGTCCCTCTGCAGATGAAGGAGTGGGGCACAGATTAGGGTCAATAGAGAAGTTGAGAGCCCAGCTGAAGTGCATGTACACCAATGCACACAGCATGGGCAATAAGCAAGAGGAGTTGGAAGTCCTGGTCCACCAGGGTGACTATGATATAGTCGCCATTTCAGAAACATGGTGGGACAACACACACGATTGGAGTGCTGCACTGGGGGGTTACAGGCTCTTCAGGAGAGACAGGCAAGGAGGAGGGGTGGTTCTGTATATTAGGGAGTCACTCCCTGCCACACAACTTGAGGTGGAAAATGAAGGGATTGAGAGCCTGTGGGTTAAAATCAGGGGGCAGACCAACAAATCTGACATCCTGGTTGGAGTCTGTTATAGACCACCCAACCAGGATGAGGTGACAGATGAAACATTCTATAAGCAACTGGAGGCTGTCTCAAGGTCATCAGATCTTGTCCTTGTGGGTGACTTTAACCTGCCAGATATCTGGTGGGAACTTAACTCAGCAGAGAGGAGGCAGTCCAGAAGATTCCTGGACCACATGGAGGACAACTTCCTGATGCAACTGTTGAGTGAGCCTACCAGGGGTCAAGCTCTGCTTGACCTGCTGTTCTCCAATAGAGAAGGGCTGGTAGGAGACGTGACCGTGGGAGGCTGCCTGGGGTGCAGCGACCATGAGATGGTAAAGTTTTCAATATACAGGGAGAAAGGGAGGAGCACCAACAGAACCTTCACCTTGGACTTCCGGAGGGCAAACTTCAGCCTGTTTAAAAAAATTATTTGCCAAGTTCCTGGGTATCAGCCCTCAAAAATCGAGGGGTCCAGGATTGTTGGACCTATTTCAAACAGGAGCTCTTGAAGGCACAGGAACTGGCAGTTCCCATCTGCCGAAAGATGAGCCGGCAGGGAAGGTGACCAGCCTGGATGAGCAAGCAGCTCCTGGAGGAACTAAGGGAAAAAAAGAGGCTGTATCACCTCTGGAAGGAGGGGAAGGCTTCTCGAGGTATGTTTAAGGAAGTTGTTAGATTATGTAGGAAAAAAAATAGAGAAGCAAAGGCCCAGTTGGAACTGAGGCTGGCCACCTCTGTGAAGGACAATAAAAAGCATTTTTACAAATATGTTAATGCTAAAACAAAGGGCAAGAAGAACCTCCACTCCCTATTGGACCTGCAGGGAACACAGTGACTAAAGACAAGGAAAAGGCTGAGGTCCTGAACACCTTCTTTGCCTCAATTTTTAACAGCAAGGCAGGAGGAGTTCAGGACGAGTGGCCTCCTGAGCTGGGTGATGGGGTCAGGGAGCAGTGTAATGCCCTGGATATCCATGAGGAATTAGTTCGGGACCTGCTGAGCCACTTGGACACTCACAAGTCCATGGGGCCAGATGGGATCCATCCTAGGGTCCTGAGAGAGCTAGCAGATGAGCTGGCCAAGCCGCTCTCCATCATTTTCCTCCAGTCCTGGCTGACTGGTGAGGTCCCAGATGACTGGAAACTGGCCAATATGATCCCCATCCACAAGAAGGATCAGATGGAGGAACCCGGAAACTATAGGCCTGTCAGCCTGACCTCAGTGCCTGGGAAAATGATGGAGCAGATTATCCTGGCGGCAATAACTGCGCACCTGCAGGATGGCCAAGGGATCAGGCCCAGCCAACATGGATTTAGGAAGGGCAGGTTTCATAGTTTCATAGTTTCAGTTAGGGTTGGAAGGGACCACAAGGATCATCTACTTCCAACCCCCCTGCCATGGGCAGGGACACTCTACCCTGCCTCTCCAACCTGATCTCCTTCTATGATCAGGTGACCCACCTGGTGGATGTGGGGAGGCCAGTGGATGTGGTCTACCTGGACTTCAGCAAGGCCTTTGACAGCGTCCCCCACAGCAAACTGCTGGCTAAGCCGTCAGCTCATGGCTTGGGCAGCAACACTCTGTGCTGGGTTAGGAAGTGGCTGGAGGGCTGTGCCCAGAGAGTGGTGGTCAATGGTGCCACCTCCAGCTGGAGGCCAGTCACCAGTGGCGTCCCCCAGGGATCAGTGCTGGGCCCCATCCTCTTCAATGTCTTCATTGACGATCTGGATGAGGGGACTGACACAGTCAATCAGATTGACACAGTCACAGACACCAAGTTGGGAGCAGATGTTGGGCAGTTAGAGGGCAGAAGGGCTCTGCAGAGGGACCTTGACAGGCTGGACAGATGGGTGGAGTCCAATGGGATGGCATTCAACAAGTCCAAGTGCCGGGTGCTGCACTTTGGCCACAACCACCCCATGCAGAGCTACAGGCTAGAGTCAGAGTGGTTGGAGAGCAGCCAAACAGAGAGGGACCTGGGGGTGCTGATTGACAGCTGACTGAACATGAGCCAACAGTGTGCCCAGGTGGCCAAGAAGGCCAACGGCATCCTGGCCTGCATTAGGAATGGTGTGGCCAGCAGGAGCAGGGAGGTCATTGTGCCCCTGTACTCTGCTTTGGTTAGGCCACACCTTGAGTCCTGTGTCCAGTTCTGGGCCCCTCAGTTTAAGAAGGACATCGAGACACTTGAACGTGTCCAGAGAAGGGCAACAAGGCTGGTGAGGGGCCTTGAGCACAAGCCCTATGAGGAGAGGCTGAGGGAGCTGGGGTTGTTTAGCCTGAAGAGGAGGAGGCTCAGGGGCAACCTCATTGCTCTCTACAACTACCTGAAAGGTGGTTGTAGCCAGGAAGGGGTTGGTCTCTTCTCCCTAGCAACCAGCACCAGAACAAGGGGTCACAGTCTCAAGCTGCAACAGGGGAAGTTTAGGCTCGAGGTGAGGAGAAAGTTCTTCACCGAGAGAGTTGTTCGCCATTGGAATGGGCTGCCCAGGGAGGTGGTGGAGTTGCCGTCCCTGGAGGTGTTTAAGAGGGGACTGGACATGGCACTTGGTGCCATGGTCTAGTTGTGGGGTCTGTGGTGACAGGTTGGACTTGATGATCTTCAAGGTCTCTTCCAACCTTGGTGATACTGTGATACTGTGATCTCCAGGGAGGGGGCATACACAACCTCCCTGGGCAACCAGTTCCAGTGTCTCAGCACCCTCACCGTAAACCTATCTACACAGGTTGAGGGGATCACATTCAGTTTGCTTTGAAACAGTGAATTTGGCTGGGGCTAATAATACCATCTGCATTTTGCAGCCTATTTATGAATCAGATTCATCATTTTATTCTCCTATGACTAGTGGTAAGTAAATTCCCTCAGATTAGTGTCATGCACATATTTGCTACTCATAAGGAAAGTCATGTGAGTGTTCATGGAAGTTTATTGGGTCACTGCATTCAAGAAGTGATTTCAATTTACAACATCCCCAATGTTTTTAACCTACAGAACAAGAATCACAGCCACATTGTACTCTATTAATATTCTGACTTCCATGTTTTGAGGAGTAAGGTTTCAGAATCTGAGTCTTTACAGAACATCTTGAGAACAACGATCTAAGAAACTCTGACCCTGGAAGGATTACACCCTAGTGAGAAAAACTGAATACAAATCTTAGTGAAAACAATGTGTTTTTCATTGCAACACCCTGCTCTGTCTACCCCAAGCTACCTCAAGACAGTCTTTGTTTATGAATTCATTCTTACTCTGATGCAGAGAAAATAAACATCCAGAGGAAAAACCCCACCAAACACTTTTTTTGGCAAAAGGAAAAAGATAACAATTAAAACCAAAATGACTAATTCCACTACTACAAAAGAATGCTTTCATTAAAAAATATTGAAGATGAGAAGTTCTTCAAAAAGACATGAAGAATAAGGAAAGCAAAAATTCTACAAGTCAGTGGTATTGCACTATCTCCTCTATAAGTCAATTAAGTAAGCCTAATGACTATGAAGGAAGAAATTAATGGAAAAAAATAGTTATAATTGTTGTAGCCATTATTAAACACCCTTGATCAAATTGCCGCTTCTTCAATCTGGAGAGCTATATCAGCCCATGGCTTGGACAGCAGCACACTACGTTGGGTTAGGAACTGGCTGGAGGGCCGAGCCCAGAGAGTGGTGGTGAATGGTGCTACATCCAGCTGGTGGCCTGTCACTAGTGGTGTGCCCCAAGGATCAGTGCTGGGCCCCATGCTCTTCAACATCTTTATTGATGATCTGGATGAGGGCATTGAGTCCATCATCAGTAATTTGCAGATGACACCAAGCTGGGGGCAGGTGTTGACCTGCTGGAGAGTAGAGGGGCTTTGCAGAGGGACCTTGACAGGCTGGACAGAATCCAGCAGTATGAGATTGAACACATCCAAGTGCCGTATTCTGCACATTGGCCACAGCAACCCCATGCAGTGCTACAGACTGGGGTCAGAGTGGCTGGAGAGCAGCCAGGCAGGAAGGGACTTGGGGGTACTGGTTGATGGTAGGCTGAACATGAGCCTGCAGTGTGCTGAGGTGGCCAAGAGGGGCAATAGCATCTGGGCCTGCATCAGGAACAGTGTGGCCAGCAGGAGCAGGGAGGGCATTCTGTCCCTGGAGACTGCACTGGTTAGGCCGCACCTCGAGTACTGTGTCCAGTTCTGGGTCCCTCAGCTTAGGAAGGATGTTGACTTGCTGGAATGTGTCCAGAGAAGGGCAACCATGTTGGTGAGGGGTTTGGAACACAAGCCCTATGAGGACAGACTGAGGGAGCTGGGGTTGCTTAGCCTGGAGAAGAGGAGGCTCAGGGGAGACCTTTTTGCTGTGTACAACTCCCTGAAGGGAGGTTGTAGCCAGTTGTGGGCTGCTCTCTTCTCCCAGGCAACCAGCACCAGAACAATAGGACAGAGTCTCAAGCTGCACCTGGTGAGGTTTAGGCTGGAGGTATAGTCTGGAGGTTAGAAGAAGTTCTATACAGAGAGAGTGATTGCCCATTGGAATGGGTTGCCTGGGGAGGTGGTGGAGTCATCATCATTGGAGGTGTTCAGGAGGAGACTTGATGGGGTGCTTGGTTGCATGGTTTAGTTGATTAGGTGGGTTGGATATTAGGTTGGACGCAATGATCTTGAAGGTCTCTTCCAACCTGGTTTATTCTATTCTATTCTATTCCAACCTGGTCTATTCTATTCTCTTCTCTGCATGTTGTCTAAGCAAGTATTTTCAGGTATCACTGCCGTTTTCTGGCTCCTAAAACCCAAACTTTATCTCCTAAGAAATAAAAAAAAAGACTGAGTGCTTCAGGGCAAGTACAAGTAATCCAGTCATTTAGTCATCCAGGTAAAATTCCTCCTGAAGTAGACAGCAAAATTGCCACTGTAGTGAAATATTCCTTCATAACCTTGTCGGGAGTAGCCTCTGCCTCTTGCAGACATTAATTCCCTTTTTTTTTTTTTTTTTTAATTAAAAGTTATAATGGTTTGGTTTCTGACAGAGGCTTCAGAATCCTCTGCAAAGCAGAGATACTACCGCACTTTCCAGGATTACTTTTGTTAGACCTAAACTAACAAGACATGCTGTCAATTTCATAAACTGCTTTCTGTTCATTAAATCACTCAGATACGCTTTTTCACATGTGGTCATCTATCACTTGAAGCCTAGACATGCCATTGCTCAAGACTGCCTGCACAGTATTATTTTAGATTAAACCAATCTTACATGTTTTGTTTACAGAACAGAAACACCCAAGAGAACTAAGAGAGAATATCCACAGATTCACATCTAAATCACATTAGAACTTGATACTGACTGTTCAACAAAACCAGCCTGCAACAGCGAGCTGTACAAGAGAGGTGTATTTAAAACACTGAAAGCAGAAAACTACTAGGTCCTCAAGTATTTTCAGTTCATCCTGGCTTTTTCCCAAGAGTTTCCATCCTACAAGTACTACTTCTGATACAAGCCTAGACTCACCAAAGAAACAATACAGAAACTGAAACTTTCAACAAGAGTTTTGTTCATTTTAAAAACAGCTTCAGAACAGGAGCTTAATATGTGTAGTTTTTCGTGAATTAGAGCATTTTGTACAGCGGCATTCAGCTCACTGAATATTAATCCTTTACAAGAAGTGTCCTACTTGCAAATTTACCCAGACAGAAGTTATAAAACTCTCAAAAAATGGAAAAACTCGCAAAATAAAAAGGTACTCTGACCTTAGAGACTTTCTGAGTAGAATAAGCTGAATATTTTTTATGGTATTGAAAACTTATGCATCTCTACATCCAAAGATTTAGAAGATGCACAAGTATTGTAGTGAAACAAAATCGAACTTTATGCCCTTTCTAGCAGCTGGAAACTCTAGGAGTATACAAAGAAAGCAGATCTGCATGCCTCAGCTCTTGCTCTTCTCTACAACTCTGCATACAGTCACTACTGGAATGCAGGGCAATGTGGAGACAGTATAGCTATTTATGTATGGTCCGGTAAACACAACATCTTGTTGGGATACAAATCCTTTAATTTCAACATATGTTGCCATTACTGAATTAAACATTTTAATTGCCTCATGACTTAGTATAGAATCCTAGAATGTTTGGGGTTGGAGAAGACCTTTAAAGGTCATCTTCTTGTCTGAGTAAGACTTGTTATTTTTGAATGCAAAAACATCTATTTTTACATCCAAAATAAAGTATCATAGAATCAGCCGGGTTGGAAAAGACCTGAGAGATCATCAAGTCCAACCTATTACCTAATACCTAACACTCCTGACAACTAAGCCATGGGTTCAAGTGCTACATCCAATCCTTTTTTGAACACCCTCAGGTATGGTGACTCCACCACCTCCCTGAGCAGCAGGTTCCAATGGCAAATTACTCCTTCTGTGAAGAACTTTCTCCTCACCTCAAGCCTAAACCTCCCCTGGCACAGCTTCACACTATGTCCTCTTGATCTGTTGCTGGTTCCCTTAGAGAAGAGACCAATGCTGCCTACAACCTCCTTTCAGGTACTTATAGAGAGCAATAAGGTCTCCCCTGAGCCTCTTCTCCAGGGTAAACAATGCCAGCTGCCTCAGCCTCTCCTCACAGGGCTTGTGCTTGAGTCCTCTCACCAGCGTCGTTGGACATGTTCAAGTTCTCAATATTATTCTTAAATTGAACAGCCCAGAACTGGACACAGTGCTCAAGGTGTGGCCTGACCAGTGCTGAGTCCAGGGGCAGAATCACCTCCCTGCTCCTGCTAGCCACACTGTTCCTGATGCAGGACAGGATGCCGTTTGCCTTCTTGGCCACCTGGGCACACTGCTGACTCATGTTCAGCCTATTATCAACCAGGACCCACAGGTCCCTTTCTGCGTGGCTGCCCTCCAGCCACTCTGACCACAGCCTGTAGCACTGCATGGGGTTGTTGTGGCCAGTGTGTAGAATCTGGCACTTGGACTTGTTAAATGCTGTCATGTTGGGCTCTGCCCATCTGTCCAGCCTGTCAAGGTCCCTCTGCAGAGCTCTCCTACCCTCTAAGAGATCAACACCTGCCCCCAGCTTGGTGTCATCTGCAAACTTTCTGATGATGGACTCAATCCTCTTGTCCAGGTCATCAATAAAGATATTCAACAGGATGGGGTCCAGCACTGATATCCCTGGGGGACACCACTAGTGACTGGCTGCCAGATGGATGTGGCACCATTCACCACCACTCTCTGGGCACAGCCCTCCATCCACTTCCTAACCCAGCACAGAGTGCTGCTCTCCAAGCCACAAGCTGACAGCTTAGCCAGCAGTTTGCTGTGGGGGACGGTGTCAAAGGCCTTGCTGAAGTCCAGGTAGACTATATCCACAGCCTTCCCCACATCCACCAGGCGGGTCACCTGGTCATAGGTCAGGTTGGTCAGGGAGGACCTGCCCTTCCTAAATCCATGTTGGCTGGGCCTGAGCCCTTGGCCATCCTGCAGGTGCGCTGATTGCCCTCAAGATGATTTGGCCCATAATCTTGCCTGGCACTGAGGTCAGGCTGACAGGCCTATAATGCCCTGGCTCATCCAACTGGCCCTTCTTGTGGACGGGATTCACGTTGGCCAGCTTCCAGTCATCTGGGACCTCTCCAGTGAACCAGGACTGGTGAAAAATGATGGAGAGCAGCTTTGCCAGCTCATCTGCCAGCTCTCTCAGCACCCTAGGATGGATCCCATCTGGTCCCATGGACTTGTGTATCCAAGTGGCTCAGCAAGTCTCTGCTTCCTCAGGTATTTCAGGGGGACTATACTGCTCGCTGACCCCATCACCCAGCTCAGGAGGCCACTCGTCCTGAACTCCTCCTGCCTTGCTGTTAAAAATTGAGGCAAAGAAGGTGTTTAGAACCTCAGCCTTTTCCTCACCTTTAGTTACAACATTCCCCTCCAAGTCCAATAAAGAGTGGAGGTTCTTCTTGCCCCTCCTTTTAGTATTAATGTATTTATAAAAATGCTTTTTAATGTCTCTCACAGAAGTAGCCAGCTTAAGTTCTAACTGGGCCTTTACCTCTCTAATTTCCTCCTACATGATCTAACAACATCCTTAAATGTATCACGAGTTGCCTCCCTGTTTTTTTCCCTTAATTCCTTCAAGAGCTGCTTGCCCATCCAGGCTGGTTGCCTTCCCCGTTGGTTCATTGTTCACACGTGGGCACAGCCTGTTCCTGTGCCTTCAAGAGTTCGTGTTTGAAGTAGGTCCAACCATCCTGGACCCCTTTGTTCTTAAGGGCTCCTTTTTCATAAGCTTTTGTCACCTGATAATGAAGAAAGGCATCTATTAATTTCCAACTTCTTTTCCTGATAATATGGAACACATTCAAAACCTGACGATGTCTGTCTTGAGTGATTTCAGATCAGAATTTCCTGACAGACCTCTAAAACCACAACAGGTAATGGTTATTTCTGCTTGACTGCTGCATAGCACAGAAAAAATTGATTCAAGCCACATAATAATTTAATGCAATACATTCTACAGCGATCCCCAAAACCTCATGCTGAGACAGAGGAGTTTTTTTCTGGAAAGAACTCTAATCTCACACTAACAGACCTCACTTCTCGATCTATCCATTGTGCCAGCAGTCTCATTGATAGAAACACACAGCTAATTCCAAGCTCAATATATACAGAGTAAAATTGACATTCAGATTTCACTTCTTTACTACCCTCACAGAGCATGCCGTGATAGTTATGTTCCTACTGGAGAGCCATCTTCTAAAAACATTGCTCATATTCTTTAATCAGACTCAAAAACATTTTTTGTATCCTGCAGAAAGAGCCTGTTCCACCGAAAATATTAATCTCTCAGGGCCTCTAACATCAACCCTCTTCATGGTAGCAAATTATCTCCTCAGGATTTTCATAATTTCTCATGTCAGAGTAAAATGTGTCATTAAAAGCTTTAAAAGGGCAGCTCATGGAATAATTTATGGGACACAATCTTCAGCCAACCCCCAAGGATACTGAGACTAAAATGCACAGAAGCAACAAAGATTTCATCTGCTTCTCCTGATACCAGCAGCTTCCAATCTCTTTCCTTTCGCTCAGGTAAGCAAGTCCTCACCATTTGCTTTTCCTGTGGCTTTGAAATCCTATTCCAACATATGCAGCAACACCTTCTTCTTAGGCAACTACAGAATTTTGTTTATGGAGCACAGCACAGCCAAAACCACACTTCAATACAGAGTAATACTGCCATTCAGTAATACCTGAACCTCAAATATTCTCTGAAAGTCAGAACATTTTTATGAGAGTAAAAAGAAGACTGTATTAATTATGAAAAGGCTGTTCAACCTGTATGAACAGAGTAACAAATACCATGGTAGCTGTGCAGGGTTTGGCTTAGGTTTTTGTTCCACTCTGCAGGTTTAGCAACAGCTCAGAAAATGAGCATCACTCTCTAAAGGACAAGAGGGTAATTTCACAGAATCACCAGGGTTGGAAGAGACCAGGCTTCCTTCAAGGCATTTCAGCATTTTAAACACACATGTTCAGAAACTGTGTAAGGTAAAACTAATAGGAATTCTTTCTAAGCTTCAGAAAGGAGTCACTAGTTATTTTTTCCACATTACCAAACCTCTGGTTTACCTTCATCAGAGGTATTTCTTCAACACAGGACACAAATTCTACTCCAGAATCACACATACAGAGATCAGATTTTCACTCTGCTTGGATATTGTAAAGGTTCATCCGTGAGGTTAAGGCCAAAATGCTGGCAGAGCAGTAAGAACAATGTGGGCAGTAGCTAAAAATAATGGTTCAGCCTGCCTAGTTCAAGACTGATGGAAAGTATGCTACAGGCAGCACGGTTGTCACAGAACTGCCCTGGGACAGCCAATCTTAAAAGTATTACTGTACCTTGGAAAGTAATATTGCATTTAATTAATATATTTAATTATATCTTCCCTGCTTTCGATTTTCTTTTAAGACAGAACACGTTTTGATTCCAGCAAAGTATTAAGGTGTGAATTGTCACCAGAATTACATCCAGGACTAGGAAAGGCCCAGCTATGGTTGTTTCTTAAGGTAGAAGCAGGCCTACCAGTGGGCTTGTTTATAAAAAAAACCTCACTGGTAAAAGAATTCAAAATTTGCTTCTTGATGAGGAGTGATTTCTGCCAAACTATCAGGCTGCACTTAATTGGTTTGGTTCTGCCACACACAACCACACAGAAAGGGGCTCCATGGTCACAGCTCTTAGAACTTTATCTGACAGAGCTACAAAACTTCACTGCAAAGAAGCACTTCATTTTGACAGAATTAGAGATGCCACTCACAGAGAAAAGCTCGGAAAGTAGGACGAGGCATGCAACAAAATTCACTCTTCCAGTACCTGCCCAGACCTTTTACATTTCATGACAAAACCAAATTTATCAAGGTATTAGCAGCAGCAATTTTTATGAAGTAACAGTTCCATCTGTGAGTCCTGAGAAAGCCAGCAGATGAATTTGTTGAGCCACTTTTCATCATATTTGAATGGCAATCTGGTGAAGTTCTGACTGACTGGAAAAGAGGAAACACAACCCCCATTCACAAAAAGGGAAAAAAGGAAGACCCAGGGAACTACTACCTAGTGAGTCTCACAGTGTGCACAGCAAGATCACGGAGTAGATCCTCCTGGAAACTCTGCTAAGGGGCATGAAAAATGAGGAGGTGACCGGTGGCAGGCAGTATGGTTGTTCATCCTGAAGGAGAGAAGGCTCTGAGGAGATCTTATTGCAGTCCTCAGTATTTGAAGGGGGCCCACAGGATAGCTGGAAAGGGACTTTTAACAAAGGCATGTAGTGACAGAACAATAGGTAATGGCTTCAAAGTGGAAGAAAATAGATTAAGATTAGAGATTAGTAAGAACTTCTGCCCCATAAGGTTGGTGAGGAATGGAACAGGCTGCCCAGAGTTGTTCAGACTCCAGCCTTGGATGTGCTCAAAACCAGGCTGGATGAGGCCTTGAGCAACTTGGTCCAGTAGAGGTGTGCCCGCCCGTGGCAGAGGTGCTTGAACTAGATGACTTTTAATATACTTTCCAACCCAAACCCTGTGATTCTATGATTCCAGTAACTAAGCCACAGTTTGCACCAGCAGTAAACTCTGAGTTTACAGTATCACTCCAAACTTGTCCCTGAGGAAGAACTATAAAAGCATCTTAATTTCTCCTCTCTAAACTACTTCTAGATATATTTTACCAGAAGTTGATCGCAACTCAAAAGAAATTAGTGAGGCATGGATGAACATTTTTCAGCTCTGAAGAAGTTTCTACAAGCATTTCACAGGTTTCCTCATGAGTAAACCATCACTGATGTACTGCCAACCTGAAGCAGAAAGTCCCCTGCACAGCTAATGACCGGCACTTGGTGGAACCTATCTAACAGTATCCACCTGCAGCATAACCTCCCCCTGAGGATGAATGGCTAAAGCTGATGGAGAAGAGGGAGATTTCAAGACAGCTATAGGTGATGGTGAAGATGTGTCAATCTGCAGCTTCAACAAGACTGCGTAACTTTGTTCCTGCAGGAGTGCTCAAGTTTTCACATGAGCTATTGTGATTTGCCATTCCTACACTTCAGACTGGTTGGGAAAAAAACAAACAAAAAACCAACACACAACCAAGCAGATTTCAATTTGGATTTCCTGAAAATAGCTGAAGGATTGGAAGAGCAGATTTCTGAGGTCAGGCAAGGCACCCACCAAGTAACATGCTAATTTTGTTTTACAGTGAGGCACTCTTCTAGTTCATGTTTAAAGGAGCTCACAGGAATCATAATTCATTTCTTTGAATCAGGCAGTAAAGCGATCCACTGCCGATACATTCTCCTGTTGTCACCTCTTACTGATCTCAGCCCCACTTCCAGAGTTTTACCCTGGTGCTTTACTACTCCTCACATTGATACACTATCTCAGTAATGATGAGTAACATACTTCATTTGTGGCCACGTGACACTACCGTCTTTATGCTGTACCTTGCACTTCTGTACATGTGGCTGAAGACTGCAGTGGTGATTTCTCCCCAGCTACCTCATCTGTCAAAATCAGCCACTGCTATTCCTCCAGGTCTCTTCCTGAAATACCAAGTTTTAAATTCCTCACAACTGCATTTTGAATAATTCTACAGTTCAGCCTCAGTCTATGAGTTCATTATTATCCCAACAATGCTCATTTCACTGTGCTGCAATATGGTCCTTCCTCATGTGCTTCTTTCAATTGTTACTACTCACGTATTTCCATAATGAGCTTGTTCTCATTGAGATTATCAACCGAAAATATGAAACAGAAGCCAAACCCTACAGCAGTGAAAAAGCACCCTGCTCAGAATCCAGTTTGACCAATTCAATGCTGTCTCCAACTGAAAGCTATTCATATTCATTGCATGCAAACACTACTACCAAGATTTTATTTTGTTTTTAGTAAATATTACATACAATAGGACAATAATAAACAAATTTTAAGCTGTGATTTTGCCAAAGTAATTTATCATATTATCCTCAAAATAAATTACTTGAAGCTTATTTCTCTGAAGTCAGCATGAATTCACTGCCACGGAGAGCAGCGAGAAGCATCTAACAGCAGGTTCAGGCCTACTGGCAAACATCATTTTAGGCCCTCAGCAGTTCCATATCCTAATTTAACTAAGCATCATGGAGCTGCTCCCTCACTCCTCTCTTCACTCTCCCCCAGAGGTACAGGGAGGTTAATTGGGGGGGAAAAAACTAAGTAAAACTTGTGTGTTGAGTTTAATAATTGAATTGAAATAAAATACCATAATAGTAGTAGTAGTGAAAAGGAATGTAACAGAAAGAGGGGAAATAAAATCCTAGAAAAACAAGCAACACACAAAGCAATTGTTCATTACCTGTCCCCAAGAAGAGTTCATCTCCTGCCAACCATCTTTGTCGAGTTTATATACTAATCATGACATTCTATAGCATAGAACATCCCTTTGGCTAGTTTGGGTTAGCTGTCCCAACCATGCTGCCCCCCAGCTTCTGGTGCACCTCCTCGCTGGCAGAGCGTGGGAGACTGAACAGCCCATACTTAGGATAACCACTACTTAGCAACAACTGCAATATCAGCATGTTGCCAACATTATTCTCATACTAAATCAAAACCACAGCATCCTACCAGCTACTAGAAAGAAAATTACTTCTATCCCAGGACAACTGTGAGAGCAGAATACAACAATTCTAAATTACACTACTATTAGGAAAAATGCATGATTCAAGTACTAAGTAACTACATTAAGATCTACAAAACTTGGGTTTATTTCCTACTCTTGCCTCAGCTTCCCCCATTTTAGGTAAGCCATTTAGTTTTCAGGTCCATGGAATGTGGAAAGCATTCTGTCATAATACAGCATATAAACCCTTTACAGTCAGTGTTTAGTACAATACAATACAATACAATACAACAGGTTGGAAGAGACCTTCAAGATCATCACGTCCAACCCATCAACCAATTCAACCCACCTAAATACAATACAGTACAATACAGTACAATACAGTACAATACAGCACAATACAACCCACCTAAACAACTAAAAAACTAAACCCTGGCACCAAGCACCCCATCAAGCCTCTTCTTGAACACCTCCAATGAAGGTGACTCCACCACTTCCACAGGCAGCTGATTCCAGTGGGCAATCACTCTCTCGGTATAGAACTTCTTCCTAAGATCCAGTCTAAACCTGCCCTGGCGCAGCCTGAGACTGTGTCCTCTTGTTCTGGTACTGGCTGCCTGGGAGAAGAGACCAACCTCTGCCTGGCTGCAACCTCCCTTCAGGTAGTTGTAGAGAGCAAGAAGGTCACCCCTCAGTCTCCTCTTCTCCAGGCTAAGCAACCCCAGCTCCCTCAGCCTCTCCTCATAGGGCTTGTCTTCCAAGGCTATGCAGGTGGTTAAATGATGTACATACTTTCCATGCTTGGAGCATTTCTTTCAGACAAGCTTTATGTACATGTCTTTGGCTTTAAGTCCACTTAAATGAACCTGATCTCACATCCCTCTCTGGAAGCATTAGCAAAAGCTGTAAGTCAGAAGCTGTTCTTGATCATACCAACAGTCACCAGTGTTTCCACACCGATAGAGAGATGCATCTGCTGCACAATTCTGCTGGACTGTTAAAGTCACCTAGTCCAGCCACTTGCACCCTAGTGTCTCAAGGGTCTCCAGTTCTACTGCTCTTCTCAGTACCCTGTCCATAAATTCTTACCTCTAATGCGATACACAGAACCACATAGTGTTTCTGACAGCTACTCTTCTGTTCTCCTCTTGCACCTTAGGTTGTTTTGATGTGTTTTAAGCTACCCTACAGTTAGTAATATGCCATGATAATCCAGCCAAGATCACAGATCAAAGCAAGAGGATCAGTCTTTTGCAAGAAGCTGTGTAAAAGTGTTATGAAGAGCCTTGGTATTACAGGCCTTCAAAAAACAGACTGATAACGCTATGGACATTTTCAAACTTCCCCCCCCTCCCCAAGAATATTTTTTGGTTTCTAGGTGCATCTCAGTTCCACAGTAATTACAAGAACAGATCACTACATTTGAAATGGCAGATGAAAAACTGAAATTACAACCTTTACTGGTCCCAAGTGTTCTCCAGATTTTTCTTAAAGGCACAGCCTAAAACGGTCACACAGTTATACAAACATGTTACAAGGTATGTTATGACTTTGAAAATAAGCTAACTTGGTCTTGAAATGCTGCTCCCTAAATTAAAACATACTGTCATAAGTAAAAGTTAATAAATTTGAAAGCCTCATGTATTTTCTTAGTTTTAAAATAAAAAAATCCAAGCCTTTGAAAGGCCATCTGGTTCCAGTATCATTGTAACACAGACCAAAACACTATTTAGTGGTATTTCAGTAGCACACTGAAAGAAAAATAAAAATATAAGATTACACACTCCACTTATGCACCTTCCTTAACTGACTGCAACAATAAACTAAGGGCATTAAAGCAATCTAGCACTATGAGTCATCACAGCGTGTCTGTCAGTTGACATTGAAATACAACAGGCAAATTCCCAAATCTTGCTTTTCTCTAGTTGTTCCCTAATTAATATTTAGGTCATAATCAAAGACAATGGAATTTTTTTTTACAAGGCTGAATTGTAACTCTGGGATTTTTAAAATTTATTTTATTTTTCATTTTTGAGATATTTTTTCCTTTCCTGTAGCTATTTAATAATGGTTCACTTAAAGACTGGAAGCAACATAATCTGGTACTCAGCTTTCTGACAAATTAGTTGCACTGGTTATTTTAGAGGGCCATATTTAAACCCATCATCTAATCAGCATTCCTTTCTTCAGCTGCTCAGAGCCATTTATTCATCAAGAGCTAACCAAGACAGACTCAGTTCCACACTACATAGTGCACAAAGTAAAAATACATTACTGTTCTGATTAGTGACATTTTATACAGATTTGCAATTACAGAATGATACAGGGCAGTGCAAAACCAGGCCAACTCAAACTAACGTCAAAATTTCTCCTGGCAGGTGGTGAATTCAATTATTCAATAAACTCTCCCAAACTTAACTGGGAACTGGGTTGAACTCACAGAACAAACTTACTTCAGGTACAATGTTTCTTCTCTCCCTCTTGGATTTCTCCTGGTTTATCTGTAAGTTGGTGGGAGCTTTGAAAACACACTACTTTGCCTCCTACCTTTAAATAGTGCTCAAAAATTATCATCTAAGACAGAGAAACATGACTGAAAGCCTCACTGCACTTACATTTAAACTAGAATCATAGAACAGTCCAGGGACCTCCAAAGGTCATCTAGTTTGACTTCCCTGCAGACAGCAGGGACATCCCCAACTAGACCAGGTTGCCCAGGGTGTCCTCAAGCCTCACCTTCTGTACCTCCAGGGAAGGGGCCTCAACTACCTCCCTGGGCAATCTGTTCCAGTGTTCCACTACCGTCATAATGAAGAGCTTCTTCCTGATACCAAATAAAAATCTGCCCTTCTCTAGTTTGAAGCCACTGCCCCTTGTCCTGTCACCCCAGTCTCTCGCCATCCTTCCTGTAGGCCCCCTTCAGGTACTGGAAGGCTATTAGGTCTCCCTGGAGCTTCCTCTTCTACTGGCTGAACAACCCCAACCCCTCAGCCTGTCCTCGTAGCAGAGGTGGTCCAACCCCTGATCACATTCATGGCCCTCCTCTGACTTCCATGTTAGAAGAATACTTCTCCATATTTCAACTAGCTTTATACATTATTTAACAAAGTATTTCTGGCCTGTATCTTTCACTTAAAACAGAGTTGAAATGAATCATAGAATGTTAGCAGTTGGAAGGGACCCCCTAGAGATCATCTAGCCCAATCCCCCTGCCAAAGCAGGATTACCTAGGGTAGGCTATACAGGAGTGCACCCAGATGGATTTTCAAAGTCTCCAGGGAGACTCCACAACCTCTCTGACACCTGAAGGAAAGCATGACGTAAAAGGGACTGCATTTAGCTTCTTGGATTCTGTATTTCGGGAATGGCTTGCTGTTGAAGACAACAGAAATTTCAAAAGGGAAAGGCGTTCTCTCTCTCTTGACTTGGAAAGTTGCTTTCAGGCATTAAATTTGTTTGTTGGCACTTCTGAATACAAAAACATCTATTGTTGAAACTTCAAAATCACAACAAAAAGCCTATTACCTCCTCTCTCTCTGATATAATTCAGGCCAATTCCTAGTCTAGAAAGGTGCTTTATAGATTAAGAAACTTTATCTCTCTTGGTACATCTGGGAAAACAATGCCAAAGAAAGATAAAAATCTGTTCTGAAAATTACACTGGTGGTTTATTGTTGCCTAAAGTCTTACTTGAGAAGCAGACAGGGCTGGAAAGAGGCCACCACATACCTTTAGTTCCTCTAGAGCAGCTGGTGTAATTCATGGAATTTAGAAAGATGTGTATTTCCTCCAGAGCAGAGAAATGTTGATTTATATGGATTTCAAATAGCCAGAAACTACTAAGCATTGAGAGAATGAAGAGGATGTCCTTCAGACATGCCTCTCGATCTCTACAATACGGGGTGAGATTCACAAGCCCAAAGAGACCACAAATGAGACAAATGTCCCAGCTTAGCTGAGAAGGAGGCATTCAGGCTACACCTCTTGCCCCTAGTGCAGCCTCTGCTGTCAAAAACCCAAGCAGTCCCAGAAGCCATGACCCAAACTTTTCATCACATTCTGCTATCACTGGTCTAGAGTCAGAAACACTCTTATGCCCCTTTCCTCTGGCTGAACAAGCCACCAAATCTCCAGCAGCCAAGAAGAATAGGGTAAGACCCTACTTCAGCCGCCTTTACAGACCGAGGAATTCAGCTCTCCCTTGAAGCACTGTGGAAAAGCATTCCCAGGGATTATACAACCTAACAATATGGATGCAACCTTTTGCTGAATAAATCCACATACCGGAAGAGTACAGTGGTATGTGTGGGGAGGAACACTGCTTTATGGTCACCTCATCCGTAAGCCCTTTCAGTGATACAGGCCAGAGAAAACAACAGAGAAGTACCAGAGAAGGTGCTAGAGTCAGGTCATTAAATTAAATGCACCTTTGATATTCTTCAGCACAGCACTTCTTTCCCTGGCTTTAGATCTCCACCCTTCCATCTCCCACACATGTAACCCTGTCTCAGTGTAATCCTCATTGTGTTTATTTGTATATATATATTGACAGGGCTCCCCTGCTAAACTGAAGTCACTTTCCAATAGCAGAGATTATTTCTGGGTTTGTAAAGGATGCAGCCTCAAAGGAAGCTTTAAGAATTTTGTGGTGCCAAAAGTGCACTAACAAACAGCTAGGAATTGAAATCGTAAGGTGGCCCAGCCAGCCAAACCTTCAGTCACATGTTCAGATTCCTGCAGAGACAGAGAATGAAACAAGGACAAACACATAATGTCATAAAAGCAGACAATTTCTCTGCCGTACCACCACTGCATCATCCCGAAATACCAGACATGGCAGTACCTGGTTTTATCAGTTCAATAACCACACAATTTGCAGCCAGAAGAGATAGTTCATTAAAACTGATCTCAGAAACCCCCATTTTCTCCATATTCCATACTATGATTTCTAAAGGGATTCCTGCCTCTTGCACACTACAAGAAGCAGCATTCATGTATGCATACACTGTTATGTTCTTTCACAGTGTTCCTTGGCTTACTTCTTCTTTAGGACAGCTACAATCAAAAATTACTGAAGCTGGTTTGATTTTCCCTTATTTATTGTCAATCTGTGTTTCTCAAAACACTCACTAGGCACATGAACTAAATAACAATGTCTAATGGCATGAGTCCAGCTTCCTCTTGCAGCAAGACCCTGCACTACTATATAAGCCTTGCAGCATGACCAGGTCAAAATGCATATGGTCCCCATTCCCATCCCAGGAAGGATTCTTTTGAGGCAACCTCTAATACTGTCAATTTTGCATGAGAAGCAATGCTTAATGAAGATTAAAGTTCATCAAAACCAAGTATATCCACGCCACTGGAAAAGGCTGTACCCTGAAGATGGTGAGAGAACTAGATGAACAGGAGGAAAAGTTAAAGCATTTTAAAACAAACAAACAGCATTAAAAAAAATACACTGATCAAACCAGAAAATTCCAGACTTGGATTCACACTTACATGGCCTACAGAGTTGTAAATTTAAGCACGCAGTTTGTTGACCAAAAACATGCATTGCTGACTCACGTGGTGTACTCTGAGGTCCATCACACAAAGGCAGTAAGCAAAACTAATTCCAGTTTGCACCTGCTGTGAAGAGGTTTGGGGATCCAAAGATGGAACCCCCTAAATAAACTTTTGTTAGTGCAGTGAGAATATGGAGATGAATGCAGAGAAAACACAGCATCCACTATTCAATGTCCAAGTTATGCCTTCAGGGGAACTTCCAGTCAACACCCTCCTCCTGCATGTCATGGTCACAGGCAGAAGACAGACTTGACTGGTGGAAGCAAAATCAATTCAAACAACACCAACAACAGTGATTCAGGAATCAAACCAGAGTAGGAGAAATAGAACCACCTTCCCTCAACCCCTTCCTTCTTCCTAGGCTCAGCTCTGTTCCCAGTTTTCCACCTCTTCCCCATCAACACCGAGGGAGTTAGGAATGGGGGTTGTGGTCAGTCTGTCTCACATTTTTTCTGTCACTCCTTCCTCCTCAGTAGGGAAAAGCCCTCACAGTCCTCCACTGTGGTTTCCCTCCCACAGGAGACAGTTTTCCATAGACTTCTCCTACCCTCATGGGTGTCTTCTGTGGGCTGTAATCTTCCTAGTGATGGGCTGCTCCAGTGCACACTTCCTTCAGAGACAGGGTCTTCGTAGGGAGCAGCCACGCACTCCCACATGGTGTCCTCCAGAAGTTGCACAGCAGGATTCTACTACATAATTGATCTCCACAGGCTGCAGTGGAATTGCTGTTCAGCGCACTTCCCTACCTCCTTCTTCACTAGCTTCACTGTCCACAAAGTTGTCTCTCTCATGTTCCACTCATGTTTAGGACAGTCCTAAAGAAAATAACCCCCAAAAGAAAATAACTTGCCCAACAGGTTTTTTCCCCCTTCTTAAATAGGTGATTGCAGAGGCACTGACTGTCTTCATCTTGACTGGCAGTGGATCCAGACTGGATCTGAGAGAGCTTTGTGAAACTTTTTACAGGAGCCACTCCAGTAGCCCACTCCATACCAAAACCCTGCCAGACAAAAACCTAACACTTCGTAGCTGAGAATAACTAGGGAATTTCTGTTCAAAACCAACTTCATCCAATTCATCCCTGTGTACTAATGATTCACTAATACTGCAGTGCAATACACAGCACCAATGTGGTCCTCCTTGCTTTCCAACAATGGAAAGTGCAACTAACAGATGCTATCTACAGTAGCTTCAAAGTGATCCTCTGATCTGTCATATACAGATAAGCCAGTTTTGAGATATCAAAGCAGACATTTCAAGTCTGAGGAAGCCAATTCAAAAGACATTCTTGTATCACATGATGAGAACATGCATCTGCACACGATACACAAGTAGCATCTCCTCCCCAGCCTGTATGGCTTCTGAGACAGTACTTGTGAAATTTATCTACACGGTTAGAACAGTCTTGAAAATTTAAGGGCTTCAAATGAAAAGAAGTAAGATGACCACTACTACTCAAACATCTCCTCTGACAAACTAACCTACAGGCAGCATTCACATGGCCAGAAAGGAGCACTTCACCAAAAGCTTGTGTGAGCTTTCCAGTGTAAAGCAAAGAGCTTCTCTCCCAAAGCACTGCCTAGAGGTCAGTGAAATATTCCACAACCTACAGAGTTTCTAGTCCACTTTCTAATCCAGCTGTCCTCCTAAGAACATAGTCAGTCTCAGGTTCAGTAGCCCTCTTGAGATTAGCAGCCCTAATCTCCAAGTTAAAAAAAAACATGGCAGAGATTTCTAAAAATTCTAGTCACCGGTTCAGAAGATGTGTCAATGTAATTTCGCTTCGGTGTGAACATCTACAGTAGCTTCAAGCATGTATTTTTTGAAGAATACAAGTTTTTACAAGAGGATTTAGAAAAACAACAAACTAATACATTTTGAGAACCTAAGTCTGATTGCCTGGCACTACTGTGTCCAGTTCTGGGCCCCTCAGTTTAAGAAGGACATCGAGACACTTGAACGTGTCCAGAGAAGGGCAACAAGGCTGGTGGGAGGCCTTGAGCACAAGCCCTATGAGGAGAGGCTGAGGGAGCTGGGGTTGTTTAGCCTGGAGAAGAGGAGGCTCAGGGGTGACATCATTGCTCTCTACAACTACCTGAAAGGTGGTTGTAGCCAGGAAGGGGTTGGTCTCTTCTCTCTAGCAACCAGCACCAGAACAAGGGGACACAGTCTCAAGCTGCACCAGGGGAAGTTTAGGCTCGAGGTGAGGAGAAAGTTCTTCACCGAGAGAGTCGTTGACCATTGGAATGGGCTGCCCGGGGAGCTGGTGGAGTCACTGTCCCTGGAGGTGTTCGAGAGGAGATTGGACGTGGCACTTGGAGCCATGGTCTAGTCATGGGGTCTACAGTGACAGGTTGGACTCGATGATCTTCGAGGTCTCTTCCAACCTTAGTGATACTGTGATACAGGTAGTTCATATACTCTTCATTTTTCCTTCCCTCACTGATGTCCTGGTTTAGTCCCCCTTTGTACTTAAAAACTAAGCTGCACAGCTGCCGAAGTATAAATACATATCAAATGTTTAATAACATTTGTACATACACACATACATATCTTTATCAAAACACAAATACATTGTGACTGATGGCACAACATGGTAAAGCAAAAAGAATACCATTCATCAGTGGGTTTTCTTGTGTAAAAAACCACTGATCCTACAGAATTTATTTATAGGCCAGGTCAGTTTAGTGCCTTTTTTTTAATCAAAGGCAAAACCTATTACTCAATAAAATGTGTGGACAGGCCTTTGCCTTCATAGAAGCACATAATAAATCTACAATCATCTGAAACATTCTGACAAGCACAGAGATATCTGAAGTCTGGAACCTCACTTAACACCATCTATTGTTTTCTTCCTTCCCTTTCTCTTTTTCTAGCGATTTTGAAATATTTTATTTCATCGTTGAAGCATTAAGAAGAAGTATTTATGCATGAGGTATGCAAGCTAGCCAGGTAAGATGCGGCAAAGATTAAACTTTATTTACTATGAGCAGAGATCCTTTAAAAGGTGGGAAATCACGAGAGAATCATTCTAATTATTTGTTTTGAATTAGATCATGTTGAAAACTTTGGGATGGTTTAAAGATAGGCAGGAAAAAAGACCAACTCTATATCTCCAAACAGAGGAAACGATGTATTTCACTTCACCTCAGGAAAAACAACCTTTAATAGTCAGGATTTTTACCACAGTAGGAACATCACACAGTGAAGATACTCTTTGGATACTTGGACCTGAGATGATAGAAAACTGAGAACTCTCAGCTTCTAAAAGAGCTGGCAGCATTCAGCAACTTCAGCATTTAGTCTCCATCTATCAGGCATTAATCCACAAGGGAAGACAGATTTTCCACTTTGCCTTAAGTATTTTAGACATATGAGAATTTAAGGGTTACTACTAGTGCAATAAACTGCAATTTATTTTTTGTTGATGTTTAGCTGTTCTTCCATGTTGCCAATGGTAGGGAAAAAAAGTATTTCAGAACTTTAGATTAACCAACCACTTCACAGCACAAGTTATTTCTTTGCTACTTATTTATATCCAGTAAGGAAATGGAGCCCTTATCATAAGAACCTGAAATATTACTTCATGTAGCTAGTTGTGCAAAAATATGCAGCACTGGTACAGGTTTCTATCAGAAGCATAAATATATTAAAATAAAATACAGAATGATAAAATCATTTAGGTTGGAAAAAGAACTTTAAGAGCACTGAATCTAATCACTAACATTACACTGCCAAGCCCACCACTAAACCATATCTCTAAGCACCACATCTATGTTTCTTTTACACACTTCCAGGCATGGTGACTCAACCACTCCCCAAGGCAGCACATATTCTAATGCCTGACAACCCTTTTGGTGAAATTTTTCCAGGTGTCATGGGTTGAGGCAGCTCCCCTCCCCACCACGGGCAGAAATAATGACTGATAAACAGACTGCAAAAGTGATGGAAAGTTTAAGTAGAAAAGAGTGAATGTGCACAGAGAACCAGAAACAGTGACAAAAGAAACCCCAAAACAGACCCAGAACCTGAGGGTGGGCCCAAGACCCCCAGGGCTCGTTCTTATCCACCACCACTGCTAGGCTAGTCTCAGCTGGCCAGACCTGAGACTGCCCAACCCCCTGGCTTTGGGCCTAGCCAGGCCCAAGGCCAGGAGATGTCTCCCCCAGTTACCGGGTGCCGGCGAGGGAAGAAAGAGGAAGTGCCAGACCCCGCGCTGGATTTTATAGCGATGCAGGGGATTATGGCAGGAGATACCTGGTTTCCTGTGTCCACCCACTGGGCTGGACTTCTGGACACAGGAAGTATACCACGTAGCAGAGGGCACCCAGCCCAAACCACCACACCAGGTATCCAACTTAAACCTCCCCTGGAGCAACTTCAGGCTGTTTCCTCTCATCCTATCACTTACTTGTTGCTTGGGAAAAGAGACCAACACCCAACTCACAACCTCTTTTCAGGTAGCTGAGAAGAGACAAGATCCCTGCTGAACTTCCTTTTCTCAGGACTAAACAACACCAGTTTCCTCAGTCACTCCTCAGTACACTTCTGCTCTAAGATCCGTCACCAGCTTTATTACCCTTCTTTGGACATGCTTCAGCAGCTCAATGCCCTTCACATAGTGAGGGCCCCAAAACTGAACAGTATTCAAGGTGCAGTATCACCAGAGCTGAGTACAGTGGCCCCCACACCAAGCTCTGAGGAACACCACTTGTGGACAGCCACCAACTGGATTTAACTCCACTGACCATCATTCCTTGGGCCCAGCCACCCAGCCAGTTTATTTTTTACCTAGCAAATCATCCACCCAGCCAGCCAAGCCATGAGCAGCCAGTTTCTCCAAGAGAATGTCATGGAAAATGGTGTGAAAGGTTTGACTCTGGTCCAGGAAGACAAACACCCACAGCCTTTCCTTCATCCACTGAGTGGGTCACCTTGTCATATAAGGAGAACAGGTTAGTCAAGCAGAATCTGCCTTTCATAAATCCATGCTGTCTGCACCTGATCACCTGGCTGCCCTGTACATGTGAAGATACTCAGGATGATCAGCTCCATAACCTTCACTGCTGCCAAGGTCAGACTGAAAGGCTTGCAGTGCCTCAGATCCTCCTTTCTGTAGATGGGCATCTCCGAGCTCATTAGTGATTCCCATTTCTGGCAGGTTACTTGAAAAAGGAAAATAAGTGTTCCATTCTATTTGTTTACATTGATCTACCACAGGACTTCCAAATTTCTGTGCAGATACTAGCTGATACCATACAGCTGCTCAAAAGAACAGAAAAAGTGTGATTAAACCAAGGTATGCTATAGTAGGTCAAACAAACAAACAAACAAAAAAGGCACTCAATTTTGCAAAAGTTTCCACACTTTTAATCATCTTTCTTGCATATTATATTCTTTGTAGTATATTCTATGAGTTCTACTCTAAGGACTGTATAAGCAGATCTGCTCACAAATTAAGCACCTATAACCTGTGCCTACTTTGAAGAAAGGATAAAATGGACATGGAAGCGATTCTCCCTAGAAATGGTTGCCCTTTGAAGAGAAGAAATATTAACCACAAACCCTTTTACTAAATCTCTGTTTAAAGCACAAAACAGTGGAAAAGCACAAAAATACTATAACTTAGAAACACACAGTGACTGAGAAAGGTGCATGGACTGGGTGGAGATTGGGTGATCTATGCTGTCCTATCACTAGAAAAGAATGTGGAATCATTGGAGACCTATTCTTATACTGAGTGAGCCCAGAGATTCATTTGTCTACTTATCACAAGCAAAATGGCTAACCTGCTCCTGGAAATGATAATGGAACAATGGCTTGACTACAGTCCCACCCTCTGCATTCTACATAATAGTAGAAATGAGGCAACAAATATTGCCCCCTTTTTCTATTTACAGAAGCGACAAGAATTTCAATGCCAGAGTCTGCCCTCCTTGCTCCCCCTAAAAAGGGATGGAATATGGGTAAGAGTCACAGTATTGGCTAGATCTCAGCTACATCTGATTTACTGCCCAGGAGATTTTATGCCTGTAATCATAATCGTATTTCAGAGCTTTAGAGCTGTTGTGCAGTTTAGTGTATTTGTCCCCAACAATCTTAAGGAGCTAGTGTATGTTGCATGTAAATAAACCACATTTGTGCACCTAACTGCTTCTTTTGAATGCAGCTGGACCTGCTGTATTAGACAGGCTGTTTGAGCATCTGCTGTTGGGCCTACAATCATGGTATTAAATATTAAATTGGCATATCTATTAAGAGATAAGTCCAACCATACCCAGCTTCGCTAATCACTATGGACGGGCTAGAATACAAGTGGATTCATCTCTTAACAACAATCTGAAAAGTATTTCTAAAAGATATACAATAATTTTCAAATTAAGTTGCTAAAATGTTAATTAATATCTATATTAAGTTGCTAAAATGTTAATTAATATCTATGTGCAGAGCAAAGCAGCAAGAGCAACTACATAGCCCTCTAAGAGGGGAGGGCCTGAAGCACAGTCTCCATACTTTGCACCTGCATTTTTAACTACTTGCACATTTGAGCGTGTCCAAGCATATTCAAAACAAGTATCATTTCGTATGAAAAGTACAGTACAAGCTGCACTATAAGAAGAACTGCAGAAAGTTACAAAGCCCGACACAAACACCAAGCACACAGTTAAAAATCGTCAGAAGGTAAAGGGAGTTTGGATATACAAAACAGTTGAGGTATTTTCAGGCAAGAGATGAAATGAAACAGAAATTCAGTGAGGTGAAAAGAGAGGAGTAGTTCCAGATGGCAATAAAGCTGTTTCCTCTGCCATACCTGCCATGGTGGCACAATGCAAGTCAAGTCAGAGAAGAAGCCAGCACTACCAGAATTCAGGAGACAGCATGGACAGCAACTGCTGGATTAAATAAATAGTTCCTGTTTGGAAACCAAGCAAAACCAGTTTCTAATTACTTCTTGTGGCACAAGCAACTGAAGGGCTTGAGCTGTTTTATTTTCATGGCAGTGTGAGAAACCAAACAGCATCATTTCATGCATAATATGTCACAGCAGGGGAAATTAATGGTGAATGCCACAGGAAACTAACAGACAAACATTTCTGGAAGGGTTGGAAATGACACATTAGCATGTACTGGATCAGAGAAAGGCCATTTTGTGGATAAAAATGATGTCAAAAGGCCACCATCAATAAGGAAGAAAAGAATCGTCCTATAAAAGTTAGTAAGGTCAGTTACAAAGATCTTTGTTTCTGAGCAGAAAATGAAACATGTAGGTACTTATTTCAGGCAGCAGAGCACTGAAATGAGTACAGGGTGCACCAGATACTCTACCTGGTGAGTATCTTCCAGATGTTCTACGTATATGCCAAAAAAATAGTAAGTAACCTGCATCATAAGTTTACTTGCATCATTAGTTTATGTTTTCTAGGTGGAGCTACTTTTGTACAGAATCAGACAGTGGCAACGGAAGAAGAGGTGCTCTGTTGACTGCTAGTAGACAGAAAAGGATGAAATAGGTCCAAAAATTAAAACTTCATGCAGACAATCCCTCTTCATTTGAAGAACATTCAATGCATAGGTTATTCAAGCTCAAGATTACAGAACATCCCATAACACTTAAAAGAGTGAAACTGTTGTGTATCTATGTAAACAACACGGAAGTATTCCTAGCCATTTTTAAGATGAAATAATGTCCCTGTGGGGCTAAGAATGAGAAGTGTCTGCCTCAGAAGTAATGACTTGAAGATTCACAAGGTATTAAAACAGAATAAAAAAACATTTTGAAACAAAGCTGTTACATTACCTCTCCATTTAAAACACTCCAACTACAGTTACATGCATGCTTTTCCCTTTTCTTAATAAATCTTTGACACCAGCACACATCCTCCCTTTTTGTAAACTGGTTTTCTATGAGGTCATGCTCTTTCTTTTCAAACCATGATGATACTGGGAAATACAAAATTCAAAATACAAAATTCAAGTTTCAGAGCCTCTTCCTAATGATAGCATTAAATATTCCACCTGCAAACAGCTTCTTATTTAAAATGAGCCAACTTTAGCTCTGCTGTGTCTAGCAATTGCTTTCTGGATGATGGGCAGTGAACTTTACAGGTCAAAATACAAAAAAATAAAATATAATTTGAGAAGCAAGAGAAGCCAGTCAGGTCCTGTGTATTCCTCTTAAGCAGCTAACTACATTAAACAAACACAGCTGCCAAGCTGGTACACTGTGAAAATAATTTTCTCTGAGAATTGTGTTGCACCCAGTGGAACATTCAGTGACAAGAGAACATCATGAGGCCAACGGTTTCATCTGCTCAAAGAAACCAGAGAATTCTATGAAACAAAAGCTGGAAGAGTTACAACTCTCAAAATTAAGTATCCAAGCATTATTAGGGGTCTTAAATTCATTCAGAATATTTTATTTGCACTATATGAAGGACAGACGTGTCCCTAGCACAGATCAGGACTACTCATATGGCAGATTTAAGCTAGCAAGGATTTTGGTGGAGCAATTAGTTACCTGGGGAGGAAAACACATTTTTCCATCTGAAATTGTTCTTACAGACTTCTCATAGGCTTGGAATATTACCTTCAGGGAGTAAAGAAACATGTATTACACACTATTTGTACAAAAACTCAGACTGATATAAAACAAAATACATATTTACAGACTGCCAACAGAAAGATAATTGACCAGTAAGTGGGTCAATTCATAAGGAAATACTGCCTACTGATGTCTATTTAACTGTATTGCACATAGCACATTCCTCAACCCAGATGAAAGCAGTGGCATTAACAGTGCAAAACACATAGGCTCTCTACACCCCCACTTTTTAGCTGCAACTTGGGGCCACAAAGATTTCAGTTCTCTAAGGGTACACTATCTAAAAAAAAATTAAATAAACCCAAACTTACTCTGGTCAAATGGGCACAGGCATGGGGAAAAAACCCTACACTTTACCACTACCAAAAGACATCCACCCTAACAACAACAGCAATAAAAGCAATCCACAATCCTCGACATTTTTCTTAGCCAGACTGTTGCAAGTTTAGGCCAAGACATCTTTTAATGTAAGAGGCAGTTTACAAACATGAGGAGACTGAAAATGCTAAGAACCCTGGGCTATACACTAAGAATGTATCATTTCATTGTTCTAATTGTCATAGCAATAAAAGACTAAATATGTATGACATTTTCTAGAAACCAAGAGATTACTTCATTTTCAAATAGTATGTACTGTTATTTGCTACTGGTATCCTTCACGTGAGGAAAAGCCGCCATTGCAGTGCAACAGAACACAGACATAGCACAATAGAAGAAAAAACTTCATGGTGTAACACTCCATCCTCCTATTTGGAAGAAATACAAATAGAGAAGTTTCTAATTGACAATGCTGGCACAAGTTTGATTAGAGACCTGTCCTTCACCTACCGGATTCCCGATCTTAGGAAAACAAAACTACCTGTCTTGAACCACAGAGAATGAAATTATTAAATTTATTTACTGCAATACCAACAAAATCCACCACTGGCTATGGAAGCATAAGTGGTGATAATTAGTACAAATTTGTGCCTGCATAAGCTTCACAACTGACCAATTAAAAAAAACTCTAAAACATGCGTGATCCAGCATGTTTTAAAACATGACATGAAAGCATCATCCTTTCAACAGTATTTAGTACAATCATACCACAGCCCTTGCACTTCCCTTTGCAACACTTAAAATATTACACGCATGTCTATGCAAAACCAACACAGTGCATCATCTCAGTTTCAAGCACTCCTTTAAAACAATGAGCAGTGTACTGATGATTTTTAATAAAATGAAAACATTTTACCCCCTACGTAGCAAAACATCCTCTGTATTGGTTAAGTGATAATACATTCATTGGGAAAACTCATGCTAGTATCACAGAATGACAGCTTGGAAGGGACCTCAAGGATCATACGGTCCAACTTTCTAGGTGATCACGTAGTTTAAATGAGGTTGCCCAGCACCCTGTCAAGCTGTATTTTAAAACTGCCCAATGTGGGAATCTACTATCACAAGCTAGCCGTTTTCTTCAACATTAGCATGGGACTGCTACTCTGCCTCCGGAAACAATTTCTATCCGCTGAATTAAGGTTAAGACCAGTATCCTTACTGTGCAAGGGAAGTTTACATCCTGCTGGAACAAAAATTACAACGTACTGTTAGCGTCTATTGGTAAGGGGGGGCAGGGAGGGGAGGGGAAAGGAAGAAAGCAATGTAAAGAAAATGCCACTTATAAAATAATAGCAGTAACTCCATGAATACATTAGCAATGAAATCTTAGATTCTAAAACAGTTAAAAGTTTGTAAGTTAAAACTAAGAAGGTTCAAAACAGCATGTTTTGGAATATAAACATTCCCCTTTTTAACTACTTCAGCAGCAGGTTTTTGTTGGTAGCTATTGTGCACGCACAATATTAATTTTTTGCTATGGTCATATTGGGATGACACTTCCAAACAAACATTATGAGCATCTAAAAGGTTATTTCTCCTTTAAGGATGAAAGCAGTCCTATGTTTGCCTTTGTACTACTATTGTAATTACCACATTGTATGTTTGATATAATAATAAATCTACTATTAAAAGATAATGTTTAAATTGCACTGATAGACACAGCTTGTGTACCAGGCTCCCTAAGTGACAAATTTATATGAAATACATTGTCCCACATCCTTTTCCACAAGGCTTTCATTACCAAAACTCACATTTTGTAAGTTTGTGTCAATTTACAATGACAGAAGGGCAAGCTTCAAAGGTCTTAGCACTCTATTACTCAAGTCATAGAAGTTTTGCTGCTAATTTCAAAGAAAAAAAAAAGGGGGGGGGGGGGGAAAGACTGTGTTCATGGCTATTGCATGAACAAAACTCTTCTGCAATATAAAGGGTCTGTCCAGGCACCTAGAGGATGCAAAATTTGCCCACTGCTTAATGCTGTATGGGGATTAACCTTCATTTATAGTCTACTGTAGGTTTTTGTGGTTTTTGGTTTTTAATTTAAACATGTTAACTAAGTGTGAAAGCTTGTATTATTACTGTTAAAGCTATGAAAAATGTACACTCTGAAAAACTCATATATTTTACCAGCAAGATCTGAAAAAGTAAGAGATCTCGGTGAGACTGATGCAGCAGTAGCAGCCTCAAGATGCCTCAGTCAAGGAAGCCAGTTAAAGGTAATTGATATCAAAGGCAATGTCTTGCATCTAGAAGCAAGTGAGTTTGATCGTGATCACCTCAAAACCACACAAAAGTCTCTAAAATGATATTTTTAACTGTAAAGGCCCAACTAATTGCAAACAGACTAATTTCTCATCCTAGCCTGCATTTTCCGAGAACATTCCACAGCTTGTCAGTTGATATAAAGTTAGTAACACAAAAAGCTTTTACAGTACTAAAATAATTTGGCATAACCGTTACAGATGCTAGATTCCTATGCCTCAGAGGGATAGTTTTATACAGGATATATTCAACCAATAGCAAAAAAAAAAAAAAAGGGGGTGGGGGGAAAGGCAGAGCAAGTAAAATACTAGACAAAGCTTGCGTAAACTGGAAGAAACTAAGAGGCACACGATTTTAAAGAGCACACCTCTGTTTACATGAAACTACAGAAAACACATCCTAGCATATAGCTGTCGCAAGTACATTGTCTTAAAAGTATCTTTTGACTAGTGCTATAAAAATTGCTCTTACACAAGCTACAAAAACTCTGAAGAAGTGAACATGCTCGTAAGGAGCTTAGGAGACATTACAGAGCATTTCTCAAATCTCATTCCTGTTAGACATTTGAAGCGCGTATGGGATGCTGGTGAAGACGTCTGGCAACACGAGGTACTCCCTCAGAGCACGAATCATCTGGTTGCTGTGCTGTTTTAGCTTCCGACATGTATTTTGTCCATGTCTACAGTTACAATTAATACGTTAAAAAAAGAAAAAGAAAAAAAAAAAAGGGGGGGGGGGGGGGGGGAGGGAGCGCAGAAGAGTTCACAGGCCACCATGATGTGCCATTTCTCATCTTACTTAAATTACCATTGAAATCGAATGATTTCTGAAAGCGACAAGAAATGCAGTCGCACCATGGTGCAGTCTGTCTGGCCCTACGACAGCCCTGCATCGTTCCCTGGCTCCCCCCACCTCAGACTCCACCTCGCGACCCAAGTTTACGAGCTAACAGGCGATCCATGACATGTTGGTCGTACGTGAGGTCCAGTGAAGCACTACAGACACACGTAACTCTTCCACGCATATAACAGATCCAGCCTGCGCATTCTAACAACCCGTCTCGTTTGAGTTCGTTACAGTTTGGGGCCGCAAAAGCCTTCTGCGGGCACCTCTCCAAGCATCTGCCCCGCTCGCTCACATGTGACGCAGCGCCCGGGAGCACGATGAGGTGTCTGGAGAGCCGGGGCAGCACAGCTCGGGGCTCGCCGCCTCCTCAGCAGCGTGGAGAAGCGAACCGAGCTAAAAGCTCCGCTCTCCTCTCCGGCGCACCCCAGCACGCTGGGAGCGCAGATGGGAGCACATACCTGGGATGGCCAGGTTGGTGAGCGGGGTGCGGTGGATGCTGCTGGGCAAAGCTGCCATCCAGTCGGCGAACCGCACCTCGTTCTTCCCTTGCGACGAAGCCATGCCGCCACTACCGCCGCCGTGCCCCAGCGCTCGCTCGCTCGCTCCCGCCGCTGCCGCTCGCTCCAGCCGGCCCGGCCCCGGCCCAGCACGGCCCGGCCCAGCCCCGCCCGCCCGTTACCGCCTCCCCACGCCCCGCCGAGCCCGGGTGCTGCCCTCGGCCGGCTTCCCCCGCCCCGCCGAGCTTGGGCGCTGCTCTTGACCGCCTCCGTGGGGTGCAGCACTGGGTCCCATAAAATCCTTCGGGGCGGCAGCCGGCGGGGGTGTCGTCACCCAGCGGCGTGTACTGGTGGGGCTGAACAGCATCACTGCCCAGGGGTTTTGGAGAAGGGTTACAGCTCAGGCCTCGAGCGGGAAGCTTATCTCCGCTGGCCCCTCGTATCCAGCATGTGCCTCTCCAGCCGGTCGACTTAGCCCCATTGCCGGCCCTCAGATGGAGTGGAGGCAGCAGAGTCCACCTGAGAGCCGGACCATGGTCGGGGAGCCCCTGGGACGGCGTTCAGGAACACTGGCTGGATTTCGCTCCCTTGCACAGCCCTGAGACTTTGCCAAGACTTTGGCTTATAGCTTGTTGAATCCCTTTTCACTTGGGACATTTGCAGCTGACTTCAGAGGCTGGCTTGTCTGCCTCTGGTACAAATTTTTCCTTTTGCAATGGGTTACTCACATGAAATGAAAAAAAAAAAAAATAAGGAGGGGGGAGAGGGGGAAAGGGGACAGTTCATTACTTGAATACCCCTTGGAGACCAGTAATTTCGTTGGCAGTAATTTTTTATTGTCCTTTAAAGATGATCCAAAGTAGTACCTTTCATTCTCATTCTCATTCTCAACCTATCTTTTAGAGAAACATCTTTAATGTTGGCATTAGCAAAATATTAATGTTACTGCCTCCAGATCAATCAATGAATGAATCTGCTAAAGCTCAGTGAGCCATCTTGAAGTGCTGCTACAAGCCTGATCTTTCAGCTTCAGAGAGACCATTTGTTTTCTATCGAAGTTGTTGATAAGCATGTGGAAATTCACCTGGTAGAGCTGTCAAAAATAGTGCCTGGAAAGAACCATGCCCTGAGTCAAGATCAGTTATCAGTTCACTTTGAATTCCTGGGAGGGTGAGCTGTGGCCCAGTAGTTTGTGTTCTCACTCAACATTTTCTGTAACAGCTGGATCTGGAACTAAGAATGCAAGGAACAATTAATAATAACCTCTTTTCTGTCCCTGGTTTCCAGAGTGAGTTTGAAGAAAAACTCTTCCTTGAGCCAAAACATAACAGAATAATTTTCTTGGCAATGAGTGAATATTTCTGAGATATTTAAATGAAGGACATTTTGCTGATTCACTTTTTGCAGCCGAGGTAGTTCTTAAGGTGGGATTCAACTGGGGAAATGTACTTGGAAAAGGGGACTGAATTAGAAGTCACTGAGACAGGTTTAAGTTTTGCAGCTTTATTTCCTGCCATTAGGGTGAGAATCTGTCACTCCCAAAGTCACTGATGTTACTCAGTATGGGGGGGGGGAGAGGGCAGGAAAGAGAGAAAAATAAAAAAAGAAGAAAGATGAATCCACATTTTGGATACAAAGGCATAAAACCCACTAATGACCAAAACATGGAAGATGTTACTGTAGATCATCTTCAAAGGACAGGAAGAAATTATAGTAAAAAATATAACCACGATTTCTAAAGAGCACCCAGGAAAGGCTTAATGAATGTTTTTATCAACATGATAGGATCAAATTAATTTAAGTGGCAAAGTTATTACTGGATTGCACAGGTTTCCTGGAAAACTGCTGCTGAATTTTTACCTACTGTACTTATGTGTTCTCTTTGCTCTGAGATAAAACTGAAGTGTACATCTTTTAGAAAGGTTAAACAAGTTAGTACTGTTGTTCTCATCTGAGACTTGTTCTCATCTAAGGCTTTGGGTGTAGCTGCAATAAAACAAATACCTGCAAAACCTTTTGCATTTTAAAATATGTTATTATGTAAAATAATGCCTAAACTGTATGATGTTGTGTCAGGTCTCTTAGTAATGCCTTCTGCTTTACTGGAGAATTGTAAATGCCCCTCTCTGGTTGGCCTTTGCCATAATTAGAGCTTCTGTATCTTCTTTTTAATGCTCAAAAACAGGTTAGATTTTTCGTAGTCTCGATTTTCAAACCATGGATACTCTGCTTTGTGAAATCCAGTCTTCTCTAACATATTTCACACTAATCACATTTGAAGACGTTTGCTTCTGTTTCTAACGGGTGGTAACTGCCAAAATAGCAGGCATAAAATGTGACACTAGGTATCTCTGAAATTGTGGGAACCCAGGTTTAAGTAATTGGGAGGGAAATGGGATAGGAGAGGGCAGAAAGTAGGAAACATTTGTACAGACATTCAAAGAACACAGTATGTGGCAGCTTTGACTTAAAAGAAAAAAAAGTGGGGGGTTTGGAGCTTTTCAGTGCTTTGAAACTTCAGCATTTTTCTGTGTATCTGCTTGGGAAGAGTTTAATGAAGAACCAAGCCTGTAAACCAAAACCAGAGCATCCATACAAACTCCTGATTTTAAAAGAGTGAAAAACCCCAAACCACATTTTTGGTCAAATTACTGAGATCTTCTGCACATAACAATTCTGAACTGTCAAAGAAAGTGGATTCCAGGAATCAAAATACATTAAAAGATTAAGAGAGACGAAATACAATGGAAAATGAAAGGCAGTGCCAAGATACTGAAAAATATCATCTTTGCTCTTTTATTCACAGCTATGCTGAGCTCACTGAAGATGCCATGAAGAGAAGGAAAATTGAAATGGTACTATCTGTTCATCAGATATTGTATTCTCTCCAGTCTGCAGCTCTAACAGGGTGGATGAATAGTGACTCCTCTGCTTCTATGGAACAGAAAAACAGAGTAATTTAGCCAGTAGGAATGTAATTTCAAAACTCACAATTAATTTCTTTGTTAAAAAAGGCTTTCTGCTGTTTTTATTCTCTTAAAAATTAGCATTTTAATGGTAAATATTCACTATTATACTTTGTCATTTTAATAGTCAGATACTTTGCCTTTTCATATGCCCTTGGCATCTATTTTAATTGTATGAATAACAAAGGAGTATCAGGATCTTTTTCTCTAAATTACATAAAGTACATTCTGCTCTGAAAGATAAAAGAAAAATGGCTTAATGGGGCATTGTATCTCTGTAATTTTCCTATTATGTCTCATTTATTTACATGCTACTCTAAACCTGTTAAATAATTCAAAATGAACCTTTGAACAGAAAAATTACCATAGTTTAAATATTTGAAGTTTTTCAGTGCATTTTACTTGTGAGGTTGGTTTCTTCCTCCTTCCTGATGTCCGTTTCTATTAAAAGATGTTGGTGGGGTTTTTTGTTGTTGTTGTTTGTGGGGCGTTTGTTGTGGTGGTGGTGGTGTTTTGTTTGTTTGTCTGTTTGTTTGTTTTTCCCAGAACAAATCCTGGCTGCTTCGATGGCTTTAAATGATGCTATCAGTCACATCTGGGCAGCAAAGCCCTTCCAGTCGTCTTCACCTGAGTTCCCAATTAACTGCTTGTTACCTGAGTATGCAGTGGATTCACATTATTCTCAGCTTCATTGTTCTTCATGGCTAACAGGTGTAAGCAGTCGTTTTAATCTGTAAGACGAACACATAAAACCCTAGAGTCAAAGTAAGTAGATTGACTGAATGAGAAGATATATATTTTTTTAAATGACCATATGAGTGAATTTAAGATGAAACAAGCATTTTTGTTGTCATTCATTTAGGCAATCTATTTAAGCAATGCATTGTTTCATTCATTAAGCAATCTATTTAGCAGTATTCATCCTGTCAAAACAACTTACAGAAATTCGGGGGGAGGGGAATGACTTGTAGAAATAGGGTAAATAGTCTTTTCCTCTTTTCTGAATTTCAACCAAAAGGAAGTGTGGTTTATTCTTCACTCTGATTTGTTGTTGTCTTCTAAGAAGATCTGCACATCCTTGCTTTGGACTGCTATTGAATCAGAGAAGGAGCTGTATTTGTTCTGGACAGCTGACTATCATCAGGATGTTAATTTTATTGCTGCTCTCTGTCACTGTGAACTACAGAGACTGTGAACATGATGGGTTAATATAAAGACATAATATATGTTTTTACTTGTATACTTTATAACAGAGAAATTGCAGTCATGTATGGAAGGCCTAAGGGAGTATCTGTGTCTTAGTGCAAAAACAAACAAACAAAGGAACAGACAAACCAAACCCAAAACCAAACCACCCACAAACAAACCACAAAAAACAAAACCAACAATCCACCACCGCCCCAAAACAACCCAACAAAACCAAACAAAAAGTAAAGGGCAAGACAGTTTGACCAAATTCTCAAAACTTGAGATAAAGACGCTAAAAGATGAATGATAATATTTGTATCTAGTGGTTAGGTGGAAATGAATTTCACTGGAACTACTCCTTTCTGAGGAGAGTTTCTCAATTTTGCGGAAGAGACGCTGTTTAATTTTGCTTCTTTTTTTACCTTTGTGATGCAGAGTCACGCTGCGTGACTTTGATACTTGCTAAAGACACATCACTGGCTTACTTTGTTACCTACCTAAGAACAAGCGAGTTTGGTTTTGTCGGCACTCCAGCAGAGACTCTAATGGCATTATGGAGAGCAGCTATAGCAGAACAGGAAAAAAAACGTGTATTCTAGCTAGTACTATAAACTCACAGCAAAGTACACAACTTTGGTACAAGCAAAAGTGTGAGATGGGTTGCTTTTTATTTTTATTTCTTTTGCTTTATATACATATGTATTTATGTTTATTTTGTATTTATACTATATCTATATATTTCTATGTGTTTATTTTGCTTTATTTTTACTTCTAAACAGACTCGACAATGTTTTAAAATTTTTCTGTCAAAGCTCATAAACATTCTTTTTACAAAAAGTTGTCTCTGCGACTTGAAGACCCTGTGTTTAGTTCGGTAAGAAAGCTTGATTCCAGCATTTGAATTTCAGCACATTCTCAAAGTAGTAAATGGTGGTTTAACATAACAAAAGCTAAACGAGCTAGTTAAGGGGTGGAGTTACCACAGATAATACAAAACCAAGCTTTAGTGCTGATCATAATCCAGGTAGGCACCCAATCTACTGTTAGCATGGTCACAAAAGACTTTGTCAATATGAAAATATCTACCTTTAGTTAAAAAAAATAAAATTAAAAAATATTTCAAAGCCCCGAACCAACCTCTCCTCTGCTAACTTGTTACATTTCCAGCAGCAAAGAAAGAAGTTTTCAAAGCAGTCAGGTAGTCCCATACCATTACTTAATTTTGTCAGAAAACAGCCCTTCATATGAATAGAAATTTTGCCCTCGAATAGAAAATTTAGTCTGACTACAGTCTTCACTAAAAAGCAATGTGATAACAGATAACAAACTCCAGAAGAATTCAGATTGTATGGATGAAGAGTTCCAACCCTTGGGCCTGTAGCTAGCATAGATCCAGGCAGGGTTAAAATCTGATAATGCAAGACAGAATCAAGTAAAGAAAAAAGTATATATATATATATTTGCTGACAATATTTATTATGTTATCACATAGTGTTAAGAAAAGACAAACCCATGCACGGAAAAATCAGTGAAGGAAGGTGGAACAATATGGATGAGACAATAAGAAGTGGATTATGCTTGCTGGTTTTACAGTGAACCACAAGAAACAGAAAATGCAACCATTTTGTGTCTGTCAGCGGTTTAAGATGCAGTTCAGACCTCCCAGGAAGGGTACGTAGCAGCTGAGGGAGAATAGACAAATAGTGCTTCCAAATAAGCAGTAAAGTACTTCTTAATTTGTTAAAGTATGGTAAATTAAGTGCTATAAAAAGGGAATCAGATTTTACAAATGTTTCTTTACCATCAAGATACTCAGAATATCTTGCAGTTGATAGAATAGAATATGTCAATGATAGAATACAATAGGATAGGATAGAATAGAATAGAATAGAATAGAATAGAATAGAATAGAATAGAATAGAATAGAATAGAATAGAATAGAATAGAATAGAACAGAGCAAACCAGGTTGGAAAAGACCTTCGAGATCATCAAGTCCAACCTACCACCCTGCACTATCTTATCTTGGCTATGACTGAGGAGCACATATGCACCATTCTGTAGTTTGCATTTCTTTGCTGGAAGCAAATGCACGTATGAAGGCAGCTTAAGCAATTAATGCAAGCTTTTGTGTTGTTGTTTTCTTTTTGGTGCATGTTGGAGAGTAGTCCAAAATCAGTGAAGGTAATGAAAATACTCCACTGAATACATTGGTATTTGGATACCTTGAATGGAAAACTAGCAGCTGGTTAATAGCTGATGCATCCACCATGCTAATATCCACAGCCACTGGAAATGAAAGGCCTTTTATGTTTTTACAGAGGCCGGATGATGGATGACACAGACTTTCCAACAGGAGCTGCAGAGAGTTAACAGCGGTCAGTTCCACTCTAGGCAATTTGAGTCATGTTTCATGAATGATATGTTTCTGCCTCCTGAAGAAGTTTTTCCCAACAGGCTCTTGCTGTTTGCATGGTAATGAAGCACTCCCAAAAGGTGTTGAAAATAGTCAGCAGGACTAATGAGATTTTAGCACACTGAATCAGTATGCTAGCCACATTTCACAGGCTGCAGTCACTTTCTGCTGGGGGCATGAGAAGTAATGTTCATTTTTAATTACACACCCTCCATGATCAGTGTGAGCAGTGAAATTGTTCCAGATCAGAATTTGGAGGTCGGGTAGTACACGATGCAGGGCATCTCAACCCTAAAGAAAGGCGTGGTGAGTCTGGCTTCTCTAGAGGAAGAGGTCAGCAGAGAAACACACGACAACTAATTGTGGGAAGTCAGCATTTCCACGGCATACTCCATTCTACCTTGTGATACTATGGAACGCTACACGGTATTGCTCAAAGGTAGTCCAGTGCACCAGTATAAAACTTCTCACCTGAAACCAGAGTTATATTCTCTTCCCATCAGAGAGAAATAGAATGACAATGGGAAAAGTGCATAGGAACAAAGAGAGGAGAAGAATCCTCTAAGGGTATGAAGAAAATTGATATCCAAAAGTAATGGTATCAGGATGTTAAACACCAACTTCTCAGGCTTATCTCTTCCCCTGAACTTCCATCCTCTGGGGCAATGAGGTGGAGGAGCTGATCTCACCTTTCCTTCAGAGAACATCTGTCCCTCTGCTATCCAGCTCCATCCTCTTTCTGTGCAGTTGGCTCTGCTTCTTTCTCCTCCACCCTGACTTAGCTGGCAAACTAAATTGTGCACCTAAGACCTTAATTGCCTGACAGCACAGAAACATTTCAAAAGGCTGTAAATACTGATAGCTAGAGCTTGGAAATCAAACACCAGCCAGTTTTCTGAAAGAATTTTCTGCCCACAGCTTTGGGCCCTAAGTGCTGTGCTTCACAACTTGCTAAGAGAAAGTAAAGCTGTTAAAAACAATTTCATCTAATGCAGTCCAGCTCTGGATTATAGAGATAATTAAGTTCGAAAGTGTAAAGGTCCATTTAACAGTGACCAAATTAAAGATATGAGGAGTTCCTAATAAAAATACAACCCCCTTAATATTAAAAGTAATTATTTTTGCAATACAAAGGTACATATTTTATACACTAGGCTGTAAAATATTTGCCAAATTCTTTTGGCAAGGAACAAGGTTAAAAAGGCTATCAGGAACTTCTGCCTGTGTGCCAAGTCAGAGGGCCAATGGTTCAGACTGGTTTGGAACAGACTTCTGCCACTGCTCTTGAGCAGGTAGAAGAGCCTGTAAACCACCCTCCAACATGCTGCAAGTGTGGCATCCTTCCAGCAGCTCATCTTTAATACAGCGCTTCTCACAGCTTAACACTATTTTCCTATTTTACCCATTTAAAAATATTTTTCTGCCTGGATGCAATAGCTTGGAAATCAGAGTAAGGCCGTGTTCCCCTGAAGCACCTATGTATGGTAGTAGTGTAGCAGAGTTTCGAAACCTGCTCTTTGGAATCAAGCAGTTAATGTCTTATTTCTTTTTCTTGAGCTTCACATTTCCCCAGGTGTCAAAACTGGGTCCAGCCTTGTTCAACATCTTCCTCAGTGACCTGGATGAGGGGACAGCATGTACCTCCAGCAAATTTGTTGTTGATACAGAACTGGGAGGGGTGGATGACACCCCAGAAGGTTGTGCTACCATCAGTGAGACCTGAAAAAGCTGAAGAGTTTGGGCAAAGGGGTTCAACAAGGGTAAGCATAGAGTCATATACCTGGGGAGGAATAACCCCATGCACCAGTACAGGTTTGGGGTTGATCTGCTGGAAAACAGCTCTGCATAGAAGACCTGGAAGCACAGGTGGACAAGTTCACTGTGAGCAAACAGTGTGCTCTTGTGGCTAAGAAGGCAAATGGTATCCTGGGAGTAAGCATGACCAGCAAGGCTGAGGAAGGTTCTCCTCTCTCTTTCCTCTGATTTAATGAGGCCACATCTGGAGCATTGTGTCCAGTTCTGGGGTCCCCAGTTCAGGAAGGACAAGGAATTTCTGGAGAGAGTCCAACAGAGTGCTACAAAGATTGTGAGGGGCGTGGAGCATCCCTCTTATGAGGAGAAGCTGAGAGACCTGGGGCTATTGGGCCAGGAGAAGAGAAGACCAAGAGGGGATCTTCTTGAAGCTTATCAATATTTAAGGGGCAAGCGTGAAGAGGATGGGGCTAGTCTCCTTTCAGTGGTGACCAGTGATAGGACAAGTGGCAACAGGTACAAACTAGAACACAGGGAGTTCCATCTAAGCATAATTTAAAAAAAAATTTAAAAAAATAAAATTGAGGGTGCCCAGAACAGGCTGCCTAGAGAGATCATGGAGTCTCTTTCTCTGGAGATATTCAAAGCCCCCCCGGATGCATCTCTGTGTAACCTTGCTCTTGGTGAATCTGCTTTAGTAGGAGGGTTGGACTAGATGACTTCCAGAGATCATTTCCAACAGCTACCATTCTGTAATTTTGTGACATTAAAAGCTGATTGCTTTTTCCTGACACCCATAGCCCTGATGAAAAATATATGTTGGGCAAATTAAAATCATCCCCTCAAACGTTCCTTTTTGCCATCGAGTAAATAGGGCAAAGGGAAGATAGATCCCAGCAGAACAGCAATGGGAAGAATGGGGGCATTTGGGATGAATAGCCTGAGAGAAAGGCAGCACTCCTTTCATGAACAGGACTGTCACTGGGGTTGGAAGCATGGCTACTCATGCCTTAGCCCGTCAATACCTACTGCAAGCACTAGAGATCAACTTTTTCTGGTTGGTTGGTTGATTTTTCTTTAGGAGAGAAAGATGTCTCATCAAGTGTGGAGTCTAAATTTAAAGTGTCACTTGTAAATCCTAAGTGCCACTTTAACATCAAAACAAAGCCCCAGTGCCTCCCACAACAGCTGGGCAGCTCTTTTCTTTGACCCCTACCCTGAACTCAGCATACCATCACTTTACCTTAATATATGCCTGATCTTTCCATTATTCTTTTTTTTTTTTCTCAGATACTCATTTTTTGGGGCAATAGGAAAAAGCAGTCCTGTTCCGTTGTAAATAAGCCATGTCCTTTCTGCAAACCAGCGGCTTTCAATGTGTTTTCACAGGGACTGAGCAGGTTAGAGCATGATTGTGCAGCATCTGTTCTTCCTTGTGTTATCTGAAGACCCTGTGGAGGTCAGTGGCAGCTTCCATGGATGACAAAATGCGAATCTGCGCACAGACTTACAAACTTCACTGAAATACTCTTCTCCCTGTGGTATTTACAATTTTGTGAAGCCCACACACCTGAGGATGAATCCAAAGCAGCCTTGGGAGGTGACTGGTAGGATGGTGCCAGGAATGTTGTTTTCAGTGGGCTGCAGTGCAGAGAAAGCTCCTTGGGTGCTAGGGCCAACATAGAGCCTGGGTCTGGAGAGCCAGGGCATAGCTGGGTTGTGTTGGTAGCTGCTGGCATGGCAGTCCCCAGTGCCAGCAAAGGCATTGTGGAATGGAGGAAGCCCAGACAGATTTGGAGAGGAGGAAGAAGCTGAAGAGGAAAAAAAAAAAAAGTCTTTGGTTTCATCTCTGTCCAGACAGATGAAAAGATCTTTCTGAGCAGAGCACAGTAGCAGATCATAGCAAAGTGTTTATGTAGGCTTAATTGGGGTAATTTTAAGTGCTAAGCTAAATCTGAAGATTTTAAAGTAGCCTTTTAACAAGATTCTTTCTGAAATATGGTGAGATCCAGTTCTATGTAAATCAACAGGATATATGCAAATGTCCATATGTAAGCACATCAAAACCAGTCAGTACATATTCATGAATGGAAGCAAATGTACACTGATTTAGGAAATAAGTATTTTGTTGAAAATCTCTGTGTGGAAATAATATGGCATATTCAGCAGCAGCTACACTGTAAGGATAGACCAACAATGTGTCTTTGCTGTTGCTTTACACATATGCTGTCTGAAAATCAGGGATGTTGATGTGTTATTTCACTAGCCATATGAAGTGAAAAAAACAGCAAGACTTGGTCCCATTTTTAGCATTTAATTTGTGGAATAGTTTTCCACTACTGAAAGGGAAGAGACAGCAAGAGGTTTGAGAGTGCTCTGGATGATAAACAGCTCAAATCATACACACAGACTGAGGAGACACAGTGGGTAAAATCCTCACACCTTTGAAGTCAATAGGAGGCTCAATGCCAAACATAAGGGAGCCGGCCTTCTCAAGTGCTGTTTTGGTTTTCCCTGGAATGTTGCAAGAAATTTGCACTTAACGCTGTTGGCTAAACAGCCAGAGCATTGTGGAAGGAGGAGCGAAAGCAGGAGCTACTTCTCACATTGCAAATGAAAGTCAGAAGTATGCACTGACCTTCTGCACCATTCTTCTTCCCTGGAAAAAAACTTGGGCTCTCAAATAACATTTTCTTGACCTGTGTTGAGACAGATATCATTATTCTTCCAAATTAAAGGCATCCCAGAAGTCAAATTAAGTACTTTGAAATCCTGCTGCCTCCAGGAAGAACGAAGCCATTTTGAGAAAAGTGCTTCATGCATGCACACTTGAAGTTGGAAGTCCAGCTGAAACATGATTCATTGCTCATACTAGAGGAATTTCAACACTCTGAGAGAAAAGTACCTATCAGTCACCGCCACCACTGTTCTCCAGTATACTCACTATGTTCTAGAAATATTCTGGAAATTCTTTTTCTTGGGAGAAGCTGTTTAAGCAACTTTCAGTGAGTTAGAGAAATTCAGCTGAGAGCAGTTTGAAATGCCACCTTCTTTCTGATGCATAGAGAGGTGCTCAAGGACAATTAAGAAGGATAATTAGAAAAACACATAAGAGCAAAGTATTTCAGAAGCTCTATGTGTGCCAGCAGTGGATAAGTGATTTGCCAACCATGGAATAATACCTTTGGGAAGGGTGGGGGGGGAAATGTCCTCATGAAAGTACATTGGTATAATTTGAATTTCCTTTTACTGTGCACCCAATCCTTGGGGAGAAAGAAAAACAAAAGGAAGTCTCAGTAGATACCAGTGGAAATTCTGGCATTTCATGTACATACATAAATAAAATATTTAGAAATATAAGTATGAAAAGGCAATTAATCTCTGTACTAAAACTGCCTGTGTCTGTGAGTGATAAGAGAGAGAGAATTGTAATTTCTTTTACATTCTTCTCATCCTCCAGCTACTATACGGCACCTGGTAAACACCTTGCAATGGCTGGAGAGATGCTTTGGCAACACTATGTACTACACTGATCCTTACTATTTCCATGTTTCACTCTCCCTTCAATTCCCTTTCTTTACTACAGGAGTAAATTCTTCATCTAGCTCAGATGTTGCTCACAACAACTTGCTAACAGGGCCCTCTACTCACTAATGCATTACAAACTGGTAACCTGAAGGAATAATTAGTGTGCAAGTATTTGGGTGGTTACATGTGCGTGTGAAATCCTGGGCAAGTTTTCACTCTGGTGTTTCTACACTTCACCTCAGTGGCTCTCACAACTCCCAAGCCTCCCATGGTCAGTGTGACCGGTTTAGGCTGTGCTTTTAAGAAAGAGACAGTTGCTGAACACTCTGGCTGAATGTTTTTGATATTTAAACAAAAACAGGATAGTCTAAACTAAATTCATTGGTAGATGGTAGAATGCAGCTTTGGGTTTGGGTTCTGCCAGTCTGGTCTGAGTTCAGTCTGTGCTTCTCTGTCCTGTGGGCTGGACAGCTTCTCTCTCTTTCTGAAGCAGGAGTGACCTTGGTTAACAGAGCTAACCAGATAAGAAAGCTAATTCTTGCATTCGCTTTGAGCTAACAGAATTTTTCTTCCTTAATTGCCTTTCTCTCTCTCTCTAACCCTTTTTGGGAAAAAGGGGAGGTAGGGAGGGAGAGAGGGGGGCCGGCTGGAGGGAAAAGGCTTTTTTTCTGCATTATGTTCATTGCTGTATATTTCTGTATATATTGTAAATATTGTATATTTGTGTACATATTCATTGCATTCCATTTATGCCTGTAAATATAGCTTTCATCTGCTTTTCTGACTGAGCTAGCTGTGGTTCCTTTTTGTGTGTGTGGGGGGGAACTTTCTCACCCCACCACAGTCAGAAAAGCTGCAGGACCCATGACCCACCTGATCCTCCAGCAACCATCACCAGGACCACCCCTTCATGCCATCAGCTTTGCCCAGCATCAGCTGAAAGGAATTACTGGGAAAATTTTGTTTTGTTTGACATTTTTTCTTTCCCTTAAAGAAAGATATCCTAGTGAAGCCTCCAAAGCCCAGATCTGTTTCCTGAATCTTGAAGGCAATACTTATCAGGAGGATAATAGTGGACATTTAAACCAAGGTCTTTAAAAGATTCATGAGAAGGAATAAATATTGTTGCTTGTGCTTTGTCTGATAAAGCCTTGGAAAGTTTATAATGCATCTCAAGAGTTATGAAGAATGCTTAGGGACAGGGATAGGTTCTTCCTCTATTGCTTGTATAAATCAAAATAAATAAATGAAACACACAGAAAGAATTATGAGATCTGCAAATCAGTGGTCGTGCCGGTAACGACTAAATGTTTAGGTAACTCTAAACTTCTTAATACCTCTCAGGAGTAAAATTTCCAAGGATTTGTTTCCCTATAGTGAAGAATTTTTTTGGTTGGGGATTTACATGGGTTTTGCTAAGGATAAAAGATAAGATAGCTTGTCATGTTTGAACAAGAGCAAAATACCAAGCACTGCATATTGTGGCATTGTTTATAGAAAGAGAGCTATTTGCACACTGCTTTCACCAAGGGGAGACTATAATTCAGATTTGAGGTTGCCATACTCCTTCCTGCTGTTCTGACAGACCAGCAGGAGCAACAGGTCCATCCAACCAGCTTTCATGCTCATGCTGCTTCCCAGTTTTCTCTCAGGAAAGAAGCCTGAGGGAAAATTGAGAGAGATAGAAACATGTTTCTCCATTGTTCTGCAAATGCAGTTTCTCAGCTAACCCCTACCTAAAGAGCATTTTGTCAAAGACAACTGAAATACACACCCGTGATTTTTCACTAGCTTTAGAAATTAATTTCTTTTGTGGTGTTCCTGAAGGAAAACGTAGTTTCTCAAGTTAAATTTTCATTCCTACAGTAAAGCTTTTGTTAAAATAGAAAATTCCTTCTCATTTTCTTTGAAGCTGCATAGACATTAGGATGAGCAGCAGGCACACTGCTCTGCAAGTTAAAAACCCTCAAAAAAGTTTATTGAGGTTTTATGCCCCAAATCCAGATTGTGTCTATTCTTTTCCATCACACAATGTGTTCTAATCCTGTGCTGCCACTAATCACCTCCAGAAGAAAGAAAATGCAGTACTTGCTCACTATGAAAGCTGTTACAGATGTGCATTATGTAGTTCCCTTTTTCACTTTTGTTAAATTAAAGCAATATTTTACATATCCTGAATACAAATTACGTTTGCCTGTCTTATTACAAGGCCTAAAGGAGATGGTCTTATTTCCTTAGCAACAGAGTCAGGTGTGATTTATGCCACTGTACATCTGTGCAGCTGTCTCCAAGCAACCAACCAAACTGCAGTGCCAACTGTTGTACGCACAACATACGGAAGGAAAACTCTGGAGCCCAAATACCTATCCCTGGCATGAAATAGAGGCAGAACTGAACAGATACAAGACTATCATAGGAATATAAATCAATCAAGCAATCTAAACATCTCAGTTCAGCTTGCCAAATGCTCGGTGTGCAAGGAATAAACTATTTTAAATCAGTTAGTACTTAGGTGACAGCTGGAGATGTGTATTAATATTTTACTGAGGCTTTGCCTTAGCTTATGGATGTGGTATCACTGTGTCTGCTGTCCCTGAGCTGGATCAGCAGGAGTTCTCATAGAAAACAGAGTAATTGTGTAGCAAAAAAGTGTTCCTGGTAATAACTCACTCTCAAAGTAGTTGCCAACATTTGCCAAACTTCATTCGCCATTTCAAAGCTGTTTCGTCTTTGAAAGAAAGAGACTGTTGTGTTGGCAAACACTGTTGTTACTAAATAACGCCTGTAAAACTGGTGAGTCTTGTCAGATGCAATTATGACAGCACTGTTCTCCTGGGGGGAAAAAAAATACTGTTTTAGTTAAGGTGAAATTTGCTTTGGAAGGTGAGGTTTTGCAAATGAAAGTTGCTCTTTATGTATCAGTCTCCCTGTGCCAATGCTTTTCTAATGCTTTTCAGGCTCCAGGAACACAAATCAAGGGAGCAAGCACACACGTATGTCAACGTTTCATGCCCACCCCTAGTTTACTCTTACTAGAAATCCATAAAACCTCTGAAAGCCCAGTATATGTTCCACTGCTGAAAACAGAGTGGTTTAGTGTAGGAAGTGCCAGATCCTGTAACATTGAAATCAAGGATGATCTGCTAACCAATAGGTGCAGACGGAGTGTGGAAATGCTGGGAAATCTCTAGGGGTCACCGCCTGTTGGTGCTGGTGCCAATGTACCCCTGCTTCACACCCCTGAGCACATGCTGCCCATACCATTCCTGATGCAGAGGCAGAGTAGGTGGCTGGTTTAATGCTCACCTGCTTATTATTTGCATAGGTATTTTTACAAATTTGTGAATTTGTATTTCTAACATGAAGTTTGAAAAGATCACCATGGAAATAAGCCTCTGTATTTCATTCTTTCCCTGGACTGCAGATTTTTGTACTTGAAAGAGTAAAAAAAAGATATAATTCAAAGCACCTGGAAGTATCAAAAGTTTTTCTAGTCATCATTAGTATACCCCTTTTATTAACCTTTATGCCTTATGTGCACTTTGTTTGCTTCTGGGAAGCTCGTTTTAAATGGCGTGACTTCATTTAGGTTTGTTATTTTAATTAAAAGAAGCAGCCCGTGATTGTAAGAGGAAAAGTTTTGTCTTATTTTTTTGCCCTTTAGCTTGTTCATAAATAAAAATTTCTTCAGTACCCCAGTGAGGCTGCTCATGGCTTTTTGGTGTGCGTTTAGTCCTGCAGAGAGCAGCAGACAGGCTATGTGATAATAGAAGACTGATTTTGATACTGCCTTGCATCAGACCTAGAAAACTAATTAAATTCAGAGGTGAAACAGGCTGTTAGTGGGTCTGTGTGTTGCGGTTTCATGAGTAGTTGGAGGCAGTATTTTCCATCAATGTTTTGCAGCACCACTCCAGTTGCAGGAGTTAGTAGATTCAAGATAGTAAAGATTTAATCCATATTCTGAGAAGCCTGAGAGGAAGATGGGCTTAAAGAAACCCAGACACAGTCATGAGGGTGATATGCAACTTGTGGCACATGGGGCTGGACAGCAGCTCCTGGAGGCACACTACACCTCAGGAAAGTAGTAGTCATAGGCTGCTCTGCTGGACCCAAGACAAATCATTGTTGTGCTCTACATGTCCTTAATTCTACAGTTTCTGCTTTTCCTTCATTTCTTATTGTCACAGAAAAGAAAAATCCTCTATGAAATGTCTATACTTAATGTTTCTGAAATGAGTTTCCACTGGTACTCTTTTTCCAGCAGGAGTTACATATCTGTTTATTTTTCTGTGGCCCCCACTGAAGTGTGTTGCATAATTGCATATTTCTCTCAGTGATATACTTGTTCTTTCCCAAACATTTCACTTCAGCCTTTGTGACCTGAAGAAACAGCTAATGAATTATTCTCTGCCTGTACTCTGGACCATAAACACACATTAGCTCTAGAGGTACCAATTCCCAATCAATACACACAACCCATCTGCAAGAAGTTCCTTCTTCTTTACTCACTGTCTAGAGAGTAATTTCTCACTCCCTGATGAAGATTTAACCAGAAAAGGATCACATCTACAAGGCTCCATCTAAAATTTCCCTAAAGAGCAATAAAAAATTATTAATCCCTGCCTCATCTCTGATCCCAGATTACGAACAGCCATTGTAAACACAGCAAACTGGGCTATTTGTCTATGCTTCAGCTCATGCAGGAATAATTTTCAGTTTGATGCTTCAATCAGATCTGCAGACTTTCCATCAGCTGGCTTTTTTTTTTTATTATTCTCAGCCCACACAAGTCAGTAAAATTGTCATCTTTTAAAACCAAATATTGTACCTTCCCAATTACAGTTTCATTTGAAAAATAAATCAATACAGTTTGTGACTGATAACCACATTATGATTACTTTTAAGATTCTGGTATCTTTCCCATGAGATAATCTGACAGTACAATAAAGTACATCTGTTTATTAGAAGGATCACATATTCAATTGGCCTGTTTTAGAGGAGGCCATAAATGAGATTTGGGATTCGTGATAGCCTGGATTACTTTCCTGCCTTTTAATTTCCAGCCACTTGATTTTTGTAAGTCCTTATTCCCTGAGAAAAGCTTTGAAGAATCATTCAAAACTATATATAAGTGTGTGTATATAGATACATATATAAACACATAGGTACATACAACACTTACAACACATATACCTCTACTTGTACAATGATGCCAGAAACAGATGTTTGTACTTCTTGCACAGAAATGAAACAAAGGTAATTTCTTTCTCTGCAAAGCTCATCTGAGTATTTTTTTCTCTGTATTGTCGTTGTTTCCTTCCTATAACCTTCACAAGCCTTAATACAAGCAGTGATCCCTGCCTCAAAAAACTGTTCTGCAACCCACCCAAAAGCAGAGGCAAAGAACATCACTAAAATATTTATATCCAACAATATCCCAACTCTCCTTGTCTCTCAGTGTGGGGCCATTGTGTTTTTCACAATACAAGGAAAATCTCCTTTTTGCCCTGGGTTGGAAGTGGAAAGTGTAAGATGTGCCTCACCTCCTAAGAAATACTGAGTGGTATTACACTTTACGAGCAGTATAATTACTGCATGGATGACTCTGGATTTATACTTTACCACTAAAGAATACTAAACTAGAAGAGACAGTGGAGGAAAAGCTGTCCAGGCTGTGGCCACAGGCTCACGGGCAGCCCTGCCCTCGTGGAGATCACAGGAAAAGGAATTCTATGCAAGAAGCACTCCTGGGGTTGGTAATTTAGCATTCATAACCTTATTTTAAAATTGTCCTGTTTGGTAATTTTAAATGGTTATGTTTAATGGTTAAAACCTCAGTATAATGGAGGCAACGTGACCAGGGAGGTGAGATCTCCAGAATCTGTGTCCTGGCAGATCTGGGTGGAGAAGAAGGGCCTCTGCAGAGAAAAGCAGCCCCACAGCCCATGTGGAGTGAAGGTTCAGGAACTCATGTGCTGGCAGAGAGCAGCAGCAGTCAGTCTTCTAAGTATTTATTTTGCTCAGAGGGAGAAAAATCTGCCGAAACCAAGCTTGAGTGCTGTTACCAGCGCATAAGCAAATAGGCAGCAGGTGCTTGTGTGTACCTAGATGTGATCCTTATTGTATGACAGCATAAAAATATAAACAAGATGAGGCAAATAGTGTTTGCATTGTCAGGCTGAAACCCATTTAGCATCTTTATTCCAAAAGACCTCAATAATGTGGTCATTGTGTTCCTGTTGTGTTGGAAATCTGGACAAGAGAATGGAGGAAGGACAGCATTGCTTTTCAGCAAGCTAAACTACATCTTCCTCTATCATGTTTTCGATTCGTGAATCTCTATGTGCTGCCAGATGAAATAGTTGCACATAACCTTCTGCTAATGCAACTGTGATGACGGCTTAAAAAGCTAAATTCCCATTACTCACACATAAACAAAACCTGATAGTGATGTGAATTTTCAGTTTTTCAGTTGATCCTGACTTCACAAAATTTTAGGGCTTTCGAGACTACTATCTAAAGCAACTGCAGAACACAGCTGTGGAACTTGAGTCAGCACCATGATAGCAACTGCCTAACGCAAAGGAAAACATGAAGAAACAGCAGCATGTCACCATCTAACACCCATGTATTGACCAAGTCCTGGCCTTCACCCTGGTGTGGGGAGTTCCTTGAGCGAGTCTTGGATGGGGGGTCTCAGCTTCTTCCTGCCCACGCCTGGGCAAGCTTCAGAGCCCTCTGAAAGGAAATAATCTTCTTGAGCTTGTCCTCTCTCCCAGGCACTGGGCTGCATGGCTAGCAGCTACTATCCTTCATCTTTCTTGAGAGGCACTACCTGTTGGAGTCACCAGCCTTGTGGACTCATAGGGCATGCATGACTAAGACATGAGTGCCACAGCAGAGCTTCGAAGGCAGGCAGTTATTGCAGCTGAAAACCACAATGGGCTGTTGGAGAGCTTGCTCATGGCTGCAAGACCCCAACCAGCACATCTGTCAGGCTACAGCCCCCTGAGAAACCAGCTGTGGTATTTTGAGCTCCTATTCTGTTGTGTGTGAAGTCTAACTCTTCTGTCAACATTTTTTTGTGAATATTTAGATACCATAATGGCACAAAAATCAAGATGGCAGATGTGTGCAAATATGTTTTAAAAATGTTCCTATAAAACACTATATATTCATAGTATCATAGTGTCAGTCAGGGTTGGAAGGGACCACAAGGATCATCTCGTTCCAACCCCCCTGCCATGGGCAAGGACACCCCACACTAGATCAGGCTGGACAGAGCCTCATCCAGCCTGGTACAATACAATACAATATAATACAATACAATACACCAGGTTGGAAGAGACCTTCAAGATCATCGTGTCCAACCTATCAACCAATCCAACCCACCTAAATACAATACAATACAATACAATACAATACAATACAATACAATACAACCCACCTAAACAACTAAACAACTAAACCGTGGCACCAAGCACCCCATCAAGCCTCTTGTTGAATACCTCCAATGAAGGTGACTCAACCACCTCCACGGGCAGCCGATTCCAGTGGGCAATCACTCTCTCGGTATAGAACTTCTTCCTAACATCCAGTCTAAAAACCTGCCTTGGTGCAGCCTGAGACTGTGTCCTCTTGTTCTGGTACTGTCTGCCTGGGAGAAGAGACCAACCTCTGCCTGCCTACAACCTCCCTTCAGGTAGTTGTAGAGAGCAATAACTGCACCCCTGAGTCTCCTCCTCTCCAGGCTAAGCAACCCCAGCTCCCTCAGCCTTTCCTCATAGGGCTTGCCTTCCAAACCCCTCACCAACTTTGTTGCCCTTCTCTGGACAAGCTCCAGCAAGACAACATCTTTCCTAAACTGAGGGGCCCAGAACTGGACACAGGACTCAAGGTGCGGCCTAACCAGTGCTGTATACAGGGGCAGAATGACCTCCCTGCTCCTGCTGGCCACACTGTTTCTGATGCAGGCCAGGATGCCATTGGCCTTCTTGGCTGCCTGGGCACACTGCAGGCTCATGTTCAGCCTACAATCAACCAGCACCCCCAGGTCCCTCTCTGCCTGGCCGCTCTCCAGCCACTCTGACCCCAGCCTGTAGCACTGCATGGGGTTGCTGTGGCCAATGTGCAGAACCCGGCACTTGGATGTGTTCAATCTCATGCCGTTGGATTCTGCCCATCTGTCCAGCCTGTCGAGGTCCGTCTGCAAAGCCTCTCTACCCTCCAGCAGATCAACTCCTGCCCCCCAGCTTGATGTCGTCCACAAATTTACTGATGATGGACTCAATGCCCTCATCCAGATCATCAATAAAGATGTTGAAGAGCATGGGGCCCAGCACTGATCCCTGGGGCACACCACTAGTGACTGGCCACCAGCTGGATGTGGCACCATTCACCACCACTCTCTGGGCTCGGCCCTCCAGCCAGTTCCTAACCCAACGCAGTGTGCTCCCATCCAAGCCATGGGCTGATAGCTTGGCCAGGAGTTTGCTGTGGGGGACGGTGTCAAAGGCCTTGCTGAGGTCCAGGTAGACCACATCCACAGGCCTCCCCACATCAACCAGGAGGGTCACCTGATCATAGAAGGAGATCAGGTTGGTCAGGCAGGACCTTAAACACCTCCAGTGATGGGGCCTCAACCACCTCCTTGGACAACCCATTCCAGGGCTACACCACTCTCATGATGAAGAGCTTCCTCCTCATGTCCAGCCTGAATCTCCCCACCTCCAGCTTCATTCAGTAGAGTACAATAGAATAAACCAGGTTGGAAGAGACCTTCAAGATCATCGCGTCCAACCCATCAACCAATCCAACCCACCTAAACAACTAAACCATGGCACCAAGCACCCCATCAAGTCTCCTGCTGAACACCTTCATTCCCCCTAGTCCTACCACTACCTGATAGCCTGAGTAGTCCCTCCCCAGCCTTCTTGGAGGCCCCCTTCAGATACTGGAAGGCCACAATGAGGTCACCTCGCAGCCTTCTCTTCTCCAGACTGAGCAGCCCCAACTCCTTCAGTCTGTCCTCATAGGAGAGGCGCTCCAGCCCTCTGATCATCCTCGTGGTCCTTCTCTGGACACCTTCCGGCACCTCCAGATCCCTCTTGTAATAGGGGCTCCAGACTGGAGGCAGTATTTCGGGTGGGGTCTCAGCAGAGCTGAGTAGAGGGGGAGAATCACCTCCCTTGACCTGCTGGCCACACTTCTCCTGATGTGTGATCTGATTGGCTTTACGGGCTGCAAGTGCACATTGAGAGCTCATGTTGAGCTTATCGTCTACCAGCACCCCCAAGGCTCTTTCCTCAGGGCTGCTCTCCAGCCAGTCACTGCCCAGCCTGGGTTTGTGCCTGAGATTGCATCCACCCAGATGCAGGACCCTGCACTTGGTCTTGTTGAAGCTCAGCAGGTTGGCTTGTGCCCACCTCTCCAGCCTGTCAAGGTCCCTCTGGATGCCATCCCTTCCCTCCAGCGTGTCTGCTGCACCACACAGCTTGGTGTCATCAGCAAACTTGCTGAGGGTGCACTCAATGCCACTGTCCATGTCACCCACAAAGATGTTGAACAAGACTGGTCCCAGGACTGATCCCTGAGGGATTCCGCTTGTCCCTGGCCTCCACTGGGACATGGACCCGTTGACAGCCACTCTTTGGGTGCGGCCATCAAGCCAGTTCTTTATCCATCTAGTGGTCCATCCATCAAACCCATGAGTCACCAGCTTGGAGACCAGGATGTGGTGTGGGACAGTGTCAAAGGCTTTGCTCAGGTCCAGGTAAACGACATCAGTTGTTCGCCCCTCATCTATTAATGTTGTGACCTGTTCATAGAAGGCCACCAGGTTTGTCAGGCAGGATTTGCCCTTGGTGAAGCCATGCTGACTGTTCCCAATCACCTCTTCACTATTCTTCTGAGTCAGTAGTGCCTCCAGGAGGATCTGCTCCATGATCTTTCTGGGCACAGAGGTGAGACTGACTGGCCTGGAGTTCCCTGGTTCCTCCTTCTTCCCCTTTTTGAAAATGGGAGCAATGTTTGCCTTTTTTCCAGTCTGTGGGGACTGCCCCAGTCTGCCATGACTTTTGGAATATAATAGAGAGGGGCTTAGCAACCTCATCTGCCAGTTCTCTCAGCACCCGTGGGTGTATCCCATCGGGTCCCATGGACTTGAACACTTTCAGGTTTCTTCAGGTGATCACGAACCTGATCTTCACTTATGAAGGGCAGTTCTTCCTCCCCATCCCTGGCATCATCTGCCATGACTCCAGGAGTGTGGCTGGAGGCCCTTGCCGTGAAGACTGAGGTAAAGAATTTGTTGAATACCTCAGCCTTTTCCACATCACTTGTGACCAATTCACCAGTTTCCTTTCTGAGGGGGCCCACACCTTCCCTACTCTTCTTCATGCCATTAATATACCTGTAGAAGTTCTTAGTGCTCCCTTTGACCTCCCTGGCTAGATTCAATTCCAACTCTGCGTTGGCTTTCCTAACCAGGCCTCTTGCTGCTCGGCAGCTTCCTTATATCCCCCCTGTTCTATCTGTCCTTCCCTCCACTGCCTGTAGAGTTTCTTTTTAAGTAATAGTGTGTCCAGTAGCTCTTTGCTCATCCAGGCAGGCCTCCTGGCATTCTTTCCTGCTTTTCTCTTTGTTGGTATACATAGCTCCTGGACACAGAGGAGGTGGTCCTTGAATACTGACCAGCTCTCAGTATTCACTGGATATTTCTGATTGTTTTTACACAGATTCATCAGAGATTTTAGTCATTAAAAAAAGAGCTAAGCCTGAAGTGTATTATATTTAACTATTTAATGCTACAGGATTTCAATGATAGAGAGACTCAGGTAGTAACCTTATGCCTGTGGTGATCTCCTGCAGTAGTTACAGGGATACTGACTGGGGATATTCACCATCCCATCAATACATGGCCTGTAACCCTCCAGTTCCTTGATCTCTCTGGCAGGGACACACAAACTGGATTGCCACATGGCACTGAACTACATCCCTGGACATCACAGCATTCACTATTAGGAAACAAAATAAAAGCCAAACTCCTGTTTTTGCCTGCTGACCTTGCTGGAAAGATGTGCTGCTTTAAATGGATAAAGACATATATTATTCTGTTTTCATGACTACAGATATTGCTAGAGACACCTACAGTGTTAATGTCAGAAAAGGCAAAAAAACACTCTTCTGGAAGCAGGTTTCCCTGTGATTCAAGACATCTTCTGTGCCAGAGAGGGGTTTGGAACACAAGCCCTATGAGGAGAGGCTGAGGGAGCTGGGGTTGCTTAGCCTGGAGAGGAGGAGACTCAGGGGTGACCTTCTTGCTCTCTACAACTACCTGAAGGGAGGTTGTAGCCAGGCAGAGGTTGGTCTCTTCTCCCAGGCAGACAGTACCAGAACAAGAGGACACAGTCTCAGGCTGCACCAGGGCAGGTTTAGACTGGATCTTAGGAAGAAGTTCTATACAGAGAGAGTGATTGCCCACTGGAATCGGCTGCCCATGGAGGTGGTTGAGTCACCTTCATTGGAGGTGTTCAAGAAGAGGCTTGATGGGGTGCTTGGTGCCACGGTTTAGTTGTTTAGGTGGGTTGTATTGTATTGTATTGTACTGTATTGTATTTAGGTGGGTTGGATTGGTTGATGGGTTGGACGCGATGATCTTGAAGGTCTCTTCCAACCTGGTGTATTGTATTATATTGTATTGATCCCAGTGTAAAACCATTTATATCCAATTGCCCAGCTAGAATGGGAGCAGTCAGAGTACACTTCCCTCTGGTAAAAATTTCTAGCTGTACAACCCTGGTGCTGCTCCTTGCCCCAAGTCAGCCTCTCTGTTGTTGAAACTCAGGAGGGAAGGCAAAGACGATATTGCTGCTGGCTCATTCCCTGCACAGCTGTCTGGAGCTGTGGGGACACAGGCCACGAGCAAGATTTGAGCTACTTTTGTATCCATACCTTTCATAGAACTGGTTCAACCATGGAGGAAAAAAAAAAAAGGTTAAAGCTGCTTCAGTTTTGTTTGTTTCTAGCAATTTTGTATAATTTTACACTTGGATTTGCAATAGTTTCTGCCACAGTCATTAACCCAACACAGCTCATAGGCTGTGTGCATCAGGCTGCAGCATGTGCCACTGTTGCACTGCCACAAGACCTGTGCTTTCTGTGCTGTGAGATGGGAAATGCAACTCTTTAATGTGGGACATGCTGGTGAAAATGGACATGCACTGACATTCCATGAGTGCATTTTTCCTTTAGCTTCCAATTATGTTTTCCCTGCTTTGGCTTTCTGGCTTCTTAGTGGTGTTAGGTGCATATCGCTACTACTCAGCAAAGGCAAAGATGCACCCCACCATGCTACTTTTAGTACAGCTAACATTTCATAGCACTCAAAGTATGACAGACTGATTCAAGAGCCTGAGCTACACAGTATTTTCAGGATGAATTGATCTAAAATGCCATACCAAGACCATGGAAGACGTCTTCATTCATGTTGTCATGCATTTTAATCTTGTTCTCTTTTTATTTTCCTGAAGAAAAGTTGATTCATGTTGTGAAGCTATAATTATATGTGAATTTTCAACTGCTATAGTTCTTCCAAATGCTGTAGTTCTTTCACTAGATTTCATAATTCTTTATAACAGAAGGATGCATACAATATCTTCACAAGATTAAATAAGACTGAATAACTACATTAAGCTACATAACCATTTACAGTTCAATAGCTGCTTAGATAAATGTAAACAGCACATGTTCTGTCTCTAAGAAACTTCATATTTGTGATATGCCAAAGCAACATTTAGATGAAAATTAGAAGTCAGCTAAATTACATGCAGCAGAATTTAAGAGTAGTTTTATTTGTTAAATTGCCTTACATTTGCTGGATACAAAAGAGAAAATAAGCTTATCAAATCATATTCTACATTAAAAACTGATTTATGAAGTAATACAATGAACTGAACAGATTGTTCCTGGTGACTGTGTCCTTCAAGATTTTGGAACTGATAAATTTCACTTCCACACTTCATTTTTATTTGTAAACTGGATAACAAACTTGCTTGCTTTTTTTCTGCTCCAAGCTGGGTTCTCATTTTTGAGGCAAATAATTTTTGGTACAACTGCTTGAGGAAAACGGGCTAGTGTCTGCAGATGCAAAACAGGCTATTTCAGTGAAAAGTTGGTGCAGGCTTTTTGTTTGTTTGTTTGTTTGTTTGCGGTTTTTTTCAGATGCATGTCCTCTGCATAATATTTCAGGATTTAGACATGTTTTCAAATGCCAACAACAAACATGCTCTGCTGGGCATTCTTTTTCTTGGTGCACCAGGCATATAAACGTACAACCTATTCTGAAGTAGATGATGGGTGGGCAAGAAATCCAAAGCTCAGAGATGTTAATTCCTCTCATCTGTCTCTGAGGCTACAGGGATAGCAAAAGGGGGTGAGATGATGAGAGTCCATTTAGACCTTAACATTTCATGAGATCAGCTTTGAAGCTGATCTAGAGAAATGTTCTTTTTTTTTAAAGGTATGCTTCTCATTGCAAATGTCGATGTGTTGGTTTCATAACAAAAAGTCCACTACCTCAGTTGGTTTGCAAGAAACATCTGTGCTCTCATTTCTCTTCAGATCATATGATCTGTATTGATACAGTCCTTTCACACCAGTGCAAGTGTCCAAACTAGAGAAGGGTGCAAGATTTTGGGTGGGTTGGATTGGTTGATAGCTTGGACGCGATGATCTTGAAGGTCTCTTCCAGCCTGGTGTATTGTATTGTATTGTATTGTATTGTATTGTATTAAATTCTTGATTCCACTTGGTACAAAACTGAACTTTAGTTAGCCCAAAATACGGAACCAGACTAAGTGTCTGGAGAAAGACCACATTGTTAAATCAGAAATGTAACAGTGAGGTCCATGAAAACATGATCTTTCATTATCACATCGTGAACCTATTCTTTACTACCTGGGGTTGCCAATATTTCCTTCAGCCCAGGTGAAATCAAGAACTCAGCTGAGCTCTCTCACACTCCTGTCATTCACCAGAATAAACTAATTTTGTCCTCACTGTGTCATAGGGCAATTTACAGTACTATAAAAGGCATTGTCAGCTCAGACTACTGTTCTCAAGATATTTTTGTCATTATAGATATTAGAATGAAAAACTTCATTCCTGTGCTCATGACTCTGCCTAGAACTGGAGATGAGAGTCTACACCAGTTGCTGGAAACTATGACCAAATCCATGAATACTGAATACTCAATTTCCCATTGATACTAGAGGTAGATTAAGAGCTTTGTCACTATTGTAGGTCTCATCTGTTTTCTAGATTGCATTAAAGTTGACCTTGCCTGTGCAAGGTAAGAAGGGTAAGAAGGAGGAACCAGGGAACTACAGGCCGGTCAGTCTCACCTCTGTGCCCGGAAAGATCATGGAGCAGATCCTCCTGGAGGCACTACTGACTCAGAAGAGCAGTGAAGAGGTGATTGGGAGCAGTCAGCATGGCTTTGCCAAGGGCAAATCCTGCCTGACAAACCTGGTGGCCTTCTATGAACAGGTGACAGCATTAATAGATGAGGGGCGAGCAACTGATGTCGTTTACCTGGACCTGAGCAAAGCCTTTGACACTGTCCCACACCACATCCTGGTCTCCAAGCTGGTGACACACGGGTTTGATGGATGGACCACCAGATGGATAAGGAACTGGCTTGATGGCCGCACCCAAAGAGTGGCTGTCAATGGGTCCATGTCCCAGTGGAGGCCAGTGACAAGCGGAGTCCCTCAGGGATCAGTCCTGGGACCAGTCTTGTTCAACATCTTTGTGGGTGACATGGACAGTGGCATTGAGTGCACCCTCAGCAAGTTTGCTGATGACACCAAGCTGTGTGGTGCAGCAGACACGCTGGAGGGAAGGGATGCCATCCAGAGGGACCTTGACAGGCTGGAGAGGTGGGCACAGGCCAACCTCATGAGCTTCAACAAGACCAAGTGCAGGGTCCTGCATCTGGGTCGAGGCAATCCCAGGCACAAATACAGGCTGGGCAGTGACTGGCTGGGGAGCAGCCCAGAGGAGAGAGACTTGGGGGTGCTGGTGGACGAGAAGCTCAACATGAGCTCTCAATGTGCACTTGCAGCCCGGAAAGCCAATCAGATCCTGGGCTGCATCAGGAGAAGTGTGGCCAGCAGGTCAAGGGAGGTGATTCTCCCCCTCTACTCAGCTCTGGTGAGACCCCACCTGGAGTACTGCGTCCAGTTCTGGAGCCCCTATTACAAGAGGGATCTGGAGGTGCTGGAGCGTGTCCAGAGAAGGGCCACGAGGATGATCAGAGGGCTGGAGCACCTCTCCTATGAGGACAGACTGAAGGAGTTGGGGCTGTTCAGCCTGGAGAAGAGAAGGCTCCGAGGTGACCTCATTGTGGCCTTCCAGTATCTGAAGGGGGCCTACAAGAAGGCTGGGGAGGGACTTTTCAGACTATCAGGGAGTGATAGGACTAGGGGGAATGGGATGAAGCTGGAGGTGGGGAGATTCAGGCTGGATGTGAGGAGGAAGTTCTTCACCGTGAGAGTGGTGAAGCCCTGGAATGGGTTGTCCAGGGAGGTGGTTGAGGCCCCATCCCTTGCGGTGTTTAAGACCAGGCTGGACGAGGCTCTGTCCAGCCTGATCTAGGGTAGAGTGTCCCTGCCCATGGCAGGGGGGTTGGAACTAGATGATCCTTGTGGTCCCTTCCAACCCTAACTGAAACTATGAAACTATGAAACCTCAAGTAATACATTCCTGTATGTGGCAAACATACAGACATGACTGTGCTGTAAGGTTATCTCTACATTGCTCTCAGGGGGATTAGTCACAGTCTTCTTCGCCACTGGGAATGAGCTATATATGTTCTTGACCCTGAACATGAATTCAGGAGGCCGGGGCAGAAATGTTTGTTGCAGTGCATCATAACTCTGTTCATTTTTGCATGCTTCCCAATACATTTGCTATACTGTCATATCATATTCTTAAAAATCACTGAACGTGCTGCTTGTAAATGTACTGCATGCAACCTGACACACTGAACAGTTCTGTGCTCTAACACAGCTGTGCATTCACCAGCTGCTGCAGTGACAGAGCTTTACCTCTCCCATTGCAAGCAGTTATTCTGCTTTTTCTTCCTAGTTATAACTTAGCCTGTTTTAGTTCTTCACATTACAGCTTTTCAGCCTTCTGTTTAGTTCACTTTTTATTAAGTAACTTCCATTTAAGACTGTGAAGGGCTGACTGCAGATAACTGTGCATAGCACTCTTATTAGGTTAACCCCTCTGCAGCAGGAAGGCTTAGGTCAGACACTGGGCCTTTTCAGTCCAAATGTCATTTTCCAAGAATAATTTTCCCTGGTTGCTTAGCAACTTCTCTTAATCTTTCCTTTCCCTCATTTGTAACATGCTGCCTCTGGCTTGCTGTTTACAGTGTCCTGGTAAAAAAAAAGTTAGAAAGTCATTGAGATCCATTTTCTTTGCTTTTCTCCCCAATATAGTTGCTTTTAAGGTTGGTTTGCCTGAGGAATACATAAGGCATAAGATTTGCAGGAAATGTAGAAACAAATGTTCTGTTGGGTTTATATACTGAGGCACAGAGGTGTGACTCAGTTTAGCTTTCCTGTCTCTGGGGGACTCTAGGCTGGGCAGAGGCTGCTTCTTGCTCTGTTGATAAGCAAGCACCTGAGGAAATCTTCACACAGTCATGTAGAGATAAGCTTCAAGCTCCTAGAGGGTTCCTGTGCCGGTTTTGGGGCCCTTGGTGTTTTATACTCATTTATGCACAATTGTCTGCCTGTACTTTCTATGATGCTCAAGACCTCACTTCACAGGTAGTACTGAATGTCACAGCTTTCTTACAAAGTGATCATAGGTCACATCCAGTTCAGAATTCAGTGAAGGTAGTATCATATTAACTACAGTTAAAATTGCCCTGTTATCTTAACATTTTAAATGTTAATAAAGTTTCTTTCTCTGAACAAAGTATTTTTTCTGAAGGGTATGTAGCAGCCATTGTGCAAATACAGGAGCTTATTCTCATCTTTCCAACTGCACTAGCATATCCACCAGCCAGAACAAAAGAATAACAACAAAATATCAGTATAACCTTATATGGTTTGATTTTCAACTCTGCTAGTATCTCCCTGTTTCCTTATGCATAAACAATGAAGGTGTGCTCTGCAGTTTTGTATGTGTGATTGCACTGGCACTTTATTTTTCTCAAGCTTTAGCAAAACATTGTTATGTTCTTGCCCCCAGACACATACCTGGGGAAACTCCAGCTGAGACCTTTATCCATTTTTAAGGTCTCCTTTGCTCTGCAAAGCTAAGCAGAAACCAATGTCAGTCCAGATCAAATGACCCTTTTAATAAGCAGACAATTGAAAGGAAAAAATAATGTAACTTCAAGTTCTTAGCCTGGAGAGGAGGAGACTCAGGGGTGACCTTATTGCTCCCTACAACTACCTTAAGGGAAGTTGTGGACAGGCAGAGGTTGGTCTCTTCTCCCAGGCAACCAGCATGAGGACAAGAGAACACAGTCTCAAGCTGCATCAGGGGAGGTTTAGGCTGGAGGTTAGGAGGAAGTTCTACACAGAGAGAGTGATTGGCCATTGGAATGGGCTGCCTGGGGAGGTGGTGGAGTCACCATCACTGGAGGTGTTCAGGAGCAGACTTGATGGGGTGCTTGGTTGCATGGTTTAGTTGACTGGGTGGTGTTGGATGATAGGTTGGATACGATGATCTTGAAGGTCTCTTTGAACCTGGTCTATTCTATTCTATTCTATTCTATTCTATTCTATTCTATTCTATTCTATTCTATTCTATTCTTGGTGGAATTCAAGACTCTATAAAAGCCATTTTTACATACTCCAGAACCCGTACTCATGTGCAGTGCAGAATGGAGAGTGCTAGTCAAAGATGAGAAATAGGATCAGTTTTTAACATGATTGGAGACATCAGACGGTTACCATATTATTAGTAAGCCAACTGCTAAAAGAGCTTTCCGAAAAGAAGCAAACCCCAGCTAAACAGGATGCAAGATATCCTTCTGACATGAAGTAAGCTTCAACCAAGAGAAGTTCTTCATCTGTATCAAAATTACAGACAAACATTATTAGTAGTGAGATTGTTCCTCTCAGCAGGGCAAGAGCAACAGGATATTATATGCTGTCTCTTTGGACGAGAAAAGCACAAATCCTGACTTGCTTACTTGAACTGCAGGAACTAGGTAGAACTATGAAGACACCCACTGCTAGTGATGATACACCCTGGGATCAGTATGACATTAAATGAAATTAGATGCATGAGAGAAAAAGACTTGTCTCCATTTCTTCTGTTCCCAGGAGTGACATAGAAACAAGATAAAAATAATGGAGACACATCATTATTCATATTACTACAGAGAAATGGATTTTCTTTTTGCAGAGCCTTAACAGAAGCTTTTTGAAAGACTGGGTGAACAGTATCTCTTGTGTTGCTGCAATAATTATTAAAAATGGATGCAAGCAGAGCAGGAAGGAAGGTAGCACTTTCAAAGAGAAGAGAAGAGAAGAGAAGAGAAGAGAAGAGAAGAGAAGAGAAGAGAGGAGAAGAGAAGAGAAGAGAAGAGAAGAGAAGAGAAGAGAAGAGAAGAGAAGAGAAGAGAAGAGAAGAGAAGAGAAGAGAAGAGAAGAGAAGAGAAGAGAAGAGAAGAGAAGAGAAGAGAAGAGAAGAACCCAGTTTGGAAAAGAACTTGAAGATCGTCAAGTCGAACCTAACACCCAACACCATCTAATCAACTAAACCATGGCACCAAGGGCCTCATCCAGTCTCTTCCTAAACACCCCCAGTGATGGTGAATCCACCACCACCTTGAGCAGCCCATTCCGATGGCCAATTACTCTTCCTGTGAAGAACTTCTTCCTAACATCCAGCCTAAACCTCCCCTAGCACAGCTTGAGACTGTGTCCTCTTGTTCTGGTGCTGGCTGCCTGGGAGAAGAGACAAACCGCTGCCTGGCTACAACCTCCATTCAGGTAGTTGTAGACAGCAATAAGGTCTCCCCTGAGCCTCCTCTTCTCTAGGTTAAGCCACCCCAGCTCCCTCAGCCTTTACTCATAGGGCTTGTGCTCAAGGCCTCTCACCAGCCTCATTGCCCTTCTCTGGACACATTCAAGTGTCTTGATGTCCTTCCTAAACTGAGGGGTCCAGAACTGGACACGGGACTCAAGGTGTGGCCTAACCAGTGCAGAGTACAGGGGCACAATGACCTCCCTGCTCCTGCTGGCCACACTATTCCTAGTGCAGACCAGGATGCCGTTGGCCTTGTTGGCCACCTGGGCACACTGCTGGCTCATGTGCAGGCGGATGTTGCTCAACACCCCCAGGTCCCTATGTGTTTGTGAGCTCTCCAGCCACTCCGACCCCAGCCTATAGCTCTGCATGGGGTTGTTGTGGCCAAAGTGCAGCACCTGGCACTTGGACTTGTTGAATGCCATCCTGTTGGACTCCGCCCATCTGTCCAGTCAGTCGAGGTCCCTCTGCAGAGCCCTTCCACCCTCTAACTGATCAACATCTGCTCCCAACTTGGTGTCATCTGCAAATTTGCTGATGATGGAGTCAATACCCTCATCCAGATCATCAATGATGATATTAAAGAGCATGGCCCCAGCACTGATCCTTGGGAGACACCACTGATGACTGGCTGCCAGCTGGATGTGGCACCATTCACCGCCACTCTCTGGGCTTGGCCCCACAACCAGGTCCTAACCCATCACAGAGTGCTGCTGTCCAAGTCATGAGCTGACAGCTTGGCCAGGAGTTTCTGTGGGGGATGGTGTCTCAGGCCTTGCTGAAGTCCAGGTAGACTACATCCATGGCCTTGCTCACAGCCACCAGGTGGGTCACCTGATCATAGAAGGAGATCAGGTTGGAGAGGCAGGACCTGCCCTTCCTAAATCCATGTTGGCTGGACCTGAGCCCTTGGCCGTCCTTCAGGTGCACAGTTATTGCCACCAAGATGATCTGTTCCATAATCTTGCCTGGCACTGAGGTCAGGCTGACAGGTCTGGATTTCCCCTGGCTCATCCAACCAGCCCTTCTCGTGAATGGGCACCACGTTGGCCAGCTTCCAGTCATCTGAGACCTCTCCAGTGAGCCAGGACTGGTGAAAAATGATGGAGAGCAGCTTGGCCAGCTCATCTGCCAGCTCTCTCAGCACCCTAGGATGTATCCCATCCAGTCCCATGGCCTTGTAGGGATCCAAGCAGCTAAGCAGGTCTCTAACTACTTCCTCCTGGATCACAGGGGAACTATAATGCTCCCTGGCTCCATCTGCCACCTCTGCAGGCCAGTTGTCTGGGAGACAATCTGTTCTGATATTAAAAATTGAAGAGAAGGTGTTAAGTACCTCTGCCTTTTCCTCATCTTTAGTTACAATATTCCTCTCCATGTCCACCAAGGAGTGGAGGTTGTCCTTGCCTCTCTTCTTGCTATTAGTATATTTGTAGAAGGACTTTTTGTTGTCCTTCACAGCAGAGGCCAGTCTAAGCTCTAAATGGGCTTTTGCCTCTCTAATTTTTTTCCTGCATGACCTAGCAACATCCTGAAACATTCCATGAGTTACCTCTCCTTTCTTCCGAAGATGATACACCCTCTTTTTTTTCCCCTTAATTCATTCAGAAGTTCATTTCTCATCCAGGCTGGCCGTCTGCCCCGGCGGCTCATCTTCCGGCACACTGGCACAGCCTGTTCCTGCACCTTCAAGAGTTCTTCCTTGAAGTAGGTCCAGCCCTCCTGGACCCCTTTGTTTTTAAGGGCTGTTTCCCAAGGTACCTTCTGAGTTAGTTCCTTAAGTAACCTCAAGTCAGCCCTCTGGAAGTCCAGAGTGGAGGTTTTGCTGCTGCCCCTCTTAGCTTGACTGCATATTGAAAACTCAATTATCTCATGGTCACTGGACCCCAGACAGCCTTCAACCAACACATCTCCCACCAGCCCTTCTCTGTTTGTTAAAAGAAGGTCATGCAAAGCCTTACCCCTGGTAGGCTCACACAGCAGCTGGGATGAGAAGCTGTCCTCCATACACTCTATGAACCTTCTAGACTGCCTCCTCTCTGCTGCGTTAAGTTCCCAGCAGATATCAGGCAGGTTAAAGTCACCCATAAGAACAAGGTCTGGTGATCTTGAGACAGCCTCTAGCTGCCTATAAAATAATTCATCAGCGTCTTCATCCTGGTTGGGTGGTCTGTAACAGACTCTAACCAGGATGTCAGCCTTCTTGGCCTTCCCTCTAATTCTCACCCACAGGCACTGAACTTGGTCATCCTTAATCTCTAGTTTCATGGTGCCTAGAGCCTCCCTGATGCACAGGGCCACCCCTCCACCCATTCTCCCTTGCCTGTCTCTCCTGAAGACCCTGTAGCCATTAATTACAGTGCTCCAGTCATGTGAGTTGTCCCACCACATTTCTGTGATGGCAACTACATCATAACTTTCCTGCTGTAAGAAGGCTTCCAGCTCCTCCTGTTACCCATGCTGCATGCATTAGTGTACATGCACTTCAGCTGGGCTGCTGCTTTCACCCCTGACTCCAGCTTACCACCCTCAGACTCCTGTCTGCGGGGACTGGTTTCAGCCCCTTCCCCCTTCAAATTTAGTTTAAAGCCCTGTATACAAAGGAGATAAAGAGAGGACAGGTAATAACTCAGAGGTTAATAGGACAGGTATTAACTCCAATCAAATGACCTACAATGACGGAAAAAGTGGGGAAAAAATAGCATTTCAATTGCTAGAACTTGTAGTTAGGAGCTAAAGAATTGGACTTTTCTCATTTACAAGAAGACATTTAATGTAATTGGCATTACAGAAATCTAGTGGGAGGAACTGCATGTCTGAGACGTTAAAAACATTCCTTTAACCTGGTTAAGAGGAATAAAGCAGGTATAATGTAGGTGGAAGATTCATCCCATGTGTCATAGGCAACATTGATCACTGTAGGGACTTGAAACTACGGTCCAGAGCACAAACAAAAATAATTTGAAAACCCCAGAAACAAACCAATACAAAACAAACAAACAAAAAAACAACCCCACAACAAACAAAACAAAACCCACACACAAACAAAACCCAACAAACAACAAAAGACTGGACAGCAGCTTGAAATATGGTTATACCACCTACAAGTTGGTTCTTTCTTTAGCTCTTTTTTTTTCCTTACTTGACACATGAGTAGATTGAATGTGGTAAACCAATTAGAAGAGTATATATATATATATATATAGAGAGAGAGAGAGAGAGAGAGAGAGATGATAGTCTTAGTCAGGTTGCTATTCTGAAATTTGTAGCTTTGACTTGGATGTTACCTGGCATGCTGCTGGATCCTATCCTTATCAGTTCTTCCCTTCAGAATGCTAACTGGTGTTCTGGTGGGGTTCTGTAAATATTTGTAAATGTTAATCTAGTGTCAGAAGATCATTGTACAAGTTGTTTTTATTCTCTCCAAAGTTTCTTTATTTACATTCCCACTAAGAAGTCTTTCAAGGTCTAGAAGTTTTTCCTGTTTCAGTTATTTCTGAATCCTGTAAGAAAAGATGCATGGTTTAGCATAAGTACTGATCAAAAGGAGACAGTTCTTTTCTTGTATGTGAGGAAAGATTTGGGCAGATACATCTGAAAGAAAAGATTCAATAAAAGAGAAGGAATACATTTTTAAAGAAGAGTTTTCAGGTAGTTATAAAGCTACAATCAAGACAGAGAATTTTATTTTTGAGCAAAAGTTCTTACTGGATAAATGAATATCAGATAGAAGACAGATGTATAATAATGAAACAAGGAGGAATGGGTAAAATGAGGATGATGTCTAGTTTAGAGTATATGAAGATGTAATGAGGAAGTTAAAAATGGTAGGTCAAATCTGTGGGAGGTAGGACAAAGAACAAAGCAGCTTCCATTAAAGTGGTTTAAGAAGAAAATATTACTGAAAGTAAGGTGAGCACCTATTTACTTAACAGGTCCTTCTGCCTCATTAGTAACAACCTTTCTGATATAATTTACTACTTTGTATCTGGAAAAGTCAAGACAATGTACTTGATGAAATGAAAGATTCCTAGACCAGTAGAAACATCAAGCTATATAGAGAGGAACACTTGAGTCAGCAGGAACAGGTAACTTTTTCACGAGTCATGAAATAGATTTTCTGGGGAAGATTCTAGACAGGTGATATTCTGTGTAAGATAAATTTTAAAATAAATTTTAGGAGAGGCCAGAGTAAATACCTGCTGACTGAAAGAGCTGCAACATTGTCCACACTTCAGAAGGAGCAAATGGAATGACAGATGGTGGCCTAGTTTGACAGAAATCTCAGGCAAAATAGTGGGAAGCCAAACAATCAATTGTAAGAGATTAGGGCACAGAAAATGCCATTTTACATCTGCCATGGCAACGCATTTGCCACTGCTGCTCTATTCTGTCCAAACACTGAGCTCTGCAGACAAGAAGATAGGGCTAGTCTCAAAGGCTAGGGCCATTTTGACCTTATTCCCAGATTTCTGTCCTTTTTTGCACCATATGCCCTCTTTGTTTCCTTTTTCCCTTAGTTGTAGCTGGAGAAACAGTTTGTCACTGAATCTTTATTGACTGGAACAATCGATCTAATCTGTCATGGGGAGTTAATTGATAAAGAATTAGAGGAAGACAATAATTGAGTAAATGTGATTTTATGGAAAACAAGTCTTGCCAGTAATTTGACTCAATTTATTGAGTGGCTGAAGGTAACTGGCTTGAAGCCTTGAATGGTGGTAACACACTTGACTTTGTTCATTACAAATTCACAAATGAAAAATGAGTGCTCTAAAATATCTTCAAAGCACATGAACTGGTTAATGAGTTGGAATGTTTCTTATAAGATAATAGGGGTAAAATGTTGCCCAATATTTGAAAATTCATAATCAACTATAGTTTATAGAGCTCTAGTGCACAGCAGCTTGCTCATAACCTAAGCAATGAGATAAACCAGAGATATCCTTGGACTCTTCTCTAAAGAGCTTGGGTAACTCAGACTGGAAAGGATAGCAGGAAGTTGTTTATGCATCACATGCTCAAACATGCAGGAGCAACAAGGTCAGATCATGACACTTAAAGCCTGATGTTGAAAAGCTAGAAGAACACAGACCCCAATGTCCCTCTTGCCATCCTGCTCCACTCTGGGCTATCCCCACAGGGAAAAAAAATGACTTTTCCTTTATATATAATGTAGGTTTCTCTTGCTTCAGCTCAGAACCACAGTCTCTCATCCTGTTGCCTTGCATTACTGTCGAAAGCCTGATTCCAGCTTCCTAGTGACTGCCTGTAAAAAGCAAAAGGCCACTAGAAGTTGCTACCAAAGTCTTATTGCCTCTAGGCAGAAGCAGGCCTGTCCCTCTGGCTTCCCTTGCAGAGCAGGTGCTTCAGTCCCTAAGCACCCTCATGGCTCTCCTCTGGTTTAACTTGACCTAATCAATCTCTTTTTGGGGTTTTATTCACAGAAAGAGTTGTTGGCCATTGGAATGTCCTGCCCATGGAGGAGGAGTCACCATCCCTGGAGGTGTTCAAGAGGGGAGTGGATGTGGCACTTGAAGCCATGGCTTAGTTAGTTGTGAGGTGTTGGGTAACAAGTTGGACATGATGATCTCTGAGGTCTTTTCCAACCTTATTGATTTTATGATTCTATGAAAAGGCTAGCAAGGTACTCACATTAGTTTCCTAGAGGAGATTTGCAGTCAAAATAGAGTACTGCTGATCTGATGCTATTTGGAGAGAAACTTTATTTGAACACGTAATAGTTCCACTGGTCTAGCATTATCGGTAAAGTGGTCATCTTTCCCATTTTAGGATGATATCAGTGCTATCTCTATCTTGAAAAAATCCTAATAGTAATGAAGAAGATCAGGCTGCTACTGATCAGAGATTGAGCTAATTTTGGCTGGATTTCATTTGCACTCTGTCTTCTGGGGCAGGACATAACTCATCAGACTTTCACAGAGGAATGGGAAGGATCTGTTTTCTGACTTAAGAAGGTAATCAGTTACCCTGAGCTAAGAACTGCTGTGAAAAATAAAACAAGAAACCAAACCAAAATAACAACACTATCTGTAAATATTCATTTAATACCTTCTAATAATTTCACCTGACTAACATGAGGTTTATTTGTATTTGTTTTTGTGAATATTCTGTTCAATAAATTTACTTTATGATCTGACATGGAAAACACTAACATTTTGTGTTCAAAAACATTTGGCCTGGAAACTTATGCTTAAATGCCAAGCAACATGTATGTTAAATGAAAAACAGCTCAACTTTCTGAAGACTAGTTACTCTTTAAAGCAGTAATTAAAAAAAAGTAAATAGTAATTTAATAGTACATAATAAATCAAATAACTTTCCATTTCTGGAAAATAATTGTTTGGATTGTACATCATCTTGTCCATCTCACACAGGCAAATATCTCTTTCTGAAAGATCAGTCTCCCCCTTTTCACCTCTACTTTTTATACCAAACCCAAAGTACTGTTTCCAGTGTAAGTTGCTTCTTAAAAATTTGCTGCAGATTAAAACAGTTAATAATAATTACTATCTTTTGTTTGTGGAGTGTTGGAAACAAAAGAAACATTACAATAGAGATGTTAAGTTCCCGGAATACATCCTCTTAAATGAGAATGAGATTCATCCAGAATGAATAAACCATGATAGACACAATTCATGTTGTGCTCAGAAAAAGCAGTTCTCTTCCACTTTGAAAGGGGCTTTATTAACCAATTACACAGTAATAATCAGAACATGCTGATCCCAGGGATTAATGACCAGAAGTGTGTGATTTTTTTTCTGTGCACACCTTGGCCCAGTAGCTCCCAGCATGGCCCTAGTTAGTCATCCTCAGGAAATTGCATTATTCTTACTGGCATAATAAACTGCATATGAGAGCAGCGTCTTCAGGTTTATGGATAGCTTAATTTTGTTGGCTAAAGCAGAAATAGCCAGTCTGTACAGCAAGGGAATTAATATCATGTATAGCAAATTAATTTGGAATAATCCCTGACCTTTCTGTTCCTTTGATAATCACAACAGATTTTCTACTAGTAACATACCTGATTTTATTTCACACCACTATATTTATTACCAGTACCAACATTTTCACATTGCTACCATTTGTCTCTCATTTTAGAAACTAAACAATGGCATATACATAATTTGACAATTTTGGAGCTTGATGATTTCAAAATAGTAATTGCAGTCATGCACAAAATTACAAAATCTTTGAAGAAAGGAAGGAAAGGAATGAGCTTCTTTTCAAAGAGAAGAGTGACTCCCATTAATTAATAGTACTGAAAACCATGACCTCAAAGCTCCATTTTCAACCATTAGGAAAGGGCACAGACTTTTTCCTACTGAATATTTTCTTCCTTCCACATAATTCATAGAACTGCTTTATTAGATCCCATCTAGACTATGTAATCTCTTACAATAGGATTTTCTAAGACAAAACAAAAGGAGCTGAATATCCTCACAGTTTTGAAACACACTGTTGCTACCTGTAAAACAAGATCTAATGGCTTTGTTTTGTGATAATCAGTGTGATGGGGCGGTTTATGCAACAGATTTTCCGGCATTGGCTATTATTTGAAGTTTAAACAGGGTATGGTCTGCTACTGGCAGCAATGGCTTGATCATATTTGTAAGCATGGCATGGCACCACCGTGGTAACTTTCCAGACAAGCATATGCAGGGACAAGTGCTCTGGATTTGTGCCATTTTGTAGTAACAATGGTCTCCTCATTTAAGCAGGAAACAATATCAAAGCATTGAACATGCCTTCTGAAGAAAGCAAGGCTAAGTGAAAAAAAAAAATAATGGAAAAGCAGCTACTCTTTAGTCCAGTGTAGAAATATAATGAGCTTAGGCGACTTTCATCTAAGCTCTCCATGGGCTTTGGGTAAATATATCTTGCATTATTTTTATTTGTAATTTTAGAAAACAATCTTCAATATTTATGCATTAAATTTTATTTTATCCAAGTAGGACCACAGATTGAAAAGAAAAAGGTGTTTTTCCCATAACTGTATTATCCCAGTCTCTTACAATCACTCATTAACATAGTCTCATTTTATCTGGATAAAATACAAAAGCAGTATTTCAAGCCATCATTTTACAGATGAGATAGCAAGGTCCAGAAAGATTTAAACACTGGGGAAGTGGTGCCTAGAGGTAAAGCCTCAGGACAATAATAACAAGTCATCCCATCTTCCCTCTTGCCTGGCCCATTCCCTTGCCCTGTGGCAGAGTGTGGATATATATATTGGAATATATTGGAGCAGCTTAGGTGTCTTGGTCTTTTTTGGGTTTTTGTTTGTTTGCTTGTTTGTTAGGCTTGTTTGCTTTAGTATACATTAGAATCATGGAATTATTTGGAAGGGAAGAGACTTTAAAGATTATCCAGTTTCACAGCCCTGGACACGGCACTGGCTTTAGTACCAATTACTAGTCTTAAAGAAGAATGTGCTATATACTTCACAGTCAGGCTCATGCTCAGCTAACTCTCTTTCTTCAACAGAGATACTCAATTGAAGATGCCCTGTGTGTCTCAAGCAATGAAAAGTCTGTCCTGAAAGTATTATCTTCCCTGAAGCATAGTGTGTTCTGGAGGATGGAGAAGTCCTTAAAGCAAAGAATTTGTCATTATTCTAGCAATGATTTTGATGAGGAGTACTTTTAACTCTGTTCTGAAATTGAGGAGGATGTAACAGTTAGCAAAGCACACCTTGCTCACATATTTGCCATCATTTTTATGAGGCAAGTAGCTGCATGCTGTACATCACAGGCTTCCTGAAGTGTTCATATTAAGACAGAGGAAGAAGCTGCTGTGACAGTCTATACAATACATGACAGGAATGTTGATGAGTAGAGGTGCTTCCTTGCTGGGAAGAGGAGAAAGTTTCTGTGCAACCTGAAAAATTCCTGACCAAAACACAAGCACAATGCTATACTCTACCAGCCTGCTTCAAGGCGCTCAAAATACTGGTGAGACTGAGATGAGGTTGAAACTTAAAACATTTCCTGGCACAAAACTGCTAACACTAATGTATGTCTTGGCTGGGTAAAATTTCTACCAGCTACTCTCTTACCATCAGTTCAGATATTCCAAGCTCTGGAGTTTCTGCAAAAAGGAAAGAAGGGAAGAAAAACCATTGCTGTCTCTACAAAAGTATGGCATAAAATGTCTTGTCTCACAAGCTCCCTGAGGATGAATAATGGGAGGGAGGGAACAAAGTGGGTGAAACAGAGCCTAGGTGAGTCACTAATATACAGACCTACATAGTCAGAAATATTTGCCCAGAAAGTCCCAGAAAGTGCATGCAGGTCTACAAAGCCCCATATAAGGTCTTGACATCAAAAGCCTGCCAGAAGCCTCTCAAAGCACCTGCTTATTGTTCCAGTAGCTTAAGGCCAGCAGTAAGTTGCCCATGATGCCAGCACTCATCAAAAGAAAAGTACTAGTTTCCATTGGGTTGTCCTCATGGCAGGGATGGCACTTTGGTTCTGGGCAGTGGCGGGCAGGCTTGCTCAGGGCAGGTCAGTCACAGCTTTCCACAGTCATTAGTACTCTTAGCCATGAGAGTCATATGGCCTTCATTCTATGGACAAACTGGGAATCATTATACCACAAACAGCCTTCTGAGGTTTCTGTTTGAGAGGACAAGTCTAAATTTCAGTAACACCATTTGTTGGCTTTTGTTACTTCTAAGCAAAAATTGCTATAATTTTGCCTTAGAAACAAGAAGAGAATCCAGGGAAGCACAGCTAGCAGCCAGGACTAATTACCTGTGTAATAGGCTAAACATGAGCCTGCAGTGTGCCAGGCAGCCAAGAGGACCAATGGCATCCTGGCCTGCATCAGGAACAGTGTGGCCAGCAGGAGCAGGGAGGTCGTTCTGCCCCTGTACACTGCACTGGTTAGGCTGCACCTTATGTGGTGGGGTGAGAAAGTTCCCTCCCCACACACAAGGAAAGAAACCACAGCTAGCTCAGTCGGAAAAGCAGATGAAAGCTATATTTACAGGCAGAAATGGAATGCAATGAATATATACACAAATATACAATATACACCTTGAGTCCTGTGTCCAGTTCTGGGCCCCTCAGTTTAGGAAGGATGCTGACTTGCTGGAGCGTGTCCAGAGAAGGGCAACGAAGTTGGTGAGGGGTTTGGAGTACAAGCCCTATGAAGAGAGGCTGAGAGAGCCGGGGTTGCTTAGCCTGGAGAAGAGGAGACTCAGGGGTGACCTTATTGCTCTCTACAACTACCTGAAGGAGGTTGTAGGCAGGCAGAGTTTGGCCTTTTCTCCCAGGCGGCCAGCACCAGAACAAGAGGACACAGTCTCAAGCTGCACCAGGGCAGGTTTAGGCTGGATGTTAGGAAGAAGTTCTATACAGAGAGAGTGATTGCCCATTGGAATGGTCTGCCCATGGAGGTGGTGGAGTCACCATCATTGGAGGTGTTCAGGAGGAGGCTTGATGGGGTGCTTGGTGCCATGGTCTAGTTGTTTAGGTGGGTTGGATTGGTTGATAGGTTGGACACGATGATCTTGAAGGTCTCTTCCAACCTGGTGTATTGTATTGTATTGTATTGTATCACACAGGACAGCATTTGTCTGATACAGATGTGCCTGGGAAAGAGATTATTCATGTGGGGCTACTGAAGAAGATATGTAGCTGCATTTGAATTGGTGTGGTCATAATTTGCAATATTTCATCTGTATCAACATTCTAATCTCTCTGGCAGTGAATTTTCTTCTGCATTGTTTTAAAATGCTCAAATTATGTTTTTTCCAGCAATGTACTTTCTCAAGGGTTTCAAAGAAAAGGTCAGTTACCTGAACTATCTTTGATAGCTTATAGTTTTCCTGTTTCTGAGGCTTAATCCCCAGTGAAATATGAGACAGACTTCTGATTGTGACTAGATTGTCTTAGAATAATACATTAACAATATAATTTAAAAATTACTATACAGTTTTTGTTTGGATTAAAAAGTGAAGAGCTTGCCAGAACTGTAGAGCTCTGAAGCTGAAAAAGGACTTCTTTTGCTGCCTGCTGAAAATCAATGATTGGTAAAAACAAGACATCTTGTGGCTATGAATAGCAAGAATGGAGGCAGACATCTCCATCTTAGAGATATGAGGACACGACTAGTGGCAGCTGAATATGCTGGCAGCTGGAACAAAGCACCAGGAGACACTGATGCTCAGCTGTCACTTGGTCTCTCCAAATCAAGCCCCAGTATCTTTCTGAAAAAACAAATCCTAGAGCCATGGCCCTATGGTGAATCTTGATAGCACGCAGCATATTGGTCAAACTAAATAACCACTGAGGGGGAAGGGAAGGGTTCAGATTGGCGTTAGTCTCTTCTCCCAAGGAACAGGTGACAGGAGAGAGGAAAAGGACTCAAGTAGCACAGAGGGAGGTTCAGGTTGGATGTAGGAAACTATTTCTTCCCCTTGAGGGCTGTCAAGCCCTGGAGCAGGCTGTGCAGGATAGTGATGGAGTCCCATCCCTGAAGGGATTTAAAATCTGTGGAGATGTGGTGCTGGGGGACATGGTTAGGTGGTGACCTCACAGTGCTGGGTTAAGAGTTGGACTCAATGATCTTGAAGGTCTCTTCCAGCCAAAGTAAGACTTAATATCCATTAGTAAACTGCTCAGAGCAGCAAATGAAAGATTGTGCATTCAGTATGAACCACAGGCAGGAATTGAGATAGACAGAAGACGCAAGTTCTTCACCTTCTAGAGGGCAAATCACAGCTCCTTTTATCAATAAGGTGCATGGATTCTTGATTTCACCCCTACATGGTGAAACATTTTTCCCTAGGAAAATTTTATTCTTTCCATGCTCTTTCATTGTTGTTTTAATATGAAACAAAGAACAGGAACAGTGCAAGACTTTCTTTTGTAGCTCATTTTATATCCCATATCTGAAAATGAAATGTAGCATGAAATTTACTTTTTGTCCTAATGTGAAATTGGATCAGGTAAAAGAAATTTCTGTGCTCCTAGCAAGCAGAGCTCCTTAAAATGGCTGAAAAGGCCTCCACTCGGTTTAGAAAAAATAACCATCAGATGAGTACCTCAGCTCACAATGCTTTTATTACCCTCTGATATAAAATGGATGATACTGAATTACAGATGGATCACCGTATCAAACAACAAAATTATGAGACTTTCCTTTTGTACTAATGCATTGTTCAAGTCCTGGCACACACTGCATCATAAAACCCATCAGTCTTTATGCAGCTGCAGCTGAAAGAATGTCTGCCATAAAACATCAGCTTTGTTTGTAACAACCAGAAATATAGTTTTTACTTTAATAACAGTGTTCAGTGGTTCATGTTAATACATAAGAAGTATAGGCTTGGAATGCTTGGATTTATTTTTATTAATTATTCCGCTATTTGAATGAGGCAGTACAGTTCAGAAATCTCTGGGGAGAAAGTCATATTATTACTATTATTCATGCTTAGTCTAGCAGGACAGATCAGCTGCCTGGAAGGTTGTAGCAAAGCAGGGAAGATGAACAAGGGCTCATAGTCTCTTCCCCAGTGGCTTTCCTATGTACTTGTCCCTGCTGTAGGAGCCTGGTGACAGACACAGAAGTTGCCACAGCACTGCCCGGCTGCCCTCACATAGCCACCCTACAGCATTGTGCAGTAGCATACACTCTGCCACAGCCTCCAGGTACAAAACAGCCCCAGGGTGGCAGAGTGTAGCCCCTTCTGTGCCACACGAGATGCTCTTGTGAGAACTTCTGTGAAGATGCTCCTTACAGACCCCATCAAACAAAATTGACTTCATCACATAAAACAGCTCTGAGATCAAACCAGACCTTAGAAATCCTCAGTTAAAGAACATTAATAAATGTAAATTAGTGGAACAAGCAAAATGTGCCTTCTTCCACAGCTCTGTAGTGCTGGCATCCCTGTGTATGGACAAAACAAGCTGTGTCTGAGGGCAGCACTCTCTTGGTTGCCTTGCAAAGTACGTAGAAATACTGCCAAAACAGCATGGTTTGCACAAATAAACAAACAGTCCCAGTTTGTAATTAGTATAAAGCAGAATGATAAAATATAATGAAAAATGAGACCTTCCCCAGGCCATAAATAATTGTTTTTGACACAGTGTTGAAGAGCAATTTGTCTATGTACAAGAACAATGCAGGATGAACAGCAAACTGTGAGAGCTTTCGTAGATCAATACATTAAAATTATCTAGGACAAAATTATACATGGACATGTAGACTCATGTGCATACACAGAGATTTCCCTGCAAAAGTTGCTCTCAAGCTGTCCTCTGAAACCACAACTGTCAAATAACTAAATTTTCAAAGACTCAGGTGCTTGGCTTCACATCTCAGGCATTCCTAATGCGGGAAAGGGATTAGCCACAAGTAACAGCTTAAGCAAGTGCAGGATGAGCTTCCAGACAGCAAAGCTGCTCTTATTTTGAGGAAGACTGTTGCCATGGTTTCTACAAAAATATTCCAGGTAACATTGAACTAGTCACTCATCCTATTTCAGAGATATTCCTCCTGCTAGTGGTGATGGTGCATCAAAAATCCTTGCCCTGGCAATCCAGGCCTTGCAGCTGGAGAGTTTCCAGCCTGTGGCAGACAGCCACAGATCAGGCTCCCTGTGCTCTCCTGTTTTGCAGAGGAGTTGAAGGTGCGCAGGCTAACGTGGCTGGACTGACGCCCACAAGCCCGGGGAATGTCTCAAGGTACAGCCCATCACTGGAGCCTCCAAACTACCGGCTTGCTACTCCAGGGTACAGAGTAACTAGTTCAAACCCTGTGGCTACTTTCTTACCTGCCACATTGGTTCATCAACACCCTGTGTCTCTGCTGTCCCCTAGAAAGACCCAGTGGACCCCAAGGACCTACCCAGATCCCCAAAGCAAGGTTTTCCATGATGAAACCTCACTGAGAAGGGTCTGAGCCCAACAGTATCCATCCAAGTGCCCAAACTACCAGCTATGGTCCCTCCTAGAGCAAAACTCTGTGAGCACCACTTTGAAAGGATAATTAAAAGCTCCTAAGTATGGAGAGGGGGTGAATGTGGCTACATACAGAAGTATGGTCAGAGCTCCCATCCACCAGGATTAGCTCAGTGACTAACATTAAATAATATTACTACAAAATATAGACATTTACTGCTAAAACAATCCAATTTTTAAATGTAATGGCATACAATGAAAGCCATTTGTCTGCAGTATGAATGAATGCAGACTAGAGCAGGCACACTTTGAGAAAGATACAGCTGGACAGTCCCTGCAAGGGCATGAAACATCCTGAAGCACTTAGCTGTGGAAACCATGGGCAAGGAGCTGTGGATTTTTTCTCTTGAAATACAATATAGATAAACTAAACACCAGGAAGAAGAATTGTTAAGGCCAAGAAATGTGTTTGGTAGTACAGCAAAAGGTATAAAATGCCATTAATACTGGCAGTATATGTATCAATATATATGTCAGTATCAGGCTGGGAGTGGAAGTTTCCAGACATCAGAGACTGTGGATCAGCTTCCTGGTCTGGACAGTGGGCAAGACTGAATGTTGAAGTAGATCTTGGCAGACATATGAGTGGGAAAACGGAAAGTGATAGACAAGAATAGTGGGAGACTAGACGTGGTGATTCAGGAAGCTTGATTTCTATTTTCATAACTGCAAGCAGAAAAGGTTTGGTCTGAAATGTGTAGGTTTTTCATGGTGCTGATGCCAGGTAGCATTGATGAAGAGTGCCTTTACCCTTGCCATCTCTGTAAGAGGTTCATTCCCATCATCACTAATGACCCAGACTGGTTTCACCACTTTCTGTTATTGTCACCTGATCTGTAGTCACACAAAACTAATAGGATCTGATAATCAAAAAGGCTCAAATTTAAGCAAAAATATTTCTGGAGTAAAACATACTTCTGCAGCTACATTTTTCCCCTGGAAGACCTATTACAGAATGGCCCATGCCTGACTGACTGAAGTACCACTGTATTAATGAGGATTCTGTAAAAATCTATATAAAATGTGTGCAGTCTTGATAGACACATGTACATAGAAGGGAGGAGTCAAGTTAACACCATGCATTAGAGCTTCTGCAGAGGGCTACTGTAAATTGCTTTATGTGGTGCCTTCCAAAGTTTATTCTCTGCTGTAAATCTAAATGTGATGAAGGAAATAACAGTCTCTTTTCAGATCACTGGGGAAAAGATCATTTAATGTCATTAATATTAAGTAAGAATGAATTACAAGTCCACTGTCTCTTGTAAAAACTGAACGAACTCTGTTGACTTTTGCAGCCCTTAGGCCTCAACAGCGCCATCCTCACAGCCTGGTTTGGCCTGGAACTGGGGTCTGTATTTTTTTCCTAAGTGGACAATGAGACCAGCAAAACCTTAGTGTTTATAGTGAGTGAGAAACCTGATGTTCAGACAGTGTTTCTAGGGCAGATAAGCATAAACAGACGAGCATGTGACTTTGTGCATGACTTGTAAATGAAAGAATAAACAGCCATGGACACTAGGTGATTTTTGAAGAACGAATGAGGAACACTGGGTTGCATGCACTATCTGGATATTTCTTCACAGTGTGACTGTTGCATGCTCTGAATAGAAAGACTGAATTACATCTTAAGGGTTGCAAGCATACTTGTCTTAGCCTATATGTAATGAAAGGCTATGCTCAAAGGGTGAGAAAATTATTCTTCTTTTAGGGACTGAATGTGCAGGATTCCTGTAAACTGGGAAGAACGGGAAAAATACTCCTAACATTTCATACTGATTCAATTTTGTTTATGGACAATGACAAAGCTGTCCTGAAAAACCTCACCCAGCACAGTGAGTTCTGCTGGTTTAAGGTATAAGAGCCCCATGCATATGTGGAAGCAACTGCATGCCCCTGCAGAAGACACTGGTGTTACAGTTACATGAGCTTCTCTTTTAGACAGGTAGCAGATTTTGAAATGTGTGGTGCTTAACAATCCTCGCTCCCAATTTCTACGGAGAATCTACTTGTAAAAAGCCCATAAACAATGTGTCAGTTTCTCATGGATAGCTTTAGAGATGGTCCAATGCACATCTAGGAAAATTTTCTCACAGCCAAGCTTTTTTTCCTCCTTCTACCGTACACAAATATATCCAAATGACTGATTTGGAGCGTTAAGGGTTAAACTGGATTACAAGCTGATGATACCACACGTGAAGCTTTACAGCTTTTCTGCATGCAGACGAGGACTCTTCCATAATGATCAAAGCATATGCAACAGCCACAAGCGTAACACAAAAATGGGCATAGTGGTTTGCAGTTTTAGGTTCTGTAGTCTAGGTCAGATTTGTCTCTCACTCTGAGATGGTTTGTGTACAAAATTTTCTGAAGAGAAATTCAAACAGTGAGTGCAGAAAGGTAGAAAAAGAAAGAGCTTGCCTTTTTAGGACAGGGCACGCTTTCAGATAATGTCATATCATGTTGGCAGCTCTCTGAAAACCCAGTAATTGCTCCAGTGTGCATACCATACTGTCAAAATTACTTTTTGTTGTTGTTGTTGAAACTGACAGCTTTTTCCATCCAGTGGCATTTGCCTGCACTTTAAAACAGAAGAAGACAGCTGGAACTTGGGGTTTTTCTATCCCTAAAACCTGAGCTTCAACAGCTAGTGCTGCAAGTGCTTCACCCATCAGGTCCTATGACTTGCTATGGGAGCAGAGATCAGCTCCACAATGATGTCTTAGGCAAAGTCAACACACTGGTAATAGTCAGAGAGACACTGCACAGCTAAACAGGCAGGTGTGGGTTTGGGTTTTTTGGTTGGTTGGTTAATTTTTTCTCTCCTCCCCCCTCCCCCAACAGTTCCCACTCTGTGAATAATGTATTTTGAGCCCAACTGATACATTAATTTTTTCAAAGAAAAACTTTATTTTAAACAAATAAAAAAATCTCAATTGTAATAGAACATTGTGGTTTCATGTGTGAATGCTGGGAAAAAATGCAAAGCAGATGTGTACAGGAGGGTAATTTGAGTCACAAAAATGCACCTTTTGCAAAAACTCACTTACAAGGCAGCATCTCTTGCTTTCCAGAGGTATTTCAGGGCAATGGACAGTCATACTCAGTACATACAGGAGTGTCAAGCCGGACGGACTGTCATGATCACAAGATGCCAGGCAGAGAGTGTCAAGTGCAGTAGGAAATCCACTCATCTGCCAGGACATACAACAGGACCCAGAGCATCCTCCTCAAATTCTGTAAAAAAACCCAGGATCCATCCACAGGAAGAGAACAGGAGAGATCAGGGACATCACTCACATCGCTGGTTCTCCAGTAGCAAGTTGATGTGCTATTGCAAAAACCTAGGAAAAATAATCCTAGATGGACCAACAAAGCAGACCAGGATTATGCTACCAGAGCAGACATGAGAAGTTCTCAGTTGTCCCTAAAGTCTAGACTGAGTACTGGAGATGGGTTCAAGCAGAGCAGAGGTGTGCACTGAGATTCCATTGAGGCGAATGCCCCAGCAGCAATGGTACACAGTGCCACCACCCTGGTTCACTAGTCACCAGTGCTATGGAGGCCAGGGAGATACACCCTTCCTGGGACCCCATACAGATGAAACACAAGGTACCAGAAATACAAGCATGATGTCAGCAGAGGAGTTCAGAATGTCTTCAAAAACCCTTTGGCTTTGATTTTTTGCACCCAAGGTCTCATAGCACAAACCTCATCACTTTCTCTAAGGATTCCTCCACCTATTCTGTTCCTTGTTTGGGGCCATGAAGACCCATCTTAAAATAAACCTATGTCCCCCATTTCCCTGACTGAATGAGCTCTTTAGAACTTGCCTCTTCAGATACTGAAAAACTGTCTTCTAATTTGCAGTGTAAATTTATTCATGATCAATATGTATCTGTTTGATTCTGAGCTAGTATTATCCTTCAATTAAAAAAGCTCTTTCCTCTCCTCAGCAGTTACAAGCTGACATATTTATTGAGAGATACTACATTCCCTCTAACCTTTGTTCAACCTGGCTAAATGAGCTAAGATCATCAAAGGGAATATAGTAATTATTTTTAATACAATTACCAGTTCTACTAACAGGAAAGAACAGAGACTACAAAGTCAGGGGGGCTTTAGTAGTAGCAACTAAAACAAGAAGATACCTGTCTTAGCGGTTTTAGCTGGAAACAATCATTAATTTCCCTAACACACATTTCCCCATGAGACACAGCAATACACAGGTCTCCTGCTAAAGATAAGCATAATTCACTTTACCTTCCACAGTACCAAACCCACCCACCACCCAGCCAGCTGCCAGCTGGAGCAGCTCTTTGCACATCTTCTGGTCTTTGCCAGCATGGGTCTCAGGAGGTCCCTCCAGCTGAAGCACAGGCAGCAAGTGCATTAGAGGTAGGAAGCTGGCTGTACTGAAGGGTGATCATTTCACAGCTTATTACTGAATTTGTTTTCCACCATCAGACTGCCAGATACACTTTCCAAACAAGATTTTTTTTTTCATCCTGTTTGTTTGTTTGTTTTAGGGAAGAAAAATCCCTTATTTTCTTTAACAAAGATGTGTTTTTAAGATATTTATGGGTTTATTTTGATGTGTCAGAGGTTGAATGGCAAGTAAATGAACTGAGGAAATTTGCCCCACATTGGGAAAGAACACTGCCATTAAACCAGGGGCACTCAATATGCCAAAAAAATCCATCTCTGAAAAGGAATAGCAGTAAAAAGGTCTGCAGTTTTAATGACAGTCTTCTCCAAGAAGTCAGTAGCTGAACAGACACCAAGCTGTGGTTAGAGTGCTGGACTGTTCACCCATGCTTGGTAAAAGAGGCCACAGAAGGACACCCTCAAGTTACTTGTCACCTTGCCTGAATTAGAGCCCTGCCAAGGTGAGGGACAGTTCATTAATACAAACCTACTCCAGTAAGAATTAATCAGCTGTTCAAACCTCTATCCACTCTGACTATCCACTCTGACTCACTGTGCTTAAATCCTGGTGACTCTAAGTATCCAGGAATTGTAAATATCTATGCAGATAGGTAAATATCTATGCAGATAGTTAAATACCTATGTAGACAAAGGTAGATACGTGCATCTGTATAAAAGATGCTTTCATAAGTGCTAGAGGAAACTGCTTCCATTTGCATAGAGGAAGAAATATGTTCTTGCCCTTCAGTCTCATAAAACTTGTAAAAACTGTAGATGATTCCTCTTCTTTGTCTGTGGTTCATTTTCCCTGAAGCATTACATTTAAATCCAATGTCAAGACATTCATGGAAGACAAGTGTTGCAGGGAAGAAAACAAAAACAAAAAGAAGAAGAAAGAGAGCAAAAAAAGTTTCATTATACTGTGTGATGGATGAAGATACAAAAGTCACCATATGGCTGGAAGGTGCTGTGCAGCTAAGTGGAGATGGCTTATTTGCAGCCCAAATTGCACCACTGTGCCCAGGGAGGGGCCACCCCCAGGCAGTTTGTGTTAGAGCTACCTGGGGCAGCACTCTAAGGCAGGGCTTTGTTCATTTATGCTGTGGCATATGTCTCTGCAGCTTTTGCCTTACCGGATTAATCCTGCCTCCTACCTTGCCCACAAAGCATGCACAAGAAAGAGAAAAACACAACTCCTTGGAGGAAGAAAAGGAGAGAGGCAGAGAGGACACTATTCAGTAAAGCCATTATCACAGTGAGGAGCTGGGCTCCCAGACGTGTTGACTGTGTAAGCAATAACTGGTAACAGGGTATAACCTGGACACAAGTTTGAAGACAATATGACTAAATGAAGCTAGCCCTTATGTTCTGTTAAAATCACAGTTTAATTTCACAGACATTTTCAGAGGTCTCCAACATGAGAAAAAGCAGAGGAAATTTATGAAACATGTGAATGGTAAGTGAACAATGAGCTAACAAATGAAGAACAGAAATTATTTTCCAAAAGTGCATAACTCTTTCCTTTCTTTTGCCTTATTCTACTGTTTGTTTTGAAAGATAGTTTGCATTTCTGGGATTTTAAACATGGACTCAGGTTTCATTAGCACATGTAGCTTCAGCCACTGCACACTGCTAGGCCTCTAGGTCCTCAGCATGGCCTCACACATGGCAGCCTGCCATAGTGGAAGCAGACCGGAGACAAGGGGCCAAAGTCTTCTGGACACAGGACATGAACATGAGTATGTGCAAAGAGGTACGCCTGCACCATTTACTGTTTGCCTAAGGCTGATTTTCCTTCCCTTCCCCTCCTGCTAAACAAGAGCCCAATAGGAGTGTGAAAGGACAACCATGATCTTGTGGGTGGAAGATCTTACACTTCAATACAGCTGCTAAATCCCTGAGAAAATACCCTGGAACAGGAAAAGGGTCTGCCTTTTCTTCAACCACAAAGAGTTTTTTCCCTGTTTCCTTACAACAAAGGAACAGTCTACTGATGATGCCAAGAAAAATGTTGATATATAACTTAAAGAAAACAGCCTACAACCCCACATTATTCAAAGCCAATTTCTGTGAAAAGCAGTTTTCATGAGCAGCCAGCTTAGGCAATAAATGGATGATTTAAAACATCTGTTTGTGGTTTTCTCCTAAGAAATGACAGATTAGTCCAGAGAACACTGTAATTTAGACATGTTAAAACAGGCTCTTAAAAAAATACATTTTTTTTAAAATCAAACCTTTTCTTACTACACATTAATGGTACCCATTCCTTCAGTGAAGAATTCTTTCAACAGTACCACACACTGTGGGGAAACTGCAATATATGAATCTATTTTCAAAGCAGGTGATTTAAAAGCAGTATTACAGTAAGGCAGAGAAAAACAGCTAAATATCTTTCCTCTAAAGGACCTGAGGTCAATTTTCCTTACTGTCAACATTTATTTTCTTGAGAGAGATTTTATTCTCTTTACATTGGATAAGCTTTTAAGTAGAATAGTCTGACTTTTGCAGCTGATGCTGCTCTGGAAGGCTTTCTGACCCCTTACTCCTGTTTCTTTAGGTCTCCTGCAGCAAGCACCCTCCCACACCACTTGAACATGAACATGCCTGTGAGGTCTGTGTGCAAGAGAGACAACTGCCCTCAGAGCTGCCTCTAGCTAGAGGCCCATCATAGCCATTCTCCAGAGGGAAAGGAGGACTGATCCATAGAGCATTTAATTTTCACTCAAAGGCAGTGTGAAGGAGCTTAAGATATAGAAAGAATGCCAAAGTATATCACAGGCTGGGTGAGGTGGGAAAGGAACCTTTGGAAGTCATCTTGCCCAATCCCCTTCTTAAGCAGGTCACTCAGAGTAGATTGCTCAGAGCACCACTGAGTCAGGTTTTGACCCTCTCCAAGGATGGAGACTGCACAGCCTCTCTGGGGTGCCCAAGGCATCTGGCATGACTTAATAGGCCTGATGTCATCATCAGAAGTATTTCAGTTTCAGCTTTTCCAGCGTGGCAACATGAAATGTAGCTGCTTATAGCATTACTATAAAAGTCAGTTTCTACCAAATTTAGATGTGTCCAATCAAATATATTTTCCACTAAATTAAGACAAGAATCATAAAATCACTTAGGTTGGAAATAGCCCTCAAGACCAAATGTAAGAGATGTGGAAGAAAGAATAAAAAGAACTAGACAGTGTCTGTTGCTTTGTGCAATCCATAAATTGTCCTGCATGAAAATACTTCCAGCAGCAGACACCTTCTCTGCCCCTGACAGGCACTGGGGTGTGCAGGCATGCACAGGCTCTATGGTACCCAAGCACATCATCATGACCTGTTGATATCCTGCATGTAGGTTTATTAGCACAAGCAGACTACCCACACCCCATCTTGCCTTTTGCTTAGACATATCCTTTTCAAATGTGAATCCCTCTGGTATACAGTGAAGTAATTCACAATGAGACATGAACACCTGAAAAGACTCTGTGTGGTACCAACCAGGAAGCTGCACAGTGCCGTTCTACCCAGGGGACAAGCAGGAACACTCGAGCACCGTCTCATCCTATTGCCCTCACTGGCACTGTGCTGGGTGGCTGCAGCCTCATTGACCACCCCAGAAAGCCTGCATCTGCAGCAGACCAAAGCGTGTTGGCTTCCCTGCAGCACTCAGACATCCCTTTGGAGCAGTGTTCAGGTTATTGTTTTCATTATCCTTACCTTGTATTATCTGCCACCATTTTGCTTAGAATCCCCCTTTGGTGTTTGTGTTATTGACTTATAACACTCTGAATGCCTAGGATTCATCTGTAAGCAGCCCTAGGTGAACACCAGAGAACACAACCTTCTGTGTTTCAATACTAACTGGCACATCTTTGTCACAGCTGATGGATGTGTAGGAGTGTGTGACTCCTGATTTAGAGAACTAAAGTTGCTAATGTCTTGGTCTAAGTTAATAGAAGGATCTTTCTTCTTCTACTCAATGTGGAGGACAGGTACTTTCTCTGAGAAATGTGCAAGGACTTCTAAACCTGACAAAATGATGACTGGAAGCTGGCCAGCATGATGCCCATGATGGCCACACTGTTCCTGATACAGGCCAGGATGCCATTGGCCTCTTGGCTGCCTGGGCACACTGCAGGCTCATGTTCAGCCTACCATCGACCAATACCCCCAGGTGCCTCTCTGCCTGGCTGCTCTCCAGCCACTCTGACCCCAGCCTGTAGCACTGCATGGGATTGCTGTGGCCAATGTGTGGAACCCAGCACTTGGATGTGTTCAATCTCATGTCGTTGGACTCTGCCCATCTGTCCAGCCTGTTGAGGTCCCTCTGCAAAGCTTCTCTACCCTCCAGCAGATCAACACCTGCCCCCAGCTTGGTGTCGTCTGCAAATTTACTGATGGTGGACTCAACGCCCTCATCCAGATCATCAATGAAGATATTAAAGAGATGTTGACTTGCTGGAACATGTCCAGAGAAGGGCAACAAGGTTGATGAGGGGTTTGGAACACAAGCCCTATGAGGAGAGGCTGAGGGAGCTGGGGTTGCTTAGCCTGAAGAAGAGGAGACTGAGGGGTGACCTTATAGCTCTCTACAACTACCTGAAGGGAGGTTGTAGGCAGGCACAGGTTGGTCTCTTCTCCCAGGCGGCCAGTACCAGAACAAGAGGACACAGTCTCAGGCTGCACCAGGGCAGGTTTAGACTGGATGTTAGGAAGAAGTTCTATGCAGAGAGAATGATTGCCCATTGGAATGGTCTGACCAGGGAGGTGGTGGAGTCACCTTCATTGGAGGTGTTCAGGAGGAGACTTGATGGGGTGCTTGGTTCCATGATCTAGTTGTTTGGGTGGGTTGGATTGGTTGATAGGTTGGACGCAATGATCTTGAAGGTTCATTGGAGGTGTTCAAGAAGAGGCTTGATGGGGTGCTTGGTGCCACGGTTTAGTTGTTTAGTTGTTTAGGTGGGTTGTATTGTATTGTATTGTATTGTATTGTATTGTATTGTATTTAGGTGGGTTGGATTGGTTGATGGGTTGGACGTGATGATCTTGAAGGTCTCTTCCAACCTGGTGTATTGTATTGTATTGTATTGTATTGTATTGTATTATATTGTCTCTTCCAGCCTGGTTTATTGTATTGAATTATTGTATGAGCTCTCACTTGCAGCCTGGAAAGCCAATCAGATCCTGGGCTGCATCAAGAGAAGTGTGTCCAGCAGGTCAAGGGAGGTGATTCTCTCCCTCTACTCAGCTCTGCTGAGACCCCACCTGGAGTACTGTGTCCAGTTCTGGAGCCCCTATTACAAGAGGGATCTGGAGGTGCTGGAGCGTGTCCAGAGAAGGGCCACGAGGATGATAGAATAGAATAGAATAGAACAGAATAGAATAGAATAGACCAGGTTGGAAGAGACCTTCAAGATCATTGTTGTCCAACCTATCATCCAACACCACCTAATCAACTAACCCATGCAGCCAAGCACCCTATCAAGTCTCCTCCTGAATACCTCCAGTGATGGTGACTCCACCACCTCCTCAGGCAGCCCATTCCAATGGGCAGAGGGCTGATCAGAGGGCTGGAGCACCTCTCCTATGAGGACAGAGTGAAAGAGTTGGGGCTGTTCAGTCTGGAGAAGAGAAGGCTCTGAGGTGACCTAATTGTGGCCTTCCAGTATCTGAAGTGGGCCTACAAGAAGGCTGGGGAGGGACTTACCAGGATACCAGGTAGTGATAGGACTAGGGGGAAATGGAATGAAGCTGGAGGTGGGGAGATTCAGGCTGGACGTGAGGAGGAAGTTCTTCACCATGAGAGTGCTGAAGCCCTGGAATGGGTTGTCCAGGGAGGTGGTTGAGACCCTGTCTCTGGAGGTGTTTAAGATGAGGCTGGATGAGGCTCTGTCCAGCCTGATCTAGTGCAGGGTGTCTCTGACCATGGGAGGGGGTTTGGAACTAGATGATCCTTGTAGTCCCTTCCAACCCTAACTGATACTATGATACTATGATATTAAAGAGGGTGGGGGCCAGCACTGATCCTTGGGAGACACCACTAGTGACTGGCTGCCAGCTGGATGTGGCACCATTCACCATCACTCTCTGGGCTCGGCCCCACAACCAGGTCCTAACCCATTGCAGAGTGCTGCTGTCCAAGTCACGAGCTGACAGCTTGGCCAGCAGTTTGCTGTGGGGGATGGTGTCAAAGGCCTTGCTGAAGTCCAGGTAGACTACATCCACAGGCCTCCCCACATCCACCAGGTGGGTCACCTGATCATACAAGGAGATCAGGTTGGTCAGGCAGGACCTGCCCTTCCTAAATCCATGCTGGCTAGGCCTGATCCCTTGGCCATCCTGTAAGTCCTGTGTGATTGCACCCAAGATGACCTGTTCCAGAATCTTGCCTGGTACTGAGGTCAGGCTGACAGACCTGGAATTTCCAGGCTCATCCAACTGACCCTTCTTGTGGATGGGCACCATGTTGGCCAGCTTCCAGTCTTCTGGGACCTCTCCAGTGAGCCAGGAATGCTGAAAAATGAGGGAGAGTGGCTTGGCCAGCTCATTTGCCAGCTCTCTCAGCACCCTAGGATGGATCCCATCCAGTCCCATGGACTTGTGGGGATCCAAGCAGCTGAGGAGATCTGTAACTATCCCTTCCTCCTGGAATACAGGGAAACTATGCAGCTCCCTGGCTCCTTCTGCCAGCTCTGCAGGCCAGCTGTCTGGAAGATGTTGTGTCCTGCTTGTAAAAATTGAGGCAAAGAAGGTGATAAGTACCTCTGCCTTTTCCTCATCTTTTGGTATTACATTTCCCTCCGTGCCCACCAAGGAGTGGAGGTTGTCCTTGCCCCTCCTCTTGCTATTAATATATTTGTTGAAGGATTTTTTGTTGTCCTTCACAGCAGAGGCCAGTCTAAGCTCTAAATGGGCTTTTGCCTCTCTAATTTTCTTCCTACAAGACCTAGCAACATCCTTAAACATTTCATGGGTAACTTCTCCTTCCTTCCAAAGATGATACACCCTCTTTTTTTCCCCTTAATTCATTCAGAAGTTCATTGCCCATCCAGGCTGGCCGTCTGCCCCGGCGGTTCATCTGTCACACTGGCACAGCCTGTTCCTGCACCTTCAAGAGTTCTTTCTTGAAGCAGGTCCAGCTCTCCTGGACCCCTTTGTTTTTAAGGGCTGTTTCCCAAGGTACCTTCTGTGCTAGTTCCTTGAGTAACCTGAAGTCCGCCCTCCGGAAGTCCAGAGTGGAGGTTTTGTTGCTGCCCCTCTTAGCTTGACTGAGTACTGAAAATTCGACTATGCCATTGTCGCTGGACCCTAGACACCCTCCGACCATAATCTTTTGTTCTCCTTTTTACACCCAACTGTGAATGTTTATACTTCTTCACTCTTCTGCTCAAACTCTGCAGCTAACTTCTAAAGGCATAGCCTAAACCTGTCACAGTTCTTCACCATGATGGTGGTGAGACACTGGAACAGGTTGCCCAGGGAGGTAGTAGAAGCCTCATCCCTGGAGGTTTTCAGGCCAGGCTGGCTGTGGCTCTGAGCAACCTGATCTAGTGCGAGGTGTCCCTGCCCATGGCATGGGGGTGGAACTGGATGATCCTTGACGTCCCTTCCAACCCTAACAATTCTATGATTCTATAATTCTACGATTCTATAATTCTATAAGTTGTAGAAGAAACTGGAGTTCAGGCAATGATATCAACCCCTTTGGGTGACCAAAAGCCATCCATGATGTTTAAACTTGATTTCAGAGTGCTCAGCTAGGACCTCAACCCCTGAACACATCACTTTCAAAAAGGTTATACTGAGCAGGATGCACATTTGCAAAACATCAGTGTCACAGGAGGGCGAGGGGCCAGCGGCCAGTGGAGAGCCTGAGGAGTATGGCTACCTCATCCCCCCTGCACAGTGTCCAGCACAGGCTGTCTGCCTTGAAAAGCTGTCTGCCTTTCTGTCCAAGATTGAGCTGTGCTTTTCAGCTCCAAAACACCAACTACCAAATAGTTACTTTAAAATAGCCAAAAGGCTGGAGTTTTGTCAATGTGGAATGAAATTTTTAAAAGCATTTTTCCCCCTGCCTTTTGGGAGTTGATCAAAGTCTCTTCAGCGCTGGGAAGGCAGAACTTCAGCAATTTTTTTTCCTGGAAATGTCTGCAACTATTTGCTACCAATCTTTGCCCTCTGGTTTGCCTGTGGAGGAAGATTCCAAGAAGGCACCAGAAATCTGTCTAGGGAGAGGGCAGCTCAAGAGTTGTGCCTATTCAGCCTGTGAGAACAAAACTTTCAAGAGAATACCTATAAGCTGCCTATTTTATTTTGCAAATATATTGAAAATAAATGTTTCAGCTGCACCAAGAAGGAACACTTTGGTATTTTTTTATTCTTATGTGGCTTTTCATTCTGAAGTGTTTTATTTTGTATTGCACTTCACTGAAAATATAAATCTACTTCATTGATCCAAAATGTTCTGAATGGTTGATTCTAGATTAATCGTGTTGTGTCATCTCTGCCCCATTTAATAGAGGAAACTTTGATGTTTTGGACTCTTTTTTTTTTGTTTTCCCTATTTTCCTATGAAAACAAATAGCAACATTTTGGACCTTTCCCAGTAAAAGGAATATTGAATTTCAACCAAATCTTGTTGAAAACCCCAGCTGTTATATTCACAGGGATATGGATTGCATAGCTTCATCTCCATATTTACAAGCAATTATTTCTTTATTCCATTTTTTGCTGGTCTTAATAAAGTTTTTGTGAGCTAGAGGTAGAGGCTGGGGAAGAGTCGAGTTTGTTGCTTCTTAATGGTACAGGTGTGAAACATTACCTACATCCCTATTTACAGCTAACAGTAAGATAATACACCCAAGAGACAAATCATAGGCTCTTTTAAAGTATGTTAGCTCAGAAACACAGCACCCCACAGCATTCAGCAGACAACAAAGGTTTGCAGAGGCTTTTGTTGAGTTTATTGTTGGAGAGTAAAGATGATATGAATGGACACAGGACTATAAATAATATAATTTCATGAAAGGGCACCAAGAGAACAAATTGAAACTGACATCTTTGCAGCATGACCACAGAATCAAATAGGGATGAAGTCCTAAAGAGAGTGATGGAGGAGGGTCCTGGACCAGCTGCTCTGGAAGAACAGTGGGAGGGTGCTCAACTGCTTCAGTGACCCTTTTCCAAAATGTGTCTGAAAACACATTTGTTCACCCTCAATACTTATTCCCAGGCTTTTATCAGAGATGCGGCTTCCCTGGGGAATATTTCTTTGTTTCTGAAGAGTGTGCTGGAGAGGCATGAGACTCCAATAACATCTTCATAGAAAAGCTCAGGAAATGTGGCATAGACAATTGGTCCATGAGGTGGATTGCAAATTGGCTCGAGAACAGAGTTCAGAGGATTGTCATCAGTGGCACAGAGTCAGCTTGGAGGCCTGTGGCCAGTGATGTTCCCCAAGGATCAGTGCTGGGTCCAGTTTTGTTCAATATCTTTATCAATGACCTCAATGAGGGGATTGAGAGTGACCTCAATGAGGGGATTGAGAGTACCCTCAGCAGGTTTGCTGATGATAAAAAAATGAGTCAGGGGGAGAGGGAGTTGTTGGCTGACACACTGTCAGGCTGTGCAGCCATCCCATGAGCCCTGGGCAGGCTGGAGAGCTGGGTGCAGGAAAACTTCATGAAGTGCAATAAGGACAAGTGCAGGGTCCTGCATCTGGGGAGGAATAACACCAAGCACCAGTACAGGTTAGGGGTTGCCCTGTTGGAAAGCAGCTCTACAGAGAAAGACCTTGGAGTGCTGGTAGACAGCAAGTTCTCCATGGGATGAAAATGTGCCCCTGCGGCCAAGAGAGCCAATGGTATACTGGGGTGCATCAAGAACCGTGTGTCCAGCAGGTCTAGGGAAGTTCTTCTCCCCCTCTACTCTGCCCTGGTGAGACCACACCTGGAATACTGCTCCCTAGTTCAAGAGAGACAGGAACCTGCTGGAGATAATCCAACAGAGAGCCATAAGGATGATTAGGGAACTTGATCATTTTCCCTATGAAGAGAGATTGAGAGACCTGGGGCTGTGAAACCAGCAGCCCAGCTGAAGTGCATGTACATTAATGCACGCGGCATGGGTAACAAGAGGAGCTGGAAGCCTTGGTACAGCAGGGAAGTTATGATGTAGTTGCCATCACAGAAATGTAGTGGGATGACTCACAGGACTGGAGCACTGTAATAGATGGCCCAGCCAGCATGGATTTAGGAAGGGCAGGTCCTGCCTCTCCAACCTGATCTCCTTCTATGATCAGGTGACCCGCCTGGTGGATGTGAGCAAGGCCGTGGATGTAGTCTACCTGGACTCCAGCAAGGCCTGAGACACCATCCCCCACAGCAAACTCCTGGCCAAGCTGGCAGCCCCTGGCTTGGACAGCAGCACTCTGGGCTGGGTTAGGAACTGGGCTGGAGAGCCGAGCCCAGAGAGTGGTGGTGAATGGTGCCACATCCAGCTGGCGGCCAGTCACTAGTGGTGTCCCCAAGGATCAGTGCTGGGCCCCCATCCTGTTTAATATCTTCATTGATGATTTGCATGAGGGGATTGAGTCCATCATGAGTAAATTTGCAGATGACACCAAGTTGGGGGCAGGTGTTGATCTGCTAGAGGGTAGAAGGGCTCTGCAGAGGGACCTTGACAGGCTGGACAGATGGGCAGAGTCCAACATGATGACTTTTAACAAGGCCATGTGCCGGGTGCTGCACTTTGGCCACAACAACCCTGTGCAGTGCTACAGGCAGGGGTCGGAGTGGCTGGAGAGCAGCCAAACAGAAAGGGACCTGGGGGTGCTGATTTACAGCCAGCTGAACATGATCCAGCAGTGTGCCCAGGTGGCCAAGAAGGCCAATGGCATCCTGGCCTGCATCAAGAATAGTGTGGCCAGCAGGAGCAGGGAAGTCATTGTGCCCCTGGACTCAGCACTGGTTACGCCACATCTTGAGTACTGTGTCCAGTTCTGGGACCCTAAATTTTAAGGACATTGAGACTCTTGAACCTGTCCAGAGAAGGCCAACGAGGCTGGTGAGAGGCTTGAGCACAAGCCCTATGAGGAGAGGCTGAGGGAGCTGGGGTTGTTTAGCCTGGAGAAGAGGAGGCTCAGAGGAGGCCTTATTGCTCTGTACAGCTACCTGAAGGGAGGTTGTAGCCAGGAGGGGGCTGGTCTCTTTTCCCAGGCAACCAGCACCAGAACAAGAGGACACAGTCTCAAGCTGTGCCAGAGGAAGTTTAGGCTGGAGGTGAGGAGAAAGTTCTTCACAGAGAGAGTTGTTATCCATTAGAATGGGCTGCCCAGGAAGGTGGTGGAGTTACCATCCCTGGAGGTGTTCAAGAGGAGATTGGACATGGCACTTGGTGCCATGGTTTAGTAGTCATGAGGTCTTGGGTGACAGGTTGGACTTGATGACCTTTGAGGACTCTTCCAACCCTATTGATTGTATGATTCTATGAATACACAGATGATCAAACCTACATGAAGCTTATTATGAGCTGAAGCAAAGTGAGAGGATGAACTTTTATACTTTTTTGGTACCAGGAAAACTACCACCACTGGCCAAAAATTTCCTTTAAAACAAGTTTCACAAGACCTCCAGCCATAGGCGTGGGCAATGAATAATCTGCTCTCTTGGTCTTGGGAGTGTGGGAACCAGTCCTTTCCACCTGAATTTTAAAATGATCTGGTTCTCCTGTGTATTTTCACATTGTGCTTTGTTTTTTATAGTACCATGATCATCTGGGGACTACCCAGAGCCTTATTAAAAGACTTGACTGAGCACACACAGATAATCCTTGCCCCAAACCCTGGCTGCCCAGCAGATCCCTCCCCCTCCAAGCTCAGCTGTTTCAAGTGTTGGCCTTGAGCCCTCATCAGTACCCCCAGCCCTGGCACCACACACATTCCCCATTTCATAATCAGAAATAATTACTTTCACATGTCCAAAAATAATCTGTCAGAAGTTATTCACACCTCCACTACTGAAACCAGGTTTTGCCTTGCCAGCACTCCAGGTACTTTGTCAGCTCTAGTGTTGTCTAAAATACTAATAGGCGAACTCTATGTTCTTTGGTTATCTAAAAAGCTCTGAAGTTGAAAATTTGCCTGCTGCCTCACTCTTCCCTCATTTAAAGTGACTAACAGCAAAACACAGGACTTTCAGGCACTATGGCCTCTAACATGATGAGCAGTGTCTTTTCCAGGACTGGTAGCAAGACAGTGACCTGGCCAAAGAGATTTCAATATATCCTTGAACCAAAACCACTTAGCATCATTTCAATGTGTTTGACTGAGAATCCCGAGACTATCCTGTCATCATCTGTGGAAGAAAAGGTACCCCAAAAAAATTAAATCTCTTTTTCCAAGGGAAAAATTGAACTTACTTTTTCCTTACATAGGCCAAAATGGTAAAAGCCAAATATTGTGTTTGCCTATGACTGAGAGGGAAGAAAAAACACGGGAGAACAGCACGGGAGAAACAATTTTGCCTGTGCTCTTTGGAGTTTGGTGGTGGTGGTTTTGTTGGGGTTTTTTTTTTGTTGGGTTGGTTGTTTGTGGGGTTTTGTGTGTGTGTTTTGTTTTGTTTTGCTTTGCTTTTTTTGTTTGCTTATAACAGGCTTAACAAGTATCTCTGCAATCCTGTTCTGAACCACTCGAACAGACGAACCCCCTGCTCGGAAAAAATGTCTTTGCCACAGCTCAGTTGAGTACATACCTCCAATGCTTTTTGATGCCTTAGAAAAATCACAATGGCAACAAAATCAGCATGAAGGTGCTGGTGGAAGTCTGGCCCCCTGCCACAGAGACCCTGACAACCAGGAGCAGCAGCAAACCAGAAGACCCATACCCTCTCAGTAAACCATAGTTTGGAGAGGGAACAGTGCTCATTTTAGCCACCAGTTAAACTCACCTAAGAGCACATAACAGCTTTCCTCCTCTGCTGTCTTGGGCTTTTTTGGCAGAAACCAGCTAAGAGCTGACCTTTTCTCACCTGTCCATTTGGATACCCACCTCTGTGGGTGAGGATGTGTTAATGTTAAGTGCATAATTTCCATCTGTCTTTGCAGTCATCCCATTTTTCATCCAGGTGATTGCACAGTGCCTGGGTATCAACCTCCTCCTCCTGTGCCAATACAGTAAGCAGTGAAGTTTTTAGTTTAAGGGACAAGAAAGTCTTTACTAGATTTTTACAGAACCTGTTAATTGTGAGATTATGTTATGATTAGATTTTTTCTAGATTTTAGTGCATCCCATCTCAATATTTGAAAGCTACAGGCTTAAAATATTTACTGTGACCCAATGATGAGAGCACACATGAGCAAGCACCTGAGAGCACTAATGCTGGCACCCTCAGGCCACAAACTCACTGAACTAATAGCTGTTTTGTAGTTAATGCTCAGCTGGCTAAAACTATAATAGGCAACCTCCACACCCAACTTCACACCTTCCTCTGCTCTGTATATGATAGCTTTCAGATGTGCCCCAAACAAGTCAGGGTTCAGCACTCAGCATCTCAAAGATACAAAATCTCTACAAAATGGAATCAAGTGCCTCCCCTTTTCATGTCACTCTGCACAGCATAGATCAGACGTTGAGTAGGAGAGCAACAGCAGGGGCAACGGTTACACCGGCAGCAGCATTGCATAGCAAAGCACTTCCCAGTTCTTCCATCCTACTGTCACTATCTCTGCTCTGAGGACAGCTGTATGTCCTGCACATGCTGCAAACAAATACCCCAGCCTCTGGCAGGTCCTGCCTGGCCACTTTCTGCCAGAATCAAAAACCCCTTTCAGGTCAGGATGCCTGTTGGACTTCAATTCTAAGCCCATGATCCTGAGGTCCCCAAGCACATGCTTAAACCTCATTAGATTTGAAGATACTGCACTTGTAGAGATTAGACAAGAGTATTACATACACACACACACCTGCCCCACCCCAAATCAATATCCATGATCAGTGACCTCTTCATAGTTGAGTTCACTTACCAAATATCAGTGGCTCCATGATGAGATCAGTGAGGCTATTTACTTGAAAGCTCCCTGTCTGCTGTACCTGGTTTCCATTTACTGCACCTGGCCTGTACTTTCTGCTCCCTGATCCCTTTACCCCTTTCAGCTCCACCCTGAAAATAATCTGCTGCACAATTTAAAACCCCATAGAAACAAGCACTCAAGTTGATATGTTCTCAGAGGGATTGTTTTGCAAAGGGTCAGAAAGCTTGTTAGATAGAGACATACAATAGCAGTAATTTAGAAAATGAATTACTGGCCGTGACCTCTCCCACTTTTGAAGTGAAATCATGAGTGATTCTCACCATTTCTTCGTTTCCCTGTGACAGTATAGATAACCTCTAGGTTTTTGTCCCTGTTGACATCAGATTTCTTTCAGACCAGATGATTTGTGCAGCTCCACACCCAAACCGCTCCCTGATGGGTATTTTTGCAAATTGATCTGCCAACATACCGAGAATGACTTCCCTGCAAGACTGCAGGCAAGTTCTTTAGAAACTATAAATGGGATATTGCAAAGCTGTGGTTTATTTTATATTGATCTTCAGCCTCTTTTCCTCACTGCAGCAGTTAACATGTCCTATAAATGCTGAATTGCTCTTGATGAGAACATGGATATGCTGCTGCAGACTAATTTCTTCAGTTTTACAGCTAGCAGATTTATGCAGTTAGCTCCCCCTTCCCACCCCCCTCTCCCCTCCAAAGCTGTACATTGTCTGAAGAAGGGAAGAATCTGAAAATGTCAGTGTTAATCAATACAGCAGGAGAGAAAGAGCAAATAGCACCCAGTAAACCCAAAGGGGAAGGATCAACAATACTACAAGTCCACCCATTAACCTAGTACTGACAAGTCCACTACTAAACCATTTCTTTAAGCACCACTTCTATGCGACTTTTAAATACCTGCAGGGATGCTGACTCAACTGCATCCTCAGGCAGCCTGTTCCAATTCTTGGTAAGAAATTTTTGCTAATTTACAGTTTAAACCCCCACTGACACAACTTGAAGCCATTTCCTCTCATCCTGTCTCTGGCAGCTTCGGAAAAGACACCGACAACTGCCTTACTACAACTGTTAAGCCACACCCACCTCACAGAAGTGCATTATTTTCGTTTTTCTAACACAAGCATCTATGTGATTTCCAAGCCAAAGTGAAAACCAGAGAAAATACACCTTTATTTTTTGTTTTGTTTTGGTTTTGTTGTTGTTTTTTTTTTTTTCCCTGAGAGAAGGTAAATGAGTAGCAATGCAATTAGACACAGGCTAGCAATTAGACACAGGCTAGCAAACCAGGTATGTGCTGAGCAAACCAGATGTGCTGATGCTCAGCAGTAGCTCTGTAAAATCATTCATCAGCACCATCTTTGTCCAACCACCACAGCTGTGTTTCAGCTGAGAGCAGCTGGAGTGAAAAGTTTCTCCCTGAAGCCATCCAGCCAAGCACAGCATGCACCAGTTCTGCTTCTCTGGTCTCAGTTTCCCTTGCTGCCATGGCTTGGCAGACACGGGGACACACAGTTCTTTTACCATCTCACCTTCACCTGCGAACAAGACTGGGCACACAGGAAGCCTGCTGAAATTTGAACAGTCTTTCTTTAACAAAGGGAGCTAATCTGTTAGGATCAGAAGGGTTCCAGTAGGAGGAAAACACAGATGATGGGTTCTATTGGAGCAAATGCAAGGTGGAACAAGACTGAAACGATTGGCAAGCCTGAGTGCCTAATAATAGTTTTAAAGTTTGCATTTCTAGGAACATTTATTGGAAAAGTCTACTTTGGCTGCTATAGCCTCACGCAGTTTGCTTTATTCCTGGACAGATCTGAGAGAAAGTGGTAATTGCTCATACAGCTAGAATTTCCAAAGGGCTGGGGGAATACTATTTGGCAGGATATGGGTCTCAAATCCAATTTACAGTCTCTATTCACTCATTACCTGAAGAGATGAGACTAAATTTGTTGTAGAATTAATGTATACTGCAATTCTTCCATGGCTTCCATTTTAATTTTTGGAGGTAATGTGTAAGTTTGGGTTTGCTCAGGTGTGTTTTGCAAACTATTCTCTTGCTGATTGCAGTTTTTGTGCTTCTTGTAGCATGTTTTCCCTGTGTTTCAAATTTCCTATTCCACCTGTGTATTATGTTCTTTCCAGCTGACAGAACCAAACGTACTATTTCAGAACTTACAAAAAATACAAGTAGTTAATATAGGCACTTATGAGAGAATGTGATTAATTTAGGCAAGCTAATCTTAAACAAGAAAATCTCACTTTGTGCTGTGCCAAGGTGCCAGGGCATCTCATTGCTTGACCAGCCAGTTCTTAGGTGCCTTCATACTCTCTTCTGAGCTTGCCCAGAAACACTTGTCTTAATACAGGTCGATGCCTACATGCAGGTGAGCCAGAAAGGAGGGGAAGTTAGTTGCTTGCTATGTTAATAAAACAAAAGCCATTCTTCAAAGCATGATTCAGCCCTTGCCACTACTGGGAGAATGACATATAGGATAGAGGACCATCTTCTGCTCCTTCTTAACCTGTCTCTTCACAGCCTCATAGCCCTTGCAATCCTTTTTGCAAAGTAAGTCTGCTTCCAGCTCACTCTGCAGCATTGGTGGGTTAGGTGCTTTCCTGGGACAAGAGAGATGTGGTTTTCATTTTCCTGGACTGAACCTTAACACTCTCCTTGCTGAGTTAATACAGGGAAAGAAAGACCATCACTATTTGTCAAATGAGCTGTGGCTGTGACACTTCTACACAGGAAACTGAATAAACCTACATACCTGGTGAAACCCTTCAGCAGTCAGGTGGATGGACACCAGATTGCAAGTTCCATGTGGGCACAGGCTTTGTGACAAAATGTGCTGACTTGTGCTACACTGAGGGCAGAACTTCTCACCCTGTGCAACGGCAGCAGCGGCAATGCCCAAAAGTCTAAGTATCTATCACAACTCTGCACAAATTTTACAGTTAAGATTTTCTCTGAATTGCCTGCTCAGGGGACAGCTCTTAGAGCATGGAAATAGAAATTCTTGTTATAAGTTCTACTACTCCCACAAGGAAGTAATGTGGTCCTTGTTATTGCAAGCCATCACAGTAATAAAATACAAATAATGTACCACAGGAGCCAGCTGGGAGAGAAACCATTGGCCTTCAAGGCAAAATTTCTTCCATGCTCTCACTTCTTCTAAATATGTACATACATGTGAACCAGGCACAGCAAGTTTCTTCACCACGGACACAATTCCTACCATTACCTTTGCTGGAGCTTCAAAGTCTGATGTTATGTAAATACATTCAGGAAAAAAATTTCTTTGCCCCTGCACCCTCCATGCAACATTTCTTAAGTCGTTCCATTAAAAGCTCCCACACATACTACACTGTAGGTATAGTCAGAGTTAAGAATGTGGTCTGTAACAGTGAATAGGTGTGGCGGGTTTAGGCTATGCCTTAAAAAGTTAGCTGCAAATTTTTGAGCAGAAGAGTGAAGAAGTGTAAACAATTCACAGTTGGGTGTAAAAAGGAAAACAAGAGATTATTCTAAACTAATTGTGTCCAGTTCTGGGCCCCTCAGTTTAAGGACATTGAGACACTTGAACGTGTCCAGAGAAGGGCAACAAGGCTGGGGAGAGGCCTTGAGCACAAGCCCTATGAGGAGAGGCTGAGGGAGCTGGGATTGTTTAGCCTGGAGAAGAGGAGGCTCAGGGGAGACCTCATTGCTCTCTACAACTACCTGAAGGATGGTTGTAGCCAGGAGGGAGTTGGTCTCTTCTCTCAAGCAAAACAGCACCAGAACAAGAGGACACAGTCTCAAGCTGTGCCAGGGGAAATTTAGGCTTGAGGTGAGGAGAAAGTTCTTCACCGAGTCATTCGCCATTGGAATGGGCTGCCCAGGGAGGTGTTGGAGTCACCATCCCTGGAGGGGTTGTAGAGGGGATTAGATGTGGCACTTGGTGCCATGGTCTAGTCATGAGGTCTGTGGTGATGGGTTGGACTTGATGATCTTTGAGGTCTCTTCCAACCTTGGTGATACTGTGATACTGTGATGTGTGGGATGTATTCTAACAATCTTACATTCTTTTTCATTCATTCCTTTCTCTCTCTGGCTGTTTCTGCTCTGCTTCACTGGAGAAGGACACTATCTGCTAATCTTGAGGTAAAAGAACACTAACATGACTAACAAGGTTTTTCTGAGCTAACAGTACTCTCTAGCGTCTCTTTCTTTCTAATTAGAGGAAGGGGATGGTGGTGGTTAGGGGATAAGTGGTGCAGTTTCCCCCATTCAGGGGGGGTTTCCATGCTGTTTTCTGCCTGTAAATACCTGTATAATATTGGAAATACTGTATATTTGTTCATATTCATTGCATTCAGTTGTAGAGTGTAGTTATTGCTTGTAAATACAGCTTCAACTTGCTTTCCTGACAGAGTGAGGCAAGCTTTTGTTAATGCTGGTGGGCCAAACTACCACAGTAGGCATGTGCAGAAAAGGGACTCAGAATGCTGCAATGCATCAAAGAAGTGACAGGATATTGTAAAAGAAGCAACAGAAGATACACAAGATACTGCTCAGATATGCCTGTAACCAACTGGTTTCTTTCTCCTCTTGTCAGAGGAAAACTTCACCTTGAGCATTTGTGAGTGGGTTTTAGAGCTGCAAGACTGGTACACTATCTGCGTAGTTTTTGCACCTACCTTGTATCCCCCTTCATTGAGGTGACAGACTGTTGGATTTTGACCACACACAAATTACTGAAGAGTTTCATTTCTGGGCATATCATTGAGGTTTCTTTATGGGCTGAAACATTTTTCTTCACATTTATCTACCCGCTTTCCACTGATACAGAAGATAAGTTGATACTATGAAATAATTAATCATGACCTTGTAACACATATGGAAGCATATGTAGTCTTTGGGTTCATTGAAAACCAAGTCATTACAAAAGTGAATGTGATAATAACATTTGACCCATGCAGCAGTTTCAGGCTATGCCTTTAAAATTATCTGCAGATTTTGAGCAGAAAAAGTATAAAAATATAAATAATTCACTATTGGGTGTAAAAAGGAAAACAAGATTATTCTAAACAGATTCATCAGGCAGTTGTTCCATAACATCTTTCACATTTCACTTCCATTTCCATTCCTTCTTTTCTCCTGTGGTCTTGGCTGTTCTGCTTTGCTCAGGGAGATAATCACTTCTGTTTGGCCTTGAGAAAAGAACACTAACACTGCTTTTTTTCTTCTAACATTCCTTCCTGTTAACTAAAAAGAAAGGAAAGGTTGGGGGGGTGGGAAGGGGGCATGGAGCAGCTTCCCTGCTTCTCTGGGAACCCAGAGGGGATACAGGGGGTTTTCCCTGTTATTTTCTAATTGTAAATATCTGTATAATATTGTAAATACTGTGTATTTTGTACATATTCATTGCATTCCATTTTAGAGTGTAGTTTTTGCTGGTAAATACACAGACATCAAGAAGAGATAACACAGAGAACCCAGCTGATAGCTGAGTTTTAAGATTCATTATTTCTGTTTATGAAATCCCTCCACCTTCAGCCAAAATCTTCAGGCTTTTATGTGTGCCGAGCTGTGATATACTGGTCCCATCAAGGTGAACACAAGCTAATCCTTTACTGCTCCTATTGGCAGAACACCATAAAATCCAGTAACAATATATGAAACCTGGAATTTTCAATCTTTATTTTACTGATTGTTTGCAAAATCATAGGCTTTGACATTTAGCTTTCAGAGATTACAGTACAGCTACATTTTCTACTAATAATTCGGTCTTTTGCTTTTCCAGTGACAAAAGTGAATAAAACATAAAATGAAGTTAAGTCCAAATGTGCTAATGTAGTAGAGTCATCATCTTCTTCAGGAAATGAGTATCAGCTGTCCATGTCTTGTGAAATGTAGGGGATGATCTCAGTGATGTCCTAATAAACCTTCATGTATATCAACCACCAAAGGAAAACTAGAGGCTTTCATCCCTGTAATTTCAGTCATCACAACTACTGCTCAGAACCACACTTGAGTCCACAGAGAGGGACATACTTAGGAATGCTTTAATTTCTAATCCTACTTTACAAATCAATTAAAAAAGTGGAATCACAGATTGTTGCATTTGGCTTGTGTGGACATATGACATTTTCCTAACAATACCAATATTCTACTACAATTATAATGTCCTCAAGATAAAGAAGTTCAAGTGTGACATACAGATATTTGCATCACTGTTGTGTACAGAGACCTTTTTCTCCTTTATTCCTCAGTTTTCAGCATCATGTTGACTTTTGCTCTCTTGCATTAACATGGATACAAATAAGAGAAGACACAGAACTCCAAAATCCAGCATGTGTAACAGTCTTCAAGTACTCTTCCACACTCTTAATCAAGTGTGATCGATCCCCACGCTGAACAGAAAAAATAACCTGTTGCACAGACTTTAGCTGGTTATTCCTCACAACATCCCTGTGAGGTAGGATGAAAAACATCTCCTTTTCCAGTAACCAGAGACAAGGCAGAGAGCATGGATGACACATCTCAAGGCAGTAAGTGGAGAACCAGAGAAGCTGAAACTCAGGAGTTCTTGACTCCTAATTCTTTGCTTCAGAAACCAAGGTTCTGAACTTCCAGACATTACTGGGTCATTAGTCTCTTTATAGCCATATATTGATAACTATGGCTTCTGTGCGTATGCCAGCAAAGCATAGTTCTATGGTGGCAGCAATATACACCTGAAGCTACCCTCAGGTACTTCAGTACTTTAGGTATGTCAACAAAAGTTTGCTGTAATTAACTAATCAGTCCTACAACTAATGTAGCATAGGAAACTGTAATAGACTGACATTTTATTTCTACATTTATTTCCCAGATATTTCTTTTTCCCCTGTAGTCAAGTTTATAGTGACTCCCTTCCCTTTCATAGTAGTTCTTACACTCCTCCCCTAAAACCAGCATCCATTCTGGGTTCTCTCTATGAGACCTTTAAGTGACAATGAACATGACACCTTGAGAGATCATAGCCATCCTTGGCCCTGAAAGGAAAAATAGACACCTTTTGCTGTGTACAGCACCACAAGGGTCCGAATTGTTACAGAGGTGTCTTATGAATTGGGGAAGAGGCCTCTGGGCTGCTCTTTCCAACATCAAAACAGTTTCATACTGAGCTAAAATTCTCATCTTTTGTTGTAAAGAGACTTTTAACCTGCAAAGCCACTGTAAGCATAATTTCAGTCCACATCCACAGCAACAGAAATAGCTAAACTTTAAGAAGGTAACTTGTTTGGAATTAGTGAGCAACACAGGAAATACTTCTAAATAGAGAAAACAGGTGAAAACGAAAGCTACATAAAAACTAATTTACGCTAATCCTAGATTAAGATATTCTAGAGCACTTTGATCAGCATAATTTCAAGTCTTGCATTCAAATCACCTATCATCAAATCACCTGTGTATGTTTAAACATGAAGTCAGTGCTTTCCCATGGGTCTTGCCTATATGTTCAGGCTACAACACAGCCTACCACTCATTAACCCCCCATGAGTTCAAGTCATACATTTTAGGATAATGTGAATACTTTTGTTCAAAGGCATATAGTTTATTCCTTTGTGGGAAGAAGGATAACCTGTTGTTCTGTAGACAAGAGATCATCAAAGACTTGTTTGGAATAAGTGCAATTAAACAAAATAATCTCTCTAATCAAAACAGTTTTACTGGCATAACACCTATGCACGGATCAAGACAAATCTTATACCTGTCCCATGAACAAGAAGCACTTCTTATTTCAGAAGGGCAAAAATGCAGTATGAAGGCTAGTAAAGTAGCTAAATACCACAGGATTTTCATATCTAATCCCCCAGAGATGTGTTACATTCCTCACACAACACACACTGACTACAGTGACTGCTTCATCCATCTAGCATCAGAATGCTTTTCTATACCACATCCCAACACTGCTTATCACAGGTATGATAGTCACCTATATATATTTATTTATGCATCTGTATTTTCCATATTTTCAGTCACTTAATTTGCTTCAGTCCTGATGTCAAACATTACATCCCAAATTATTTTAATTGAAGCACTTTAAGTGTTCATACTTATTTGAACAACAAAAACCACCATACTTTGAGAGAACACTGATTTTTTAGTAAGTGTAGATTTCCAGTCAATTCATGATTGGCATAACAAAGATATACTGTGATGATCTGGGATGTGAGATCTAGTCTGTTATGTCACCTATTCCCAAAACCAGCAGTCATTCTGTAATTAGTAACAGGGAAAGTAAGATCCCTGTTATAGAAATGGTCAGAGTTGAACTTTGGGAGTGTAGCCTTCTTAATGCCAGGACACATACACCATGGAAACAGCAGATCATTCAGGCCTAAGGACCCAGTTATTTCCACTGCTCAGTTTCATCAGTCTCTCTAAAGGGTTCAGAAAAAGGGAAGTCCATACTCCTGATGTCTTTAAAGCTATGTACATTTGCTGTATGAAAAAAATCCCCATACCTTTACAGGAGAATGGATATGGTTAAGTGCTGTAGTTACAAATCAGTGGAATAATTTGTAAGTTTAATGACAACAGAAAAAGCAGAGGCAATCATAAGTTTTGCATGGTCATTTTCTGAAACTGTGCAAAAATTGTATTTAGCAGAGAAACTACAAGGCATTTTTATAAAACACTGTTCATTTACAGTTTAGTACGACACTATTCAAAATTTAGAGAATAAATTCAGCCTTCCATTAAAACTGGTAATGTTATGAAAGTAAAATACAATTCAAGCTTATAGGTTGAGTTTAACTATCTGGAAACTACTTACAAAAGCCTTTAAAGAAAAACCAGAAAACAACAACAACAACAAAACAATCATTGATTTCTTTTCACTGAGCTCTCGTTTGGAAACAAGCCTTCTGGCAAGTTGAGCCCAGTCTGTATTTCACGTTTAAATCTGCCTCATTGGTATTAGTTTTGGAGAAACCTAGTAAAGAAGAAGGAAAAAAAACATAACAGTTGGTACACAGATATATCAATGAATCCACTATTCACTTCCACCTCTATCAGCAACAGGTCAGTGAAGATTAGAGCCACTGTATTTAATTAAACTGATACATTTACAGTATTTCAGAGATAAACACACCCACAACTACATTTTCTGATGCAGAATCCAAGATATGTGTGGTGCTTTTACCCAAACTCTCACCTTCATTTATTTTGAATTGTGTTACAGATTTAAGAATGGAAACAGACTGAACTTGGACAGCTGAATCTGTACTTGCCCCTGCTAACTTCACGATCTTCTCAGATGGCTTCCAGGGCCAGCAGAAGGAATAGCTGAACTCAAGTGAAGCAGCTCCTCAATTATACAAAGTAGAAGGCAGCACGTGAACATAATAGAATAGGCCATGGGTTAGTTAATACATGCGCCTATAGATGGTTTGTGTACAGTGGGGCTGCACTTGCCCCAGCAATAGGACTTGAACAGCAATAGGAGAGAGAGCTGCAGATGAGCAATGACTTCAGCCATCACCTTCTCATCCATTTGCATTCACACACCAGTACTCTGAATGATGTAGAGGTAACAAAACAGACTGTATTCAATACATCATTGAATTGCCACTGCGGTATTGAAACAAGCATGCCAACGGGTCTTAACATTTAAGATTTTCCTTCTTTGCTCAATGGCCAATTGCCTTTTCCTTCCGACTCATCAGGAGACAAAATGCTGTCTACCAGTGCCAGGTCTGCACAGAAGTAATGAACTGAGTTTTGGAATAGGGGATATACAATGTATGCACATACTATAACATACTGCACCTACAGTATTTGTATACAATTTAATTTTTTATGATGATATAATCAAATGTATCTAATTTAGTCTTTTTAAAAAATTTGCCTTCTTCCACTTATATTAATTTTATTTGCTTGGCAATGATACAGTTCAATATTCTAATTTTACTATTTTTTAGACCTGCCTTTTCTATTCACATCCATTTCTGTGTGAAGACACACTTCTATATTATATTGTTTTAATTTGCACATACTCATAAAAATCAATTAGTGATAATAGATGATATCCATCAGATCAAAAAATCCCCAAACCAACAGTTAAGCCTAAACAGGAAATTAGATGAGACACTTGGTTGAATCCTGACTACAGGAGTACACAAATACTCTGTGGAAAAGATCCCCTATAGAAGATCCAAACTACTTTAAATATCTCCAGTTCTCGCCCTTGTTTAAATGGATGCCCCAGGGTGAAGATCAAAAATAACTCATGTGATCTCACTTGTTCAGAATGAAAAACAGTTCTACAGATAATCTCACTCCTAGTTGATTAATGTGCCTCCCTGGAACATCACATTTCTTCTACCTCCTTACCTCACCTTTTTCACTTAATGTTACTGAACAGACTCATTCATGAAGGAATGATACATAGGCCTTTCCAAGCATTAAAGCCTCTTTCTTTAGAGGTACAGGGCTTGATTTCCTGTACCAGTTAGATCTCTGTATTATCCCTCCCTCATCAACTACGTATCATTTATAACCTTATGAGAACAGCCATCAAGGAAAGCTTAGTTCATGAAGAATGTGTTTACTGTATCAAATGGTAATGTAACATTTTCAGTGGATGAAACTGTTTATTGATCTTTTTTTTCAAAGTTGTGTGTGAACTAGGACAATAAATAGATGTAACAGGTAGAAATGTGGAGAAGTTGGAGAAACTTCCTGAATGAACCACATTTCCACACTAGTTCCAGAAATGTTTCAACATTTCTGACTCCAAGGGCCTACGTGTCCTGCTTGATTTGGGTCTATTTCTGCCTCACCCAGGGATAGTTCTACTGAAGTAAAGGTGAAAACTGGAGAAAGATGATAGCATCATTAAAATCTGTATTCTGCAAATAATGACAAAAGGCAGTTACAGGAGGAACTGTTTTGCTGCTGTTGTAGATTTTGGTGCCATCAAAACCTCAAGTGTTTACATTTGAATGAGCATATTGCATTAAATGTAATATCCACACATCTGATGCTAGCAGCTGTCATTTGTGTGTGCCACTATCCACTTCAGAAAGGGTCTCATTCCCCTTGAGTGTTGAAGTGCCACAATGCCTGATGAAGGTAACAAAGATGGCAAGGCTCCAGCACTTCTCAGAACTGGACCCAAATACAACTGTTTGCTTTCAATAAAATGTAATTATACAAACAGAAAAATGCTAATGTAACAAAAGTGATGGTTTGTGCTGGCAAAAAAAAAGGAGTAATCAAGTCTGAAATGCAGAAAGCCTCTTGAGTCCACTGATTAAAGTCCTAGTGGAGTCAGTCAGTTTGGTAACATTCTGTGCTAAAAGCATGGCACTTGGTGAGGACTGAACACGCTTAATGAAGACTGTTTTACAGTACATAGCTGCAGAATTGCTACTTTATAACATCAGCTCCTAAACAACACATTCTTAATATTATTTCAGTTACAGCTTATCTTGGAAGCTCCAAAATACTTTACTAATGTTGAACAGGTAGATTTATTGGGAGCAGCTGGTTTAGGCAGCCCTCTACACAGCCTCATGTGGCAAGAGGGGACACAGCCTCAGGGACAATCTGCAATTCAGCCTTGGTGACTCTCTGAATCCCCAAACCAAACTACCCTTTTCAGCTACACAAACATCTCTCTGCTTATTTCATTATGTTTCGTTAAAGCAAGCAGTTCTTTCAAAGCCTGATCCTGAAAGATGCTTAGTCTTAAAAACTTCTATCAGGTAAAAGCAACTTACTGATCAAAAATGTAAAAAAAGTCCCTCAAAATGAACCAAATAACAAAAACCAAAACAAAAACCCACAAGTTGAAAAAAAATCACCAAATGACAACCAGCATTAGCATTTTTGTTAAAACAGAAGCTGCCTATCCCTTATTAACTCCTAATTATTTGAAATTGCAGATAAAAGGGAAGGACAAATTCAACATCAGCAAATTCAACATTAAGAAAATAAAGCAAAACCAACCCAAACCAAACTAAACCAAAACCAACAGCAAAAAAAAAAAAACCAATGAAACCAAGCCCAAAACCAAACAAACAACAAAAAATGGAAAAAAAAAAAGAAAAAAAAAAAAAGGAGGGGAAGGGGCTGTTTTACCCAAACAGTCATACCCTGATTACTTTTATAATGAAATATATCTGCTGAAGTATGTTCCTCAGTCTGTTCTCTCATGGTTTCATCAATGGCATAAGCCAGTACAAGCTCAAACAGATTAACTGCCAAGGTGATCTATATGCTAGGCTACAGCAAATCTGATTTAAGCCAACACTTTGTCTTCACAGCACAGTAAAATCAAGGACAAACTGCTTATTTTTGATATGATGCCAGTCTATAATGAAGATTGTTGACTCTAAATAACATTTTCTTTGACATTTTGTGGTTGCAAATGTCCTTTAGGAGATGTTTTTCCAACTAAGTATGCAGGCTGTGAAAATGGGAGTGTATAGATGTGTCTCAATGAAAGCCATACAGGTTTACAGCTTTATAAAGTTCTCCGCTCCTAAAGAAGCAGACTGCATGGGGAGAGATACTTATATATAAAGGTACAGCTATCCCACAAAATATTACTTGCAAGGAACACAGAGATATGTTTGGTTACTTCAGATCATTCTCTATATCCATTGAAAAAAGCCGCTAGAAAAGGGTCAAGTCATTTTCCACCTGATAGTTGTGTTTCAAACTAGCAAAACATAGGAGGCAAAACCTGTGGTAGTAATAGAGTATCACTCAAGTTCCTGTCGACAATGTACCCAGGAACAAGATGTCTCATTCAGAGAACATAAATAATCACAAACACAACTCTTGCTCTTGCAAGTAAGCCTGAGGAGTGGTCTTTAAATGTGGAGAAAAGAACCGAGGATGCTGCTTTCTTAACAAATGCTTATTTCAGTGCCTAAACCTCTATTTCCTGAACTCCAAAACAAAGTGAAGGAGCTGTAGGTATTCAAAGTATATTGAAATCAGCTCATCAAAGGTCCAATATTATACAACAGGGACCGAGTCTTGCTGACACAGATAGCAATGTAAGACTTGGTAAGGATTTCAGTGAAAGGAGAATAGGGTCACTGTGGTCTAGAAACATTCCTTAGGAAAGGGAGGGGGGTGCTGGAGGAGGAGGGGTAAGGAAGGGAGGAAAGAAAAAAAAAGAGGAAGGAAAGGAAGGAAGAGCTAGTGCTCTTCCATGCCACAGCTTTAATACAAGTAACTGTGTAACTGTAAACAAGAAACTGTGGCTCCTATTTCTAGCTGTAGTGCTATGGCGATTTCAGGTACTTTTTGATGTAACAATCAGCAGGGAATGCTGACCCCCAGGCATACACTGGCAGAGGTACATGCTCAGCAAGGAAGCACTGCTTTGAAAACATAGGTCTTTTCCAACCTGGTTAATTCTATTCTATTCTATTCTATTCTATTCTATTCTATTCTATTCTATTCTATTCTATTCTAGTCACATGTTCTCAAGACAAATACATGGAAGTGTATAAACCAAGCAACATCTACATTTTCATGCCCACAGCTCCTTTAGTGCTGCTTGTGATTTCATGCATGACTGCAGCAGCCATAAAAAGCACAATCACAGAATGGTAGGGGTTGGAAGGGACCTCTGGGGTTTGTATAATCCAATGCCCCTGCTAAAGCAGGTTCATCTTGAACAGGCTGAACAGGAACATAATCAGGCAGGTTTTGAAAGTCTCCAGAGAAGGAGACTTCAGGATATCTCCGAGAAGCCTGTTCCAGTTCAAAGGAAATAAGCTTTTCTGGTGAAACTTCCTTTGTTTTAGTTTGTGCCCATTGCCCCCTACCCTATGATTGGGCACCACTTCAAAAAGTCCAACACTTTTGTCTTTGACACCCACCCTTTAGATATTGATATACACTAATAAGATCCACTCTTAGTCCTCTTTTCCAGGCTGAACAGCCCCAGGCCTCTCAGCATCTTCTCCTAAATGTTCATTTTTCCAGTCCTCTCATCATTTTTGTAGGCCTGTGTCGGACTCTCGCCAGGAGTTATTGATTGGTCTGTTGTTTTCTGGGTTCTCCCTCTTTCTCTCTTTGAAGACTGGTGTGACACTGGCTCTCCTCGAATCCTCAGGCACCTCTCCTTTTTCTCTATGACCTTTCAAAATTCCAGACAAGCCAAGCTAGAGTTTGCCTTCAGAAGAACTAGGGAATGGTGCCCATAAGTGTCCCTTCCTGACACCAGTGAAGCAGATCATGGAGACCTTCATGATGAATTCTTGCATTATCTCTCATGAATTGGTAACTTTCAGCTGTCCTAGTGATTCAAAATTTATACTGCTGCTTTGCAACATGTACAGGAAAGCACTAAGAAACAGCGAGCAGTGCCAGTCCTTACTTGGTCCTTTATTGCCCTGTGATATCCCACTTTGATGCTGCAAAGCTCAATCTCATAGTCTATAATTTAAAATTTATTTCTTCTTCATCAGAACTCTTTGGTTGCCCCTGTTTTCATTGCCTTGATCACAGGCTGTTGGACTTCACTTTGGGCACCATATTGTATACATATTAATCACCTGAATGAAAAAGAAACCAGCTCCTTCCAAACAAGCATGTTTGGACTGATGTCTTCTTACAACAAAAATCCTTCCCCATAGTTTCAGTGTATTCAAATGATTACTAAACATATCCCCTTCAAATTCATCATGAAATTAATCTCCTAGTTAAATACATACGGATAAAACAAAGTGACTGACCACAACAGATACAAAGCTATGTGGCCATTTTTATGTTTCCATTTTGGATCAGCCAAAGAAAAAGAAGCCCTGAAAGTAACAAAAAGTTTTAAAATGTGTAATTTTTTCTTAATTGCAGTTAGAAGCTGAATGAATATATATATAAAAATATATATATAAAAATATATATGTATTTGCACAGAAAATTGCTGAATATGGAAGGTTGCTTCCACTGCAAATTAAAAAACAATAATGCCTCCTATAAAATGTTACATGGAGAACTAATAATGGAGCAAATTGATTTTATAGCAGTTCTCTATGCTCTACACTTGCAGATCACTTTTTTTCTCTGTAACTGAACAATTTTTGTCAGATAAACAAATATATTTTTAAAAGTTATTTATTTAAAATACTTTAAAACCCACAAGAAAAAAAAAGCAATTTAATATTCAGCTACTGGAAATGCTTTCTGATGTACACAGAAAAGGAATGTAATTCCACAGGCTCATTGCTCAAAAAGTTGCACATACTGCCAATAGTATGCTTAAAGCCTTAATAAAAAAAATTCCATATACTAGCTATTCTGCAACTTGTCAATTTTTTGCCCTAGCCTTTACATGGAGCTCTGCAAAGGGTAAGAGTATTGCACTTTGCTTCCAGACATTCCCAAATTATTTTTACAGCACAATTTGTACATTGCTATACTGAAGTGTTCTCACCAAAGGTGGGCTACCTGCCTAAAAGACTTTATGACAAAGAAGAAAAAAATCCCTAACTTATGCCAGCAGTGTGCCCAGGTGGCCAAGAAGGCCAGTGGCATCCTGGCATGCATCAAGAATAGTGTGGCCAGCAGGAGCAGGGAAGTCATTGTGCCCCTGGACTCAGCACTGGTTAGGCCACACCTTGAGTCCTGTGTCCAGTTCTGGGCCCCTCAGTTTAAGAAGGACATTTTGACACTTGAATGTGTCCAGAGAAGGACAATGAGGCTTGGGAGAGGCCTTGAGCACAAGCCCTATAAGGAGAGGCTGAGGGAGCTGGGGTTGTTTAGCCTGGAGAAGAGGAGGCTCAGGGGAGACATCATTGCTCTCTACAACTACCTGAAGGATGGTTGTAGCCAGGAGGGAGTTGGTCTCTTCTCCCAGGCAACCAGCACCAGAACAAGAGGACACAGTCTCAAGCTGTGCCAGGGGAAGTTTAGGCTCAAGGTGAGGAGAAAGTTCTTCACTGAGGGAGTTATTAGCCATTGGAGTGGTCTGCCCAGGAAGGTGGTGGAGGTATTCAAGAGGGGACTGGACATGGCACTTGGTGCCATGGTTTAGTCATGAGGTCTGTGGTGACAGGTTGGACTTGATGATCTTTGAGGTCTCTTCCAACCTTGGTGAATCTGTGATTCTGTGTAATTCTGTATGAGAAGGTCATGACAACACCGTAAGTTGTTAAACACACATATGCAATTAGTTACAATCCAGTGTGCTACACTTTTCAATTAACAAGTCAGTTTTATGTTAGCATTAAGTGAGGCTTAAGAATGAATGAATGCCAAAAGGCAGTGGCTTTCTCAATTAATGCAGATTCTTCATACAAGACAATAGGAGAGAAAAAACAGAGATATCAACAGCAGAACATTTAATAGGCACTGGTAGCCGAGAGTGGACATGTGTAGTCAACTCCTGTTGAGAAGACTCACAACCTCACTTAAAGACTGAAACTCAGAATCATAGAATTGTTAGGGTTGGAAGGGAGAGTTAGGTAAACTAATTTGTACAGTGGAAAAAGAAATATTCATCCATTTCTCAGATTACAATCAGGTCTGCTCTTCAAAGCACCATAAAAGTTCCCTTTACACATTTCCCTTTTAGTCATTTCTCTTCATTTTCCCTAATTTCTAAGGCTTCCAATATAATCATACTAGATTAGCCCTAAATGTCCTTCCTATTTTCATTGTTAAGTACCAATGTGCCAATCTACTCAGTCCTCTCCTACAAGGAGGAAACTTAACACATCTGCAAGTCTTCATGTGATGAGTATTTGTGAAGAGTATTTGTTCTGACCCCAGACTAACTATATTTGTTTGTAAAATGACTTACCGTGAAGTCACAGCCAGTACTTTTCTTGATATCATCCACTGTCAGCCCTTCCCAAATTTCCACAAGGGTCAATCCCTTCTTCTTGTCCACATCAAACACGGCCTATCAGGTTCATATAACAGACAATTAATTTATTGGTATCAAAGCACAGAATGAATATGTTACTAGTAATATTGTAGAAGATGGAGCGCTGAAGTAACAAAATATGCCATTATCAGTTAGTTTCAGTTTTTACTTTCCTGACTAATTTCTGCTAAATTTATTTGTACCTGAAAGAGTGTAAAAAAATGAACCAGTTACAACTGTTCTTCACTGTATGAAATGAGGACTATGCCTCCAGCTCCCATCTGGTCAGAACTGAGCAGTTCAAAGGAAAGAGACAAGACACTGTTTGCTGCATTCCAATACTCACCAAGAGATCCTAAAGGAAAACAGGAAAAGGTAATGTCTTCCTCCTCTATTTCATTTTAAGCCAGCAGAGAGGTACAGAATGGCTGGCCAGCTTTGTCAGACTACAAATTTCTCCACAGCTACAGCACACCCAGTGCAAATTTCAGTATTTTCAGAAGCGAGTGATGAAAGGCAACATTTCTTGCTGCATTTTTAATAGAAACCCTGGGAGGAAGTGGTGAAGGAGCAAAGGCTGTTCTAATGTCTTCATAAAATATGCTTTCCACTTCCAAGGCTCAGAAGCACATAAAATAAAAACACCTGTGAAATGATGTGTACTTTAATGGTGGCTTCTCAGAAGACTCATTCTCCAGGCCCTTCACCAGCTTTGTTGCCCTTTTCTCAATGTCCAAAACTGAACAGAGTACTCAAGCTGTAGCCTCACCAGTTGTGAGCATAGGGTGACAATCACTTCCCCGTTATTCAGACCCCAGCGCGTGGCTGAGAGAGCAGGCAGCGGCGAGGCACTCGGCTCTGAGAGCCTTCCCACTGAGGGAGGGGGGAAAAAAAAAAAAAAAAAAAAAAGGGGGCGCCGGGTGGAGAGGGTGGTTAAGAGGGTGGTTACAGCAGCATTACAGCAACATGGTTACTACTGGAAGTAAGGCTAGTAGAAGAACAGTGGGCACCCAAACAGAGGCCACTCACAAGCATGCAGGTGTTCAGGTGGGTGGCTGCAGTGAGTGCTGGGATCTGGCACTCGACATGGAGGATGGAAGGAACAACTCCTGTGTCAGGTGTGAGCAGATGAGGGATCTGATGAGCATGCTGGCTGAACTAAAAGAAGAGGTAGAAAGGCTAAGAGCTGTAAGAGACAGCAAAAGAAACATTGACTTCTTCCAAAATCTATCCTCTACTAAACTAGAACAGGGGGTGACTCTTAGTGGAACAGGGAGTTTGGTACCTTCTCATCAGCAAGCCTCTCAGCCTCCCTGCAGTAACCCACAAGGGCAGGGCCAATGGGAGCAGGTCTCTGCCCGACGGAAGAAATGCAGACGGAGCAAGCCTGCTACTTTGAGCAACACACTACCTACAGTGCAGGTACAGAATAGGTATGAGGCTCTGCAGGAGGAACAGCTCATAGGTGAGGACGAGGACTCAAGGAAGGCAGAAGCTGCACCAATGACAGGTTGCCTCAGGCCAGCTATCAAAACTAGACCAGAAAAGAAACCTCGCAGGGTCATCATTATAGGAGACTCCCTACTGAAGGGAGCAGAGGGCCCAATATGCAGACCAGACCCCTTTCATAGGGAGATCTGCTGCCTCCCTGCTGCCCAAGTAAAGGACATTATAGGCAAAATTCCCAAACTCGTGAGTCCTTCAGACTACTCCCCACTGCTGGTCTTCCAGGTGGGTAGTGACAATGCAACAATGAGAGGCTCACAATCAATTAAAAGTGATTTCAGAACCTTGGGGCACCTGCTAAAGGGATCAGGAGCTCAGGTTGTGTTCTCTGCTATCCCTCTAATGTCAGCGATGGATGAGGGAACACTGAGGAAGAGCCAACAGGTCAATTCATGGCTCCGGGGCTGGTGCCATCGACAGGGATTTGGGTTCTACAATCATGGCTTGGTTTACAAGGCACCAGAGCTGCAAACAACTAATGGGGCACACTTGTCCCAGAGGGGGAAAAGGATCCTGGGGCAGGAATTGGCAGGGCTTATTGATAGGGCTTTAAACTACATTTGACGGGGGAAGGGGTTAATAGTCTCCTGCTGGCCTGTGAGAAGCAGAGGGGCAGCTCACCAGAGGCAGTGGGATGGAGAGCTGCTAAGGGCTCTCAACTTGCTGCCCTGAGGCGAGACACAGATGACACACCAGGACACCCTGTGAAAACCAAGGGGAATTGTCAGAAGAGGACAACAGGGCCAGCCCAGCTGAAGTGCTTCTATGCAAATGCACGCAGCTTGGGCAACAAACAGGATGAATTAATGGCCACTGTGCTGCTGGGAGGCCATGGCATAGTGGGCATTACTGAAACTTGGTGGGATGATTCCCATGATTGGAATGTAGGGATAGACGGGTACAAGCTTTTTAGGAAGGATAGGCAGGGAAGGAGAGGAGGAGGTGTTGCCCTCTATGTCAAGAACCAGCTGGAATCAGCAGAACTCCACCTGGGGAGGGATGATGATCTGGTTGAGAGTGTATGGGTTAGAATTAAAGGCAAGACAGGGGAAGGAGATATTACTGTGGGGGTCTCCTACAGGCCACCTGACCAGCAGAACCAAGCAGATGAGGCCCTCCACAGGCAAATAGAAGCGGCTTCCAGGTCACAAGCCCTGGTCCTCATGAGCGATTTCAACCACCCTGACATCTGCTGGAGGGACAACACAGCAAGGCACCAGCAATCCAGGATGTTCCTGGACTGCAGAGAAGACAACTTTCTCCTCCAAATGGTAGAGGAACCAACAAGAAAAGGTGCTATGCTGGACTTGTTCTCACCAACAGGGAAGGGCTGGTAACCAGTGTGAGGCTCAGAGACTGCCTTGGCTGCAGTGACCATGAAGCAGTTGAATTTAATATCCTCAGGGCTATCAGGAGGACCTATTCTAAGCTTATGACCCTGGACTTTAGGCGTGCAGACTTCGATTGCTTCAGGAATCTGCTAGCCAAAGTGTCGTGGGATGAAGCCCTGGAGGGAAGAGGGACCCAGGACAGCTGGTCAGGATTCAAGGACCACCTCCTCTGTGTCCAGGAGCTATGTATACCAACAAAGAGAAAAACAGGGAAGAATGCTAGGAGGCCTGCCTGGATGAACAAGCAGCTCCTGGACACATTATTACTTAAAAAGAAACTCTACAGGAAGTGGAGGGAAGGACAGATAGAACAGGGGGTATATAAGGAAGCTGCCCGAGCAGCAAGAGGCCTGGTTAGGAAAGCCAAAGCAGAGTTTGAATTGAATCTAGCCAGGGAGGTTAAAGGGAGCACTAAGAACTTCTACAGGTATATTAATGGCATGAAGAAGAGTAGGGAGGTGTGGGCCCCCTCAGAAAGGAAACTGGTGAAATGGTCACAAGTGATGTGGAAAAGGCTGAGGTACTCCATAACTTCATTACCTCAGTCTTCACTGCAAGGGCCTCCAGCCACACTCCTGGAGTCATGGCAGACGATGCCAGGGACGGGGAGGAAGAACTGCCCTTCATAAGTGAAGCTCAGGTTGGTGATCACCTGAAGAACCTGAAAGTGTTCAGGTCCATGGGACCTGACGGGATACACCCACGGGTGCTGAGAGAACTGGCAGATGAGGTTGCTAAGCCCCTCTCTATTATATTCCAAAAGTCATGGCAGACTGGGGCAGTCCCCACAGACTGGAAAAGGGCAAACATTGCTCCCATTTTCAATAAGGGCAAGAAGGAGGAACCAGGGAACTACAGGCCACTCAGTCTCACCTCTGTGCCCGGAAAGATCATGGAGCAGATCCTCCTGGAGGCACTACTGACTCAGAAGAGTAGTGAAGAGGTGATTGGGAGCAGTCAGCATGGCTTTGCCAAGGGCAAATCCTGCCTGACAAACCTGGTGGCCTTCTACGAACAAGTGACAACATTAATAGATGAGGGGCGAGCAACTGATGTCGTTTACCTGGACCTGAGCAAAGCCTTTGACACTGTCCCACACCACATCCTGGTCTCCAAGCTGGTGACACACGGGTTTGATGGATGGACCTCCAGATGGATAAAGAACTGGCTTGATGGCCGCACCCAAAGAGTGGCTGTCAATGGATCCATGTCCCAGTGGAGGCCAGGGACAAGCGGAGTCCCTCAGGGATCAGTCCTGGGACCAGGCTTGTTCAACATCTTTGTGGGTGACATGGACAGTGGCATTGAGTGCACCCTCAGCAAGTTTGCTGATGACACCAAGCTGTGTGGTGCAGCAGACACGCTGGAGGGAAGGGATGCCATCCAGAGGGACCTTGACAGGCTGGAGAGGTGGGCACAGGCCAACCTCCTGAGCTTCAACAAGACCAAGTGCAGGGTCCTGCAACTGGGTCGAGGCAATCCCAGGCACAAATCCAGGCTGGGCAGTGACTGGCTGGGGAGCAGCCCAGAGGAGAGAGCCTTGGGGGTGCTGGTAGACGAGAAGCTCAACATGAGCTCTCAATGTGCACTTGCAGCCCGGAAAGCCAATCAGATCCTGGGCTGCATCAGGAGAAGTGTGGCCAGCAGGTCAAGGGAGGTGATTCTCCCCCTCTACTCAGCTCTGGTGAGACCCCACCTGGAGTACTGCGTCCAGTTCTGGAGCCCCTATTCCAAGAGGGATCTGGAAGTGCTGAACGTGTCCAGAGAAGGGCCACGAGAATGATCAGAGGGCTGGAGCACCTCTCCTATGAGGACAGACTGAGGGAGTTGGGGCTGTTCAGTCTGGAGAAGAGAAGGCTCTGAGGTGACCTCATTGTGGCCTTCCAGTATCTGAAGGGGGCCTACAAGAAGGCTGGGGAGGGACTTTTCAGACTATCAGGGAGTGATAGGACTAGGGGGAATGGGGTGAAGCTGGAGGTGGGGAGATTCAGGCTGGACATGAGGAGGAAGTTCTTCACCGTGAGGGTGGTGAAGGCCTGGAATGGGTTGTCCAGGGAGGTGGTTGAGGCCCCATCCCTTGAGGTGTTTAAGACCAGGCTGGACGAGGCTCTGGCCAGCCTGATCTAGGGTAGAGTGTCCCTGCCCATGGCAGGGGGGGTGGAACTAGATGATCCTTGTGGTCCCTTCCAACCCTAACTGAAACTATGAAACTATGAAACTATTCTGCTGACCACACTATTCCTGATACAGGCCAGGATGATGTTTGCTTTCTCAGCTACGTGGGCACACTGCTGGCTTACATTCAGCTGGCTGTCAGTCAACACCCCACATCTTCTTTTACTGGACAGCTTTCCAGTCAATCTTCCCCAAGACTATAGTGTTGCATGGGGTTGTTGTGAACCACATGGAGGATTTGGCACTTGGACTTGTTGAATATCACGTAGTCTCCCTTGGCCCATCAATCCCGCCTGTCCAGGTTCTTCTGTAGACCCTTCCCACCCTCCAGCAGATCAACATTCCCTCCCAGCTTACTGTCATCTGCATTTGTGTCATCAAAGGCTGAAGGAGGTGGGTCTCTTTATCTTGAACAAGAGAAGACTGAGGGGTGTGGTGGTTTAATGCTGGGGGGAAACTTCAACCTACCACAAGGAGTGACCTCATTAATGTTTCTAAATAAGTGACAGGCAAGTGTTTTGAGGACAGAGCCAGGCTCTGCTCAGTGATGTCCAGTGACAGGGCAAGGGTCAATGAATACAAGCTGGAGCATAAAAGGTTTCACATAAACATAAGGTAAATCTTTTTCACTGGGAGGGTGACAGAACACTGGAACAGGCTGCCCAGAGAGGTTATGGAGACATTCAAAACCTGCTGTGTTCCTGTGTGACCTGTTCTGGCAGCAGGGGTGGACTCAGTGATGATTCAAGGTCCCTTCCAACCCCTCACATTCTGTGATTCTGTGTAAAGCAAACAGATTTGTCGAGTGATGACAGATAAATTTCTGTCTGTTATTTTCTATTACTCCTTTTCATTCTTATTTTCCTGTGCCTGTGGCCAGTCAGTAGAAGACTAGAAAAATGTCCACATTTTCATTTATGTTCTCTTACTTTGTGGAGAAAAAAAATCTTTACATTACAGTAGCAAATACACCACTGGGAGAAAGCAAATTCCACATCCATGCCTTTGATGCATTCTACTTAGTATAACAGATGGCTCACAGAGGAACTATTCTAAGCCCTTAAAAAATATGAACACTGATAATAAAAGGAGTATGATTACAGGAAAAACCTCAAGTCACTTATCCTTTGCTGAAAAATCCACTAATGTACTTTGAGCAGCAGCAATATAAGATGGTCACATGTACTTGCACTGGACAGTCAATTGCTTCACAAATGGAATTAAGTGAGGAGAAAAGAAGAAAAGACCAGCTACAGGTTGTGTTTCTCTGAAAGCCTCTGTAGAACACACCAAGGAAGATGTCAATCATATGACATACATGTGCTACCCAGTGGTTGCTCTTGGAAAGAAAAACAAACAAGCTGTGATTACAGCTGTATTTGAGGATTTTTATCTCACACAGCAAATTTTCAGGCATACTTTGGGAAAAATAAGGAGATACACACTTTGCATATTTCTCATATGTGGCATCTTTGTTCTGAAGCTATCTCCTTGTAGGGTCCAGCATGCTTGATGACAATGATGAAGGATTTAGAAGTAAAAAGATGAGCGCCCTGACCTCTGGAAGTGAACTCCAAGGGAAGCTTTGCCCTTCATTGGCAACAGACACTGAATACATCCTTAATTTTTACTAAGCTTCATTATTTCTACTGAGTGAGTCCCTTCTTAGGGGAGGGGGAGGAAATATTGACAAGGATTCAAGAAAAGTACTTTACCTTCTCTGTAATGATGCGGTTGACACATTGTTTCCCAGTAAGTGGTAAACTGCACTTGTCCAAGATTTTATGGACATTGCCCTGTGTTTAACAATATACAGATAAACATTAATTTTCAAAAACAACTTACTCAAAATTTAAATATGTACGTGAAACTCAAAGCTGCAGCCACTCAGTTTCACTGAAACATTCAAGGTACCCAGAACACTCTTTGAATTCACTGCTATTGCATATTACAGCTCTTGTGATTTGGGGCAGTTAGTACTGAGATCCCACACATCGGAAGGTGACTAATAAGAAATCTCAGTGTACCACTGAGTGGGCTCCTGAGTTTGAGTTCTTCACACTTCTGCTTCATAGTTTGTCTTTTGTGTGGCAACGTGAGGATAAGATAGACATGGGACCTCACTGATGACACATAAAGGACAAAAATTAGGGAAAGACATTTCACGTGTGATATTTCTCTTTCACTTTATCACTAACAGCATGAGCAGGGTCAGTCATACACACAGGTATTTCAGATCCTCAGGGATCAAGTGCATAGTCATGCTCTGAAAATAGTAAATCCAGCTTCTTTACCCATGCTGAATTCCCATTCCCTCCATCTCTTCAGTAAAACCCAAATGCAGACTTAAAGAGATAAGTGCAATATGTCCATCTTCCAGTGCCAAACAGATGTTACATCACCTCTGACTTAGAAAGCATGCAAATATTGTAGAAGAGAGTACTGTGGGAAAGGATGTATATATATAAAACCCAGGATTTACTTTAAGTTACATCCTTTTTGGGAGCATCAAATGTTAGCTACTCTAAATCCTGAGAAAAATATTACATAAGAGAAAACTTAACTTCCAATAAAAAGTTGGGTAGGTAAGGTTTGGGTGATGATTTTGGTTGTTTTGATTGTTTTTTTCTTCCTCTCTTTTTTATTCCATTTCCCCCTTAAATTTTCCAAAATAGGAGTTCACAAATAGCTTTAGATCCTGCTAAATGAATGTACGCTGCAAGAGCTCTCAATGGATATAAAACAGACAGATCACTACATTTTTAGTCAGCATTTGTAGGTGTTTTACAGAGGTAGCATTAAGTGCACATTTCTCTCATTATCACAGACTTTTACTTTTCTTCTAATAATTAATTTTCAATTATGCATTTCAGAACTCTCAGAGTTGTATGTCTTAGACATGTCTTATTTAACCATCTGAATGCAGTATTTTTAAAGTTTACAATCATCACTTTGCCTTAAAGATTAATATAAACTCAAGAACCATTTCTCATCCAGTTTGATTCCTGAGTGACAACAAAATAAACAATCCATGTGCTTCTGAATTTACCTTTTTCTATGAAGAACTATTTCTTCATTCCAGTTCTAATTCCAATACTGGCAAGATCCACATCTGGTATCAGCATAAATACTCTGATTAAACTCACTCACTTAATGAAAATAATGACTCCCAACAGTGTTACTTTCAACTGACCTGCTTGTATCGTGTTCATCTTGAGGACCTTGCCATGAACCATGGCTGTCATGAACCCATGATATTGGTAATATATCCAATAAAATATCAGGTATAATTTGCAGCCATACAAAATAAAATGTCTCTTCTTGATAACCAGTTGAGACTGAAATGCATGGACTTGCAGAAGTGACACCTGAGTGGCTTCTGTAACCCTGAGAACTGGCACATTCCAGTTTACCAAAACACTCAAGTTGACGATTACCATATTATGTTAGCATTGAAGACATCCTTCAGAACAGGAATCAAAATGGGACTACAGGAGTTACTGTGGGCTTTGTTCAGATAGAGAAAGACTGTAGTGTAGATACATAAAACCTTAATGTGTTTCAGCAAAAAAAACATTAAGATATTCCACAAAAAATTAGACTTAAGGTTGATTTGCCATATGTCTCATTAAGTATATGGAGCAAAAATTCAGTGAACCTCCTGTTTCCTGACTTGCTGTGATGTACAGATTTCCTGACCTCAGACTGCTTCTGGACAATGGTATTTAATTGTCACTGATGAACTTTAAAACAATCCCTCTCATATAGCCTTAATTCTTGGAGCTACTGCATCAACCTGCCAATCATCCACAACTTCATTATCTAGCTGTAAAAAAATGTGCCTTGTTTTAAAACATGTGTGCTGCTAATTTCGGTTGACTACCCTTTCTTCTTTTCTAAGGCAGGGACTAGCCATTCTGCAGTCAACTTCTCCATTTTGTGTATGTTTATGTTACTTTTCATAAATGGTGTTTCTTAAACTCATTTCATGTTCTATCACTTTTCTTCTGCCTATTTTGTTTTTCATCACATGCAAAGATCTAAGTAATAAAAATTGTGAATAATTTGGGGGAGAACATATTTAGTTTCATTTGTAATATACTGCATATCAGAGTTCTAAAAGTTAATTCTTTGAGTATTTGAGTATTGAGACAGATACTAATTTCACCCTCCACAATTAGCTGTACATTGTATTTTGCCTGCACTTCAAAGACTCAGCCTATTGCTGTTTACATACTGCATGTATACATAAAGCAGAATGCACTTTTAAACTCTTAGAAAACTTATTTTAATGTTTAACAAGCCATTGACATTACACTAAAAAACTTGAAAAGGATTAAAAGATCTTTCACAATATGACAAAATAGACAAAACTGACTGCAGAGGCCACCTGCGGTGACCATGTCCACTGAAAGTACTGTGTATATCCCATGCCTTCCACTGTATTTCCATTCATCACATCTTGACTGCAGTTGATTTGTGGGAGACTAATGATATATTTATTATTTATTTGGGGAATAAGGTGAAAAAAATGACCCTATACAAAAATGCCTGTAGACACAGAAGAGTGTCACAGTACATGCAGATGTGCCTTTTGACTCAATGGCACACTGGGCTTTGAGAAGGACAAAAGATTGCTCTCTTGATGCATGGATACATGTGCAATAAGTTTGCAAGAAAATCTTCAGTGTAAAAAAATTCAAGAACCATTCATACAAAATCACTACAGAGTCCCATATTTTATCATCTTCATTTCTGAGCAAACAGGAAGCAGCAATATGAAGACCCCCAAAAGAGGCTAAATAAACCAAATAAGAAGAAAGAGTGCCAAGAATATCCTCCATGTAAAAATAAAATGAAAAATCATGCATATAATTTAATTTTGCAGTGCTATCTAATGAAAGCAGAAGTAGTAATTTATGAAAGCCTCTAAGTGGCTCTCTGGAAATGCACATCAACATCTCATGTATGTAAGAGCCCAAGTTAAGTGTAAGAGTTTCAAAATAACTAAGTCTATGCCTGGACTGTAACAGTGTTACACTGAATCTACCTGTGTTTCCATGTTTCTCAGGTTTCAGTGCTCCTAGTGACCATAATAACATTTAAATAAATTCCAAACATTGCACCAAACAAAGAGTTTGGTAATAGTACTTCTAGCAGAAAAACTCTCATGAGTACTGTGCGTGGACTTTGAACCTAAACCAAATTACACAGTAATTTGAAATTTAGAACAAATATTTATTCAGATTATATTAATACCTGAAGTATGCATCTGAGCAAATGGAAAATTACATACCCAGTTTTTGGGAGGCTATGACAGAGATGTGAGTAATATAGATTAATTTCCTTTATATTTTTGTTTACTTATTTACATCTATACATGTGAAAACTGTTGAGTCAGACTCAGCCAATTTACCAAAAATTAGCCCCTTGAGATCACAGTTTAGTATAAATTGTGGAACTACTGTGGTTTTTTTTAAAGAATTGTTGCTACAAAACTCTGCCACAAAGAAGTCTCTTGATTAACCTCTCACCCGTAGTGATGTAAGGCAGTGTCCTGTGTATGGCTATGACAGGGTTAACTTTTTGCAGGAAGCTGGAAGAGGCCACAACCAAGATAGCCAACCAAACCAGAGAGTGAGATAATTAATGCTGTTGTCAAGTCATGCCTGTTATATAAAGGGAGGGCTGGACAGGCTGGAGTGGATGTTTTGAGCAGGTGGATGTGGTGGGGCAGGATAAGGCAGGCAAGCCAGGCCGTCACGGTCAGTCCTGCATTTTATATAATTTGCCTTATATGCTATTTCATTAATATTATTGTTATCCCTGTTGTTTCTTCTCCTTTGGTTCCATTAAATTCTTCTTATCTCAACCTGCAGGCTTTGGCCTTTTTCTACTGATTCTCCAACCCATCCCACTGGTGAGTCAAGGGGCAGTAAGCAAGCAGCTGCATGGGAGCCAGCAGTGGGCTGTAACTAGACTACAACAAGTAGCCAAAGCTTGTCAGTACCGATTTGATTAACAACTTAAAACATAAGTATATTTCCATACCAACAAATATTTAACCATAGGGAGCTTCATTTTTCAAAGGCAAAGAGAAACACCTCTGGGGTAGCCACCTACCATAGGTCTGGCACTTGACACTCTGATTAAAGTTACATGAGCTAAAAACTGTGTACAGCTTTTAAACTTTGAATTAGAATTTCATTTTTTTCCTTGGTCAAAGAGGAAAGCAAGCATATTAGGCTAGCTTCTAATAGACTTCCATAACAACTAACAGCAAAACTACCAAATTTTCACAGAATAAATTTAAGATGTTATATTTCTTCTTCTTCTTGTATGTTTTTCTGGTAAAACACAAAACACTTATTATGCAGAAGAATCAGAGCCTTACCTTGGCTGAGTGCTCCATGGTGACAACCACTTTGGTCTCTGCACTAGATACCAGGTCCATGGCACCCCCCATTCCTTTCACCATCTTACCCTAAAAGTAGATTTTGATGTAAATATAACATTCTTACTATATCACACACACAAAAGAATAAACCAAAAAAAGATACAATCTATTGTTTGCAATGACAGCGAAAGATACTCACCTCCTCCTGTACTGAAAGTCCACCTATTGCAGTGAAAGTCCACCTATTTCATCAATGCCATGTACAAATGCTAACATAGCTCCACCAGAGTGAAAACAGCTGTCTCATTTTAGGCTCCATAAGACAGGATAAGAATGATGACTAGAACAAAAATCCATTGCCATGGCCGGTGCTCTGGGATGTAATTTATGATTGGGTACTACCGTTGGCTTAATAGAAGCTTTGACACTAAGGGGCAATGAATTTAGTTCCAATGGTTCTAACACTGGAAAAGGAAAGTGTTCTTTTTCTTGTTGATAGAAATGTCATTATTTGCTCAAAACAAATCTTTGTTTGTTGTCTTGGGTTAACACAGCCCACTCTGACAAGCCTTTCCCCTTCCCCTCACCTCCTCCCTCATGGGGGAGAGGGGAAAAAAGGGTCTGAGAGTCAGAGTTGTTAGTTGAGATAAGGATAATTTACTACTCTATTGCAGGGACATCAGATTACACAAAACAGGAAGAAAAAGTACTGACTAGACAGAATCCCCTCATGAATGTAAAATGAAACCAGAAACAAAATAGGACAAACCCCAGCCCAGAAACTGGGGAAGAGACACAAAAAACCTGCAACAGGAAACTTTGCAACCTATAGACTATGTTGTAATTCCCACGAACCGTGGCCAACCCCTTTCCGGTCATGGAGTGAGAGCATGATGTTCAGCATGGTGTGGAATATACAATCCAGCTTGCCCTGCTGCTCTGGGCCACTGGGGGCGGGAGGGCTCCTCTCCTGCATCCCTACTAGTGAGGCCAGTCAGTTTAAACCAACACACTTACGAAATGTAGTACATTTCAGCACTCTCCCACTGCCAGCAATTGTTCATATCACTGTATCAGCACAAGCCGATTTTTTGTTCTATTCCAGCTGTCTGTGCATGTTATACCAGAAGATGGCAAACTGACGTTGGTCTCTCAGTCCGAGCAAAGCTTTCTGCCTTTGTTACTTATTCTTAAGAATGTCAGAATTGCACCTGTTATCACAGCCCATGTATTATGGCTCAGTGATAATCTAACTATATTTTTACTTTCTGTAATGCTGCAGCATTCAAACCCTGCTTGCTTCCATCACCTTAAACTGAACACATCTCATCTAAGAAGGTAAGAGGTGGCACACTTCTGATGGAATTTTACTGTAAGTATAAAGTTCTATCAGTGTCAGCAGAGTAGTCATTTTTGGACAACAAGCACTGGACCCCAAAAACTAAACAAGGAAACACATCATATGCTACTCTGGAGTTGTCAAAGAGGGCAGCAATGAGAGTAGAATATCAAGGCATCTACACGATAGGGGACGTTAGCAGGAAAAACAAGGCAAAAAAGTTTACAGGTTAAAATAAATTAATTTCTGTCCCAAGTGTTTTGTGTTTGCTCTCTTCTGATTATCATCTGCAATTGAAATAAATTAAGTACAGTAATATGATGTATGCTCTTTTATGTATAAAATGTAAAAGTACATGCTTAATTAACTAGAACAATTCCCAGTATAAAGCTTCTCTTTTTCATTTCCTTCTATTAGCTATGTGATTCACTACCTTACTAGTATCACTACCTATGATCCATAATATAAAACATATGGAAAAGACTTGTCTTGTTAAGGTGCCAGCAAATTACTGTTCTCTTGATCATAATGCAGGGACTGTATGCACATACACCCTCCCCTGTTTGGACAGTGAAGAATAAATTCAATCTTCCTATATCTATAAACAACTCCTTTGGAATTTCTCAGGTCAGATAATTATTTAATATCAATCATATTAATTAACATCATTACTAAATCTCTGTCCTTACCTTCCTGGCAATGCTCAGATCTTCTCTATCCTACCTGGAAACCCAGAGCTCTTATATAGACAGGAATAACTTCTCACCTGCCTGCCAGAGGCTTACTGATTAGATAATGCAGAGTAGCTGAACACAATGGGTTATCTTCTCAGAATTGAGGCTTATGCTATTGGTACATCTGTCCTGATAATGCCCTTAGTTAATTTTTCAGTCCTTGTAGTTCTATTAGTTAGTACAGACCTACAGCAGATAGAAAAATCTGAAGAAATATGTGCCAAGGAAGGACAATGACAAATCTGTTGGAGAAGCTGTCACAGAACACTGAGAGATTTCATTCCTAAGCAGGAAAGTGCCATTATGTTGAAGAGAAAGACATAGCGAGCTTTAAGTTACTACATCAGCTCCTCCACTTTAAGCAAGTATTCTCATCACTGCATGATGGCTTGTAAAGCAAATAAATTAAGCATTAACTCCAACTAGCCAAGCAATTACATCCTTTTCCTTGAGGAATATCCAAACTATAAGAGCCTTACATCATTGTTTTAGTTTAATACTTTGCACATAATACGCAGTCTGCCAGTAATATGTGATCTGCCATGAAAATAAACATTTTATCCTTCTGAAGATCAGTTGCAATAGACACCTCTGCAGTGAAATCTTTTTCCCATGATGCCTCATCAGTTCTTGCCATGTTTCAGTCCAAATAATTTTGGAGTGCAAGAAATACAAAGTCATGGACTTGATATTTTTCTTTTTTTTTTTTTTTTAAATTAAGGTATTTAGCTTTTTTACTTCTTCACAGCCATAAGCCTGCATAAAATCAGTGGAATTTCTTATACTGCATTCTCACTGCAAAATTTAGGTATTGCACTGATGAGGCATCTTTAAGAAAATATGAGAGAAAGGTAGATATTTTATCATTTGATGTCTTCATATCTGAACATAATTTGACTAGTAAAAATGAAACCCTGAAGAGCCTAAGAAAGAAATGCAGCTTAATAGTAATACTTGAACAGAAACATTCCTGTTGGTTTGATCACCTGTGCATCCAAGAGAATCTGCTGCATTCTAGCAGATGCTTGTGTGTACTCCAAGGTGGGCAAGACATTAAAGATATTCTTCAAGAAAATGTGAAGTTTTTCCACAATGGTATCACAGGCTAGAAAGACGCTACAGCAAGCAGGAAACTATTTCTAAGAAAATTCTGAAAGACTAGAAGAAGTGGTTGAGATAAAAGAGGAAACCTCAGGAGTCTTCAAATACTGTTAAGGTCTTGAATCAGTGCTGGTGTATTATACCTTTCCTCCATATTCCCAGGGCGGAGGACTTTTTGTCTATCACTGAACTATAAAGGTGCTCCCTACATCTGAGGATAAAATGCATCTGAAATGATCTGTTTATGTTATAAGAACATAACCTTTTGAGACAAACACACGTTTGTGATGTGGAAAAGGCTGAGGCTCTCAATAACTTCTTTATCTCAGCCTTCACTGCAAGGGCCTCTAGCCACACTCCTGGAGTCATGGAAGGTAATGGCAGGGAGTGGGAGGAAGAACTGCCCATCATAAGTGAAGATCAGGTTCGTGATCACCTGAAGAACCTGAAAGTGTTCAAGTCCATGGGACCTGACGGGATACACCCACGGGTGCTGAGAGAACTGGCAGATGAGGTTGCTAAGCCCCTCTCTATTATATTCCAAAAGTCATGGCAGACTGGGGAAGTCCCCACAGACTGGAAAAGGGCAAACATTGCTCCCATTTTCAAAAAGGGGAAGAAGGAGGAACCAGGGAACTACAGGCCACTCAGTCTCACCTCTGTGCCCAGAAAGATCATGGAGCAGATCCTCCTGGAGGCACTACTGACTCAGAAGAATAGTGAAGAGGTGATTGGGAACAGTCAGCATGGCTTTGCCAAGGGCAAATCCTGCCTGACAAACCTGGTGGCCTTCTATGAACAGGTCACAACATTTAATAGATGAGGGACAAGCAACTGATGTTGTTTACCTGGATCTGAGCAAAGCCTTTGACACTGTCCCACACCACATCCTGGTCTCCAAGCTGGTGACACATGGGTTTGATGGCTGGACCACTACATGGATAAAGAACTGGCTTGATGGCCGCACCCAAAGAGTGGCTGTCAACGGGTCCATGTCCCAGTGGAGGCCAGTGACAAGCGGAGTCCCTCAGGGATCAGTCCTGGGACCTGTCTTGTTCAACATCTTTGTGGGTGACATGGACAGTGGCATTGAGTACACCCTCAGCAAGTTTGCTGATGACACCAAGCTGTGTGGTGCAGCAGACACGCTGGAGGGAAGAGATGCCATCCAGAGAGACCATGACAGGCTGGAGAGGTGGGCACAAGCCAACCTCATGAGGTTCAACAAGACCAAGTGCAGGGTCCTGCATCTGGGTCGAGGCAATCCCAGGCACAAGTACAGGCTGGGCAGTGGCTGGCTGGAAAGCAGCCCAGAGGAGAGAGACTTGGGGGTGCTGGTGGAGGAGAAGCTCAACATGAGCTCTCAATGTGCACTTGCAGCCCGGAAAGCCAATCAGATCCTGGGCTGCATCAAGAGAAGTGTGGCCAGCAGGTCAAGGGAGGTGATTCTCCCCCTCTACTCAGCTCTGCTGAGACCCCAGCTGGAGTACTGCGTCCAGTTCTGGAGCCCCTATTACAAGAGGGATCTGGAGGTGCTGGAAGGTGTCCAGAGAAGGGCCATGAGGATGATCAGAGGGCTGGAGCACCTCTCCTATGAGGACAGACTGAAGGAGTTGGGGCTGTTCAGTCTGGAGAAGAGAAGGCTCCACGGTGACCTTATTGTGGCCTTCCTGTATCTGAAGGGGGCCTACAAGAAGGCTGGGGAGGGACTTCTCAGGATACCAGGTAGTGATAGTACTAGGGGGAATGGAATGAAGCTGGAGGTGGGGAGATTTAGGCTGGACGTAAGGAGGAAGTTCTTCACCATGAGAGTGGTGAAGCCCTGGAATGGGTTGTCCAGGGGGGTGGTTGAGGCCCCATCTCTGGAGGTGTTTAAGACCAGGCTGGATTAGGCTCTGGCCAGCCTGATCTAGTGTGGGGTGTCCCTGCCCATGGCAGGGGGGTTGGAACTAGATGATCCTTGTGGTCCCTTCCAACCCTGACTGATACTATGATACTATGATACATACCACATCAACAGTACAACAGAACAGACACTAATGACATGTTCAAGGAAACATGAAAACTCACCAGTGGTAAATGAAATGTTTGAAGGATTGGAACACATATGGAAATAAAAGCTTGAATAATTCCATTTAAAACTGAGTATCAAACAATAGCCAAGCTGAAAATATATACTCACTTGAAAAGGAACTGAGTCACTTCCTTTTTAAGAATTCTTGCACACATTGCCAACTGACCTAATACTGTATTAAATAGTGTTTAGTCTGAAATTTCTTTTCTTCCATTAAATAAAAAAATACATATGTCTCACACTATGCTAAAAGTGAGTAAAACTGCTATTTCAAAAACTCAGAAGATAAAGGATGCTTCTATTTTAAACTATAGTTCTCATGCAGCCTTCCCATTCAACCTGAATTTTCAGGCAGCCCCTAGAAGACTTTGAACAAGCTACCTAGGATGACAGAGTAAAGATCTGAAGAATGTCACTATGACCTCTCATGGCCACAGATTTGCAGCTTCTTCATGAAAGGAAATAATTATAACACACTAGGGACAGCCATTAAAATCCAGAACAATAGGAACAGTATAAACTCCACATGGAAAAGCAGAAATGAAGGTAATGCAGTTCATTCAAGACACTTCCATCGCTATTATCAATGGCACTAATGTGGTAGTCTAAAGGATGAACTTAGGACCCCTTCAAAATGTTCTGCTGTGCCCATATCTACAGTGGTATGTATGCACTGCTAATACACATTAGTCACAAATTTGTCTCACCCTGTACAGGTACTGTCTGCCTTCACAGATGTGCCAGCTTCAGATTCCATGCACAGCACAAATAATGAGATCATCAGAGCCATATGTAACTGTTTAAAAACACACCTCATCAGCAGTTGTGGAGTTACACATGCTTGGTTTGCAGTTTTGTTTATTTGTTTGTTTGGGAGGATGCATATTAGCACAGACCTTAGGTTTGTAAGAGAAAGATACCCATCAGAAGGTAATGTTTAAAAAATGCATATGCATAAATCTACTCTAATTACACAAAAATGTAGATGACAATTCTTTGTCAATTGCTAACAGTCCTGTCCAGTATTTAAAGGAAAGGTATATTTATAGTTCATTCTAAAATGAAAGCCACAGCACTTCCAGGTTTCATTCTTCAGTGTTAAAGACTACATAAAGACAATATCAAAAACAAGATGGGTAGGGCTGCATGTTTGAACACCATCACTGAACACCATCACTGGAGGTGTTTAGGAAGAGACTGGATGGGGCGCTCGGTGCCATGGTTTAGTTGATTGGATAGTGTTGGATGATAGGTTGGACTCAATGATCTCAAGGGTCTTTTCTAACCTGGTTAATTCTAATTCTTATTCTTATTCTTATTCTTATTCTTATTCTTATTCTTTTCTACTGAAACATAGTTCTCCTTGTCCATTTTCCACTGATTTAACGTTCTTATATATATAGCGCAGTTACAGATTTATTGTAATTACAGTCATCTCTGGGGAGACATTATAGCAGCCTCCCAGTACCTAAAGAAGGCCTGCAAGAAAGTCAAAGAAGGACTTTTTACAGAGTCAAGGGGTAATGGCTTTAAAATGAAAGAGGGTAGATTCAGATTAGATGCAAGGAAGAAATTCTTCACTGTGAGGATGGTGAGACAGTGAGAATAGCTTGTCCAGAGAAGTTGTGGATGCCCCACTCCTTGGAACCATTCATAGCCAGGTCAGATGGAGTGGACATTGTCCCCACCCTAGATGAGCTTCAAGGTTCCTTCCAACCCAAATCATCCTATGATTCCATAATTCTATGACAGCTATATTAGATCTTACTCTGATTACCAAGATACATTACCAAGAAACACTTCAAAATTATTAATTGGATTTTTAAATCAATAGAGTTAATAATAGAGCAACACAACTAAAAGTTGTGAGTGCAACAATAGAGCACACTCTACATGCACAACAGGGTGAAAATCTTTTTTAAAGGATGTCCAAAATGATGACTTAGTTGGATTTCTTAGGAATACAGAAAATTACATCATTTTCAAGACTGCTGACCAAGTACCTCATAACACACCCAAAGTGAAAAGCAAAATTAAAAATAAATTGCATTTTTTAAAAAAAATAGAGCATAAGTTCTTGAGCAACTAATGCTTCTTGGAAAAATCTATTAATAATGCTTTCCTAAAATGTAGCACACACAAATAAATGCATTAACTATATTTTTTACTTTCCCTAACTAGGAAATTAAGGCAGCATAAAGTAAGTGCAAAGAAAGTTGGTTAATTTTTACTCCTTTATTCTCTCATAAAACTAATCTGAAACAATTTGCAATAGATTTGAATGACTGAACGAAATCCAAATGAATACACTAAGAAACCACATCTCAGGAGCAACTCAAAACAGTCTGTGACATGCTTCATTGAAATGGATTTGCTTTATAGTGATGAATGCTATTTCACTGTAATAGGACAGTTAAGCCTTCAATCTATCTTTGCATACTGTGTTCAAAACACAAAGCATAGCATGTAATAATTAAATATCACTGTCAACAAAATACTACTCTTGCTTGAAAGTGATGGTTCCACATAGTAGTCACAATTGTTACCACTAACCCACAGATCAGGAGTCTTTTGAGATAGGAAGAATTCCTTCAGCTGCTCTCATTATGCAGATGCCTAATGCAAATCTGCCACTTCCCACACTGAAATTTTAAAAGATTATGAATAAAACACCAACAGTGAGCTCCTACTCATTCAGTGCAGTCTGAAGAGAAACAAACACAAATAACATTGATAGAAACAACCAAAAGGTGGAAGAATTAAGGCTAGCATAATACATCTTTGTTTTGCTTTTTTACACCATTCAGCTAGAGTGTTTCAGTAGCTGACCTTTCTTAAAGGCACAGCCTAAAACTGTCACAACGTCCTTTCTCCCACCATCAAAAATTATCATTTCAATAAATCATTCTAGAGTAATTTCAGAAAATCTTTTGCTGTGGAGCCCTCTGCTCTCAGGTTTGGCACTACAAATAATGAAAACAACCCCAAAAAAGGCTTCCACAGTCATGTACTCAGCCAGCCCTTGCCAGTTTAATTATCAAGATGTCTCTACCAACAAACATGCTTTTCACCTCATGGTGAGAATGTGCAAAACTGTGTAAAAGATGTAGTTCAAAGTTCTGTAGAAAAACTACCTATAATGTATAAAATTATATTTTAACACCTTAGACTATACAGAACTCTATAGATAGTAAAATATTTATTTCTAAATTTGACTTGAGTTTCCTCATGTCTTTTTTTTCCAATAATCCCTGATAAAGCTGAGAAATTTTGTATAATTTTCTTTCAATTTATTTAATTATTAACACTGCAGTCCTTCAAGTTTGGGTACTCCAAGTCAAAGCATTAAAAATTAAGGCTGCTGCTCCTGAAATTCAAGGATGCAACCTCTTTGTCAGTGATATGGATAGTAGAATTAAGTTTGTGGATGACACCAAGCTGTGTGGTGCAGTTGACATGCTGGAGGGAAGCGATGCCATCCATTGGGGCCTGGACAGGATTTAGAGGTGGGCTTACAACAACCTTATGAAGTTCAACAAGGCCAAGTGCAAGGCCCTGCACCTTGGCTGGGGCAATTTCAAGCACAAATACCAGCTAGCCTAGTGGAAAGTGTCCCTGCCCATGGCAGGGGGGTTGGAACTAGATGATCTTGAATGTGCCTTCCAACCCACACCTTTCTCTGATTCTATGATAATTTATTTACTATTCCTAAGAATGATCCAGATTTACGCATCCAAACTGCATCATCCTCCACAAATTGCATCACTCTCTTCCTCAAACAGCTAACTGCATTACTTCATGTATCAAAACATGCATTCTATACTACAGCAAAAGAATATACAAAGCTAGAGTTAATTTTCTTGCTCAAAATTGTATTTGGTTTATATTGTTTATAGGAAACTAGTATCAGTCTTGGCATCATCCCTGAACATGTTGCACTTTAACTGAACTGGTGGCCAATCACCTTTGAACCTGGTGGTTTAGGAAATTGACAGCTTTCTTGGCACCTTTGGATGTATCCTGTCTGCCCTATTGGACTTGCAGATGTCCAGTTTACTTAATCAGCCCTTTGTCCTTTTTTATAGTGGGTACTACCCATTCTCCCCCAAATTCTACCAATATCCAAAAAGATCATGGCTCTAAAGTCTAAAAAAAGCTATTGATCACCTTAGCCTTCATCCAGAATCATAAAACCGTTCAGGCTGGAAAAGACTTAAGTGAGCAGTGACAAATCCACCATCAACCCATGTCCCTAAGCACCACAACTGTAGATCTACAGGAAGGAAGACTTTCCCTTGGTTGAGGAGGGTCAAATTAGATATGAATCAGGTAACCTGGATATCCACAAGTCTATTGGTCATGATGGGATGAGGGAACTGGCAGAAGTCATTAAAGGGCAGCTCTCCATCATCCTTGAAAGTTCCTGGATAACAGGTGAGGTGCCTGAGGACTGAAGGAAAGCCAATGTCACTCCAGCCTCCAGAAAGGGCAAGCAGTAAGACCCAGGAAACTACAGGCCAGTCAGCCTCACCTCCATCTCTGGGTTCAGTCCTAATCAATGTATTCAAGGACCTGGATGAATGGACAGAGTGTATCCTCAGCAACTTTGCTGATGATACAAAACTGGGAGGATTGTCTGACACACCAGAAGACTGTGCTCCACCCAATGTGACCTGGATAGACTGGAGTGCTGGGCACGGAGCAATCTTATGAAGTTCAACAAGAGCAACTATAGAGTCCTGCACCTAGGGAGGAATAACCCCAAGTACCAGTGCAGGTAAGGAGCTAACCTGCTGGAAAGCAGCTCCACAGAGAAAGATGTGAGAGCACTTGGTAGACATGTTCACCATGAGCCATCAATGTGCCCTTGTGGCCGAGAAGGCCAAGGGCATCCTGGGGTGTGCCAAAAAGAGTGTAGCCAGCAGGCTGAGGGAGGTTCTCCTCCCCTTCTACTCAGTGAGGCCTCATCTGGATGACTGTCTCCAGCTGTAGGCTCCCTGGTTCAAGAAAGACAGGGAAATGCAGGGAACTGCTTGAGAGGGTATATCAAAGGACTATGAAGATGATGAGGGGACTAGAACATCTCTCTTAAGAAGAAAGGCTGAGGGACTTTGGGCCTTTTAACCTAGAGCATTGAGGGGGGATCTTATCAATGCTTATAACACTGAAAGGGTAGGTGTCAGGAAGATGGGACCAGTCTTTTTCAGTGGTGCCAGTGACAGGATAAGAGGTAATGGGTAAAAACATGAACACAGGCAGTTCCATCTTGTGGTGGTTTTAGGCTATGCCTTTAAAATTTAGTTACAGATTTTGAGCAGAAAAGTAGAAAAATAGAAATAAATCACTATTGGGTGTAAAAAGGAAAACAAAAGATAATTATAGTTGTTTTCAACTATGCCCAGCCTTTGACACATGTGATAAAGGCAAAAGGAATTAAGTACTTCTCATTAGAAGGCTGCAGAAAACAGGGTACTTCATAGTAAGGCATAGGCCAGTAGAAACTGTTTCGTAAAATGCTTCTGTTCTGAGAGTCTCAATCCAACATGGATTTAGGAGGGGCAGGTCCTGCCACCAACCTGATCTCCTTCTATGATCAGGTGACCCGCCTGGTGGATGTGGGGAGGGCTTTGGATGTAGTCTACCTGGACTTCAGCAAGGCCTGAGACACCGGCCCCCACAGCAAATTCCAGGACAAGCTGTCAGCTCATGGCTTGGACAGCACCATTCTGTGCTGGGTTAGGAACTGGCTGGAGGGCCGAGCCCAGAGAGTGGTGGTGAACAGTGCCACATCCAGCTGGCAGCCAGTCACTAGTGGTGTGCCCCAGGGATCAGTGCTGGCCCCCATCCTCTTTAATATCTTCATTGATGATCTGGATGAGGGGATTGAGTCAGGCATCAGCAAATTTGCAGATGACACCAAGATGGGGGCAGGTGTTGATCTGTTAGAGGGCAGAAGGGCTCTGCAGAGGGACCTTGACTGACTGGGCAGATATGCGGAGTCCAACGGGATGGCATTCAACAAGTCCAAGTGCTGGGTGCTGCACTTTGGCCACAACAACCCCATGCAGAGCTACAGGCTGGGGTTGGAGTGGCTGGAGAGCTTCCAAACAGAAAGGGACCTGGGGGTGCTGATTGACAGCCGCCTAAACATGAGCCAGCAGTGTGCCCAGATGGCCAAGAAGGCCAGCGGCATCCTGGCATGCAACAAGAATAGTGTGGCCAGCAGGAGCAGGGAAATCATTGTGCCCCTGGACTCAGCACTGGTTAGGCCACACCCTGAGGCCTGTGTCCACTTCTGGGCCCCTCAGTTTAAGAAGGACATCGAGATGCTTGAACATGTCCAGAGAAGGGCAATGAGGCTGGTGAGAGGCCTTGAGCACAAGCCCTATGAGGAGAGGCTGAGGGAGCTGGGATTATTTAGGCTGGAAAAGAGAAGGCTCAGGGGAGACCTTATTGCTGTCTACATCTACCTGAAGGGTGGTTGTAGCCAGGAGAGAGTTGCTCTCTTCTCCCAGGCAACCAGCACCAGAACAAGAGGACACAGTCTCAAGCTGCACCAGGGGAAGTTTACGCTCAAGGTGAGGAGAAAGTTCTTCACAGCAGGAGTTGTTATCCATTGGAATGGGCTGCCCAGGGAGGTGGTGGAGTTACCATCCCTGGTGGTGTTCAAGAGGGGACTGGACGTGGCACTTGGTGCCATGGTTTAATCATGAGATCTGTGATGACAGGTTGGACTTGATGATCTTCGAGGTCTCTTCCAACCTTGGCAATTCTGTGATTCTATGATTCTGTAAAGGGGAGCTACAAACAAAGCAAATACAGGCAGGAAGGTGTGCAGTCAATCTCAACTTTTAAAACCCCAAGTAAAATGATTTAAACTGTCAAAGAAGCCAGGACAGGTGTGACAGTGCATATTGATGCTGCTCTTCTGTAGATGCAGCAGTTTTTGATTGTAGCTTGAGACACACACAGGTCAGGATACTGTGCCCTTCACTCATGAAGTGAAATGTGCTCCATCCAATAGCTCCCAGCAGCCACTGGCTTAGACTCTGCTCTGCCTGTCTGCTCTACTCCATGCCCATGTCCCTATTGTTTCTCTTCTAGCTCTCTTGGGCACCTTCTCCCATCTGCACTCTGTCCTCAGGGCCTACTTAGAAATTTGCCATCTCCTTCTCCTTCCCTTCCTCAGAAACCAACCTGTTAGTTGAGGAAATAAAGGGAGAAAGACAAAAAGCCATTAAGTAGTAGTGCTTAATGGAATAAAACTACCAATAAATACCAGTGTTTAGGAAGTAACTTCTGCCTAAGCAAACAGCATGCTTTAGTGCATGTAGTTAAAATATTTTCCCTTTCCTCTTCCTTTACTCATGGGATTTTCCTCTCTATTAGACATTAGTAGATAAGAGCAAAGATTATTGCAATGGGCCTTCCTCAGCTTAGTTCCTAACAATACATGCAGGTAAATAAACATACGGACACACAAGCACTACAGTGTTATCAAGCTCTTATGGGACAGAAAGGGTATCTTCATCATGGCACTTATTCAAACTACAAAATTTAGTGTTATCACTTGCCCCTGAAATGGTAAACACCATCAATCCATGGACTCAAGAGCTATAGTATGCAAGAAATTTTTAAACCAAACTTACACATAAAGTTAAATGAAAACCATATACAGCAAATACAGCTTGAAGTTTCCTTACACTATGAGCTTTTGGCAAAGTTGATCTCTGTATCATGACATCCAAATCCTATAACTAAAAAAAAAGAGGTACCTTGTTCATAATTCAACTTAACTGAAAACAACACGCCACATTATTTACAGGAAAAGCAAGAAGATCTGAAAGTCTAAGTGCTGGTTAGTCCCATTTTAAAAATCTGTGCTGTAGAACAGTAATAACACATAAGTAAAGCAGATTAAGGATCACCTGGACCACCAGGAATCAAAAGAGGGACATGGATGCAGGTCCCTCTCCAGCGAGGCAGGACAGGCAGGCAAGGCCCCTCCCAATCTCCTCAATCTTCCCAGTTGCCCACATACCAGAGGTATAGGGCTCTTGAAACAGAGGGTCAGACAAACAGGGATGGAGATGATTGTTCATGTACGCAGCCACCCAGGACTTGTCAGCCAGCCTCAGAACTTAGGACTAGTAGAAACAAGAAAAAAAAGAAAGGTGGTAGTACTAGGGGATTCTCTTCTCAGGGTAACTAAGGGCACAATTTACATGCCAGATCCATTCCATAGGGAGGTCTGCTGCCTGCCTGGGGCACAGGTTAGGGACATTTCTAAGAGACTCCCCAGTCTGTGCAGCCAATGGCATCCTGGCTTGTATAAAAAATGCTGTGTCCAGCATGAGTAGGCAGGTGATTGTCCGCTCTGGTGAGGCCACACCTCGAGTATTGTGTTCAGTTTTGGGCACCACAGTACAAGAGAGATGTGGAAGTTCTGGAAAGCGTGCAGAGGAGGGCAACGAAGCTGGTGAAGGGCCTGGAGAATGAATCTTATGAGGAGCAACTGAATGAGCTGGGGCTATCTAGTTTGAAAAAGAGGAGGCTGAGGGGGAACCTCATTGCTCTCTGCAACTACCTGAAAGGACATTGTGGAGAGGCTGGTGCTGGTCTCTTCTCTCAGGTAATTAGTGATAGAACAAGCAGGAATGGCCTCAAGCTACAACTGGGTAGGTTTAGACTGGACATTAGGAAAACAATTTTCACAGAAAGAGTGGTCAGGCATTGGAAGGTGCTGCCCAGGGAGGTGGTTGAGTCACCAGCCCTGGATGTGTTTAAAGGTCATTTAGATGTGGTGCTTGGGAATATGGTTTAGGGATGAACTTTGCAGAGTAGGGTTATTGGTTGGACTTGGTGATTCTGAGTGTCTTTTCCAACCTGAATGTTTCTGTGATTCTGTCAAAACAAAGTAATCAAAGGAAAATCATTGCTGATTGGAAAGGCTCCCAAATTGCTTTGTGGAGGTTCTTCAGGCATATTTACTCACAGTCAAGACTAAATCACTGCAAAGCATATTTGTGGCCAAAGATTAGTGCCAAACGAGGATAGAAAAAAGGCACAGGGGCCGATGTGGTATATGCTGTGTTGTGCAACACACAGATATAAAGGTATAAAGATATACCTCAGAGATAAGAAAAAGACATACTAAAGCTACCCAAAGTCCTATTTTATAGTTTCAAGTTTTCACAACGTTATCTGTTACTCCTGAATTTGGGGCTGAACATAAAGAAAAGGCATCTATATAAGCAAAATAAGCAACTCCAGATACGGCAAATAATACCCTTGACATGGATGCAAAAGTAAAATCAGCATCTAGTAGAGAACATAAAGCACTGAAAGAAGGGATACAGAAGTCTACATAGTTCTGAGAAAAACTTAGAATGCAATCTTAGAATGTAAAGTGCTGGCTTCCTCTTTTGATAGTTCAGATCTCGAAAGATAAGTCACAAAAATTGTCAGTGAAAGAATGTGCTGAACTTCTGTGAGGTGAAAAGTATTCTGAACGAAAAGTGTACAAAGCTACTGGAAAAGTGAGAGTACACAGTCCCTGAAAGCATTGCATGGTATTGTACATATTATTTGTGCCTGAACCCTCTGTGAGTACTCTTCAACCTAAGTTTAGGACAAAAGCTAAAGCTGAAATTTTAGAACCAGTTTAGACAAATGTTTTGTTCATCAGAGATGTTACCAACAAGTTGAAAATAACACATAAATAATTTTGATATTTTATAATTGGGATATATCTTTGGAAACTGATGCTAACAGGCATAAAGCTCTGGGTAGTCAAATAGATATATCAGGAAAATATTCTCCATGTTGAAGTTTATATAAATACAGCAAAATTTGAATTTTCAGATGTTTCTCTAAAGAAAAATGTATATGTACCCTGAGCAAAAATTTGATTTTTTTTAATTCAATACTTAAACAGCATCAAAACATACTTTGTTGTATGAAATGCAAATGCATGTTTATCGAGTTTAGAAAAGTTGGTAAGCATGACTGAATTTGTCAAACATAGAAAAGACAGTTGCTAAAACAAACAAAAGCTGGCATGAGAAAATGGCAATACATGCTGATTTTAACCGCAAATTGCTTTGGTTTTTATTTAAGAGGTCTGCAACTCTATTAACAAATATTATAATGAAGAACAACCCCATACGCTTCTAAAAAACTTTGAAAAACAGCAGGAAAATCCCAGGACAATGAGAGTGGAAGTCAAAATAAAAATAAAACTGAACCCCATGCAGTGCTACAGGCTGGGGTCAGAGTGGCTGGAGAGCGGCCAGGCAGAGAGGGACCTGGGGGTGCTGGTTGATTGTAGGCTGAACATGAGCCTGCAGTGTGCCCAGGCAGCCAAGAAGGCCAATGGCATCCTAGCCTGCATCAGAAACAGTGTGGCCAGCAGGAGCAGGGAGGTCATTCTGCCCCTGTACACTGCACTGGTAAGGCCGCACCTTGAGTCCTGTGTCCAGTTCTGGGCCCCTCAGTTTAGGAAGGATGTTGTCTTGCTGGAGCGTGTCCAGAGAAGGGCAACAAAGTTGGTGAGGGGTTTGGAACACAAGCCCTATGAGGAGAGGCTGAGGGAGCTGGGGTTGCTTGGCCTGGAGAGGAGGAGACTCAGGGGTGACCTTCTTGCTCTCTACAACTACCTGAAGGGAGGTTGTAGCCAGGCAGAGGTTGGTCTCTTCTCCCAGGCAGCCAGTACCAGAACAAGAGGACACAGTCTCAGGCTGCACCAGGGCAGGTTTAGACTGGATCTTAGGAAGAAGTTCTATACCAAGAGAGTGATTGCCCACTGGAATCGGCTGCCCGTGGAGGTGGTTGAGTCACCTTCATTGGAGGTGTTCAAGAAGAGGCTTGATGGGGTGCTTGGTGCCACGGTTTAGTTTTTCAGTTGTTTAGGTGGGTTGTATTGTATTGTATTGTATTGTATTGTATTGTATTTAGGTGGGTTGGATTGGTTGATAGGTTGGACGCGATGATCTTGAAGGTCTCTTCCAACCTGGTGTATTGTATTGTATTGTATTGTAGTGTATTGTATTGTATTGTAAAATACAGTACAATGGTCTTTAAAAAATAACAAAACCAAACCCAAACACCACCACCACCAAACAAAAAACGAAACCAAACAAAAAAATTAAACAAGCAAAACCACACAAACCTCCCCCCCCCAACAAAAAATCAAAAGCAAACCAAAAAACACAAAAGCCCCCAGCCCACCTCATGTAAAATGAAACCAAGCAAGAAAACAAGTGGTAATTTCTCAGGCTCACGACACTGGCTTTCAAGAATGATCACGCTAGTCAATAAGTTTTAGATTCAGAACAGATGTTACTGCATGAAATTCTATGTCCTGAGGATACCAATATGGCCAGTTGAAATTACTGAGACTAAAATCTATCCACTGATATTTCAGGAGTGCTTTTTTTCAAAAATTTCAGCTTTGTGAGCTCTCACTAGAGGTGCACTTTTCTGGTTTACTTGGAATACTTTAGAGCAGGAATCCATTTTTATTACTTCACTTGGGTATTTTGAATAATACTTGTCTTGCCGCTTCAATTTACAAAAGTAAGAACAAAGCAAACAGCAATTCTTCCTACCTAAGATTCAACCATCCTCCTGATTTCTGATAGGCCTTTCAGAAAAAGCTTGAGTAAACAGAAGACTTTAACAGGTACAGAAACATTTCACTGATTTTGTAGGACCAAAGGATTGTCAAAGACGAGAATCTAAGGAGCTAAGCAATCTGGAATATAAAAGATTGTCTAGGCACATGCTTATATAGTAACTTCCATTTTGAAAATAGTATAAAAAGAATGTCAGTCTAAGGGAACTGAGCTAAAAAAACCCTAGAATTTACCTGACAATTAAAATGAACTTGAACTGTGCCTATAAGAAAATCTCTAAAGAGTTTACAAAAAAATATTCAGTTCATGCTGTACAATTTACCTTCAAGTATTTTTTCTGGTCTATCTTCAAAATTTTCACAGAAAATGTAGTAAGTCAGAATCATTTTTAAAAGCTGCTATGTAAACAAGTAATTTCTGCTTGTGTGTCACAGCCATCACAAGTTAACATGATAAAAGTGCTTTCGCAGAAGCAGAGCTACTTTGTCCAGTGAAAGAAAAATTCTCTTGAAAATTTCATTTCTCATGAATGAAAAAAATTCCCATTCAGCTTGTCAGTGACAGATCCTTGCAGTACTAGACTGACAGTGCATAGTACTTAAATTTAGTTATGTCAATCACCTGCAAAAAACCCATAGTTTACTAAATGTAAGAGGTTTTTAAACTAGTTCACTAGTGCACTAATTCATCTGTTCTCAGTTGTGCAGCCATAGAACTAGGTTGTGCTGTGAGAAGATGTAAGCAACACTGTTTTTTATGGATTTCTCTCTTATGTGCCATATTCCAACCTGGCCATAACCTTTCACATCCATCCCTACAATCGCTCAGACAGACATCAGGAATGGCACTTCAGATAATCCTTTCTCCCACATCTGCCTGGACAATCCTTGTCTTTGCCCCCTCTTGCTAAAAGCAGCATATGCTTCAGACACTGTTCCAAGACTGGTGCTCTCACAGGCCTTCAGGATAATTCACACAAACTGCTGGGATGAGCTAATACTACTCCAAGAGCATATGAACTTGGGGCTTTTTCTCCTATACCCAGCTTTCAAATTTCAAAGACTTTCCTGAGACCGTTAGTACTGCTCATACACATAGAAATATGTCCCATTAGCTTAAGCCTTGCTAAAATGTTTCTAGATATCACTGAATTGAAAGCCATTGAAAATACTAAACTTGCAAGCCATGTGAATGATACATATATTATTTAATGTTGAAATATAAAACATGTTCTTTGTGTTCAAATAATGTCTTAATGTCTTCAGATGCTTAAATAACACTGGGATTATGTTATATGTTTGCAATCTATAGTACTATTTTGGTAAACAATAGTATTGCCATCTCCTAGATGCATTCCAAATGGAATGTTGTGATCATTTGACAGGAACCCTGTGAAAAATAATTTTAAAAATAACTTTATGATGGGCTACTCTTTGCAACTACATGAAAAGAGGTTGCAGAGATGTGGTGGCTGGTCTCTTCTCTCAGGTAACAAGTGATAAGAGAAGAAGGAATGGCCCCAAGTTGCACCAAGGGAGATTTAGATTAGATAGTAGGAAAATTTTCTTCAGTGAAAAGGGTCATTGGGCACTGGAACTTTGGGCTGCCCAAGGAAGAAGTGGAGTCACCATCATTTGAGATGTTAAAAGATGTTTAGATGAAGGAGCTTAGGGACATGGTCTAAAAGTTGTGTATGGGAAGATGTTAGGTTATGACTGCACTCAATGATCTTAAGGTATTTTTCAAACAGGTGATTCTGTGATTCTATGATGATATTTTACATCTTCCTCCAAGTTCTTGCTCTAGATGCAACTACACGGGAGTAGTCACTCTTAAGAAAAAGCATTAGTATTGAGCAAAAAGAGGTGACATTTGAAAGGCATAGACCCAAGAGCAAGTAAAAAGGCTTCCATACATCATGTCTAGCTTTTTACGATGCTTAGGAAAAGCATCACTGTAAAGGGTCAGTTCCAGATAAATGATTCCTTACTGCCAGCAGTATGCAAGAAAACCTGCTGACCTTAAAGCTGCACATACCCTCTATTTCAATGCTTTAAGCTTCATAAGCTCCATTCTGCTTCAGCACTTTTCTCCTTTGTCTGATCCTCAGTTACATTTTTATTATCTTAAGTACAGTGTACTGACAGTAGTAGAAACACATACTTACAGGAATCATCCAGTTGGCCAGGTCACCATACTTAGACACCTGCATGGCTCCAAGCATTGTCAAATCAACATGGCCTCTGGCAACAAAAAGTGTGTAATCAGCATATCATACTCAAGTAACAAGCCATAAATCTTAACAAGCTTTTGCTCACATTCTCGATACCTCAGTATAAGAACAGTGCCATACCACTGACATAGCAACTATTTTGTCACACATGTAAGTTGGCAGTTTTCCCTTCCCAGATGTATCACTGATGAAAAATTTTCAGTCTGTTTACTAAGCCTCAAAAATGTCATTACTTTTGTCTTCTTTGGGTTTTGGTTAATTGCATGTAGAGTCAATCAGCTCTGAACTCATACTTTTAAGTGCACTCCTTCACATATTTACATGCACTCATTATCTCTTCAGAGCCATTAGGATTTAGTGTGTGTTTGCATCCAACCTCCTTCCTGAAAAAACAAACTAAAAACAGGTGCCCACAGTGAATTTCCGTTAGGGAGGTGGAATGAGGATTACAGTTGCAAGCCAAGCAAAAAGAATACACAGAGTGCAAGTACAGATTAGATACTTGGAAATGACCAAAAAGAAGTTGTTAAAATAGAGTTATAGATATGTATGACCAGGTGGTGGTAGACACAAACATCAATACAGTATCTGCTAGTTGCAGTGGTTTTCTATTTCCAATCGCTAGACCTAATCCTCTGTAAACCAACACAGATTAAGTGCATGATAGTTTTACAGGCTGTTAAATGCTAACCACATTCAAAGAATTGCTAATTAGCTCAGTCACTGACTCGGTTTATTCTTTCCATGTTTCAAAAGATCAGTTGGTGTTGTTACATACCCTCTTATCATTGCAAATGATTCATCACTAGAGAAATAGGAAGAACCTGGAAGAACAGTGACTGTCTCCTTACCTGTAAAGAAATAAGCTATAGTAAGTACGCATTTTATTTCTTTGACAAATTAAGTCAGAGCCATTAAAAAGCAATAAGGTGTTTTTATCAAATTCCTTTGGATTCTGTAAAACTATGAAGCTGATCACACTTACTATGTCACATATATACCTAATCAACCATAATGAATTGTGAAGTAATTTTTTACAGTTTTCAACAAAGGGATTGCCCACTCTTTGACTACACACAGATCCAGGCAAGACACTGATGTCAGAGACTAAGAAATCAGTCAACTTCAGTTTTCTGCTCAATCCACAGGAAAAGTGAGAGATAATCGTCTTTTGAAACAGAGGAAGAGCAGCTTCAGGAGACAGGGAGATTACAAGGACAGTGAATAGATCAGATGAAACAGTCTAGAGTGACAATTATGTAGAATACATTAAAAAATGACAGATTATTCTGCTCTTGCTTTGTTAAAGTGCACAAGAAAACATTCCTGTGTACAGTACTGTTCTCTGCAGAGTGCTTAGGTCAAGCAATAGAGCACATATGCAAATGTCTTATTTTGCCTCTGTCCAGAGCCATCTCTACCCTCACCTACCAGAACTTTTAATCAGTTTAAGCAACAACTGTGCACATGGAGGGACTCTGGAAAGACATAACAAACACAGCTGAAGGTGAAGTTATAAACTATGCATGGGAAATTTGAGAGCAAAAAACCAAAACACCAAACACAAAAGAATTGAGCACTAGACAGCATTGTGAAGAAAAAGTTAGTGTAACAACAAAAGGGAAGAGGGATGAGACATCATCAAACAGTTCCCAGAAAAGAAGGTAAAAGAGACAAAGAGATTAATTAAGACAAAGAGAAATGGGGAGGAAGCACTGTACCAAAACTAAAGTAAGAGACCTGATCTAATTTACCAAGTTCACTTGATATATATTATACGGCAAGGCATTGTATGAACATTAAATGTTGACATACAAAAATAGTAAAGTCTTGAAAGTCAGATCACAGGAATTCACCATGTAAACATTCAGATCAGCTGTGAGAATGCCGGAATTGCTTTTTCCCACCAGGTACCTACCCAAGGCAGTGAAAGAAACAACACAACCTGTGAACAGCAACACTGAATGAGAGCCCTGGGATAAAGTGACAAGATAAGGCGCTGCTGAGAAAAGAGAGATGCAGGCTGAGGATCGCAAACCAATGTAACAAGAGCACCATATTACCCACTACTTGAAAATGCAGTCCAGAAGACACCTGAATCACAGAGCGCTAAGGGTTGGAAGGGACCTTGGGAGATTATCTAGTCAATGCCCCTGCTATAAGACAAGTTCACCCAACATAGGTTGCACAGGAACAGGTCCAGGTAGGTTTTGATTATTTCCAGAGAAGGAGATTCTACAACATCTTTAGGAAGCCTGTTACAGTGCTCTGTCATGTCTGTAATGTGGTTTTCCCTTGGGTTCAGACAGAAGATCCTGATTTTCAGTCTGTGCTCATTGCCCCTTGTCCTGTCACTGTACAACACTGAGAGGAGTTTGACCCTATCCTCTTGGCAAAGATAGATGTCTATTTATAACCAGGTCTATATATAACCAGGTCTCTCAGCTTTTCATGGCAAAAGAGATGTTCCAGTCCACTCATCATCTCTGTAGCCCTCTGTTGGACTTTCTTAAGTAATTCCTGGTCTCTCTTGCATTAATGAGCCCAGAACTGGACCTGGTACTCCAGAAGTGCCCTCACTAGGATAGAGTAGTAGGGAAGAACCTCCCTCAACTTGCTGGCAACACTCTTCTTAATGCACCTCAGGATACCACTGGCCTTCTTGGCCATAAGGGCACACTGATAGCTCATGGTTAACTTATTGTCCACCAGAACTTCACGGTCCTTCTGAACAAAACTCAATCAGTAGTTGTAAATATTTCTGCTGTGAAACACAAGCCTATCATTCAGTTACTGTGATGATAAACTTCATGTGAGACATTCAGAAAATGGGATAAACAAAAAGCCCCACACATATATTTCAGGGAAATTTGCAGATAAAAATTTGGTGAAGCTCTGTTGTAGGGTGCCCCTTCCCCCACCACCACCTGCGGAGGTTTGAATGGGGGATGACAAAAGCATGAAATTCCTTTTCCCTCCCTCTGGTGGTTTGAGCTGGGAAAGATAGAAAAGGCACCTTTCTGCCCACCGGGAGCTAAAGTCCCTCACGTGTACTCACTCGTGGGGAAGTCCGTGCCTGGGACCTGGAATTGTGACTGGCTGGGTTCTTTGCGCCCAGTATATATTGGCACTGGACACATTGTCTAGGGAAATCTTAAACAGAGTGACCCGAAAGTGGTCTGGGTCTCGTTCTGGACTCGTTTTGGGATTTACTAGATTCATGACGAAATTGGAGAGATTAGCCTGCAGCACCCGTGACTTCTCCCCAGACCCACGTACCCTGGGTTCCTGCTCCCGCTGGAGCGACCCTGCCTGCCGTTCGCTGGAAGCATGCCAGCAGTACCACTTCTCTTGCGCTGCTAAGGCAGTGCTGCTACACGAGATTTGCCTCGTGGGAGCTGCGTCTAAAGACGCTTTAACTTTGGCGGGTCCCTTTTCCTCTGGATTTATGCCGAGTGATCCACAAATTGGGATTATAAAGCTTGCAGTTCTGACGGCTGCCATGCGAGGAGAGAACCAGGGACCATCTCCAAATACCTACTCTGGCCTCATGAGTAAAATCCATCACTCGGCTTTCCCTAGGCTTGCATCTGATTTATAAGTGGGGTAAAACTACTTTGTGGCTTAGCATTTTCCATTTTCTGACTTCTCTAAACTGAACTAAAGGTGCCCATAAGCATTCTTGTGGAATTGCTGACTGAATAGACCTGTAAATAAAATTAATTAGTCTTGTAATAATTTTGGGGTGGGGTTTTCAGGATAATAAAGATAACTATATTTTTGTAATTCCTGCTTTGTTCATTTTTTCCCAATCAAAACATGCCCAAGCAGGGAATGTAATTAGAAAAGGTGGACTTGGGAGAATATGCTGGACTGTTCCAGTCAATGAATGTGAATTCCTGTTTCTTTGTCATTTAGCTTCTGTTTTATTGATGTGGTTTTACAAATTTGGATAGAAAGTACCTAGAGTAGTCTTAATCCAAGTAAATGTCACTGGGATTTTGCAGTTTTGGCTGGTTCAGCAATGACAATAATAATGATTTTGGTGGTATAGCTGAGGTTCACCTATCCTGTGTCCTACCCACTGCAGCTTCAAAGGAAGATGTGAAGGTGCTAAGCAATAATTACCAATACTAGAATAATGATTTCCAACCTCTTATGTTAGCTTCATCCCTGCAAAATTATCTCTTAAAATATTTATCAAGCATAAATAATAATTCAAAATCATCTTGACATCCATATAAAAGCACAATGATTTTTCAGAGTATTTATCAAGTTCTTATTTTTCTTGTCACTTTCCTAATGAGTTTGTCTCTAATGCACCCATATTAAAATCTATGTTCTGATGTGCATACATATAATTTCAACTTCTATAGTAAACAGTTTTTATTCTAAATATTTTTTCCTTCCAGTGATACCTTTAATAATTTTTACTACTTTCTTATAAAAAAACACCACCTCAATTTCAGCTGAAGCATTAACATAACACTCATATGCCTCTGACATTTTCCTTCATACTATATATCACAACACTTACCTATCTACTGGTGGAATGCCAGACTCAATTTCTTAATAATTTCTTATTTCAAATCAGAAGATGGCCTTAAATAACTTGTTATTTACAACACAATACTGAAATGGGGGTAGTAACACAGCAGTATGAAAATGGTATCAATTAGTTAAGGCAGGCAGCAAATGTTTCAAGGCAGTGAATGCTTGCTGGACTGCACCCTTATATTACATTAAAAGCTTGTTTTGAAGTCAGTACTTTATCTCCTTTGAATTTTCAGAGTTTAATTGTACTTGCTAACAGCACTTGGGAAAGGTAATTATAGAGACACACATACACACCCACTTATATGGGTGCACCCTTGGCAGCATTAGGTTAACTGCTGGATTCAGTGGTCTTTTCCAACCTAATTGAATCTCTGATTCCATGTCTGTGTAGGTAGCTGTCAATGTGTGCATAAATAAAAAAATGGGTAGATGTCTGCTATGGGTCTATAACCTATACCATTAATATCAGTGAGAATTTATAAGGGGCTGAAGTCTACTTCCTTTGTCACAATGCCAAACAGACAGAACCTTTCAAGAAGAAAATAGAAATCAGACAGATGCACTAAAATGTAAAAAGATCAAGTTTTTACATTGTATGACTTCCTCAGAGGTAAAATGCCTCATAGTATCAGGGCAAAAACTCTGTGTGAGTACTGGCATTCCCCTCCTGAAGTGGCAAAAGCAGACACCTGCAGCAGAGCCCACAAGTATGTCAGGTCCCACTTTGGAAGCTATTTCCCCTTGGCCTGGCTATGTTTCAGATGAATCAGCTGCATTCCTGGCAACTCAATAGCCAGAAATACACCAAGCCATTATACACAGGATATTTTAACACACGTCCCAGACATAAATCATTGACAATAATTTACTAGAAGACACAAGGTGAAAAGTAGCTGCATTTATGCCGCACAAAACAATCTAATTTCTGAAAAGAAATATTTGACCATTTACTGCCTGGCCTGGAAGAGAGTTTTTTTCAGTAGCTACAAAAATGCATCAAAGCATGAGCACTGTAACTAGAATATTAAGCACCTACTGATTAAAACCAAGCTTCACATAGAAAGAATACAAATACATTAATATTTGTACATTAATACCCAGGCATCTGGGTTCAAAGACTGAATGAAAATAAAATTTTCAGATTAGCAACATATAATAATTTCCCATAAATTAAGATTATTTAAAAGATTTTACCTGCATTAATCAGGTCTGGATCTACTTCACTTTCAAGTGGATAAGGACCCTGACAATAAGACAGAGATATGTATCTTTCAGATACAATTCATAAGTGCTTTATTATTTCTAAATGCTCATTTCTTAGAGCAAACCATCAACCATCACAGGCATGCATATCTTTTCCAGAACTTCTCTGATAATACAAGCTACAATTTACACCAACTAATGTATCATGATACACTGTTAGAAATGTTAAATAATCATGGAGTGGCAACTTGGTTTGGATTTTGGGTGGGGTTTTTTTCCTTGTTTAAGCAAAGTGAGATGCTTTTCAAAACAGCTACATAGGTGCAACTTCATAAAGCCATACGACAGTGAAAATAATATCCTCTTTAGGCTTTATAAGGCTTACAAGGCTTGGTCATGTGAACTACTAAAAGCTCTTGCAGCAAAACACGTACTTAAGGAGTGTACTTAGCAAAGCAGAGCTAATGCCCTGAAATATGTATTTACTTAAAAACTTCCCTGCACTACAGAGAGGACTTTACGATCATGCAATGTGGTGTATATTTGAGCATGATTTTACGTAAAATTATAGTTAAGTTAGGGCTTGATATGGAATAAAGCACAGCCACTACAAGGTAAGCAGACAGCAATAATAATCAGGACACACTCTTACCAAACCCAGGACTCCATTTTCACTCTGTAAGTGAACAGTTATGTCTGGACTGATGAAGTTACTAGCCAACAGTGGGATTCCAATACCTAGATTAGCTGAAGAGAATTGGTTAAGGCACAAATAGGAACATACGTAGTGCAAACTAGTATACAAATAAACCCAAACCAAAAATCATTGTATTATGATTGGGACTGTTTTCTTCACAAATACTTTCATTTTCAATTATATATCTCACATTTGTGATGAATTATTTCATCACTTGGACTGTGTTGGTGAGGGGTTTGGAACACAAGCCCTATGAGGAAAGGCTGAGGGAGCTGGGGTTGCTTAGCCTGGAGGAGACTCAGGGGTGACCTTACTGCTCTCTACAACTCCCTGAAGGGAGGTTGTAGACAGACAGAGGTTGGTCTCTTCCCCCAGGCAGCCAGTACCAGAACAAGAAGACACAGCCTCAGGCTGCGCCAGGGCAGGTTTAGGCTGGAGGTTAGGAGGATGTTTTACACAGAGAGAGTGATTGCCCATTAGAATGGGCTGCCCGAGGAGGTGGTGGAGTCGCTGTCACTGGAGGTGTTCAGGAGGAGACTTGATGGGGTGCTTGGCTGCATGGTTTAGTTGTTTGGGTGGGTTGGATTGGTTGATGGGTTGGACGTGATGATCTTGAAGGTCTCTTTCAACCTGGTGTATTGTATTGTATTGTATTGTATTGTATTGTCAAATGCTTTGCATGATAAAAACTTCACAGTGCAGGTAGGCTTCATTTCCAATGTAAGTAACTTCTCCAAGAAATTCTTGCAAAACATTTTAACTGCTAACAAGCCCTCCAGATATACTTGAATAAAAACTCCAGGTACCCTATGTCTTATCATAACACCTACTTCAATAGAACATTATTAAAATGAGGGAGTCTCACGCTCTGGGAAAGACAAGGTGCACAGTGAGTAACCTATTTCAAATGGCACAGCTGGGGTTGTTATTCTAGTGAGTCATCACTTTAACCTGCGTGTAGCACAGCTGAAGGATACCATACATACCATCCTCAAACTCTAAAGCAGCCCGTCTGATGATCCTTTCCCTCAGATTGTCTCCTTGTTTTTGTCTGGCTTTTGAATCTTCAGGCTTTCGGATTGATAAGCGCTGCAGGAGAATTAATCATAAGATGAGATTCCAGATTCTTGCTTTTTAAGACACAAAGGTCCGATTTGTGATTGCAGTGAGATACTTAGTCTAAGAACACTGCTATTTCTAAAAGAATAGCCTTTTATTCTATTGGTTGAAGCTTATCTAAGCAAATGGAGTCATCAAATATCCCCAATGATAGCCTTAGAGCAAAATGTTATTTGTCTGCTTTGCCAAGGCTGAAAGAGTACATGATAAACAGACAAGAAGGCACGAAGAATTACTGCAGATACTAAAACTCTGAGATTCCCTACCCAGAGATACCTGAATATATTTGTAAAGTGTCAACCTAAAACAAAAATGCTTCTGTCCTTCTGCATTCATCCAATTAAGTGGTGGCATTCTAGATTTATATGCTGGAGACAGACAAATGCCAGTCATCTAAAGTTACTGGGAGATGAGTAACTAATTTTTAAAATATAAATTGGTATAATCTTGCATAAATCTGCCTGAAGTTTTTCCTGAGACTTCCTAGCCTTAGGCTGATGCTTTCTAAATCACATCTAGGTGAAAATGCCATGACAGCAAAGAAATTTGTAAGACCTTTTTTATAAATTATTGTTCATATAGATTATGTTCTTTATGCATCTCTCCCATGCATAAAAAACTGCTCTGGTCAACATTACATCTTCACATCCTCTCCTACTTCAGGCCATAATGAATACATGTAAAATTCTCCTCCTTTCCCTTTCATCACAATATAAGGATTTTTGCAGTCTTCCTTCCCCATGTTGGAGTCACTTTCTTCTTAGGTAGTCAGAAATAGTATCAGTCCTCTTGAATTCCCCAGTAACTTTCCTTTTACACTGTGACTGTCTCCCCTAGAACTGCTTTGCATTACTGTCTGAGAGAATAGAATAGAATAGAATAGAATAGAATAGAATAGAATAGAATAGAATAGAATAGAATAGAATAGAATAGAAAGAATAGAATAAACCAGGTTGGAAACGACCTTCAAGATCATCGAGTCCAACCTATCATCCAACACTATCTAATCAACTAAACCATGGCACCAAGCACCCCATCCAGTCTCTTCCTAAACACCTCCAGCGTGGTGACTCTACCACCTCCCTGGGCAGACCATTCCAATGGCTAACAACTCTCTCTTAGAAGAACTTCCTAACTTCCAGCCTAAACCTCCCCTGATGCAGCTTGAGACTGTGTCTTCTTGTTCTGGTGCTGGTTGCCTGGGAGAAAAGACCAACTCCCACCTGGCTACAATCTCCCTTCAGGTAGCTGTAGACAGCAATAAGGTCTCCTCTGAGCCTCCTCTTCTCCAGGCTAAGCAACCCCAGCTTCCTCAGCCTTTCCTCATAGGGCTTGTGCTCCAAACCCCTCACCAGCTTTGTTGCCCTTCTCTGGACACGTTCCAGCAAGTCAACATCTTTCCTAAACTGAGGGGCCCAGAACTGGACACAGTACTAAAACTGCTTCACTTCCTAGTTCTGGAAAGAGTAAGAATAATTACAGAGGGTTTGTCTCCAGCAAAGAGAAGGTTGGATATAAAGTATGACTTGCACTAGAGGAATCTCATCTTAGCTACATTAGGCAAGAACTGCTACTCATAACTGCTACTCAAGAATTAGACTGGCTTCTCTATATTATCTTTATTTCTTATCTCTCTTATCATCTTCAACACAGTGACACATATGGCCACCTCCACCATGTATGATTTTTTATAGAAGAGTAAATAAAACTGCCATTTTCTTCCTATACTTCTATTAATGAGAGGTGCCACTGTAATTTTGAGTTACAAAATTACACAAAGAAAATTAATCTCTGATACATCTTTGCTGTGCAGTTTATAGCAGCTTAGATTTTTTTTCCTCCCCTTTCACTTTCTTTTTTTCTTAAGCATATTGGGAAGAGGTAGTTATCTAGGTAGTTGTATTCAGTTATGCAGCCAACCCAAGGAAAAGCAGGTGTTTGCCTTCTCTGGACAGCCACTTTTTCATCCACTGCTAAACTGCAACAGGAACAGCAGTTTAATAAATGCAAAACATATTTCTCTAATTAAAGGTAAAAGCCTTTTGTGAGACATTGTATCCATTCCGAAGAAAAACAGACCATTAGCTGCAGTCTAATACAACATGCCCAAAGGAAAGAAAAAGAAAAAACAAAAAGTAAGTTTGACACATCTGTTTCCAGTCCAATACTCAATATGCAATATGCTTTTACAGGATGAACAGATGGTAAAAAAATACCCCACTTGTTACCCTTAACATCCATAAAAGAGTCTACTTGGAGAAGAGGCCTTGTATGACTTTCTAAGACTTTGTGACTTGATTTTAATAATAGAAGTTTAATTATTAAATTATTTTCTTGCACTTCTTTTTTTCCAGATGTTTTCCTCCTTGCATCACGTATCTACCCTTCTACCAGGTCTTCTGATGACATTTTGAGTTACTTTCCATCTCCAGCATATAGAGACACAGGGAAAATACAGAATTTTCAATTGCACTTTAAGAGCATTGTCACATCACCAATATGAATGTAGAGACATAGCTTGAGAGAAGAAAAGACATAGAAACATAGTTATAATTTTCTTGGATGTTTTTAGTGATTGCATATTATTGCTGCTATTTTTAATAGTACTAAGACTTGGAGGCAAAAGTAAAAACCCTGTAAATTCTAAAATGCTTCCCAAGATGAAATATGTTGTGACCAACAAGCTGAGGTACGTACTTCAATTCTCTTCTCAAACTTCTCTCCTTTTATCAGGCGATCAACATAGATTTTGGGAACATGGATGTCTTCTGGGGCAAATGCTCCTATATCAACAATTTCTTCCACCTACACAGAAAACAAGAAAGTATTGAGAAAAAAAATATTCAGCAAGAGATTTTATTAGCAATGATGTTTCAATATTAAATACACAGATAACAAAGGGCTAGGACAAAATAGACATACATTTTAAAATAGGCTGGGTTTGGTGTTTGTCTTTCCTCTTCTTTCAATGGAAATTTCTACATGTAAGTTAAAAATATTTTATGTTTTTGCAGCCCGATTTGTACAACAACCTTGAAGAGATTAGGAAGAAATTCTACACAGAGAGAGTGATTGCCCATTGGAATGGGCTGCCCGGGGAGGTGGTGGAGTCACCATCATTGAAGGTGTTTAGGAGGAGACTTGATAAGGTGCTTGGTTGCATGGTTTAGTTGATTAGGTGGTGCTGGATGATAGGTTGGACACAATGATCTTGAAGGTCTCTTCCAACCTGGTTTATTCTATTCTATTACATGTACAGCTACAGCAGTACTATGAACAATTGAAATCCAAACAGAAGGAAACAATATGCTAGTTACAGAATGTTAGACAACAAAGCAGAAGTATTAATTTTAAGGATACAAAAACAGAAGCTGAGTTGTTCTCTGTAGTGCATTCAAAAATAAAACTGAAAACATTTGAACTGTGTCAGCACAAAATGGCACTGATCCACACATAGCACATTTGAAATGCCATCTCCTTGGAGCATCACAGACAACAGGGTTTTCCTTCCTTCTCTGTCCAAGTTCAAGATAGTCTTGCTGGAGACCCTGCTACAGCCAGATGCCTGCAACACAGATCTTCAGCTATGGCTTGTGTTTTCCCTGACTAGTTTCAGGCACAGAGCTCACACCACACTGTGACACAAAACAGGCACTACTGTTAGGGCTGTGCCTGCAATCAACCCCTGGGAAAATGTACAGTTGTAAAGCAATGGAGCTGAAGATAACAATCTGAAACAATCTATTCAAAAAGAAACTAATTGTTTCCAAACTGCTTTATCACCAGGACCTAGTTAAACTTTCAGGAATGTCTAAAGTCTAAGAACTCCAAAACAAGACCCAAGGTACGACATCAATGGAGGTACATCACTCAGCAGCCATCAATAGTGAAGCAACATTGAAGAGCTTAAAATTCAATTTGGCATCCTACTGTTACTGCACAATGTGATCAATAATAAAATCTATTGTACATCTCATTGACAATTATCTTCCTACTGTGCCTGTAAGCGTGACTATAAACAAACAAGCAAATCCACCCTAAAGCAGCAGAGGGAGAGGAAAAATGAACAAACTAATGACCACAGGTTCAGTTTCAGATGATGTCTTAAAAAAAGCCCTGGGGTAAAGAATCAGGAAGAGACAAGTTCTGACATCTATAAAGCAAAGGTGGTAAGGAAGAGACAACAGCCACAGTGACACCAACACCAGCATAATTCCCGAATTCACTTTTTTTAATTAAATTGATCTCCACTTATCAGGTGGAAAATTAGGCCTGGGGAATTCCAATTGCACTAAATTGAACTTTCTCACAGAAGATGACATTTGCTGCAGTAGAAGACCTTATAAAACCAAAATATTTGCTGGCACAATTGAACTAAAAAAAAATTTGACACATAGTGTCTCTGCCCCATTCAGAATACACAGAATAAATCATTTACCCAACGATAAATTATTGGATTTTGTTATCAGTCACCACATTCCCTTAATTAGTTCGTATTTAGTCTCTTTAAGAAACAGCAGTTGGCATGATAGCTTTTCCTCACAAGAGCCATCAACACAATTATTTATTGTATTAAACAAGCATAACACAAACAAACTTGATTTTGCCCTAGGGATTTAAAATAAGCTAAATATCTCTGTAGTCTGGAATTCTTTTGTGTCCACAGACAGCCCCCCCACTATTCTTAATTGCATTTTATAATTTTACATGTTCTAACATTCTGTGAAACAAGCATAAAGTGTAATTAAGTATCCATGTAGCAATATGATGGAATTTTGAAAAGAGATTAAAAATTTGCACGTCACGTCTGCAAGAATACATACCCTTCAGTTCTGCAAGTGAGATTAATCAGCATGGAAAAAGAAAGAATTCATGCCACGGAAGTACAAATGTCACCTGATTCCTCCAACTCTCTCTCCCAGCACTTCTCATGGGGAGGTAGATGATACTGCAGCTGAGACACTGCAGATGGGCTGCCAGCAGCCTCCATCAGTATTGCCAGCAATGCCACCACAGAAACCAGGAAATGTGATAGCTACAGGAATCAGCATCTTAACTTTCTGTGACCACTGCAAGACACAGCCCAAGCACCTTTCTAGATAAGAACGATAATGCAAAAAACAACAGTTCCATCATTGGGCATATTCACTTCCCTTTAAGGTTTCATATTTCTTTGTGAGTCTTTTCCCTAACATAACCACAGCTGAAGCCTCAATGAGACTTATAGCATTTATATTAATATTTAAAAATATGTGTGTGAGTTTTCTTTGTATACTGCTCTCCCTCTTATCTACCCTGTTCTTTCTTCTCTCTTGCTTACCATGCCTCAGGCTTTTATTTTGTCATGTACAGAAGAATCCCTGTAAACATCAGAGAACATTATATGGCATCCCACCCAAGAGACACAAACTGGAAATACACAAAGAGGAAACTAATCAAAGCTGGCCATCTCCTGCACTATTTTTAATTAGCAAACCAAAATACTGTCCCTCATTTAGATTGCCTCAATCACATGAGTTTATTTCAAATCTTAACTTCATCAGCATGCTAAAATATAGAAAATGTGTACAACTTTGCTACACAGGTAAAGTTGAAGACTAACTTTAAGAGACAGCATGGGCTGAGTGTCTGTTCCTGAGGAGGGATTCAAAATTCTTTCACCGTTTCAAGAGTTTCACAGCATTGGTTTTCTTCCTGGGTATAAATCTTGTGTGATTGATGACAATGGGAGCAGAATGAATAAATTCAGTTACTTCTGAATTCTGGTTTATCTCCAAGTATACCCAGAACATAAAAGCTGTTCTCTGCTATGATTCACAAGAGCCTTCTGCCACTCCTATGTATTGGCACTCATAGAATCAATGGTCATTTGTTTCACAGTATCACTTCTTTCTGTAATTTACATCTGGTTTTGCCTTTTAAAAAGTAGTTTGATATATTATTTTTGTGGGAATTCAGATACACTTCTACAGTTTTATCTCAGAACTTTTGAAGTTCAGAATTTCTGAAGCCTTCCAGAGAGAGAATGGGAACCTCAAATATTATGAATTTCTAGTAAGACAGATAAAGAACCCTGGTTCTTCACCAATAAATGGCAAAAATTACAATGACATTCATTCAAAACTACTTGAAAATAAAAAGGCCTTTCCTTTGAGTGTGTATGTCTTAAGCATTTTCTACAGCCTAATTAGGTCCTCCATGACAGGGAGATGAAACTGAAGGCCTTCTAAGTTCAATTCTCACTTTTTTCTGACTCTAAGATCAGCCAGACCATGAAATTTCTACTCCTGCCAAACTCCTACGATAATGAAATTAGTCCAGTCAATAGCCATCCTGGAGAAGAGACTTTTACAACTTCAAAAAGCAAGCATCTACCAAGTAATCTCATAAAAGTACAACTTGGTCAATAATCATCATGTAATGTCCCCTAACAGATTATATGTATTTGACTTTTATTTTCTCTGCGCTAAATCTCCTCAATTAGCTCCACTTCTATTTATTTATTTATTTGGTTGATTTAGTTACTTCTCTCACCCTTCTCTGCACCTGATGTCTGTTTCCTCCAAACACCCCTTTCCTTTCCACGTATTTAGAAAACAGACTGTACTGAATTTTCTGCTGTAGGTATTCATACATAGCAGTTCTGGGACAAGAAACGCAAAGAAATGAGGAATCATACTTGATTATCTGCAAAAGCTATCCATATGCATGAAAGAATATGAAAAGTTTAACCACCAGCCTCTGAAAAAGTTCTGCCACACACACAGGACTACAAGCTTTTCACACATTAGAACAACACATTAGAACAACCAAGATACACAACATTCTTAAATTTCAAGAGTGTGTTCAAAGTCAGCAGATACTGAAATTCCTCAAAGGAGTAAGAAAGTAACATTCACTTTTGGTTTTTTTTCCTCTTGTAACTGGACAGAATGAAAACTTTAACCCAGAATGAAAACTGACTTTGGCAGACACATTTAAACTGCAATACAAATTATTTTATTAACCAAGTAGTTACTTTGACAATAAATACCTGCTATCAGCCTTGCCTATACATACATATTATGAAAATGTATTCTGGAAGTATGAACTGAAACCAGCAGTTTTTTTCTCAAGATGTTTGCAAAGTACATAATGAATAAAAAAGCCAAGTCTGCTAACTATTAATGGTTACTGAACTGATGGAATTCCTCATTTGAAGATTTGCACTGGTAGGTCTATATAATTCTGTATTGAGAAAGCGAGAGTGAAAAATAATAGCTGTTTTCCTGCTTCCTTAAATTAATTCATTTGGATTTTTCTATTGTAAAATTGTTGAAGTAATATAATCTTTCCTTTATTCATAAACTACATGGCAATATTAACCAAAATATTAATAACCTTTATTAATATTAAAATTGCCACAACTTATCAAAAGGGTTGATGTACAGTTAGGTTATATTTAGAATAGAAGGAATATAATATTTCCTTTATTTATAAACTATATGGCAATATTAACCAAAATATTAATAACCTTTATTAATATTAAAATTGCCACAACTTATCAAAAGGTTTGATGTACAGTTAGGTTATATTTAGAATGGGAATATACAGTATTTGGGCAGTTGTGGGAAACTGTGATGAATCTGTGGATCCTTTAATGGGCCAAGAAGAGACTGACCTTGAAAATAATGTTGTGTATCCATGAGAAAATATTGTTGTGTACCTGTGAATGAATACATTGTCATATACCCTTGGATGTCTGGAATGTCCTGGGGCTGAATGTGCAGTTGTGGTGGTTTGAGCCTCAACTGGGGCTCAAAAGCTCAGATGGGAGCAAGGATGAGAATCCTTCCCTCATTTCCCTCCTCCTCTTCCCCAGCAGAGAGAGGAAAAAAAGGGGTGGGGAGCAAATCTACCAAGAAATAATTTGGGTTTGGCTTGGAAGTAGAGAAGCAAAGAATTTTTCTTTAAAAATTTAAAAAAAAAAAAAAAATTTATGTAACAATGACAGGCAAGGTTCACAAGGGTAAGGAACAAGAATGGAAGGGAGAAGGAAAAGAAAAAAAAAAAAAGAGATACAGAACCAGTCCTTTGCAAAGTGTTGGAGCAGGAGGAAGGACCACGTGGTAGGGGAGCAGCAAGCCAGCAGCAACTCTTTTGTCCCCGCAAAGCAGAAGGAAGAGAGAGAGCAATGGCTGCAATGTAACTCACTACATCACAATTCCTTCCAATGCAGAAAACAATATTGCTAGTAATATTAACACTACTGAAATGGTATTGTCTAACATCTCTGCAAACAAAATGTAAGTGCTTTGGATACATTTTTCTTGTACTTCATTGCTTATTTTCAAAATACATTAGATTGAAAGTCTTTGAACTCATTAGAAGGCAAGAATAAGCAATAGACTTTTCTGTTGTTGCTAAAATTATTCATATATCAACAAAAAGAATAAAAAATTAAAAGTAACAATGTCAGTTTTAAAGTCATTAAATGATTTTGTTTTCTTACTCGTATCAAAGCAATGACATTAAAAGCAACTGGAAGAGATCTCATCTCCTATGCATTTAAGAAAATGTAACTTAAAGGGGAGGAGATATATTTAAGCTTTACTTAAAAAAATTAACTAAGAGGAATATAAATACTGAAGGGAGAGGTTGGAAAAAAGCACAACCCATCATCTTAAATTAAAAGCTAAGAGCTTTAATTGCATGAATCAAAGTGGAATTCTTTCTATTTCCCAGGCTATGCTAGTCCAACTAACCCAAATGTTCAATATCAATATAATTTTTTTTTCCACAGTGATAAGGAAGAAGGTAGTGAGAGCATTTTTTCAGGAAAGAACTGGAAGAAAGAAAACTACTCACGGTAGTGTGTCATGCAGCTAAGACACTTCCAACAGATTAGTAAGAAACCACAGAAATGCAGGTATCAAGAGACTGTAAGTAACAAATTTTAGGAAAAAGAAAAATCTTCTTCCACTTAAACATTATGCTTCCTGAAAGCTGCCTGGAAAGGAGAGCACTACATTTACATGGAAATAGAAAACAAGAATAAAGTGATTCATCAAAGCAAAAGTATCATTTGAGGTTGAAACTGATAGAAGCATGCTGAATCGGTCTTTCATACCATAAAAACAGAAGGATTTCTTTCCTTCTATTAACAATTACAAATTGTCAGCACATCAGGTGTTCAAAGTGATAGCAAGTATGACCTCTACTCCCCTGATCTACCTCTGTATTTATTAATCAGAGGGAATAACCACTGAAGCACATCAAGCCAGTGTAAAGCACCCCCCTACTTAAGTAAAGAAAATCAAGTGGTAGTTTACTTTGGTGTTCAATGGGGACAGGAGTCTTTTTTTTAATTGCTGGTGAAAACAGCAAACACAAAGCACATAATCCCTCCTATATGCCTGACAGGATATGACCAAGCACCGCAGCATCAAGAATGTGCTGCTGTCCAGGACAGGAAGAGTGCTTCTCAGCTGCCCATACCCCAGGATGACAGAAAGTTGATATGACTTTTCAAAGTACACAACTGAAAAAACAACCGATAACCCCCCAAATCCCTGATAGCACAGAGCAAAGGCACATAAGAACAAGCCCAATTCACTTAAAAGAACAAGGGAGAGACCAGTACAACTTCCATCAGTCTGGAATTACAATAGGCAAACACTCCTGCTTTGAAGGTAGTGTGGGATGCTATTTTTATTGAGAAATAAGGTTTACTAAAAAAAACTATTGCTAGTTCTTCATTTGCAGTTGTTGATGCTCAGTGTGTTTGAGAAATTCAGCACTTTGAAAGCTGGGGAGCACAAGCACTTCTTAGCGCATTGCTGACACAGCTAATTTGCTGCACACTTCACCTGTTTCGATTAGGAACGTATCTCAGCTCTCCCCTTTGCCTTTCCCCACATCTTTCAGCAGGAAACACAAAAACAGGTGCAGTACATTTGACTTACTCCAAAGGGTAACACAAACCAGAAATGTGTCTGGTTTGCTATGATTAAAAACCCTAAACACCTGCTTAAACATGCAGTTACTTCAGCATTTTTTTTGGTATTGCTCAGTCACAAAAGATAAATGAAGGAAATCATCATCTAATTCATGGGAATACCAATGGGTATACAATACCGCACACCGGACATCATGAGCATAGGTTTTCCACTATGTAATTTAACACAGTTTAGGAAAGAAATGGAGGACTAGGGAACTTTCAAATAAAGACCAGGAAATTGTCTGTGAGGCAGAAATACAAACAAACTTTGTGATTCTCATCCATTCTTTCATCACCTTCAGCAGCCTGAAAATTCAGCATGATTTGAAGTCAGGACCACTTTGATATCACAATCCCTTACTTCTCTTTAAAATCTCACTTTCTTCACTAAATAATTCTATTCTGTAGTGTCTGAGGGAAGAGTACTGCAAGAGAAAACTAAAATCTGAGCTACTGGTTTGTATGATTAAGATTCTCACTGCAGAAATAGTCACAAGGCTGCAGCTTTTCAAATCTCAATGTTCTGACCACCCCAAAAAAAGAAGCATTTGTTTCATGTCAGTAGGCAGTTAACTCACATTGTAAATTATTTGTATGATTTTCAAATTGGATGTCACATCTTTTCTCATTTCATACTAAAAATCTGTCAAAGATGTTAACAGTGCAGAACAAAAATTATTACTTGAAAACACATAAATAAAAGTATACATGCATACAAATTCCTCCAGTCATGCCTAAAACTCTCTGCACAAATATTTCAGTGACATAATCATGTGTGAGTTACAATGCAAAGACATGTGAATTATCATTATTTTGTTGTACATATTAGTAAACACTGTGATACTGTGAAAAGTTAAAGCTGGAGTATTTGAAATCCCATTGATTTTCAAATCTGTGTGATGCTAAACCTAAGAACTATTAATTATATATACTTTAAATGCACATTATATCAGGATTTCTACAAATCATTATGAAAAAAAAACAAAACACACAAACCAACACTAAATTTAGCTTTAGGAACAAGCAAAGGCTTTCCACCAGTCTCCTCAGCACACTGACTTCCTGGCAATCTGCAGGATCTACTGAACAACCATGGACTTGCTTTAGCTTGTTCTGTTTAAATGTCATATTTGTTCTTAACATATGTGACAAGGATAAAAGGATTTTTTTCATTGAATATAATATTTGTATCTGCAATGAACTTCTGAATCTCATGATACCTTATTCACTAAAGTATCAATTTAGAAAGAAATATAATGTAAGAGGTAGGTAAAAGAAAAACAAATGCAAATCTTCCAGCACAGTACGTGTAGAAACAGTAGTCAGCAACAACTTCATCCACTATGAATTTTAATCACTTAATATTCAATACTTCATCAATGAAGGACCAAATCTGAACCAACCATAGGAAACAAAAAACAAACAAAACCAAACAAACAAAAAACCCCCACAACCCCCCACAACCCCAAAACAAACAAACAAACCTGCACAAAACCAAAAAGCTAAATAGTTAACTACTAAAGATGTTTACTCCCCTGAAAATCAGAAGGATGGTAACTAAATGTAAAAAGAACTACCTTTTGAACTCCCTTCTAGCCTAGTCTAATCATCTCAAGATGGCCCACACAACACCCGTAAAAAATGCTTTGGGTTTCTGTGGTATATTTCAACAACCACATTGTTGTAGAAGCTAAATTACTCCAGAGGACAGTCCTTCCCCAAGTGGGTGGACAGTCCCTTCCAGAGGGAGGCACAGGATATTGTACTCTGCTATTCTGTTGCCTTTTCCAGTATCTCTCTATATAAAGATCAGATTGTCCAGTCAGCTCTTTCTCTCCCTTTCTCGCCTCTGCTCTAGGGACATAACTGCTGCTATCATGTTTGGCTGCGTGGGAGTGAGGGCTGGCAGGTGGGAATCCATTTCCTGCTCCCTAGCTAAGGCCTGCTCTGGGGCTGTCTTCGGGGGGGCATGGTGGTGGTGTTGTGTGTGGGGGTAAGGCTGAGGGGGGATGGTGGTGGGGACAGGGGGGATGGCGGGGGTAGGGGGGGCGGAGCTAGGCCAGGGCCTACACTGAATGTTTTATCTCAGTGTCTTTTGTACTTTTATTTTTGTAAATAGCATTTCTATTTAACCTCAATTCTGTGTGAGTGTTTGTTTAACTCCTTTGGGGTAAATTGATTGTGTCCTCAGCCCAGAGCTATTTCAGCTCAAACCAAGACACACATGCACATACAGACACAAGGAATTGGGTATAATGAAGGGAAACAAAAATGATGAAAGAGCATTCACAATTGGAGGTGGGCTTCTTTTTGGAAAAACAAAAATTGCTGTGCCAATGGTGTGTAAATGTTTCTAGAAACTGCTTTTCCAACCCACTACTAGTAATTCCTGGATTTCAATTCCAATCCGTCTCTGATTTGTACTTTAACTTTCTATGACTGGTGCCGTAATAGCCACTAAACTGTTTTTTATTACTGATGAATACTGAAGCAGAAAAGACATTCAAGTCTTCAGCCTGCCATGCATTGCTAGTTTTACTTGCTTCATTAAGCAGTGATCACCAACCTCCCTGGTCTCCCAGCCACTATGCATATATTTGCAGAAAGACTTCCTGCTATGTTCAAGTCTTCTTTATTATATACTGGGATGGAGATTTCTAGTTTTGCTCCTACGTGATTATGCTTTCTTGTTTGTTTGGGATTTGTAATGCTCAGCCTCAGATATCTGACCTCAGTCTCACTTTCTGTCCTTGTTTTGCATGTGTTTGAGATTGCAATGAATCTGATCAAGGTCCCAACTCTTGCTAGCTCTTCTGACGCTCTCTCCGTGATGAAGAAGTTTATTCTCCAGATCTCAACACAGTCTTTGCCTAGCATCATTTCCTCTTACCTATACCTCACAGAAGCCATCATCTACAAAGTCTTTGAACTCACAAAATTAGTCTTCTTAAGAGGCATTCCTGGTATTTTGTCATTTTTCCCTTCAATGATTTTTATGGATGAGTTTGCATTTCATAAACATCCCTCCACAATGCTCATTCAACTCTTTTATCTGAGGTTCTTTTTGGAAACGTAACTGCTGTGTCTGTGTTCTATTACTGAGTTATGAAATACAGATCCACAAGCATTTCTGACTCAGGTTTTAGCAAAAACCTAAGCAATCCAATCATGCAGCCAAAAGCCCTGGGAAAAAACACCAGGATGTTTAAGATTCAAAGATCTCCATAATTATACTGATTATTTTTATACGTGTGTGTGTGTGTGTGTGAGTATATATATATGTGTGTGTGTGTGTATATATATATATCTCCTCTATCCCCTCTCTCTCTCTCTATATATATATGTCCTATATTAGGGCAACTAGAAATCTGCTGTTACTTGTGCCAAAACCTGCCGGTAAGATGACAGGACTAAGCAGTTCCTGTGCTAACGGGATTCTGGAATACAACATTCACTCAACTGCAGATCCGTGGGACACCTCAGTAACCATTCTATGAGTGCATATGGAGTGCACAGAGCAATTAAATTATATTGGAAAAGGCTATAGCAACACACCAGTTCAGCAGTCACATCATTTGCATAGAAGAATATAAATTCTGTATCCTTCTTGGCTTCAAATTCTGATCTGTGGTTTACCAGAAATACATCCTAATGCAATGCCTGTGCTCATCCCAAATCCAGAACCACTGCCTTTGCCATGGTTCAATTTCAAGTTCCACTACTGGGGCATCCAAGTAAGGAAAGATATTCTTTTAGGTTATTTCTGCACTTAAAAATAGAACTTACAGGCTTTTCACAGCAAGCTGTCACTACACTAAAACACTGATTAATTTCTCAGAGCAGAACTATACATCCAAGGAAAGTTTTGCCATTGTTAAAGCACTTGGAGGGATAGACATGAAAAGAAAGTTCATTCTCTAGTTTCCTCAATAAAACACAATGCCATGATTTAGCACAGATAAGAGAATACAAATAGCTTATTTCAGTCTGCTTCTGTCCCTCAGTGCAGTGCAGTTCATTGTACCTGAGATAATGGCGCTCACTGACGTGGCTGTGTTGTTACTAGGCAACCAGAGATAAAATGCAGGGTTTAATGATTTTAATTTAATGCATTTTTATGAGAAAATACATTTTCTCTTCTCCTCTTGATTTTATTTGAGGGGGAAATGCTGTTTACACAGGGAGAGAGATTTAGCCATCCTATGCAAACTGAACAAGAAAATTATTCAAACTGGACATTCAAACAGCCAATCAAAAAATACTTCTAAATATACTGACCATTACTGCCATCATAGAGCCATATAACGTTTTTGGCTGGAGGGGACCTTGAAAGGTCACCTAGGCCAAACCCCAATATCAAACACATCATAGCAGCTTCTGAGATCTCAAATCGCTTCACCAAGGACAAGGTCTCAGTAGGTCTGTGGTAGTTTTAGGCTATGCCTTTATATTTTTTTCACAGATCTCAAACAGAAAGTAGCAAAATGTAAATAAATCGCTATTGGGTGTAAAAAGGAAAACAATGACAGGTCTAAACAATCCCATTGGATCGGCATCTATCGTAAGATAAAGTTCGCAAAACAATCTTTCTCTCTTTTTGCCTCTTTGGCTCTGGCTGATGCCTCTCCTGGCTTTACTACCCTTGACTGCATCACTTTTGTTGTGATTGGTATTAACAACTTCTCTCTGCTCCCTTTACTCTTGTCCATTGTGCAAAGGTTACCTTCCAGCTAACAAGAATCAAGTAACACAGTTTTAAATATCTTTTTGTCCCTTAATATTAGCCATCTTTAAGCCTAAGTAAAAAATCCACTGGATTTTCACAGACCATTACATGCATAAATATATATCCTTGTTATCATGATTGTTATCAGGTTCTACTTCCCATTACTTAGACAAACAAAAGAAATGCATGTAATGGTTTGAAATTGTTGTGCAGGTCAATAAATACCTCTTGCATTTTATTAGAAGTTTGAAATCCATGCATTTCTGATCCCCAAAAGGGTACTGAACAGCTACTTCTGAACATTTGCCCAGTCAAAATAAACAAGGCTGAGGGTCAGACACTAGGGAAATTTTAAAAATCAGTAACCTTCCACAGTCTGTCACAGCCATAACTGGTAACTGTACAGCCCCACTTCCTACTCCTTTAATATGTTTTTTTTAAAAAGTCTTTTACTCTGTATGCATTTCAGATTTTACAGTACCTAGGGTTAACTTAGGAGGACAGGTTAACAAATGGAATTGATTCCCAGAGCACTTTCCACTTTCATGCAGTTCACAGATATCTTGAATTTGGATTTCTAGCAGTTTATATGCACCTTGATATGGATCTTAACCTTTCCAAGTGCTTCTATCAATGATTGTTGTGAAGAGGTTATTAAATTTAATGAATATGAAATATTAATTATGAAAATATTATTTTTATTAATTATCAAATTATTAATAACCGATGAATCAACAACTTATACATATGTTCTAGTGCACGTTCGTGAAATACATTCCATAAATGGCTTAGTGTTATGATCAGAACTTAATTAAACTATCTACAGACTATTTGTCACTAGTTGGCGACTCGGCGGAACGCGGGCGGTTTCTGGCAATGTACAACAATATTGCAATCTTTCTGTGCGTCAGCGATGACTCTGCTACACGCGGATACTTTGAACTGAGTGCTAGTGGGTGGAAAGCACGTGGGAGATACTCTGTAGCTGTTGTTTGTAGCAAGGTGGGGGTCCGGCTGACTACTGCCGCTGGACTGATTCCTAGTAGACTTGAAACGGTGGTATTGGGTATTATCTCCTCTCTCCGCAGCAGTGGAGAAGGAATGCTGGAACCTGGGCTTGGCTTGGAAGCAGGTTCCCTTCAGGACTCGGTCGGTTCCCTCCAGACAATGGGGATAGGTCCTGGTCGGGTTCGGCCCGTAGGGTCGGCCCTGGGAGTCGGCTCGCACGGCAGGGTGGGGCGACGGTTGCCGGTAGGCGGGTCAGAGGTTTCCGGTCGGACAACAATAGCTATGGGGTCGGCCTCGTGGTGACGGATCTCGGGGCTGAGGTAAACAGCCTCGGAGAGAGAAAGCGGCTGCGCTGAGCTGCGGCTTCTCCGTTACTGGCCTTAAAGGACAGCGGGACGATCGGGGTAGTCCCGGGTTTGGTGCAGTATAGGCACGACCAACGCTTTAGTCTTCCCTGCGGTTACAGGGCTTGGAGTGGCACATGTGGCGGCTCTTCTCCCGCTATGGCGGGGCTAGGTATATGCGGACTTAGTCTCTAGTAAGTCCCTTCTCCCCGACAACTGGGCAGATCTTACCCTCGGGGGCTGGTCCAGTCCTCCGGTAGCACAATGGGCTTTCCCGGTCGGTACGACTGGCTGTGGCGACACTGGCTTCTCGGGCTCAGCGAAGGTCCTCCCTCTGGGGTGATCCTCACGATCAAAGTGCTTCTCACGATGCAGAGGCTTCAGTATGCGTGCATGTGTGATAGAAGCTAATAACAATAAGCTCAATGGCAGAGGCTGTGGCTCGAGAGCTTCTCTCTCGAGCGAGTACAGAGACAAAGTGAAAGAGGGGGCAAGTTGTTTACCCCCAGGGGTAATACTTATAGATTCCTCGAGGCTGGGTTTGACCAATGGGCACTCTCATAGGCAACTGGCTTCAGCCTATAGAAAGCGTGAAGCTGGAATTGTGCCCATACTTGGTAATTGCACATGCACTGCATACGCTGAATGCGTGCTGGCCTGGCTAATGCCTTGGCTTTTGTCTTTCTCCTGAAGGAGGGGAAACTTGTCCACATGCTGGGACCAGATCTAGTATCTAGGCGGAATGTGCCTTCACCACAATGATCAGGATCTAAAATAAATTTGAGGAAAGACTCCCAAAATAATAAATCCTAAGAATCAAGAAGCAGTATGAGACACAACAGGCAGACTGGGTCTATTCAAACATAATATGGCAGTATTACAATGCTGAAGATTCTTGAGCTGGTCAAAATTGTGACAGAGCAAGATAGACATAAAAAGAGAGCAGAAGATGTTCCACAGCTAGAATCATTAAGACCTCGATCAGTTCACCATATCAGAAACACTGAGAAGTCACTTAGAGGGAAGGATATACGCACTGTAGAAAAGGTTTTCATCTAGCAGATGAGAGAAAAAGCATTGCATGAAACCTAAAGCCAAACTAATTACAGTAAAAAGATATATTTGTACCTGTGAAAGTGATTAACCACTGAAGCATGCACAAAAAGAACGATGGTTTTCCATATCTTGCTTTGTTTTCATCAAGGCAGGATACCTTTCTGATTAAACCTATCTTCCACAATTCAACTCATGGTCTGATTAAATGCACATATTGAGCTTAACAGTAGCATGAGTGAACAGCCTAGCATCTCCTCTTTTAATGTAAAGTTTAGCAGTCTAAAAGACTGGTTAAAACTAGATGTATACAAACAAACGAGTTAAAAACAAACAAACCAACCAACCAAAAAAACCCAACCCGTCAGAGTTGCTAGAACAACTTTCTTTTTCCGTGTACTTACATTATTTTTAAAGGAACTCAAAAACCAGAAAGAGAAAGCACTGTTTTTTGCTAGTTACTAGTGCTTCATACTAGACAAGCAGAGGCTGGAAGTGTATGTCTGGTTGCCTAACACATACAAAGCTCCACATTCAAAATGGGGATGGGAGCATCAGACTGAGAGACTACAATCCTGCAAATCTCAGTTAATCACTGCATAACTCTCTGTCCTTGATTCAGCTAGGCTAAGGTTAATTTTCACAAGAAGATGGGAGGGGCCACACCCTGAATAGTCAACCAAACCAACCAAGCTAATGGAGTATTTGATACCATCCTGACTGCTATATATGGGGAGGGGAGGAAAGGTGTGTGGGATTTTACACATGGCAGGTGTTGTAGTGAGCACTGAGTTTTATAGCACTCGTGTAGACATTATTTCATTAGCATTATCGTTATTTCTTTGTTTCTTTTATCTTCCTGTTGTTCTGTTAAAACCTCCTTATCTCAACCCACGGTGCTCTCCCAATTCTCCTTCTCATCCCCCTGGGTGAAGGAATGTGAGCAGTGATCAAACGGCTGCTTGGGGCTCAGTTACCAGCTGGGCCTAAACCATGACACTCTGAAGACAGTCTGACCTGTAGCTTGATGGAAAGGAGCAGGGATGCTTCTTGGATTATTTGCTTGAAGTAAGTTAAATGGTAAGTGGGTAAAAAACAGAAACAGAGCAGGGAACAGATAGCAGAATTCAGAAATCCCAACAGCCAAGAGCATCTGACTGACTAATCAAATATTTTTCTTCTGCCTGTAAGTGGGACTGAGAATTTCACCCTCCAATCGCCAACAACTTTAAATAAGGCATCAGGCAAAACTCATTTCAGTTTTCTCAGTTTCCTCAGAATCAGCACTAGACAGCTATGAGTTGATGATTCTCACTACTGAGGATGTACTAGATGCCATACTGAGATACCTCTTTCTGTATCCCTGGATCTGAACTGTCAAATGCAAATACAACATTCTTAATTCCACTTTGGAAGAAAGATACTTAAAAGTTAAGCCAATGAGGCATTGTATTTGGCTCAAAATACCTATTTGTCCTAAATCTCTGGTTATGCCTCTTCACCCATTAATTTATCCACATAAGCTAGAAAGGCAAAGTGAATATTAAAGTGAATATTAATACAAAAAGCTTGCCAGTTCTCAAATGGCAATACAACAAGACTCAGGGTGGACGCAGTTCACAGCAGACGTACTAAAGACTGTTAAGTGGAATTATAGCAAGAAGGATGTCACTTAACTGCTGCTCACTGACAAGAAAATTCTACCCTATCACATGTGGATAAAAGAGCAAAAAGAGAATGAGATTTAATGTAGGTGGAAGGCTTTGATCTACTTAAATTCTCTGAATGCAAGACTGAACAAAGTATGAAGGGCAAGTGACTAGGAGGAAAGGGAATGACGAAATATTCTGTATTTCATCTTTACATGGAAAAGATTCTAAACTTTTCTTAAAAATCAACTGTGAGAATTCATGTACTGTTGCTGAATTGTCATGGTAAGTCATGTGAAAAATTCCATGGTATTTTTTACCATTGTTCTGTAAAAGCTCAAGCTCCCAAATATATCCAGATATGTTTACGTAACAGATATACTTTCCAGGTTAGATTTTACCAAAACAAACCAAAACCTAACCCCCAAATATTAAAAAACCCACAAAACAAACAAACAAACACAACCAGAAAAATACCCACACAAACAAGCCTGAAGAAATACAAGCCTCTTCCATTTAGAATTTACTAGAAATAGACTAGAAGAATTCTTCTTGATCTTACTGTCAAACTGTATTTAGCTTTTAACAGGCATGTAAGAAAACCTTACCAGGAAGTGATGGAGAGCTAATAGAGTAGTCCATCTTTTAGATAGTGTTACTGTTACTTTCCAGTCACCAATATATTTCCAAGGTAGACAGTTCCATGTTTTCAGACACTATCATTTTAGACAACAAGAAAAAAGGACCAAAAGACTGGAAGAAATCTCTAGATCTCATCCACCCTCTTCCTTAGGGCATAACTAAATGTCTATATTTCATTCTGGATTCACATTTATGTAATTTATTACATTTTAGAGATCACAGCTGTGATAGCTCTATGATTTGCCCAATCCATGTTGTGATGTACTTATCCTTATTATCCAGAGGTTTTGCATAAGGTCTTCTGTGAATCTTCTCAAGCACAACCTAAGACTATTGACAGCCTACTGTTTGTTCTTTCATCCACATATTATCTAGCCAATTTGAAAGCTGTTTCTCTTTTGAAGGCTAATCACAGCAAAGACAAAGTTCTGACCAGGATCACATGCAGTAGTAAACTGAAGAACTAATAACCAAAAGAGAGCATAGTGTTAGGAGTAGGCAGTCCAAGGAGACAGGTTAGATCACTGTCACTGGTATGAGATCCCCAAATGAGTCAAGAACATGAAAACTTTGTTCCCAGGATACCATGCAAAACCAAAGGATTTGTTGACTACAAGGGTATAGGGCTTACAATGTTTCAATGCCCTACCTCAACCACAGTTGTCTTGGCAGCCTTGCACATAGGTTGGTTGAAGTTTCGTGCAGTTTTTCTGCAAAAGAACATAAAATTAACAACTATTAAAAGCTGTAATACTATGAGGAAAGACTTAGAGATAAGCTACTAGAAGTATCTCTGTACTAAAAATATCACAAATAATTTTTGCCAAGTAGACAACTAATAAAAAAATAAGAGGGGGGAAAAAAATTACAGTATTATGTAAGATGTACGAAATCAAATCAAATTTTGCTACATCAGAAAAAAAAATTACAGGTTTTTGACTTTTAATCACCCCATTGTTTAATTGGAATTGTGTAGGCTACTGACATCTTCATTTACTAGATCCAAGGGCAGCAGCAAGTTGTACTTTCTACAAATGTACATTATCATTAATTCACTCCACAAAGAATAAAATTAATCTTCATGGGGGGCGGGGGGTGGAGGGGTGGTGGTGTCCAGAAAAGGGTTTAATGACCTGTCAATTCCTACATACAGTTTCATAATTCAGACTAGGACTTGCGATAGCACTTCACATTTAATCCAATCCTCTTGATTTAAGAAAGCTATGCCAGCTTTGGCACTCATGCAAGATGCTGGCATTCGTCCTAAGTATTTCCACACAGTATTTCAGCAACAAGGACAATGATCCTCTAGGGAATAAAAGTAACACATGGCATGTATCACCATAGAATTACCAAAACATTCAGGCTGGAAAATACCTTCAGGATCACCAAGCATAATTGATAACCCTGCTCTACAAAGTTCATCCCTAAACCATATCCCCAAGCACCACATCCAAATGACCTTTAACACATCCAGGGCTGGTGACTCAACCACCTCCCTGGGCAGCACCTTCCAATGCCTGACCACTCTTTCTGTGAAATTTTTTTTCCTAATGTCCAGTCTAAACCTACCCAGTTGTAGCTTGATGCCAGTCCCCCTAGTTCTATCACTAACAACCTGTGAGAAGGGACCAGCACCAGCCGCTCCACAATGTCCTTTCAGGTAGTCGCAGAGAGCAAGGAGGTCTCCCCTCAGCCTCCTCTTTTCCAAACTAAACAGCCCCAGCTCGTGCCATTGCTCCTCATAAGATGTATTCTCCAGGCCCTTCACCAGCCTCACTGCCCTCTGCACTCACTCCAGCACCTCCACACCTCTCTTGTATTGAGGTGCCCAAAACTGGACACAATACTCGAGGTGTGGCCTCATCAGAGCTGGGTGTCCCTACTCCTGCTGGACACAGCATTTCTGACACAAGCCAGAATGCTGTTGGCTTTCTTCACTGCCTGGCCACACTGCTTGCTCATACTCAACTGCTTGTCATTTAGAACTGCCAGATCCCTTTCTGCCAGACAACTTTCCAGCCACACTTGCCCAAGCCTGCAATGTTGCTTGGGATTGTTGTGACTCAAGTGCAGGATCTGGCATTTGGCTTGTTGAAGCTCATCCCATTAATGTTGGCTCACTGATCCAACTTGGCTATCCAAGTTTCTCTGTAGAGCCTCCCAGCCCTGGTGCAGATAAACACTCTCACCCAACTTGGTGTCATCTGCAAACTTGCTGACACAGAATACAGAATTAACCAGGTTGGAAAAGACCTTTGAGATCATCAAGTCCAACCTATCACCCAACACCATCTAATCAACTAAACCATGGCACTAAGTGCCTCATCCAGCCTCTTTTTAAACACTTCCAGGGACAGGGATTCAACCACCTCCCTGGGCAGCCCATTCCAATGGCAAATCACTCTTTCTGTGAAGAATTTCTTTCTAACATCCAGCCTAAACCTCCTCTGGTGCAGGTTGAGACTGTGTCCTCTTGTTCTGGTGTTGGTTGCAACAGGGAGATGAGACCAACCTCCACCTGGCTACAACCGCCCTTCAGGTAACTGTAGACAGCAATAAGGGCTCCTCTGAGCCTCCTCTTCTTCAGGCTAAGCAACCCCAGCACCCTCAGCCTCTCCTCACAGGGCTTGTGCTCCAAACCCCTCCCCAGCTTTGTTGCCCTCCTCTGGACACGTTCCAGCAACTCAACATCTTTCCTAAACTGAGGGGCCCAGAGCTCAGAACACAGAACTCAAGGTGCGGCCCAACCACTGCTGAGTACAGGGGCAGAATGACTTCCCTGCTCCTGCTGGCCACACTATTCCTCATATAGGCCAGGATGCCATTGGCTTTTTGACCACCTAGGCACACTGGTGACTCATGTTCAGCCTACTGTCAACCAGTATACCCAGGTCCCTTTCTCTCCTGGAGAGCCTGGCTGCTCTCCAGCCACTCTGTCCCCAACCTGTAGCCCTGCATGTGGCTGTTGTGGCAAATGTGTAGAACCCAGCACTTAGATGTGTTAAATCTCATGCCAATGGACTCTGCCCATCTATCCAGCTTGTCAAAGTCCCTCTGCAGAACCCTCCTACCCTCTAACAACACCTGCTTTCAACTTGGCGTCATCTGCAGATTTACTGATGATGGACTCAATCCCCTCATCCAGATCATCAATAAAGATATTGAACAGGATGACACACTCAATGTCTTCATCAGGGCTGTCAATAAAAATGTTAAACAGAAGTGGTCCCAACACTGATCCCTGAGGAACACCACTTGTGACTGGTCGCCAGCTGGATTTAACTCCATTGACCACCACTCTTTGGGCCTGTTTGCCCAGCTATCGCTTTACTCATCAGAGTGTGTGCTCATCCAAGCCACAAGCAGCCAGCTTGTCTACAAGGATTCTGTGAGAAACTGTCTTGAAGGCTTTCTGAATGTCCAGGTAGACAATATCCACAGCCTTTCCCTCATCCAACAGTCAGGTCATCCTGTCATAGAAGGAGATCAGGTTGGTCAGGTAGGACCTGCCCTTCATAAACCCATGCTGACTGGGCCTGAACCCCTGGTTGGTCTCTATATATCATGTAATGGTGCTTGAGATGATCTGCTCTATGACCTTGCCTGGTACCAAGGTCAGACAGACAGGTCTATAGTTTCCTGAATCCTCCTTCCTTCCTTTCTTGTAGATGTGTGTTACATTTGCTGCCCTCCAGTCCATTGGGACCTCCCCAGTTAGCCAGGACTTTGGGTAAATAATGGAACGTGGCTTGGTGAGCACATCTGCCAACTCCCTCACCATACTAGGATCTGCACCAAGAACCCAGCAGACACAAGGAAAAATAAGTGATTTGTGCCAGCCTCTCTCTGTGAATTTCATAAACCCAACAAAACTGTGCTGTAATACTTAAGAAAAATTATGTCTATTTTAGATTAGTTCCACTGGGATCTTCTCAGCATTTTTCTCTTTTAAAATGTAGAATTCTTTAAAAAGAAAACAAAACAAAAACAAAAACAAACAAACAAACAAAAAAAAACCAAACACCAAACCCACCCCAAAAACTAGGGTTGTGAACAGGTGAAAACCTTTCCCCCCCAACCCCTGTTCCACAGAAACCTTTCTTTTAACTGATCATCCTGATCTTCCCCCTTCTTCACCCTGACTACCATGCTCAGTGCCATATCCATGCTGAACTTTGGGATGCTGCTGCCACCTCGTGGCTTTAGGGGAAGTAGGGAATTTAAACGGTCAAATCCCGAGCCCATGGGGCAGTTTCAACAGGATTTGTAGTGCAGAGCTCTACAGAATCAAAGCTAAAGCCGTAGTCTTAAGGGAATTCTGTTTTACTGGCAACACACGAAATCTGTGAAACCTCTAACAGAGATGGTATCGGTGGGTCTCCCTGGGCACTGTGTAAACATAAAAGTATGTAAGATTAAGCAGCCATAAAAAACGTAACACCACCACACTTGAATTAGTATTCTAGAAGACTAAAATACTAGCTACGAGTGATTTAGGGGAAACACTTTTAAACTAGGTAGAAAATGAGAAGAAAAACAGAGTCAGAAAAACGGAATTAAATTATCAGAAGAAAAGCTATAAATGGGGAGAAGGCAGATTGACTAATCTCCTGAGGCAAAAACTTTCTCAAGATTATACTGACTGGTCTGCCAGTAAAAAAAAAAAAAAAAAATTAACATAGGCAAAAATACAACAAGAAAACATTTCATTGTCAAATTGAGAAGAGTTAATGATCTTGATTCTGGCTCTATTTATAAAAGCTTATGCAACTTCAAAAGTTCTAGGATTAGTAAAGTTCTTTCAGAAGCAGCAGACTTTTACAAGAAGAAAGGTGTTATTTCTAAAGAACAAATTATCCAGCAGAACAAAACAAGGAAGCACTATTTTACCAACACAGAATAATGTTCAGCTTTTTGGAGAATGAAAGCCAGCAACTAGCTAGCCACGTCTTCCTTTTTATTTTAAGATAGCCTTCTGGACATCTAGACACAGCAATGATCACAAAGGCCATTGATCCAGGGATAGATACCTAAACTGACCCAAAGGCATGACAACAGCTTTACTCCCAAAGGCAGAAGACAGTGAACTAGTTCATAGAAGACTAAACCAATTAACTACACCTGTTATATATCTAATGTTACAAAGATGAAGGGACAACTCAAATATGAGTGGAATTTACTTACTGCAAAACTACTTGAAGCATTAGAAGATGACCCAGTGTGATTGCCTGTGCTCTGACGCAAATTATACCTTCAGCAGCTCTGTTCCTTTGTCAAGAGTGTAATTTCACTGGCACCATCCACACCTCTGCTTGTAAAGGCAATCCCAAGGCAAACAAAAAAGACTTCAAGGCTCTGGGAGAACTGGTTGAGGGGTCAGGGGTACAGATAATTTTTCATCAACACCCTTAGTTGCAGGAAGGAATACTGAAAGGAACAGGTCAGCAGCTGTAATTAACAATTAACAAGTGGCTCAGAGGCTGGTGCCACCAACAGAATTTTGGGGGGTTTGATCTTGGGGAACAGTTTAAATCTGATATACTGATTCTCTTTTCACCAGACAGGAGCATGTCCTTCCAGTGTAGTTTAACCCACTTTGAATGAACAAAGTGCTCTTATTGTGGAATAACTGTGGCCCTACTTGCAGTTCTTCTGAATTCACTAATTTTGAGTCTAATTTGAGGGAATACTGAAAGGAACAGGTCAGCAGCTGTAATTAACAAGGGGCTCAGAGGCTGGTGCTACCAAAAGAATTTTGGTTTTTTGATCTTGGGGAACTTTCTATGGCACCAGGTCAGCTAGCAACAGATGGAGTACATCCATCCCAGAGGAGGAGACAGATCTTAGCACATGAGAATAGCCTACCCCCCAAAGGGAAAAAGGTTCTAGGAAGGTAGGTGGCAGGTCTCATTGACAGGGCTTTAAACTAGATTCAGAGGGGGAAGGGGCTGAAACCAGTCCCCCCCCAACAGGAGTCTGGGGGTGGTAAACTGGAGTCAGGGGTGAAACCAGCAGCCCAGCTGAAGTGCATGTACACTAATGCATGCAGCATGGGTAACAAACTACAGGAGCTGGAAGCCTTGTTACAGCAGGAAAGTTATGATGGAATTGCCATCACAGAAACATGGAGGGATGACTCCCATGACTGGAGCACTGTAATTGATGGGTACAGGCTCTTCAGGAGAGACAGGCAAGGGAGAAGGGGTGGAGGGGTCTCAAGATCGCCAGACCTTGTTCTTATGGGTGATTTTAACCTGCCTGATTTCTGCTGGGAACTTAACACAGCAGAGAGGAGGCAGTCTACAAGGCTCTCAGATTGTATGGAGGACATCTTCTTATCCCAGCTGCTGTGTGAGCCTACCAGGGGTAAGGCTTTGCTTGACCTTCTTTTTACCCATAGAGAAGGGCTGGTGGGAGATGTGGTGGTTGGAGGCTGTCTGGGGTCCAGTGACCATGAGATAATTGAGTTTTCAATATGCAGTCAAGCTAAGAGGGGCAGCAACAAAACCTCCACTCTGGACTTCCAGAGGGCAGGCTTCAGGTTACTTAAGGAACTAACTCAGAAGGTATCTTGGGAAACAGCCCTTAAAAACAAAAGGGGTCCGGGAGGGCTGGACCTACTTCAAGAAAGAACTCTTGAAGGTGCAGGAACAGGCTGTGCCAGTGTGCTGGAAGATGGGCCGCCGGGGCAGAAGGCCACTCTCCATCATTTGGATTGGTTGATGGGTTGGACATGATGATCTTGAAGGTCTCTTCAACCTGGTGTATTGTATTGTATTGTATTGTATTGTATTGTATTGTATTGTATTGTATTTTCCACCAGTCTTGGCTCACTGGAGAGGTCCCAGATGACTGCAAGCTGGCCAACGTGGTGCCCATCCACATGAAGGGATAGAAGGAGGAACCAGGGTATTACAGATCTGTCAGCCTGACCTTAGTGCCAGTCAAGATTATGGAGCAGGTCATCTTCAGCGCAATCACACAGCACTTACAGGATGGCCAAGGGATCAGGCCCAGCCAGCATGGATTTAGGAAGGGCAGGTCCTGCCTGACCAACCTGATCTCCTTCTATGATCAGGTGACCCACCTGGTGGATGTGGGGAAGGCTGTGGGTGTAGTCTACCTGGACATCAGGAAAGCCTTTGATACTGTCCCCCATATCAAACTCCTGACCAAGCTGTCAGCCTGTGGCTTGGACAGCAGCACTCTGTGCTGAATTAGGAAGTAGCTGGAGGGTCGAGCCCAGAGAGTGGTGGTGAATGGTGCCACATCCAGCTGGCAGCCAGTCACTAGTGGTGTCCCCCAGGGATCAGTGCTGGGCTCCATGCTCTTTAATATCCTCACTGATTATCTGTGTGAGGGATCATCAGTAAGTTTACAGATGACGCCAAGCTGTGGGTAGGTGTTGGTCTGTTGGAGAGTAGGAGAGCTCTGCAGAGGGACCTTGACAGGCTGGACAGATGGGCAGAGTCCAACAGCATGAGATTTAAAACATCTAAGTGCCAGGTCCTACATATTGCCCACAACAACCCCATGCAATGCTACAAGCTGTGGTCAGAGTGTCTGGAGAGTGGCCAGGCAGAAAAGGATCTGAGAATACAGGTTGATAGTAGGCTGAACATGATCCAGCAGTGTGCCCAGGTGGCCAAGAAGGTCAATGGCATCCTTTTCATTGTGTCAATCACAGAAATGTGGTTGTTTACTAATCTATTACAATTTCCTCCTCCATCGCTTCCTGTAGACTATGTTCCTCTGTCCTCTGAATGGGTCACTGCTTATTATGAACAAATTCTTCCAATATAGGAACATTCCACATGCAACAATCCTCTGGATGATGCTGTTTCCATCTTTGAGTAATTACACTTGAAGAAAGTGAAGATTTTTAGGTCTGATCCAAAACGGAAGTAGTATCTGGTACTAACTGTATTGTGTGAATGTGGGAGACATATGAAGACTTGTGAAAGCAACAGGAGTACCAGGAAAAGAAAGAGAGACCAACAGGACAAAACGGAAGCAAGATAGGAAGGGAAAATGCAAGCAGTTAAGTTTTGGTGGAGAATTAATAAATTTTTCAGAGGTGAGTAAGCATCAGTAGATAAACACAGGGTAAATGAATAGACAGTAAGAGATCAAGACCAAAGAAAGACAAGCCCAAGAGGGAAGAGTGTTTCCTGTACTTCATCTCCGATAGCCTAAGAAAAGCAGTTTAACAGCCACCAAATTCACCGACACACACAAGAAAGTTCAGTCAGAAACCATATTGTCTTGCCAGTGGGAAAGCCAGGATGTCTAGAGCTGGGTAAAATAAAAAACTCTTTCTTGAGTATTTTAGTTTAATATTATTAAGAAATATAGAAACCTGTGTATATACACACACAATAAAAAACTTTGCTTTATCAGTATTATTTTATCTGCAAAATTTTCACTTGCCTTTTCAACTCCTTGTTTCTTTTAATACATAAAAAGGCAGACTGCATCCTTCAGCATCTTCTACTAAACTTCCACTGATTACAACACTTACCTTTTCATCTGATAGCCACAAAACAGACAAATAAAACCCGTATGTTAAACACAGACAAACCTCACCTGCTTCGGCTCAGGACAAGCCAGAGCACAAATACAGTAAACCAGTGATGCTATAGCTAGTGCTAAACTTTTCACTGCAGAAGATATTTAAATTCATACAATGCCACTCCCTACACTACTGGGATCAAATCAACTTTAAATGCACTTTTGTGTGGACAGAATCAAGTTTTCCCATCACTCACTGGCAGGAGACTCACTCAGCTCCCTTCTCTCCTGACATACTTGAACCTGTACTTCTTGAGTCAGCCTTCAATTACTTAAGGAGAAGGAGCCAAACTAACATGGAAATTGAACAGAATGTCAGTACAATTTGACATAGTCAACACAATTACTTTGTTCTGCTATGTCCCATTTTTAACCACCAATGTTTTATTTAACAGTTATTTTTCAATTCTCAAAGGTCATTTGAAAAAGCAAATACATTTTGTTTTTTATAGCAGTATATGTTGACAGTAGGGACAGGCAACATGAAAGAAGGCAAAGTCAGTAAAACATTACTTTGCAATCACACAGAAGACAGGATTCTCTTCTCTTTCATTATCTAAACCATTGAAGAATCTCTTCCTATTTATAGATAAGCCATACCTGAAAATGATGTTTCCTGCACGATCAGCCTTCCACGCTTTCACAAGAGCAAAATCTCCTGTAATTGACTTCTCCAGAATAAAGTGACGGCCATCAAACTCTCGTACCTACAAAGAAAAGTACATTATTGAGACATAGGCTTCCTCAAACAGATTTCCCATGTAAAATTTATTTTATCAGTTTAATTTTACATACTACTACATTTAGACTTCTTTTCGTACTGAAGGTTTTATCTGAAAAACTGTAGATCATCTCTTGTCCTGGTTTGAGGCCAGGCAGATAGTCTCTTGCCCCTGAAAGGGGCAAAAGAATGACACTTGCACAAATGGATTGCAGAAGTGATGGAAAGTTTAAATGGAAAAGCAATTATTGTTTTACAGAAAGCTACGAGCATAGTGACAAAAGAAACCCAAAGCATACAAAATTCCCTTACAGAATACCCAAAACCCTCCCAACACTTCCCTTTTTCCCACATGAGGGTATACCCAAAACCTCCAGTGCTCTTCTTCCCTCCCACCCCACAAGGCTGGTCTCAAGACTGGCCAGGTCTGAGACTGCCCCTCCCCCTTTTTCCTCCCTGCATTAGGTCTAGCCAGGCCTAGCCAGGCCTAAGAGGCCTTGAGATACTCCCCCACCATTACCCGATAGGGAGCATCTCTCACAGGAGCAGAAAGGGAAGAAAGAAGAAGTGAATGACTTTGCAGATATATTTATAGGGCACAGGATATTATATGGGTATGAAATACGCTATTTCCTGTGTCCACCCTCTGGGCTGGACCCTCGAGATGCTGGAGGTATAGCTTGTGTGGCAGGAACAGGAGGCACCCAGCCTAAACTGCCACAGCTGTGTAATAACAGAGAAATACAGGAAGGCTGTAAACCCCAGTTTTATCAAAATGTTTCTATTTAGTGAAACAGAATGAGTATCAGATCCATAACCCTGTTGCTCCATCTAGTGGAATTAGATATGCTTGCTTCTGCACATCTAAAAGCTAACCAAAAACTGAAGAGCTAAAGCTGAAGAAGTTCGTAATTACTGCACACCATTAGAAATCTCAGATCTAAAATAAGGTGGATTTGAGATCCTGTACTCAAATCACAACATCTGAAAGGCTGAAGTTAATTTGATTTTCTCTACAGCACTATTTGAAATTATATTATGCCTCAAGCCAGGACATGTAACTGACAATTAGCATTTTAATCATGTATTTAAACATTTCTTTTAACAATGGAGGGGAGAGTGTGCACAAATAATATTGGATAGCTATTTAAAATTTCTGAGAGAGGGAGGAAATAAGACAAAAATGCACCAGAAGTAATTTTTTTCAATCCTATAAAAAGAGATCTGAAGTTTTTTTAAAAAAGACACTTGCATTAGAAATGGATTTTGTGAACAGATTTGGTCAAATCATGGTAGTCATGTTATTAGGTCCCCAAGAGACTGAGGAAAGTAACAGAGACCTTCCTACAAGATTGGAAGAAAAATGTTGTCAAATTGCAAGCTATTTAAAAAATAAAACATTCCTTCCAATGGTAAAATATCATGATGTAAACAAAAAAAGGGAAAAAAAGTCCGAGTTAATGATTAGATACTGAAAATAGCCACGTATAAAATACACAGATAATTGCCTTTATCCCAGCAATGTTCTTGAGGCAGAATTTAATAGATTCGTGACCTGCAGGATTAGCCCCATCCATTTCTGCAAGTACAGTTATGGCACTGAGAAATCTCTTCCCTTCCCCAACTTCTACATCCAGTCTCATTAGGAAGCCCCTATTTGTCACTTGGAAATGGCACACTATTTATTTATTTGCAATTTCAAATACTCAGACTAAATTGCATTTCAACTGTTGGAAAATAAGTTTCCAGAAAGTTTATGTAGACTGAGCTCTTCCCCATTTAATACAAATGTGTCTCATGTCTCATGTACATTTGCAGACGACACCAAGCTGGGGGCAGGAGTTGATCTGCTGGAGGGTAGAGAGGCTTTGCAGAGGGACCTCGACAGGCTGGACAGATGGGCAGAATCCAACGGCATGAGATTGAACACATCCAAGTTCCAGGTTCTGCACATTGGCCACAACAACCCCCATGCAGTGCTACAGGCTGGGGTCAGAGTGCCTTGAGAGAGGACAGGCAGAGTGGGACCTGGGGGTACTGGTTGATAGTAGGCTGAACATGAGCCTGCAGTGTGCCCAGGTGGCCAAGAAGGCCAATGGCATCCTGGCCTGCATCAGGAACAGTGTGGCCAGCAGCAGCAAGGAGGTCATTCTGCCCCTGTACACTGCACTGGTTAGGCTGCACCTCAAGTCCTGTGTCAAGTTCTGGGCCACTCAGTTTAGGAAGGATACTGATTTGCTGGAACCTGTCCAGAGAAGGGCAACAAAGTTTTGGTGAGGGGTTTGGAACACAAGCCCTATGAGGAGAGGCTGAGGGAGCTGGGGTTGCTTAGCCTGGAGAAGAGGAGACTCAGGGGTGACCTTATTGTTCTCTGCAACTACCTGAAGGGAGGTTGTAGCCAGGCAGAGGTTGGTCTCTTCTCCCAGGCAGCCAGTACCAGAACAAAAGGACACAGTCTCAGGCTGTGCCAGGGCAGGTTTAGCCTGGGTGTGAGGAAGAAGTTCTATACAGAAAGAGTGATTGCCCATTGGAATGGGCTACCCGTGGAGGTGGTGGAGTCACCTTCATTGCAGGTGTTCAGGAGCAGACTTGATAGGGTGCTTGGTTGCATGGTTTAGTGGTTTAGGTGGGTTGGATTGGTTGATGGTTTGGATGCAATGATCTTGAAGGTTTCTTTCAACCCTGGTGTATTGTATTGTATTGTATTGTCTTCTAACTCTGAAATTTCATGCAGAGCTGCAGGGCTGCTTACTCCACATCACAGTATGTAAGAAGCACCTGTCCCACTAATAAGGGGTTTTCCTCAATTTGTCACTGTACAGTGCAGAGGCCTGGTGTAAGATTTTGTTTGAGTACACAGTGAACCTAGCCAGAGAGCTGTCAACTGAAAAGAAACTGCAGGAGGTGGGGTTTCCATATGGATCAGTTCTTGATGCTAAGCCACCTTAAGGCTGTGAAAACTCTAACACAAAACAGAGGACAGAGGTAATTGGTGGAAAGAAAACTAACGTGGCTGGTAACACAGACATCCTGTTAATGCAATATACCAAAGTTAAACTTGTCCTGGAGGTGGTTAAACTACAGTTTCATTGGAAATTTGTAAGAGATTCCAATTTCAAAACAGAAGGCTTCCTAATAACAAACTGACATCTTACCTCTCTTGGTTGGCTGGCAATAGCAATAGTGCCATCTGTATTGTATTTGATAGGTGCACCCCCTTCCTGCACCAGTGTCCCATAGCCAGTACTAGTGTAAAATGCTGGGATTCCTGCTCCTCCTGCTCTAATACGTTCAGCGAGTGTACCCTGTGGAAAACATATTTAAGAAGTAGTCATTCAGGAACAGTAAATCAAGCTTTCATGAACAGCTTGCATGAACTTATTGTTAAATCCTGTCATTTGGAGCTTTACTTTCTGAACTCAGCAGTCCATATAATCTGTTTCTTCCTCCCATTTAAGCTCTCCTTTGTAGGATTGGAACTGCTTATGACAAGAAATGATTCACACACAAACAAATTGCTCAACAGCTCACTGTCACATGACTCCATTTTAACTCCCAAACCCCAACACTTTGCTGTGTCTCCTCTCCTTCAGCTTGTTTCCCTCTCCAAGAGCTCTTCTCTTTCCCACCTGGCCACATATGCTAGAAGATTTTTCTGAGTCCTACGTATTTATGTTTCAATCACTATCTTAAGAAAAGCTTCATACCTCACTTTGAGTTGAAATAGCCATGCATAGCAAATTTTAGAAAGGAAGAGGGAGTCCAGTGATCTGGGCTGTTCATGCTAAGAATACCAAGAGGCTGACAGAACACCATTTCTAAGCTGACCATCCCATCTGCATTCTGCTTTATGTCCTCATCAGCCTTAAGTATGGGCATACAGCAAAAGACACATCTCCTGCTTTTCACTAGTGTCCTTTCTCAATTATTTTCTTTCTATTTTTTTTTTAATTCACTGCAAGACTGTCATGGTCAATTATCTATCTTGACAGCCTCCAAAACATAGGTTGCATTTCCTTCAATTATCCTGCATGAATAGGATAGGTTTACAAACTGGTAGCAAGAGGCAGACACGAACCATGCAGCGATGCAAAGTCCTGTCTTCCAAATAGCCTTAGCATTTCAAGGCCTCGCTATGACCTCTCCTTTACTGTGTAATGAGAACACATAAGTCCCCAGCCTAAAGCCACAATAAATTTGAAGAGCCTTTTCCTTGACACAAATATTTCAAATCCCTGCATTTCCTAGCAAGTACTTAATTCACCTTACTATTTACTATTGCACAGTGCAGACTCAGTATCTTCAGAGTCAAAATGCATAGCTTGCCTGTGCAGTCCACCAAGTCAATTATTTGTCCGAGTTCAGGCTCTTCTAGATGCAAGCAGTGTAAGTAAGAACCGGGGGTGGGTGTGGGGGTGTGTGTAGAGTGGGACAGGAATTGTAAGGTGATAGAAAGGTAAGATTTGTGGCTTTTTAAACATTAAAAGTGACAAGTACTTGGTGTTTTGTCAACTGACTTGAGTATACACTGCCCACCTTTGAGGTTTAAAGAGATATTCCCAAGAGATGGAGCCCAAAATCCTTCTCCATAAAAACATAAGACTTCTGCTTTTCCCAGAGAATTGAATTAATAGCTGTTTGAAGCCCAAAGGTAAGTGTCACCTTTTGGAAATACATCACACAAATACACTGTAAACTTTAGAACACTAATTTCACAACGCTAGATCTCAATAGAATGTGACTGATAGTGAGGATTTTAAGATCTCATTGTATTTGTGCTATCTTGGTACCTTGGCAATTATAACACAGTTAAAATTATGGTGCTAAAAGATAAAGGTATAAATATTGCTTTATAGTGCTATGCAAAGATCAATTTAGTTATTAAAGCGGTTTCAAAATGAACCGAAATATCCTAATTTGATTCCTTCCTACCCACTAGATGGCAGCATCCCCAAAGGCAAGGACAAGCTGCTACCAAGAGCGGCAAATCGGCAATTCACTGAATTTTTTTGCCCTTACATATGCCACACTAGTGAGCACAGTTGCCGGGTGTTTTTCACAATCTGAGAGAAACTACCAAAAATCTGGCACTATACAACAAAATATAATCATATATATAATATAATGTAATATAATATAATATAATATAATATAATATAATATAATATAATATAACAAAACAACTTGTAAAAGGAACTTGGAGACCATGATTGCAGCATACCACCCATGATCCCAAGTTGGCAAGTGCCATCTGTCTTTACTGTGAATTTACACACAGGCAAACTATTTGTACTGCAAAATAATTTTGTAAGAGCACTTAATCAATATTGTAATCAATATTTTACATTAAATCATGAGTCTCCTAGAGACACTCCTTACCTGAGGTGTAAGCTCAACTTCAAGCTCGCCAGATAAATACTGGCGCTCAAATTCAGCGTTCTCTCCCACATACGATGAGACCATGCGTTTTATCTGCTTAGTTTGAAGCAGAAGACCAAGTCCAAAATTGTCAACACTGTGCAGGAAAAGACAGACAATACTGAGCATTTTTAACAGTTTATTGTCATGAAAGCACTTGCAAAACCTAAGAAGATAGAAAAAAGTTACTGCTTCCCACTTTAGACAGTAAGGAATTTGAGACAAAAATCAAATTCCAGATTTTAGGAGAGAGAACATCCAAGTTGCAATTAAAATTTAGGAGTCCAGTGCTCAGACATCATCTCTTCAAAGGCATTGATTATATTCAAAACACAGACATTTCACATATAACATCTATAAATACCAGCTTTATAAGTGATGTTATTTTATGTCTGTGCTCTTTCTAAAGTCTTACTAATTAATCAAAGGGCACATATAGCACAAGCTGCCTTTAAGTGAACAAATATTTACATTTTTTTTGTTTGTTTAAACTTTTACTCCCCAGAAAAAGGCAAGTGATTGCTCAGCAAGTAACTAACTTCCTTATCATGAAATTGCCTACTCCAGCAAAAGACAGCAACACTTCAGTCAAGATTTTCTTGTATATGTCATACTATCAGCTTTAAACGAATGCCAGAAATAGCATTCAATGTTTTTCTTCTGCCAATGCTTCTCAATTCTGATATCCTAAAGACATTATTCTCTATCAGTCTTCAGCAGTTTTGTGATGTTTGTCACTCTATGCTGTGTATTGGTATTTCAGGAGTCACTGTATGAAAAGGGCATTGTAAAAAGATATTTTAATTTCAAAAAGCAATGCTAAGCTATAAAAATGTAAATAAACAGAGATTGTATTACAAAGGTATGCTTCTTTCACATTTCCCACACATTATACAGGATGTTGTCAGCCTGGTGTATTTGTTCCTTGGTCCTCTACATAAATGTTTGTTTCTGCAGCACAGAAGTGGAGAACTCAGACCTTCCACTCCTCTATGGGAAAGGCACCATGATCCAGGAGCATAGCCACACAATGGCTTGAGATTTCAGGATAAAAAATACTGAAAAACATGAAAAGAATCTTTCAAGAAACTAAATCCAGTACCCAGCATGCTGTAATTAGCATGCACATATGCCTACTGAAAACACCATCAGAGCTCCAAAAAAGTTGTTTGTATTTTCTAACTCTAGTAATAGTGTTAATAAAAAATATTCCTTTCCAAAATAAATCTCACTTTTTTGGTATTTTTAGACCACCCTGCCTACAATACTGCTTCCTTCTCTAGTCACTATCAGAAACAAACTCTCTTTCCACAAATCATAGAATCACAGAATCAATAACATTGGAAGAGACCTCAATCACACAGCACTTACAGGATGGCCAAGGGATCAGGACCAGCCAGCATGCATTTAGGAAGGGCAGGTCCTGCCTCTCCAACCTGATCTCCTTCTATGACCAGGCGACCCACCTGGTGGATGTGGGAAGGCTGTGGATGTAGTCTACCTGGACCTCAGCAAGGCCTTTGACACTGTCCCCCACAGCAAACTCCAGGCCAAGCTGGCAGCCCATGGCTTGGACAGGAACACTTGGTGCTGGGTTAGAAACTGGCTGGAGGGCCAAGCCCAGAGAGTGGTGGTGAACGGTGCCACATCCAGCTGGCAGCCACTCAATAGTGGTGTCCCCCAAGGATCAGTGCTGGGCCCCATGCTCTTTAAGATCTTTACTGATGATCTGCATGAGGGCATTGAGTCCATCATCAGTAAATTTGGAGATGACACCAAGCTGGGGGCAGGTGGTGATCTGTTGGAGGGTAGGAGAGCTCTGCAGAGGGACCTTGACAGGCTGGGTAGATGGGCAGAGTCGAACAGCATGAGATTTAACACATCCAAGTGCCGGGTTCTGCACATTGGCCACAACCACCCCATGCAGTGCTACAGGCTGGGGTCAGAGTGGCTGGAGAGCGGCCAGAAAGGGACCTGGGGGTGCTGGTTGCTAATAGGCTGAACATGAGCCTGCAGTGTGCCCAGGTGGCCAAGAAGGCCAATGGCATCCTGGCCTGGATCAGGAACAGTGTGGCCAGCAGGAGCAAGGAGGTCATTCTGCTCTTGTACTCAGCACTGGTTAGACCACACCTTGAGTCCTGTGTGCCGTTCTGGGCCCCTCGATTTAGGAAAGATGTTGACTTGCTGGAACATGTCCAGAGAAGGGCTACAACGTTGGTGAGGAGTTTGGAGCACAAGCCCTTTGAGGAGAGGCTGAGGGAGCCGGTGTTGCTTAGCCTGGAGAAGAGGAGGCTCAGAGGAGATCTTATTGCTGTCTACAACTATCTGAAGGGAGGTTGTAGACAGGAGGGGGTTGGTCTCTTCTCCCAGGTAACCAGCACCAGCACAAGAGGACACAGTCTCAAGCTGTGCCAGGGAAGGTTTAGACTGGATGTTAGGAAGAAATTCTTCATAGAGAGAGTGATTGCCCATTGGAATGGTCTGCCCAGAGAGGTGGTGGAGTCACCCTCATTGGAGGTGTTTAGGAGGAGACTTGACAGGGTGCTTGGTGCCATGGTTTAGTTGATTAGGTGGGGTTGGACGCGATGATCTTGAAGGTCTCTTCCAACCTGATCTATTCTATTCTATTCTATTCTATTCTATTCTATTCTATTCTATTCTATTCTATTCTAACCAAGTCCAACCTGTCACCCAAGATCTCATGACTACTAAACCATGGCACCAAGTGCCACATTCAATACCCTCTTGAACACCTCCAGGGTTGCTGACTCCACCACGTCCCTGGGCAACCCATTACAATAGTTAACAACTCTCTCTGCGAAGAACTTCCTCCTCACCTCAAGCCTAAACTTCCCCTGACACATCTTGAGACTGTGTCCTCTTGTTCTGCTGCTGGTTGCCTGGGAGAAGAGACCAACCCCCTCCTGGCTACCAGTTTGCTTTCTATTTTCTCTCCCTGAACAAAATCATCAATAAGCATATTCTCTTAATGCTGGCTTTAGAAGGTATGGTGAGAGGGTAAAAAACAATAGGAAGGAGACATGCAAGTCCTGTAATACAAGCCTATACTCCCATTACACAAAATACTATCTTGCTCTGAAAAGGGCAAATAAACTCCTGACTTAAATACTGAGGTACAGTGCTGAGTGAGCTGGAAGGCATGTATTTTGCTCAATAAATCAGTGAAGATGAGAGAAAAGAACCCACTGAGCCACAAGCAGTTCCCACTTAATCTATGTCAATACTCCATCACTTCAGGATTCATGTCAGACTTTATATCTGTATCATTCTAGCATCCTTTCAAAAGATTCAAAGATATGGTGCTATTATACAATATTGATTTTTAAATATAAAAGTGATAATGATGAACCTACTTTTACAACAGCACCACTGTCTTTCTGACAGCACAGACATGCCACAGCACACGATGCAGTGATGCATGCACAGGGAGAAGGGCTGAGCAGAGCAGTAACGGCACCATCTTTTCACCTCCTACCACAACACTCACAACAGCTGCATGCACATATGTGCAGTCTTCTCAACTGCATAATGAGGACTATTTTAAGACACATCACTTCTCTGCATATTTGGGCAGTTTGGAAACTGAGTGAGAGGAAGTGAAACAAGCTTCTTTGATCTGGTTCTATGAGTTTATTCCATGTTCTCTAGATGTAAAGAACTTGACTTACTATAAAAGCTTCCTATATTCACCAACTCTGACCTATAAAAATGTTAATCTAACTCTGATGCAATGTTCAAAGTGTTGCAGTGCCAAAGCCTTGAGAACAAAATCTGTGTTGCCTAGAAACAATGTTTATTTCTAACTCTGCAGGGCAAAAAAACCTCCAGCAGTTGGAAACTGAAAAAGTAGAACGAGTAGAAGGAAAAGTCCTTTGGGAAAGATTTTTTTAAAAGCCAATTAAAAAAAGCCAAACAAACCCCCAAATGTCAGCATACAGGGTAACACAGGCTCTTGTTATGAAAGACAGCAAGCAAATATAACACACAACATCTGATGGCAGTTTAATTGATTTGTGTAACTATAGCACTGTGTAGCAAAAGTGCAGAGGCTAAGAAAACTGTGCAGTGCTTTATAGTGCAAGAACAAGCAGAGGCAGCTTGAACTGCTGACAAACCATAGTTTGCTACTCCTGCACATCATTCACATGTTTAACAATGTTCTTATTGCAAAATTTGCAAGCTTTGCAATAGAAACAGGCAGACACCAGATTTCAGCATGCAGACAAGATTCCTAATGCTTGTTTACATGAGCAAGGGATGGCAACTGAGGGTTACCTGCAGATTTCTAATGTCTAAAGAAATTTTTGACTCATTTCACTAAGATCTTTCTATCATCATTCCTCTTACAGTCTCAGAAACAATTACTGGACTACATTGTTCTTATCAAGACTGTGCATACCATTCAGTAGGAACCCATGAAGGATCCCATACAGACAAACTTGATTCCCTCCTATACTACAGGCAGGTATCTTCTCTCAACCAAAACTTATTATAAAGTTCCCTATAGAAACGCAAGTTGCACAGACGGTGTCATACTCTCCCAAGTCCATCCTCACTTAATTTACTCTTTCTCCTCACCCTAATGGCAGTCAATTCATTTAAAAAAAATAAATAATAATAATTGCAGTGAGGATCAGTCACCAAGAATACATAGCCTTATTTCGCTAGCACAAGAAGAAAAGGAATTTTACCTCCAGAAAGTCAAGCACCAGGGGAGATCTCCCTGTTTGATAATACAAAACTATTTCAAGTCCCAAGCACATTTTATCTTCAGAACAGCATCCAAAAACCAATTGCTGTTACTCCAATGCTTCTTTTAGAGCTAAATTTCTTTAAAGGAAACATAGCACTATCCATCTTTTTTTAAGGGTGCAACCTGCATTCAGGTTTCCAGTTAAAATAACCCTCTTGCTTTCCACACAGTTTTCCTTTCCAGCAAGCCCTACAGAGCCTGATAAAGCAGGGAATAAAAATTTGCATTCTTATGCTGAAAAAGGGAAACTTAGAGTACTACCGTATTCTGGCAAGAGACTTAAGACAGCTTTTGGAGTTTTTTGAGTAAAAGGAGGTAATTACAATTTTCTTTCTGCCTTTGTAAAGGCATTTACATGTGTCTAAGAGGACCCAGAGTGTCATGACAATCTGATTACCCTTACTGGGAACACTGGAAACCAATGGTGAACTGTGTCAATTAAAATATGTGGCTCCACTCTACATCTCTTGAAGTAAGTATTTTTCCATACTCATTGTTCAAGGATTCTCCAGGACCTATGGTGCATATTCCTGGCATATTTCACCAAGACCAGAAGTCACTGGTAAAGATAAACATGAATATTTCAGTTTAGGAGAATTAAAACATGTAGGAGAATAAAAATATGAAGCAGTTAACATAATGTCCCACCTGTCCTTTCTCCTCTCATAATTTGGAGATTGGAAGGATAAGAGGGTAACTACATCATCCCTGAAGACTCAGATTGAGAAAGAAAAGCATTTAGTAAGAATCCTGGGTCAAGGCTTAACCTCAGAGAGAAACCATTTTCCTGCAATATAACATTGCTGCAAAAAAAGCCTATTTATGGTTGGTCCTACTCCTGGAGAATGCTTTATGTACACACATGAATATAAAAACACTTCAGATACATAAGCAATCTCTCCAAGCATTTGGCAGGTCTGTGCATTGCACAACTATGCATGGAACTTGGTAGCAGATGGACCTGTTCCAGAGTTAGACGTTTTCCTGGCAAAGGACTAGGGTGGGAGGGTGAAGCAATTTTCTTTGCCATTCTCCACTGAAAGGAGACTACATCTCATCTGTTTTAGTTTGTAACATCAGCTTTTCAGATTTCTAAAGGTTCTGCTTCAAGTTATATGCAACTACATCTTCTAGTAGGTCCACACATGCGCTGCCCAACTAAAAGGAATGCATCAATTACTATCAGAGGAGTGCCTGAATACGGCACAGCCTCCTGGTGTGTCAGCCACTCCTCCCAGTTTTCTATCATCAGCAAACCTGAAGAGAGTACACTCCCTTCATACAGATCACTGATGAGTATGTTGAATAAGACTGGACGTAGTACTGACCCACGGAGAACACCGCTAGCCATAGGCTTCCAACTTCACCCTGCACCACTGATCACAATCCTCTGCGCTCTGTTATGCAGCCAGTTCTCAATCCACCTTGCTATCCATTCATCTAACTCACACTTCCTAAGCTTCCTTATGACTATATTATGGGAGACAGTGTCAAAATCTGACTGATAATCATGAGAGTGATAATCCACTTCTCCTTTTCTGTCCACCAGTTCCAGCAGGGTGCATAAAAGGAGGGTAAAACAAGGAATAGGAGTCCTATCTGTCCTAATGAGAACTGCTTAATGGAAAGGGTAAAAAATAAAGGTAGAAGCTTCACAGGGAAGTTATATGGTATAAAGTTAAGATAAATATCTGAATTTTTACCATTAAAGCATATTTCAAGAGTCTCCTGGCTGAAACCTAGCCCAGGTTCAACTTTCATCATCACTTTTCTAAAAATAAGTTAACAAAGTTCCTCAATCATGCTGAGACATACATTTTGTGTGACATATATTTTGTGTTTGCCTTTTATCACAATCAGAAAGTGATCTGTACTGCCACTAGCACCATGCAGCGCAAAACTTTGCACAATTTGCCCTGACAAAAACCTACATAACCTCTACACTAAACTTAGCAACATCACCTGGGCAGATTTTCAGGGATTTGTAGTTCACGCAGTGTCACCAATTTACCAAACGTAATAAAGCATCTGATTAGATTCTTTACAAAGACAGGAGATTATTTTAAAAAGAAAGTAAACTGCTTCAAACAATCAGCAGTGGAAATATCTTATATACCTTGTATCATTATTTTCACAACTTCACATGCACAGGTTTTTATCTGTCTCCATTCACCTCAACACCACGAGACAGTAGTTATTAGTGACATTCATTTCACTTCTGGAAGTGTCTAACCTGGAATGTTAGAAGATTTTCTCATGCATATACAAAAATAACACACACAGAATGTAGGATAACCTGAGAATCACCTTAACCATATCTTTGTGGACAGACTAGCTTTCTTGCCAGGCCTTCATAGACTTTTTCAATTATATTTTAACTCTCTAAACCAAGGGACTGTCAAATTCATGCAATTAAAACCACCTGACACCTTATACGATGTGCTGTGAATTTCCAATGCAACTTCCACCTGACAGTATTTATATAGATGTGTGAGTATATATAAAACTAATATATACATAGACATATATATTACATATATAACATATGTGTAACACATATATAACATACATATTTATATACATGTATATGAAAACAAAAAAGTAATGAGGATGGAATCAAGCCCTAAGAGCTACATATGCAAGAACAAACAAGGATTCTGGCAAAAATGGCAGATGTATATTAACAGAACCATACAATTCAAAGCAATGACCGAAAAATGAAAATAGTCTGGAAGTTTAACATACATCAAATGTCTTAATCCTGCTTTAATTCAAAACATGTAATTGCTAAGAACATAGGAAAACCTCTTCTATACAACACAGAGAAATCTTTTTTTGCTTTCAAGCATCAGGTTCAGTAAGTTTACCATTGCATCTGATGCTATGGAGTAGTGGGGCCTTACCCGAAGATTGGGCCACTGAAAATAGTCCATTAAGAAAAATGTATTATACTCGACAGAAATGACTCAGGCATCATGACCTACAGTTCAAATGTTTATCTCAAAGCTACTTTCTCCTTACTAATGTGTAACCTTGTAACATGAAAGAATTTCTTCAATAAGAGCACAGAAACCAAAAATTGAAAAAGCTGCTGATACCCTTGAAGCATGAAACAGACTGAATCTGTGATAATCTGACAGCATGCTGTAACAATTCATTTGATACAACAGTCAGACCACACGTGCAGCTACTACAAATAATGGACTTCATTTTTGTCAGGTACGGAGTCAGGCTATTAGAGTGGTAAATGAAAGAGTTGATGTCAGAATCTGATTATAACCAAAATTATTTAACCATTTTGTTAAGCAAAATTAATTTAAAATTACCATTAGATGACAATTTATTAAACTTTATTTTTAAATATTTGGCTAAGTTGACAAGAATGTATTTCTTCTTGTGACACAGATCCTGAAAGAATAGATCTGATCACCTCTATCAGTGTCCAGAGAAGGGCAACAAAGCTGGTGAGTGTTTGGAGCACAAGCCCTATGAGGAGAGGCTGAGGGAGCTGGGGTTGCTTAGCCTGGAGAAGAGGAGGCTCAGAGGAGACCTTATTGCTGTCTACAACTACCTGAAGGGAGGTTGTAGCCAGGCGGAGGTTGGTCTCTTCTCCCAGGCAACCACCAACAGAACAAGAGGACACAGTCTCAAGCTGTGCCAGGGGAGGTTTAGGCTGAACGTTAGGAAGTTCCTCACAGAAAGAGTGATTGCTCATTGGAACGGTCTGCCCAAGGAGGTGGGCACCATCATTGGAGGTGTTTAAGAAGAGACTGGATGAGGCACTTGGTGTCATGGTTTAGTTGATTAGATGGTGTTGGGTCATGGGTTGGACTTGATGATCTCGAAGGTCTTTTTCCAATCTGGTTAATTCTATAAGCTACAAAATCCACATCCACTGTAACTCAAAATCAGTAAGCTAGTCACAAGCAGATGGAAAAAGAGCAATGCCAAAAGAAGGTATTGCATACTAACCACAACTATGTTGGGAATTTACTGAATCAGGATTATAGCAAGGATCTACAGACATGTAGAGCAAACCAATTGTTATTATTTAAACAGTAATGTAGCAAAATTTTAATAAAACAGATTTCAGTAGCTGAGACATAGTCCCCTAAATTTAAAGGGTTTATAATAACATAGTGTAGAGGAAGTATTTAAAATACAAATATACGCAAAACAAGTGAGTTACACGAAAAGGTGGGAGACGTTGTATTTCAGAGGGACACCTGCCCACCATGTTATCTTTCACTATCTCCCTGGTTCACAAGCTCAAGCTTGCCCTGCAGCAAGTTCTGAAAATTCCAGAGATAGTGAATATTTGTACTGCTTCCCTTTCAAACACTTTGCCTTGTTTGGCTTAGCAAAAGAGTAACTACTCTTAAAGGCGCATTTCACTAGGTAGCACACAGAATAGGCACCACAGTTGGACAGTCAGTTTAGCAGTGTAACTCCTGTACAAACCATCCTTGGCAAGCCTTTCAAAGGCTAAAACAAAAGCTTTACCTGGCAGCAACTACATGATTTGAACAGCAATCTCCTTATTACACTGCAGTACCGAACAGCAGGGTGTGAACCTATAAACATCCTACACCTTTGAAGCTGTTTCCAGACATTACCAATCATTTATAGGCTTTGATGAACCTTTGTTCCTGATAAAACAGTTAGTAAGATCATGTTTGAACTTTGCAATTGCTGCTTGTCTCCACTGCACTGTCTCCATTGCTGCTATTCAGTTTTAAGTAGATGGCTCCATAGCACATTTTGTGGTTCACGCATATTGAAAGATGTGACTTAACCCCTGCAGCATGCTCTGCTCTGCCAAAGAGACTGCCTCCTTCCTCCAAAGAGATTGGGTCCTTCCCCACTCCAGTTAAAAGCTGCCTGCTAACCCCACTTCAGGATTAGAAAACCTAATCATAATCACTTATTTCCTGTTTCCTGGAAGAGCCGGAGAAGCTGCAGCTATGATGATAAAGAACAGCACAGCAGCTGCAGCACAACAGCACCAACGCAAAATATACCAAATTCTAAGGTAGCTTGGAAAGTAGCAAATTACTTAACCCACAAAGTTCCTGACATCTCAAAATTACAAGAACATCTCACACCTGGAGTACTATTGCTGCAGGTATATAATTGCTCTGCTACCTCAGTTTTCAAATCTAATTATTATTGCAGTATTTGATAATGTCACCATACTTTTTTGGCATGGATTAGAAGATTTTTTAATTATTGTCAATTGCTGTGATGAGACTATTAATGCTGACATCTATGCTTTAGCCCAGTTAACAAACCCTGATGAACTATAGCAGGCTGTTTCATATAGTAATAATACAAAAAAATAAGGACAATAAATAAGACTATATTTTATTATTAATTTCAAAATCAATGATACTGTTCAATATGACAGCAAACTAGATTTTATAAAAAGCCCAGATGCCTTTGGGTATTTGCAAATCATCACACTGTTCCGTGAGGGGCTTACCAGACTCCAGTGAATGTTTATGGAAAACTACCTTAAAGAAATAGGAAAATTTGCTTTCTCACCAGCAAGTGAACAATTTGCAGTAATTACTCAAGCCTCAAAGTTCAAAGAATTTTCAGGAAAGTTAGCATTATTTCAAGCAAAATTGATTCTAACTTGTAACATCACTAACTATATATGCAGAAGACAATACAAAACATCATCATCTCCATTCTATTCTGCAACACATTTCTTCTCCCTTTTCCTCAAATTTAAACTTTGCTCACTTTTCTCTAAGGACTATCTGTGCAATCTCTTTCTACATATATGTGTATATGTTACATATTTTAATATGTACATATCTTAATATGTTACACATATATAAATTTTAAGTTACAGATCTCTCCACACAGAATGATTTTTCTTTTTTTTGTCATCCAGCAGAAATTGTTTCCCACAAGAGCTTGACTTTTACTGTATATGAGCAAGATACCAACACAAACCACACCTGTTATCCAATGAAAGTACAATGTCAAGCAGGAAGCACTGAAAAAAACATGAGATCAACAGATTGTGAACTTCAGCCTTGGAGGCCCAGAAAATAAATACGTATAAAAATATAGAGAGATATTTGTGGCTTGTGGTACGGACCCTGATCAGCAAGAGACAGAGAGAGACTTCACACTCAACATACACATAGATAGATACATATGCATATGCATAGATAGATACATATACATATATATATACATGTAAAACAGATCTGTGGGGTTTGAATGGTATTCTGGTTTTAACTTATATGAAATACAGTCAGGTTAAAATCAAAGCAGACAAACACAAAGCTATGAGCAAAGTATATGGGAGATGTAATGATGCAGTTGAAAATAGCACAAATCATTATTAGATAAATCCCATCTAATTTACTTCTTTGGCAAGGCTGCAGAAATTGAAGGAGGAAGGTTTGTCATCTATTTTCATTTTGTACCAGGAATGACATCATTTTGTACCAAGAATGGCTCACATAAACTTGTCTCTCTTTTATTCTTACAAAGGCACAGAAGCAAGTGTCTTCCCAGTGACGTATTTCCCCCCTACAGCTCTTATTCTGCAATTGGATAAAGGCTGAACTTCTACAGAACAGATAGGTTCCCTAATCAAAGTAAGTTTGATAAAGAAAGTGTACCAGGAGTTATTAGTCTTCCAATATTCTTTAAATCTACAATGAACTAAAGCACACTGAAATTATGATGTTGTTGAGGGTGACATTTAATGAAAGAAGTCACTGAACGGAAGTTATGGACACCTGCAGATGTTAGTCATCCAACAGCACTATGAGGAATAAAAAATTAGTCTTATCAACCAGGCTGATTTCAAACAAGAGTTATTATAGTCTGCATATCAATCTTTCTATTTAATTTCATTTCCACTTTATCAATGAACTTCTACAGAAGTGGCAGCATTTACCTCTCTATATGAACATCATGAGGTACTGCAGTCTGCTCCAATGACCAGCTTATGTGAATAAGCCCTAACGACAAGCTGAGAAGTTACATGCAAATGAACAACAATGTTACAATCTCACATAAATATCTTAGTAAGCAACATTAAAAAAAAAAAAAAAGAAAGAAATTCCAGGACTTTTAGAAGAAGCTCTCTACTCATTCATGATAAACATTCCTCACTGCTGTTCCGTTGTTTGCATTTTTGGGTTTTTTTTGAAGTAACAAAATGACAATAAGGCCAGACTGTGGTTAAAAAAAGCAAATCCCTATTTAGAACTTCAAACACACATAAATAAAATCACTGATAATATATTTAAAGCATCTCAGACAGAATTTTCAGTTACAGTCAACCAGTTAAATATATATCAATATACATAATTGCAACTACCTACAGGAATAACAATTGGTCCCTGACAAAGCTGAGTATACATGCAGTACTGTACCTTCTGGACTGATTCCCAAAGTAGTATGCTTGAAGAAAGCTGTGTGGTTAATATGAAAATTCTTATGATGAAAAGTAAGACTTTTTCCAACATGTTATCTTTTCAACATAAATGGAGTGTTTAATCTATATTTAATAGACCACAGACATATGAATACCTACCCTGCATTATTACTGACTGCTGTTATTCCCTTTACTCCAGTCTTCAGTAAACCCCCAATGAGGTTTTCAGGGATCCCACATAATCCAAACCCTGTGTAAAATAGAAGAAAACCGAACATGTACAAACTGTTTGAAACAGATTAATCAGAAGTCAGAGAATGTGCATTGCTGAATTTAAAATCTTTTTTGAGTGGAACAGGCTCCTTAGTTGACTAAATAAACCAACACTTCTGGAAAGAGTTGCACCCCTGTAATCTCTGTTACTAGATGCTTCACAGTTTGGATGAAAGCCATCCAACCATCAAAGATCTACTAACACACAAATGACCTTTGCAGAAGGACAACAGGACCTCGGCTCTCCTGATGCGTGTCCTAACCACTGTACTCATTATTCCTTCCCCTCTTTCTACCAAGTTAACCTTCAGTTCTTTGCTGTACATAACAATGTCAAACAGGAGAAGAAAGGAGTTGTCTCATACAGCTTAGCCTATAATTAGTTGATGAAAATCTTGGAAACTTAATACCCTCAGGAAGAAGAGTATCTGGAAGCACAGTAACCCAGACCTCTGCCCACACTGAGGTGCCTCCCACTCTCACCTATTTTGCAAGAACCCAGTATGTTTGAAATGAAACACCATACCACATCTGAGGCTGCCTAAGTCTCAGGCCAGACTCCCACCCTACAACTACTACCACTTCCTTCCCAGTCACTTAGCCGCATATAGTCTTTTGTTACAACAAAATAATTCTTCCTAAAATACATTTGGCCCTATTACACATCTCAAATGAGGTCTCCCATGTTTAATGTCATTACATTAATTACTTCCTCAACCCTAAAATTCACTTATAATCCACTAAATAGAGACACTGCTTTTCTTTCAGTAGATTGTCCAGCATGTAGTGTGGAAATCGTCTAGAATATTCAAAAGCTCAAAGTCACAGAGAAATGCAGTATGACAAAACTTCTTGACTCTTCTGGAAATGCTATAATAACCATTCAGTGTAATGTAAATAAGCATTACCTTCAATTCCTACAGCCAAAAACAGGTTATGTGATTTGATCAAGGTCACAGAGACCCAGTGATTACACAGATACAGAATATGAAGAACAATACCATAAAAACAATCAAACCAAATTTTAATCTACCATAGATAAATAATGCTAATTTGAAAAGGACTGAGTTGGTTTTCTGCATTCAAACTAGCACAAGTAAAGGCTAACACTTCATTCCTGGGGAAAAAAATATTAATGATAATTTTTCCCTCCTCAAAAAAAACCAAAACCACAACTTATTTTCTCACTGAGAGAGTATGCCAGTCTTTAGCAGAATAGAAAATAACTTGTTTAAAATACCTATACAAGCTGAATGTCTTCTCAAAGTAGTTAAAATTAAACACAGTGAAATAACTAAAGGTATATCACTAGCAGAACATGTGATTGCAGCCATAAAGAATTTAAGTATTTACCCCCAACAAGTATAGTTGCCCCATTAGGTATATCTTTCACAGCTTCAACAGCATCAGTATAAAATTTGGTGTTGTGATGAGAGCTGGTAGAAAAATAGCATCCACAAATCTGCAAAAACATTGAAATAAACAGGGGGATTAATAAAAAGCATTACAAAGTAGTTTTATATCAATGACCATTTTTCTGGCTATGTAAGTGGAAAAGTATTTTTAAAAACAGATATTGCTACTGTAAACACTAAATATTGAGGGGTAGGGAAGGAAGAGATAGGTTCAGGTCTTCAAAACAAAAACTTTATTGCCCTATTTTTTCACTGTACTCCACAGTACTCATGTTTTCTGACAATCAAAGTAGTATGAAAGCTTTAGACTTAACTTGATCTGCATCGACTTGACAATAGTGGTGAAATCAGCAGTGCAGCTGAAGTGCATGTTCACTAATGCACAAAGCATGGGTAACAAACAAGAGGAGCTGGAAGCCTTGTTACAGCAGGAAAGTTATGATGGGAGTTGCCATCACAGAAACGTGGTGGGATGACTCACATGACTGGAGCACTGCAATTGATGACTATAGGCTTTTCAGGAGAGATAGGTGAGAAAGAAGGGGTGGAGGGGTGGCTATGTACATCAGGGAGGCACTAGATGCCTTGGAATTAGAGATCAATGATGACCACCTTGAGTGCCTGTGGGAGAGAATTAGAGGGAAGACCACCCAACCAGGAGGAAGAAGTTGATGAATTATTCTACAGGCAGCTAGAGGCTGTCTCAAGATTGCCAGACGTTGTTCTTATAGGCAATTTTAACCTGCCTGGTATCTGCTGGGAACTTAACACAGCAGAGAGGAGGCAGTCTAGAAGCTTCTTAGAGTGTATGGAGGGTAACTTCTTTTCACAGCTGCTGTGTGAGCCTACCAGGGGTAAGGCTTTGCTTGACCTTCTTTTAACAAACAGAGAAGGGCTGGTGGGAGATGTGGTGGTTGGAGGCTGTCTGGGGTCCAGTGACCATGAGATAATTGAGTTTTCAATATGCAGTCAAGCTAAGAGGGGCAGCAACAAAACCTCCACTTTGGACTTCCAGAGGGTGTACTTCAGGTTACTCAAGGAACTAACTCAGAAGGTACCTTGGAAAACAGCCCTTAAAAACAAAGGGGTCCAGGAGGGCTGGACCTACTTCAAGAAAGAACTCTTGAAGGTGCAGGAACAGGCTGTGCCAATGTGCTGGAAGACGGGCCGCTGGGGCAGACGGCCAGTCGGGTGACTTAAGGGGAAAAAAGAGGGTGTATCATCTTTGGAAGGAAGGAGAGGAAAACCATGGAATGTTTAATGATGTTGCTAGGTCATGCAGGAAGAAAATTAGAGAGGCAAAAGCCCATTTAGAGCTTAGACTGGCCTCTGCTGTGAAGGACAACAAAAAATCCTTCTATAAATATATTAATAGCAAGAGGAGGGCAAGGACAACCTCCACTCCTGGGTGGACATGGAGGGGAACATAGTAACCAAAGATGAGCAAGAGGTACTTTACACCTTCTTTGCCTCAATTTTTAGTAACAAGACAGATTGTCTTCCAGACAACTGGCCTCCTGAGCTGGCAGATGGAGTCAGGGAGCAGTATAGTTCCCATGTGATCCAGGAGGAAGTAGTTAGAGACCTCCTTAGCCACTTGAATCCCCACAAGTCTATGGGACCAGATGGGATCCATCTTAAGGTGCTGAGAGAGCTGGCAGATGAGCTGGCCAAGCTGCTCTCCATCATTTTTCACAAGTCCTGGCTCACTGGAGAGGTCCCAGAAGACTGGAAGCTGGCCAATGTGGTGCCCATCCACAAGAAGGGTCAGTTGGATGAGCCAGGGAATTATAGGCCTGTCAGCCTGAACTCAGTGCCAGGCAAGATTATGGAACAGGTCATCTTCAGTGCAATCACACAGCACTTACAGGATGGCCAAGGGATCAGGCCTAACCAGCATGGATTTAGGAAGGGTAGGTCCTGCCTGACCAACCTGATCTCCTTCTATGATCAGGTGACCCACCTGGTGGATGTGGGGAAGGCTGTGGATGTAGTCTACCTGGACATCAGGAAAGCCTTTGATACTGTCCCCCATACCAAACTCCTGGCCAAGCTGTCAGCCTGTGGCTTGGACAGCAGCACTCTGTGCTGGGTTAGGAACTGGCTGGAGGGCTGAGCCCAGAGAGTGGTGGTGAATGGTGCCACATCCAGCTGGCAGCCAGTCACTAGTGGTGTGCCCCAGGGATCAGTGCTGGGTCCCATCATGTTCAATAACTTTATTGATGATCTGGATGAAGGGATTGAGTCCATCATCCATAAGTTTACAGATGACACCAAGCTGGGGGCAGGTGTTGATCTGTTTGAGGGTAGGAGAGCTCTCCAGAGGGACCTTGACAGGCTGGACAGATGGGCAGAGTCCAATGGCATGAGAATGAACACATCCAAGTGCTGGGTTCTACACATTGGCCACAACAACCTCATGCAGTGCTACAGGCTGGGGTCAGAGTGACTGGAGAGAGGACAGGCAGAAAAGGACCTGGGAATACAGGTTGATAGTAGGCTGAACATGAGACAGCAGGGTGCCCAGTGGGCCAAGGAGGCCAATGGCAAACTGGCCTGCATCAGGAACAGTGTGGCCAGCAGGAGCAGAGAGGGCATTCTGCCCCTGTACTCTGCACTGGTCAGGCCACACCTTGAGTCCTTTGTCCAGTTCTGGGCCCCTCAGATTAGGAAAGATGTTGACTTGCTGGAACGTGTCCAGAGAAGAGCAACAAAGCTAATGAGGGGTTTGGAACACAAGCCCTATGAGGAAAGGCTGAGGGAGCTGGGGTTGCTTAGCGTGGAGAAGAAGAGGCTCAGAGGAGACCTTATTGCTGTCTACCACTACCTGAAGGGAGGTTGTAGCCAGGTGGGGGTTGGTCTTTTCTCCCAGGCAACCAGCACCAGAACACGAACACACAGTCTCAAGCTGCCCCAGGGAAGGTTTAGACTAGATGTTAAGAAGAAGTTCTTCACAGAAAGAGTGATTACCAATTGGAATGAGCTGCCCAGGGAGGTGGTGGAGTCACTGTCACTGGAGGTGTTTAGGAAGAGACTGGATGGGGTGCTTGGTGCCATGGTTTAGTTGATTAAAGTGTTGGATGATAGGTTGGACTCAATGATGTCAAAGGTCTTTTCCAACCTTGTTAATTCTATTCTATTCTATTCTATTCTATTCTATTCTATTCTATTCTAAATGTCCAAACAGATTTTATATTCCTGAAGTCCATCCTAAACTGCTGTGTCTTACTGTGAAGAAATTCACAAATGCAATTCTTCAATGTGAGTTATAGCATCCCAAAGACTGCTTTAACCTATTAATGGTACGTTTTGCTTCAAAGACATTGAGACTGTCCCAGTTTGAGTTAGAACATAGCCAATTATGTTCAGTGATTTTAATTTTCAGCTCAGACTTCTAAATAACTGCCCTTTGTAAGTTAATGGCATATGTATCCAGACAGTGTTTGTTTCTAGAAGCGATAATCCTCGGATATTTATAGTTACTAACAAGGATTGGTATGAAGAAAGTTTCTTGCTTAAACTTCCAAGGTCACTGTTAATCCTTGAGCACCACGCTGGGGGGTGGCAGGCAAAAAGTAAGAGGGTGAACCCTGTGGAGGAGTGGACCTGACAGGTGACCCTAAACTGATTAACAAGGTTTTCAATTTCATATACATGTTATATTCCGTATAAAGCTAAGGGATCACATGAACCAAGCTCTCTTCAATGGCCAGTGTCCAAGGAGGACTCTACCCATTCTGCCTTTGATCCCAATCTGTGTGTTTCTGAATCCAGTTCAAGAATGCAGATCCTAAATCCTATTTCCACCTGCTGCAGAGTCCAGTCTAGGCCCCCCCCCCCAGTGCCTGCCCAGAGCATCAGTAGTGAAAGGGACTAGTGAAAGTAGCAAGTGGGAATACTGGGGGAGGCGTGGGCGGTGTGTGCATTTATTTGTATATATCTCATTTTACTGTTTTTATTTTAATTGCAGCTCTTTTAGCTTTCCAGTTTGTAAGTCCCTCATCCTTATTCAGAGGAACACTGACAGGCTGGACAGATGGGCAGAGTCCAAGCGCATGAGATTTAACACAAGTGCTGGGTTCTACACATTGGCCACAACAACCCCAACGCAGTGCTACAGGCTGGGGACAGAGTGGCTGGAGAGCAGGTAGGACTCGATGATCTCAAAGGTCTTTTCCAACCTGGTTAATCCTATTCTATTCTATTCTATTCTATTCTATTCTATTCTATTCTATTCTACCCTATCCTATCCTATCCTATCTTAGCCTAGCCTAGCCTATTCTATTCTAATTCTATTCTATTCTCCCCTTTAGGAAGAGAGGGAGATTAATAGACAGTGTCTGCCACCTGTGCAGTGGCTGGCACAGCCCTAACCCTTGACACAGACACAAAACACAGCCAAAAATGGAAAATGCAGAAATCCAACACTATCACAAAATTTGAATAGAGAACACAGCACAATGGGAAGTATAGGCTTGTTCTGGCAGTATAATAAGCAGCAACTCTCCTCAACAGGGTGAACTTCCACCATCTTACCAGTGCAATCTTAGAACTCCACTGTTGGTAGAATATGGGAGAATCCAATAAACTGATGAAACTGGGAGGGCAAGAGGGAAATCAATACAAATCCCATGCTCAAAACTACACTTCACAGTGCAGAGCCATTACAGAGTTATCATAACACATCTATTATATTCCTAAGTCAGTTACCCTACTTGTTTTTCATAAGTATTTTCCACTAATACCAACATGTATTACTATTAATCAAGTACTGTCAAGGCATCAGGACCAACTGACATTTAAGTCACTACATTGACACAGGCTTCATAAACTGAGGGTATTTGGAAGTTAAAATACTTTTTACTGGTGTTTCCACTTCTAATTCCATAGTAAAGTGAGAAATTTCAAACAAAGGAGAGGAGAATGAATAAATAAACACCAAACAAGCTAATATACACAAGTTTTGAAGATAACAGCCTAATTCTTCCCTAAAAGGTTGCCTTAAGATTCAGTTATAACCAGGGTGATAACTTTTTGCTCAGTTTCAAGACCATACAAGCTGCCTTCTTTATAAATTGAAGGCTGCAAAAGTTTATACTATTAAGAAAACCCTTCTGAATTTAGGTTTATCTCCTTCCCAATGGAAACACTGACACTCCAATGCTTTGATGAGTTAAAAAAAAATATTTAAAAATCAGCATGTGGGGTCATCAGGGAGAGTAACGGGTAAGAAAGAGTACAAATGCTTCCTCATGCTTGATTATACCACAACTTTCTATCAGAAACACTATTCCATAACAACAGTAAGGGTGCAAAGAGTGTCTCTTCTGGTGGCATTCAGCAGGCAAGAGACATAATTAGTGTTAAGTGTTGGCAGCCTCTGGAGCCACAGTACAACAGAACTGCATGCAGGCACAAGGGCCAGGGCTGGAGGGAGCCCAGGTCACTGCTGTGTCCTTGTACCCACACATAGGAAAATACTTCTAAAAGATCACATGGCATCTTTTCCACTATCTTTCTAACTGCCTGTTAACAGCAGGGAACAACAAACCAGCATGCATTACGTATGCATGCACCCCAAGGTTGGATGTCTCTAATGAGGCTATCTGCCCTTCTACACCAAATGTGCTTTCCAATCCCCTTCCCACCACTCTGCTGTTTGAGAGCCATGGACTTTCAGGAACACAAGATGCCAGGAATTAGTCATGCTCCCCCTGCACACCAAGGCTGCAAACTACAACTTCAGGAACCGGCTGCAATTCTGGCATCCCAGATTTAGGAGAGAAGTAATATGGGAACAGATGAGCTCCTAGAATTATCAACAAAACTGAAGCAAACATTATAAAAGAGTGAAACATAATTTAGCAAAACAAAGATTGAAACCACAAGATACTATTATTTGTCCAAAAAGACATCAGGAAGAGTAAACATAGGCATAAAGATGCCAGATAAGCTCTTTAAAATTAAGTGAGAAAAGCCAAGGAAGCCATTCTGGATGAATGGGCCAAAAAATCAACTTGCCTATGGTTACACATGGGCTGGAAAGCATTAAACTGGTGAGGATTAGGAGAAGCTTCCCCCAGGAGAGCAAACAAGTGGGCTGAACTCCACACAACTTTGAAAACCAACACATGACAGAGTGTCCAGGGAGCTGTGCTCTCCTTGCCTACAGCTCCAGCCCACGTTTAGGAAACCTTGACGTGGCGAGAGCATGATCGAAATATATAGTAACATACTGTAATTGTGCTGCGATTTCAAATGCAGGGTAAAATTACCAAACTAAACCTCAAAGCCAAACCTGTAGGCCGGTCCCCAAAGTCACCACATCCCAACGCACTGCTGGGGTCTGGCCTGCCCCGGAGCGGAGCTCTGCTCTCCACCCCGCCTTCCGCCTTCCGCAGCGCCCACGGGCCTCCTTCGGGCCAAACCCGTCATGTTAATAGGGGAAAAAAACCAACAACATCGGCAAAACAAAGTCCATCACTTTGCCGCGGGGGCGGACAACCCCTGGGCTCTGGCCTCCTGCTCCCACCCAGCTCGCGTCTCCGCGGCAGACATCGACACTCCCAGCGAAGACGGTCCCGATCGCGACCGCAGCGGGTACCCAGTCAAGGTCACCGCCGGCCGGGCGGGCGCGGCAGTGGCCAAGTCCCGGCGGGCAGAGCGACGCGGAGCGGTACGCGGACTGCTCGCGGGTCCGCCGGCTATGGGGAAGCGCGGCCGAGAGGCGACTTGAGGGTCTGACCGCTCCCGCCTCTTTACTTTACCTCCGCCGCGGCGCCCCGCACCCGCGCAGCGGGAAGGAGGATGCGACGGCTGAACGTCGGCAGGAGGAATTTGCACGCCGCCATCTTCGCGCTGCGGGCCTCTCGGGGAAGGGGATGCAGAGGGACTGCGAGCTGGTCCGACGCGGCAGCTGCTGCTGTCCAACGCCAAGCGAGAAGAGCGGGAGCGGGGAGGACAGCGGATGCCGCGGGCAGAGGGAGGGTGGGGGGCTTGGCCCTGACGTCCACTGACGTCGGCTGCGCCCGAGGCGTGGCCGTTGACTGTGGGGAACCGCCAGCTGCAGGGGCCCCGGCGGCTGGCGGCTACTTTCAGTTGATGGCCCGGCTAAGGCGATGGCCCAGGCTGGAGCGTGGGAGAGCTGTCCAGCTGCGCCGCAGCTACCTAGCCCAGAGAGTCTGTCCCGGGCGCTGTCCCACGGGGGAATCGGCGGCAGGGTCAGGAGTAGCAACCCCAATCCTGGAGCTTGGGAAGCAGAAGCAGCCCCCCCGTACTACAGCTCGCTTATAGCATCGACTCAGCAGTCATCTGTTTTGTCCCTGAAACTCATCAAAAACAGTCATGGACAAACTCATCTATGTTACAGTAACTTCAGATGTAAATGGGGAAGGAGGGTCCATGTTTTCCTTCTAATGCTCCACTACTTTCATGAATAGAAAACTCAGATGTACCATTCCAAATATCTCCTTGTGAAATTAAGGTGGCCTTATCACTTCACAGCCGAGGAATAATGTAATAACAATTAAAGTAAGGACAGAGGCTTAATGGTTAAGTTTCTAATGCACAGCTCTCAGAGCAAGCCAGGCTCCAGTAATCACATGGTCTCCACAGGCCACTGGGATGCTATGTTTGGGTGGGAAAATGTTACTAGAATAGATGCATACTTGTTTGAACAGCCACATCATGTGATCTGCTGTTATTTCTGCTACTCCTAGAAGGAAAATTCAAAGCATACCTCTGCCATCATTTACGCGTTATAAAAATACTCCAAATGACCAGTGCATGACAAATGATGCCCCGTGGAACAGAAGGATTTAGAGAAAAAGGTGAGAAACTCCTTAGATGCAGAAAATGGTAGATTCCCCTTATGCACATGACACGTCACATTTCTTCCATGTTGCTTCCAATGCAGCTGCCAACCTTCTCTGTTCTTTGCCATCTTACTATGAACATACAGCAGGATAATCCACAACATGGAAACCAAAGCTTTAAGAGTGTGCTGCCAGTCTCCAAAGTGTGCACTTCCAGTCCATTTATTTGGAGCAAGGGTCCACCCTTGCAGGTGCTGGTCTGTGGCACCTTTCATGACAGTCTTATGCATTTTAAAAGGTGGTGGTACCAGTATTTACAGTTCACAAAACAGATAAATATTGCAGCTACCAGTGAAGCAGGACCATCTTCACTATTGGGAAGGTACTAGATTTCTGAATCTCAGTTCTACCTAAATTTAATATAGACATGTCAATTCCATAAGTCACATTTCCTTTCATGAAAATAAATTCCCTCATATTGAAAAACATGTCTAAAAGAATTTTTTTCTCTTCTTTTCAATAAATATCTTCGTATAACTGACAAGGGTCTGCTCGTGCATATCATTACATACTGAGCTAGCATTTCTTTTGCTTAGAGTTTAGACTATTTGGGACTCCAAGAGTATTCTTCCTTGCAGGCTGGAGGACAGGGGATAACTGCATGCAGTAAGTGCATTGCATGAGAATTATTGCTTCCTTGGAACATCTATTATTATTGTTCCAGTAGGGGTACTGGACTAGGTGATATTCAGAGGTCCCTTCCAACCTCTACCATTCTGTCATTTTGTGATTATACAAATCTGGTAATCCTACTTATACAAACTACAGTTTCTGAACTAGGAAATTAGAAAGATATCATTTTTCCCTCTCAGGTACTATGGATTATCTATACACAAAATTATTCCTAAAAAAATTTGCAAAATCTGCATGCTTTGGACTTCAAACCTCTTAGAGGCTTAGAGTAGCTCCAAACATAACAATGAGTAGACAAAAGAATTTGTTCTAGAGTAGTTTACAAAGGATAGTGGATCACCTAATTTCTCTTAATTCTCAAGATGTCTTAAAGCGCTTCACAGAGCAAGGACTACAACTAAGTAACCAGCACAAAACAAGGCTCTAAAATGTTCAAGAATATTTTAATATATTTTTTTTTAATTCACTGAAGTAAATTACATCATAGTGCCAGCATTGAAGTCCAACAGCATTTACAAAAGAGTAGTGGGAGAGTTTTGAGCCCTTAGAGCTAAAACCAAGTCAGCAGGTAGGAATTCTAGGTTAATCATTACACACACTGTATAACATGAGCTCATTTATACTACTACCAAGCATAATAGGATGTTAAAGTCAGCACTCCAATACAGTGAAGTTGTATTTCTCAAAGAAGCAACCAAAAAGTGAGCAGGTATTTTTTACGTATTTGATTTACCTATACAGGGCGAAGGACTAGAACTCTGAAATGAACAACTTTGTTTCTGCACAAATTTCTTAAAATTTGTTTATATTTGATGAAGGTGTCAGATTACTAAAATGTAGCAATTTACCTTACTTTCACATCCACTGGAATTTGGCAAGAAAATTCAGATACTGAGAACACCTAAACTTACATCCAGCGTGTGAATAGGTCCCAGTTCTAATACAAGAGGTTAATGTTTCAATTGTTTTGAGTATTACTCAATATACTAAAGTGTTTTTTATATCAATCATTTAAGACCACCTGAAACTCATCTTTGAAAATAGTAAAATTAATGTGATTCCCTTGATATGGGATAGAAAATCAAAGAAAATTCAAAGATTATTCCATGGCATCTACATCTTCCTGCATAAATGGAGCACTAGAGGAAAAACAAATAAAGGAAGGATATAAAATGTATGATACAGGCCTAAAGACATTATAAATTATACATTTATATTATATTAAAATTATAAATATATTCCAGTTGAGAACATAAAAATAATTACAAGCTCATATGCAATATATTCAACAATTTTAAGATTAACTCACAGCATTTACAGGAAATGTATTTAACTAGGGAAAATCAAAGGGGCTACTACCTGCGCCACCAAGGAGTACACTAGTAGGCCATGTGAACTTAAATATTCAACTTGTTTAATGACGTTCAGGTGAAAGAAAAATGGGTATTCACAGGTCGAGTGAAAACCATATATGTTAAAAACAAGTAGTGTTTTGGCAATTGAAAAATCACACATATACACATATATAAATATAAATACTGAAGGCAACAGTTTTTGGAAAACAAAAACAAACCAACAAAAAAAATACCCTTAAATCCAAACCCCAAAGCCATCTTCTAGGCAGTTATGGAGATGGAAAGCAAATGAAAGAATCACAGAGAAACATTTTTTGGAGGGAACAAACTATGAAGCTGTTGAGGAATCCCTTTGCCAACTAACTCTTTCAAGATATTATTTTCACACTCCTAAGCTTAAAATCAAAGGGGATACCAAACTATGAAAGGATCCTGAAGCTACATAACAAGGAGGAATCAACAATCATTTGGCAAGAGCAGTTCTTTAATCCTGAAGGACCGCTTGAGCAGACAACAGAAATTTTTAATTTTTTTTTAATAAAGACTAATTAAGAAAATAAAATTCCCTAACTAAATGAGAAGGTCTGTACTGCCCAAAACAATCTGTGAAGATTTTGTTTGTTTCTTCCATACTAGTCCAATTTCTGTTATAGCAGTCCCATATTTTAGACAGGATGCCCTGCTTTCGTATAAATGATACAATAGCTTCTATATCATGTCAGACTACCATATCATTACAAACTAAGATAAGCAACTATGCAGAACTTCTTAGAAGATACTGAACATATTATACTTGGTCAAAACTGGAGTTTTGAAGTTACAGCAGCAAGTTATTCACTTATTAACCTTGACAGCACTGAGATTTAGCCACAGAAATACCAGCAGTTAAATCAACAGTTAAATAGTTACTTCAGTTTGGTAGTCTTAAAAATACATAACTTTCAACTTTCCAACCACTCCAAATGTTGCACCTCAATCCAGACCCAGTACTTACCAGGTGTAATTATACAACACTTTACATTAAGGTGTTTTTTTTCTTTTTTAAATAGAACCACAAGTTCTGTCAGTCGGCATGATTCTTGACACCTTCTATTCATGGTCATAAACTGTGTATTTAGTAACTGCCATCAACACTGCCTAAATTACTTAAGTGTAATAACCTTCAACAGTGACAACGTACTGGATCAGGAGAAAGAGTGTCTTATCATTTCATTACAGCAGAAGGAAAACAAAATGTCTGTTCAACAGATCTTTGCAGATGTCAGCTGCACAAGTTCTGTATGTATTGATATTTATGGAGGTTAGTTTAAATTCTTACCCAGGAAACCCTACTAATCTCTTATACCTCCTTTTTGCCAGACAAGAATGTGACAGAACAGGAAAGTGGTTTTCTTCCCTGTTCTTGCCAAGCTGAAATAATGGAGATATTATACAGTCCACACCAACAGTGTTGTAAGAGTAAAGGTAAACATAATAAAGGGGCTACAGAAACAATACACTGTGAACAGAAACCCTGAGCAGCTGTCACGCTGCAAGTCAGTTCATGTTTGGTAGCACTACTGGAGCAGGATTTTCCGGACTCTGCAATGCAAAGTTATATATGTAAGCCACACAGGGTACTTGTGAACAAACCTCATCAGCAACTGAATGTGCTTTAAACTCAGAACCTAAAAGGCCTTTATAAAACCACCAGTGAAAAGATATTTTTCCTTGTTTTTGATGCAGAACTTACAAGAACAAACATAGAGCCTTATGATAATGCAAAACTTTGGTGGCAGACATTTAATGCAGTAAACAGCTATCTCACACACACCCCCACACACACCCCTCAAACCTCACTGTGGCTAGTGCTATACAGTAAGACCACAGAACAGCCACAAGAGCTGGGAATCAAGAAAAACACCTGTCTGCTCCAAAAGTTTCGTCTGCAACTGCATTTCCTTTTTTACATTTGGGCTTTGCCAACCATTTTAAGGGTGTGGAGCATAATTGTCAAGCACCATTTCTTGGATACAAGATTGCATGCAAATTCATGTGTGCCTTTGTAGTTATTTTATCAGCTGCAGACTAGGGAGCCAGTTCCCAGCATGTGCTGACAAAACCACATGCAAATTCATTCTCTAGAGTGCCCTACAGTGGGCAACTTATAGATGATAAATTAATATTTCCAATGGTCCAAAAATTACACATCCAATAGGAAAAGCAGTCATTTCCTGTGACATTTTATTTCTCAGTCACAATCAGATAGATGAACGAGGAAGGAAGTTTACTTAACTTTCACACAAAAGTGAAATCTGGCAAAACCAGAAATTTTTGCTGTTAATTTCTTAAAGGGGATTTAAAATGAACATACAACTCATTCATCTTTTCAAAGGCTTCTTAGAATCAGTTAGTTTTAGAATATCAGACTATCAGGACTCCCCTGGTTTTGGCAAAGTACACCTGTTTCATTTTAAACCTGTTTCTACAAATACACACTCAAAGGAGCTTGGAAGACTGCTAAGTCTAAGCAGCTTGTTGCAGAGCTCTCAGGCCTCTTGCTCTCAATTTCATCAGGTCCAAACATCTCGTCAAAGATCCATATGGTTTATTTTGGGGGCCAGTTTGAAGCCATACTCTAACAACTCACTGAAGACTTCCATATTCTGCGTCTGGGGCTTTGCAGAGTTTCAGGAAACAGTCATTTCAGCAGACTACCATGAAACAGCCGATTAAAGATGGACTCTACTGAGCGCACTGGTGACACCTTGTGGCTTGCTGCTGAATTCAGAGCTTCGTTTGACATTTGTCTTCCTCCAGCATCAAGGCCTATTTCCCACCTAAGACCAGAAGGCCCAGAAAAGTGCTACTTTTGTAGCAAGTTTGGCATAGAGATCTCTTCGTAACAATGTAAGCAGAAAGACTGGAATAAGTTTTCAAAATCGGTAGCTTATATTTATTTTCTTATGCCCTTGAAAGACAGGGTATTTGGCTGATCATTGGTTCAAGTGTATTCTCTCACTGTCACACTCCCAGGCAACAGATTTTCAGCAAGCCTACCAGAACACCAGAGGCACTTCCACATTATACTCCACACTTAGCATATAAGAAACACTGACTTCTTTCCCTAGCTAGGACAACACATTCATTTGCATGGTTGAACATTCAACTGTAGTACAGGAAAAGAGGTGGGGAGGCCTGTAACACAGGTAAGCTTACCAGTCATGTCCATCTGAAAGACACAATTACATGAGCACAACTTAAAAGGCAGGACCATAAAGAGGAGGAAAAAAGGGCAGAGCAGCTGTTTGAGCCACTAATCTTCCAAGGCAAATGTTTGCCAAGCTAAGGTGTAACACCTCTGTCTTGCATTCTCAAGTACATGCTGCTTCTTATCAATCTCATGATCATTTCAGGAATATGTTTTGCTTTGTTTTTCTCCTGAGAAAGTCAACTAGAACTAGAAGAGCTGTAATGCTAAGTGCTATGTAGATTAATACAAAACACCAATTAGTAGATTTAATTTTGCTATCGTCCCAGGGAATAACATTTTACAGTGGCAAAACCTTTACTAAAAGCAAGACAAAGGTTCTCTGAGAGCAAGTTACACACTATAGTTTCAGAAGGTAGTTACAGACTTGGTTTATAGCCATTGATATCAGCTTGGTGATCCAATTGCAGATTAGGTCTGTGGAAAAAATGAGCAACATTCAGTCAGATAAGCAAGCCATCATATGACATTAATAGCATTAATGCAATTAAAGGTAGGAGCATGCTGCCAGGGACACGAGTCTGGTCATTTCTCTGACTAAATGATATTACTTTTTTATTGCCCAGAAGTCAACCATGAAGAATAGGGAAGAGTCAATCATGAAGGAGGAGGGAAGATTCTCCACTAGTCAGTGAAGACTGGGTTAGGGATCAGTTACACAAATTGAATATTCACCAGTCCATGGGGCCTCATGAGATGCACCCAAGAATGTAGAGAGAGCTGGCTGATGTTGTCACTCTACCACTCTCCATCATTTTTGCAAAATCCTGGCAGACAGGAGAGGTGCCTGAGGAATCGGGGAAAGCCAATGTCACTCCAATCTTCAAAAAGGGCAAGAAAGAGGATCCAGGAAACTACAGACCAGTCAGCTTCACATCCATCCCTGGAAAATTGATGGAGTGGCTCATGGAAGATATGATGATGATCAGGAGTAGTCAGCATGCATTTACCAAGGGGAAATCATGCTCTATTAATCTGATAGTCTTCTATGCAATACAATACAATACACCAGGTTGAAAGAGACCTTCAAGATCATCGCGTCCAACCCATCAACCAATCCAACCCACCCAAACAACTAAACCATGCAGCCAAGCACCCCATCAAGTCTCCACCTGAACACCTCCAATGAAGGTGACTCCACCACTTCCACAGGCAGCCCATCCCAATGGGCAATCACTCTCTCTGTATAGAACTTCTTCCTAACACCCAGGCTAAACCTCCCCTGGAGCAGCCTGAGACTGTGTCCTCTTGTTCTGGCACTGGCTGCCTGGGAAAAGAGACCAACCTCTGCCTGTCTACAACCTCCCTTCAGGTAGTTGCAGAGAGCAATGAGGTCACCCCTGAGTCTCCTCTTCTCCAGGCTAAGCAACCCCATCTCCCTCAGCCTCTCCTCATAGGGCTTGTGCTCCAAACCCCTCACCAACTTCGTTGCCCTTCTCTGGACACGCTCCAGCAAGACAACATCCTTCCTAAACTGAGGGGCCCAGAACTGGACACAGGACTCAAGGTGCGGCCTAACCAGTGCAGTGTACAGGGGCAGAATGACCTCCCTGCTCCTGCTGGCCACCCTGTTCCTGATGCAGGCCAGGATGCCATTGGCCTTCTTGGCTGCCTGGGCACACTGCAGGCTCATGTTCAGCCTACCATCAACCAGTACCCCCAGGTCCCTCTCTGCCTGGCTGCTCTCCAGCCACTCTGACCCCAGCCTGTAGCACTGCATGGGGTTGTTGTGGCCAATGTGCAGAACCCGGCACTTGGATGTGTTAAATCTCATGCCCTTGGATTCTGCCCATCTGTCCAGCCTGTCGAGGTCCCTCTGCAAAGCCTCTCTACCCTCCAACAGATCAACACCTGCCCCCAGCTTGGTGTCGTCCGCAAATTTACTGATGATGGACTCAATGCCCTCATCCAGATCATCAATAAAGATGTTGAAGAGCATGGGGCCCAGCACTGATCCTTGGGGCACACCACTAGAGACAGGCCGCCAGCTGGATGTGGCACCATTCACCACCACTCTCTGGGCTCGGCCCTCCAGCCACTTCCTAACCCAATGCAGTGTGCTCCCATCCAAGCCATGGGCTGCCAGCTTGGCCAGGAGTTTGCTGTGGGGGACGGTGTCAAAGGCCTTGCTGAGGTCCAGGTAGACCACATCCACAGGCCTCCCCACATCCACCAGGAGGGTCACCTGATCCTAGAAGAAGCTATGATGTTGTAACTGAATGGGTAGATGCAGGGAGACCAGTAGATGTAGTCTACCTTGACCTCAGTAAGGCTTTTGACACTTGTGAGTAAGTTCAGGAAGCATGGGATAGAAGAACAGACAGTGAGATGGATTAGGAACTGGTTACAAAATAGAGTCCAAAGAGTGATGGCCAATGGTGCCAAGTCCAGCTGGAGAGCTGCAACTAGTGGAGTCCCCCAGGGATCAGTGCTGGCTCCAGCCCTGTTCAGTATATTCATCAATGACATTGATAAGGGGACAGAGTGTCTACTCAGCAAGTTTGCTAATGATACCACACTGGGAAACTTGGCTGAGACACCTGAAGGCTCTGCAGCCATTCAGTGAGACCTGGACAGACTGGAGAGCTGGACAAAGAGGAACATAATGAGGTTCAACATGGATAAGTGCAGAGTCCTGCACTGGGAAACAAATACTAAAGTGCACCAGTACAGGTTAGAAGGTGATCTGCAAGAGAGCAGCCTCATGGAGAAGGACCTGGGAGTGCTGGTGGGCAACAAGGTATCCCTGGGACATCAATGTGCCCTTGTGGCCAAGAGGGCCAGTGGTAACCTGGGGTGCATCAAGAAGAGTATGTCCAGCAGATACAGGGAGGTTCTCCTACCCCTCTACTGTGCCCTAGTGAGGCCAACCTAGAATACTACATCCAGGTCTGGACTCCCCTATTTAAGAGGGACAGCGATCTACTTGAGAGAGTCCAGCGGAGGGCTACAAGGATGATTAAGGGACTGGAGCATTGCAATATGAGGAAATGCTGAGAGACCTGGGGCTGTGGCCTGTATCAGGAAGAGGGTGGCCAGCAGCAGCAAGGAGGTCATTCTGCCCCTGTATTCAGCACTGGTTAGGCCACACCTTGAGTCCTGTGACCAGTTCTGGGCCCCTCAGTTTAGGAAAGATGTTGACTTGATGGAACGTGTCCAGAGAAGGGCAACAAAGCTGGTGAGGGGGTTTGGAGCACAAGCTCTATGAGGAGAGGGTGAGGGAGCTGGGGTTGCTTAGTCTGGAGAAGAGGAGGCTCAGGGGGAGACCTTATTACTCTCTACAACTACTCAAAGGGAGGTTGTAGCCAGGTGGGGGCTGGTCTCTTCTCCCAGGCAGGCAGTACCAGAACAAGAGGACACAGTCTCAAGCTGCACCAGGGGAGGTTTAGGCTGAATGTTAGGAAGAAATTCTTCATAGAATGATTGCCCATGGGCTGCCCTGGGAGGTGGTGGAGTTGCCACTGGAGGTGTTTAGGAGGAGACTTGATGGGGTGCTTGCAAGGGAAGGAGCTCCTGGCTGCCGTGGCTGCCTGTATTTCTTGTGCACAAAGATCTGGCTAAGAACAGGACTGTAAGTATTATTTGGTTTGGTGCGAATTGAGGTTGGTAAATCTGTGCGTGAGATGTGGACTGGACAGTCTGGATTCACGAAGCAAGTGCAGAGTCCTTCTAACCACGTTTCCAATATCCTGTGAGGGACTTGGCTGGGGAAGGGACAAAGCGGTTGGTGATGGAAATGGGGTGGGGGTCAGGTAGACAGAGCAGCCCCCGGGAAAAATGGGAGCAACAGGGTACCCAGGAATATACCCCCGGACAGTCCGCTGGGATTACAATTAGCATGTTGGAGGGATAATCCTAATACATGGGATAAGGATAAGGCAAAAATAATAAAATTATTGTATGGAGGAAGGGGCTAGAGAGAAAATTAGACCAGACAATTTATTAGGACAGCAGGAATGAGGATTTGGGCCTCCAGGTGACCAAAATGAATGAATATCGCATCCTGATTAAGCAGCACCCAGGGGGCAAAATACAAATAAGGTATTTGACCTGTGCAGCGATGAGGAAAGAGCAAAAGCAAAGGCCAAAATTAAAATCCCTAGGCCTCACCAGGACCAAGGGAATGCTCAAGCGGGAAGTAAGGGTACTGAATGTTACTATTGTGGGAAACCTGGGCATTTTAAATGAGATTGCCCACAGAAGAGAGATCTTAAGGTTTTTGAGGAAGATATAATTAGCTCATATAAGGAAGGAGCAGAGAAGTGATTCTAGAAGCTGAGTTCTGCACTGCCTGTGCATGGGATTGCAGGCATTACCTTTCAAATGCAACTGCCTAGGGGTTTTGGGGGTGTTTTTTTTTGTTTCTCCCTTCCCTTTCCTGGACCATTTTATTAAGCTTTGCATGCATTCATGTGCCAAGCAAGCATAGGAGGCAAAGAGAGAGAAGCCATTTTATAAAAGTAGGACCCCAGGAAGAAATTTTAAAACTTTTAGTAGATACAGGTGCTGAATGTACTTGTGTTACCAAGGTTCCTGAAGGGTGTGTGGAGAGTAAATATACTGTAAAAGTTTTAGGGTCAAAGGGGGAAGGGTTTGAAGTTCCAGTAATTATCTTTGTCTTTGAATGGGAAGATCCAGTCACCAGGAGAAAGCAACAGTTGAGGTGGACAAGATTATCCCTAGGTTTTACAGAACCTACAAATTTATTTGGTCAAAACTTTGAAAAATAACTATTGTAATTTCCACAGGAAAATGACGTTTTAATCACACAACATTAATCTCAGGAGAAGGGGCAACTGAAGTTAGAAAGACTACCATAAACCTCTTGAATTGCCTAGGAAATTTGGGATTAAGGATATCTGAAAGTAAATTACAATTTGTGGAACCTGAGGATAAATATTTAGGACAATGGTTAAGTAATGAAGCTAGGAAGATAGATCCCAAAAGAGTAAAAGGGATTGTATCTCTTCTAGCCCCCCCCAAAAAAGACAAATCAGAAGATTATTATTAGGATATTGTAGATTATGGATCAAGAGATAGAGTCAGTTTTTATATGAAAAATTAGGAGATGGTAACTTCGTTTGGACAGTGGAAGACAAGGAGTAATCTGAAACAACTAAAAAGGCTTTGACTACTGCTCCAGTTTTGAGCTGAGTAGGCCTTTCCAACTTCTTGTTAACGTGGAGGAGTGGTTTATGGAGAGCTGACTCAAGAATGGGGAGGGTCACGTAAGACAGTAGCATACTTACCAAAGTTACTAGATCCAGTAAACTGAGGCTGGCTGGTATGCATTCCAGCAGTGGCAGCCACAGCACTAGTGGTGGATGTCTTTACGTTATCTTACACTGCCTTGACCAGCAATAGGGGTATCAGAGGTGATGGGAATGGAGACAGGGATGACAGGACCCAATATGAGTTATAGAAATCATCCAACTTTATTGTTCCACACTTCGTTATTTATAGTCTTATCTTATGGATAGTTAATCCTATTCTAATTTAACACAATTGGTTTATCTCTAAAAGGTTACATCTGTTTTATTTTCACAACTCTGGTTTTTTCTATTCAGGCTAGTTCCTCTTTTTCCCAGACCTCACTCCCTCCTTATCTTGTTTACCTCTCCTCAAGGTCGGCTTGACCTCAGCATACCAGACAATCAGCACTTTTCCACAACTCCTACTTCATTGCTATATTTTCAACAGAAAATCCTTCAAGGCATAAATTGCACAGATGTTCCTGGGACCCATGTCCTTTTTCTTTAAGCCAATCCTCAACACAGGGGCTCTTTTACCTGGGACAAAAGTACCAACAGGAACCCTAGAAAAACAAAGGCCGAAAAGTTTTTATTCTGGCTTGCAAAGAGCTCCTGCTGTGCTGGCTCTGAGGCTTGGTGCAGCCACCTGTACACTGCCTCCCCTGTGCTCCTCTGCATATGTAACAGATGTCTCTACACAAGAAACTCACACCAGGCCTGCCTGTAACAGTAAAAGGGAGGAATGAAGAGCCAGCAGCTCAATAAGCAGGTTAGCACAGAGGTCCAAGAAGCTGATCAGCAGAGCACTATGCTGCTGCTCATGTTACGGTATCACAGTATCACTAAGGGTGGAAGAGACCACGAAGATCACTGAGTCCAACCTGTCACCACAGACCCCATGACTAGACCATGGCACCAAGTGCCACATCCAATCCCCTCTTGAACACCTCCAGGGACGGTGACTCCACCACCTCCCTGGGCAGCCCATTCCAATGGCAAATGACTCTCTTGGTGAAGAACTTTCTCCTCACCTTGAGCCTAAACTTCCCCTGGCACAGCTTGAGACTGTGTCCCCTTGTTCTGGTGCTGGTTGCTAGGGAGAAGAGGCCAACCCCTTCCTGACTACAACCACCTTTCAGGTAGTTGTAGAGAGCAATGATGTCGCCCCTGAGCCTCCTCTTCTCCAGGCTAAACAACCCCAGCTCCCTCAGCCTCTCCTCATAGGGCTTGTGCTCAAGGCCTCTCACCAGCCTTGTTGCCCTTCTCTGGACACGTTCAAGTGTCTCAATGTCCTTCTTAAACTGAGGGGCCCAGAACTGGACACAGTACTCAAGGTGTGGACTAACTAGAGTACAGGGGCACAATGACTTCCCTGCTCCTGCTGGCCACACTACTCCTAATGCAGGCCAGACGTTGTGCTGTCTGGGCTCTCATAGTGGCATTAGCAGCAAAGCAAGGTGCAGTTAGATGCAGAATTTCTTTCCATGTAGCTGGCTGAGCTGTTCGGTGTGCCAGGTGTATGTGTGGATGCTCTGCTGCCACTTGCAGAGCTGCAGGTGCCTGCCCATGGTTTTAGTGGGGATTAATCACTGCAGAGGGCTTGGGGGTGTGTGTGTTGTTCTGTGCTCCAGCTGTTGGGGCTGACAGTCACCCTGATTTAACCTGTTAATATCTGGCAGAAAGGAAGAGTGTCCTCCCCACATGTGCAGAGCAGGCCTTTCTTTTTCTGAAACCTGCTGCACCATAAAAGGCTTGCAGTGAAGACAGCAAGGCTCTGGCTGTAAATAAATCTGTTCAGATTCCAGTTCACAATCAAAGGTCAGCAAATGGGAAACACTTATTGGGGTATGCAGTAACTGGTGGGCTAAGAATGGAAAAAAATTGGGAAGAAGGTGGTCCAACAATTAATGGACAGTTTGGGCATACATTAGAATCTCAATGGGAAGGTCCCTTTCAGGTCTTGCTTACCAGAGAGACTGCAGTTTCAACATGATTTAACCATACTTTCAGAGTTTCACTTCTGTAAGTACAAAAATGCCAGTACCAAAATGCAATTAAACGCCCCCAGTGAAGATAAATTTAAGAAAATATTTTGTCTTAAAATCTCCACTTTCAGCATTCATTTCCATTCACTTACGTGCAACACCTACTTCACACCGAGGCTGCAGTGTTTGATGCAGGCAACATACAGACACGCAACGGACTCTCTCTGGGGACCCTGACACAGATCTGCAGAAGCTGTATATGTTTCATAGTTTCATAGTTTCAGTTAGGGTTGGAAGGGACCACAAGGATCATCTAGTTCCAGCCCCTCTGCCATGGGCAGGGACACTCTACACTAGATCAGGCTGGCCAGAGCCATGTCTGTCATAGAAGGGCTTTAAAGTCACAAATAAGTTCCAGCCTTTAGTGTACACAAGGCTTGCCCAGCAGTCCCGGATGCCGTCTCACTGCCGGTCCGCGCAGCGTGCGGTAATACTGAGGAAGGCCTAAGGCGTCCTGGTCTTCCTGCTGCCTCTGCCCGGGGACCTACGAAACCGCTGTTGAGATGACAAGCCCAGCCCGCAGCACACCGGAGTGGTCCTACCACCACGTACGGCTTCATGCAGCACCTCAGCCAAGCTACTACAACCCCAATCCGCCCAGGCGGCGCAGGCGCCGCACACCGACAACAAGCCGCAGGGCCTGCGCCCCCGCGGCTCCTGCCTGCTGCGCCTGCGCGCCTCTCCTCGCCGTAGCGGCCCTGCCCAGCGGCCGGCGCCACGGGCTGGCTCCCCCAGTCACGCTGCTCTGGGCTGGCAATGGCGGAAGCTGGAGTTGTCGAGACCAGGGGTGCGGTGTTCCTGCTGCAGCGGCGGCTGGCGACCCTTGGGCGGCGGCTGGCGGCGCTCAGGGGAGCGGGCGGTGACGGTGAGAGGCTGCCAGGAGGGAGGGGACGGGGCTGGGCCCTGCCCGCCGTTCCCGTGTGCCCGCTCCGCCCTCCGATGCCGTCGCGCCGTGCGGCATTCTGCAGCGCTGCTGTAGGGAACCTGGGGCAGTAGGCCCTCGGCGGCGTGGCAATTGTTCGTCTGCTTCTCGGTCCCCTGAACAGAATATCCCCAGGAGATGGTGCTGGGCCAGGCCTCCGTCTAGAGGCTCCGTCCGGAGACTTTTATGTGGAGCAGGGCGACAGAGCCCCAAAATGCCTCCCTGCGTGTTAGCAAGTTTTGTTGTTGGTATATGACTTATTTGCAAATGTAGTATGTGGAAATTATTTTGAAACCGAGCACAACAGCGAATGTCTGATTTAAGCTTGAAAGGTGTAGTCTAAGGGGACAACCGGCCGCTTTAAATGTTGCGTTACTCAGCTGCTCTTGTAGATACTGAAAAGGCGGATAAAACCACATGAAGTGACAGAATTAAGGCTGTTGATGAGTGCTTTTCAGTGTTAAGGAAACGTTATGTTCTTCCTTCAGATGTCTTCTTAGCAAAGGGCTCAGCTACTCTGGACAAATTGAAGGACTTGTGTAACAATGGGAAAGGACATCCTTCCATGCTTTTGCAGCAGTATACACAGGTAGTGTATTTAAAGCAAGAAAAAATGCTATGCCAAGGGTATGGGAGAGAGTTTGGTGTATGGGAAAGTATGGCAGAAAGAGATCTGATACTTGGTGTGTATGTAGTGAGCATAAGTGAAGTACAGGGCTGTGCTTACCTGTGACCGGTTTAGGCTGTGTCTTTGAGAAAGAGACAGTTGCTGAACACTGGATTAGAAGATGATTTAGAATTGTGCAGCTGCTGTAAAGACAGAAACGGGTTTGAGTGTGCATTCACTGTCTGCAATTGGAACACCTTTAACTTGCAGCTTTTGTAAACTAAATGGTAAAGAATATCTTGAAATTGTTGTGTAAGCTGTAATAAGTTTGTGTATACTGTGCACCACCAATTGATTATTTTGCTGGTAGCACTTTTACATTGTGTATCTTCATAGGCTGTCTTAGACATTACATATTTTGAGGAAAACCAGCTTGTGGATGAAGATTTTCCAGAAGAATCTTCCTTGCAAAAAGTGAAGGAACTTATTTACACCCTTTCAGAACCAGAAGACCTAGTGAGGGAATGCAACATAAAAGAAGAAGTGAGTACTCACATTATTCAGCCAAAGAGTTAATTATTTAGTTATTAAAAAACAAACGAACAAAAAACCACACACCCACAAAACCCCAGATAGTAGCATTTATATATTTGAGATCTTTTGGAAGTTTTTCAAGTCTTAGTTGTACTTAATAATTCTTGAAAATATTTTTTCAAATAGCTTGTTGCGTGCTCAGTATTATCCTTGCTAACTTCTTATGATTCCCTGTCCTTTTGGCAATTTAAATCTGAATTATTAAGCTTGTGGCTGTTAAGTACAGCCTCTACAGTGAAAGACAGTGTAATAACACTCTTTGCATACCTGTGCATAGGAGTAGTTCAGATGGTTTGCTTTTGGATTTTATTTCAGCCCATCAGTATCCTTGGTGCAGAGTTGTTAGAATGTCTTTACTGGAGAAAAGGAGCCCTGCTTTACATGTTTTGTCATACAGCAAAAGAAAGGAGTGAGTGGCTACGAGAAAACATTACCATATTTAAAAAGGTAAAGGGAATAAAAAAGTTCTATGTGCATGAAAATACAGTTCTAAGGTTAGACCTCACTTTCAAAGTACAATTTTTTTTCTTTGTTTTAAATAGGGTTTTGGGAGATTCATTGCAAGAGCTATTTCTGACTATCATTAAATTGCTCTGAGCTTAACTAAAAGGTTTTTTTTCCCCCTTCTTTAACTGTGTTCAGTGTCTTAATGATGGCGTTCATTACTTGATGAAGATGCTTAGCTTTAGATGCCCTATTCAGCTAAATGAAGATGTCTCACTTCATGATAAAGACACAGCTAGATTACTCAGTGAAGGTAAAAAAAAAAGACAACAATTCCAAAAACCCTACAACCCACTCCTCTTAACTGCTTTGATTTATGGGATTATTGATTATATGACTTCATTTGTGTTCAAAACCTGTCACATTTTAGAATAACAATAAAAAAAAAAAAAGGTGAGACAGATAATCAGGCTACCTGCAGAATTGCTTTTATTTGCCAAACTTTTATTTTGTCTACACTTTATGTAGCTTTCTGTAAGCTGCTTTGCTATGGTATACTTACATGAAAATCTAAAGCTGCATCGGTGTGACACAGGTGAAGTGTTGCAGCAGGCTGGGATTTTTAAACTGGTCCTGATGATGTGATGTCCATGCTGTACACACTGAAAACCAGCTCTGCTCTGGATTGAGCACCTTCTTACTTAATTTAATCTGAATGTGTTTTTGCACCAGTTCAGCTCCACAATGCAAAGCTAAGTTCAGTAGCTGATTTGTAGAATGATTCAACAGGACCTTATTTGATTTGTTATCAGTGACCATGCTTATGTGTCTGTCTATTAAAATACTGAAACTACTGCTGGTTAACTTCAGATGATACTGAATTAGCATTGTTTTCCAGGCCTAAATTCTGGGAGGCACAGAAGTGTTCTGAAATAAATATGCTTAATCATGCCTGCACTCAACGGATTGTAGAGAAATACTGAACTTTTTGAAGATAAATAGGCATACACATACAGATACATACATATCAGAGTAATTTTTATGTGGCAGTCTTAAAGACTGTAGCATTATGGAGGGGCAAAGTGAATAGAGTAATGAGGAAGGTCTTGATCCAGTTTCTCTTCTGGGTGGTGTCAGTCATCTTACAGTTAACATTTGGGTTTTGGACACTTCAGTAAGTTTGCACTGACTGTTGGGATTTCTTATGTTTCCCCAGTGTCACTGAAAAAAACCATAATATTTAATAAGCCGTGTACTTGCTTAGAACTAATAAAGTACTTGATCTTAATTACTTTTGCAGGTGTATTTAGTGACACTCACTTACTTGCAATGATGTACGGTGGAGAAATGTGCTACTGGGGATTGCGGCACTGTGGAGAAGAGGAGAAAAGCCTTGAGACCATAGATTTTGTCTCTAACAGTGACCTGGGCTGCAGTTTACAGAACATGTCTCTGGATTTCCGAGAAACGGGCAAAAACATGTTAACAAAGTATGTGGTTACGTGTGAGGGACCCTTAAAAGGCCAAGGGTGGAACATAACAACTGCAAAACAAATGTTGTGCCACTTTGTGGAATCCCACAAATAAAATACACTGCTGTGGCTGTTGCTGGAAGAAACCTTGTGCCCTACGACACTCAGGGACATGGTGTTTGCTTCAGCCTTCCTACAAAAGGATTTGCATTCAAAGAGCACTCAGAAGACGGGTTCGAAGTCTAATGAAGCGTTTATAACAAACCCCACCTGGTTCACAGGCAGGGATGACTTGGCTTTCTCTCCGCCCAGCCTCTTCTACCGGCGCCGGCGCACTGGGTGCGAGAAGCGGCCACGGGGCTCAACGACATGTCGGCCAGCGGCGCGGAGGAGCGGGGTGGTTTGGAAGCCGCGGTGCTGGGTCGCCTTCGCGCTCTCCGGGAGCGCTGGATGAGGGGGGCCCGCGAACGTGGTGCTACCGCCACGTTTGCAGATCGCCTTCCTTCAGCGCTCCCAGAGGACGCAGAGGAAATGATCACCCTGCAGATGCTGCCGGTGCGTGGGGCACTGTCGCCGGGAGGGTGGGCGGCGGCGGGGGAAGGAGCACGGGGATCCCGCTGCTTGCGTCTTCACTGCTCAGTTCCCAGATCGTTAAACCTCTGCTCTCGGCCGTTTTCAGATTGATGTGCAGCTGCACATCATGTCCTTCCTTTCACCCCAAGATTTGTGCCATTTGGGAAGTACGAGTTTTTATTGGAGGGCAGCTGTACAAGATCCGTTGTTGTGGAGGTATTTTCTCGTGAGGGATCTCCCCTTTTGGACGTCCATTGACTGGAAATCACTCCCAGATGTGGAGATACTTAATAAAGTCTTTTCAGAGGTCAGCGATAATGAGCTGTATGATTACATGGCAATGTAAGTATATTCGCATTCTCTTACACAACTGACAGCCTGTTCAGCATTAATATTCACCCTACAGGCATGTTTCATGTTTATAGCAGTGACTGCTGTAAGCTGCTGCTTATATTTTAGTGTGTCTCAAACCTATTTTACTTTTGGAGTACACTTTTTCTCTTGTTTGACAGTTTGGGCAGATCTTTCTGTTTGGATTCAATGATAATGTAAAACATTTTTTAAAAGTAAGAACTATTATTACAAATTGAAGTTTTTTGTAAACTGCACCGCTCCTGTTCCACAGAAATACAATAATCTCTGCATACTGATGATCATGGTAAAAATGTGTCCTTTGCTCTCAGCACAATGAACAAATAATTTCTTACTTTAATAAAAGCACTGATACGTTTTCAAGCTACAATAAATGGAATGTGTCTTTGGGTTTTGTCATCTTACCTGGGAGGCCTAGGAAAGAAAGGGTTTTTTTGAGTGTACATGAAACAAGTGATAATGCTTTATCTGTGATGGCAAAGGCATTTAAAACAAAAGGTGGTGGTTTCAGATACGACAGTTGGAAAGCAGAGCAACACGTGTTTGAGTGACTGAGAAGCACTCTTAAAACAACCGATTAATTGGAATTTTTATTTAGGTTTCATTCAAATACATTTAATTTGCTACTCTTTTTGAGTTCATAGTTAAATTCAGAGAAGGTGATTTCATGAACCTGCTTCATGATAAGTGCACAAACTCCTACAATCTGTGTGCCCTTTATCCTCACTTTACGGACGTGAAAGACACACCCACAATTTGAAGTGCAAATTGTCTTCCTCGTTTTGAACATTGTACTTAATCCACTTCAGGTCTGAATACTTCAGAGCATCTCCTGTTTGATACCATCTGTCGCTGATTTCTGTTGTGTCTGTGAGCACTTGATGGTTTTGCTGATCTCAACTGGAGTATTTCAGTTTGTGTGTAGAGGAGCACACATTTAATGTTTCCCTGAAATCATCTGTCTAGAAGCTTCCCACCATGACCACAGAATCAAAGACTGAGGCTGGTTCTCTAGGGTGTCTGTCATTTCTATGGCTGTTACTTCTTTCCCTTAATCACCAATATATCTCTTCATATCTCCTCCTTTGTGCATCAAATGAGCACATGATCTTGGACACAACACCTGTCTCTGTTCACAACATATATTCTCTGTGCTTATAGGGAAGATGGTCCATTTCAGGTGGAGTTAAGGTGTTCCATAGTTAAACACATAAGCAGTCTAATTAAAGTTTGAAATGCACTCAGAAGTCTTACATTTTTCATGTGATATGTGACTCACCAGATATGATGCTACTTTATTAATGTGTGTTCAGTGAGAGTGGAGGAATTTTTAATTTTCTTTTTTAAAGTCAGCTACACAGTCCGTGGATAGAGGTGTACTGGGGTCCAAAGAGTCAGTACTTGAAAGGACTTCATACTGGTGTTTGAAGCCATCAGATTGCAACGTTATGGTTTTTGACCTGTGCTTAATTGTACCATTAACATAGCATGAGAAATGTGAGACCTAAATCAGTTTATGTTGTTTGATTAATACCTCTTTTGTGTTTAATTTCTAGTTGTGTCTATTTTACACAGATACAAAAAAAGCTGTCCTCAGAACAGAAGAAGTTTGAAATCAAGCCGTCCCCGGTATGAGGCTGTGACTTCATTTTTGCAGTCGCTGGTTGCTCAGGCAGAACCTCGCTTTGCTATGTTTGGACCAGGTTTGGAAGAGCTGGACAATTCTTTAGTGCAAAAGATGATGACATGCCCAGATATTCTGCTAGTAGCTGGCCTACCTCAAAGACAAATTCATGGTAACCCTGTTTGGTTTCTTTTTTTAATGGCTTTTTGATACCGTAAACAGAACACATAAAAAAAAATTGGGATGTTTTTTCTGTCTTTGAAATGCAATAGCATAATGATAAAAAAATCCTAGAATAAGTGCAGTGAACATTTGGGATAACATTATAGTTTCAGTGAAATTATGATTAAATTTACACAATGTCATTTTTTTTCCATGTAGGAATTGGATCAGGAGTCAGTTTCCAGTTTAATAATAATCAAAAATTCAATATTCTGACATTGTACTCAACTACCAGGTAAGACCAGCGGAGGAGGCTCAGGGGAGACCTCATTGCTGTCTACAACTACCTGAAAGGTGGTTGTAGCCAGGAAGGGGTTGGTCTCTTCTTTCTGGCAACCAGCGCCAGAACAAGAGGACATAGTCTCAAGCTGTGCCAGGGGAAGTTTAGGCTCGAGGTGAGGAGAAAGTTCTTCATGGAGCGAGTCATTTGTCATTGGAATGGGCTGCCCAGGGAGGTGGTGGAGTCACCGTCCCTGGAGGTGTTCAAGAGGGGATTGGACGTGGTGCTTGGTACCATGGTCTAGTCATGAGGTCTGTGGTGACAGGTTGGACTTGATGCTCTTTGAGGTCTCTTCCAACCTTGGTGATACTGTGATAGGTTAAGGCTAATTGTATGAAATTTAAGAAGGCCAAGTGTCAGGTCCTCCTCTTGGGTCACAAGAACCCCATGGTAAGGTACGGACTTGGGGATGTGTTGTTGAAAAGCTGGGACTTGGAGAGGGACCTCGGGGTTGTGGTTGACAGTTGATTAAGTATGAGTCAGCAGTGTGCCCAGGTGGTGAAGAAAGCCAGTGGCATCCTGGCTTGTATTAGAAACGCTGTGGCTAGCAGGAACAGGGAGGTGATCATCCATCCCTGTACTTAGCTCTGGTGAGGCTACACCTCTGTACTCAGCACTGGTCAGGCCAAACCTTGAGTACTGTGTCCAGTTCTGGGCCCTCACTGCAAGAGGGACATGGAGGTTCTGGAGTGTGTTCAGAGAAGGGCAGTGAGGCTTGTGAAGGTCCTGGAGCACATGGCCTATGAGGGGTGTCTGAGGGAGCTGGGGTTATTTAGTCTGGAGAAGAGGAGGCGGAGGGGAGACCTCATGACTCTCTGCAACTACCTAAAGGGAGGTTGGAATAAGGAGGGGAGCAGCCTCTCCTCCTTGGTGGCAAGTGGCAGGACTAGAGGAAATGTTTTCAAGCTGTGTCAGGGGAGGTCCAGGCTGGATGCTAGGAAATATTTTGTCACAGAGGGGGTTATCAAACATTGGAATGGTCTGCCCAGGGCAGTGGTGGAGTCACAGTCCCTGGCGGTGTTTAAGCAGCATGTGGAGCTGGTGCTTAGGGACAGGTTCTATTGTTGACCCTTCAGTGCTGGGTCAGAGGTGGGACTGGATGATCTCTGAGTTCTCTTCCGACCAGATGTTTTCTGTGATTGCATGATTTGGTCTCCCCACACCAAAAAAACCCCCCAAAACAACCCAAACCACAACAAAGAAAACAATATCAACAACAAAACCCCAACAAAACACAACAAGAAAACAAAAAAAAATGCAAACACCAACAAGGTACTGGTTTCGACCTTTTCCTCTTGTTTTTGTTATATGTATACTCACCCAAATGGATATCCATTAGAAACTGAAACTTCAATACATGTAATTTCTTTCTCTCCTTCCTTCTCTCCCCCCTCCCCCTCCCCCTCTTTCTCTAAAACTGAATTATTGCATTCTCAACTACTGATATGTTGATACCTAAATGTTGAAATACCTTTCAGTGCAGAAAGAAGAAGAGCAAGGCAAGAGCAAGCTGTTGCTGTGAATAAGATGTTCTACCAAGAGAACCAAGGGAATCAGCAAGCCACGCACTACAGTGTAATAGATCAAGTGAAAAAAGTGTGTGAAGTAGTTGATGGATTCATTTATGTTGCTAATGCAGAATCCCATAAAAGTAAGAGGTTTGTCTTTGTTCATATTTTGTGAATGGTTGGACTGTCATGAAAGTTGCAAAGAATAGGCAAGACTGTTCGAAAATGTGCTTTATTAGTGCTATTTCTTCATGGCTTACCCAAAGAGGCTCCCTATCCTAGGCATGCTGCTTCATATCTCTTTGAGGGGATTTATGGCGCCTTCTTTCATTTATGATGGATACTGGTATGGTTACCGTCTAAGCTACATGTTGGAAAGAGTCTGGATTAAATAACAAACAAACAAACAAAAATCCCAAGCCCCTGGGCATGGGTAGGAGAAGAAGCCTGAAATGCACTGTTGGTGTCATAGCCCCGGAGACAGAACCTTCACCAGGAAAACTGCAGTGAAAGATGCAATCAGTTTGAATCAGGATAGTCCTATGAGAGTACAATCTAAATACCTATTAGGATAATTACCTTCACATTCATCAGTTTTAAATGGCGGAAAATGCTAGCTCATTAAAAACGGGTAAAAGTGAAGGAATATACTAAGGAGAAAAATATGGTCAGTAGGCTCTGCAGTGTTGTGAGTGTGTCTGAATGGTTTCTCGAATCTGTGATCTCTGTAAAGTACTCCCCAAAGTGCTCTGATGTTAAGGACTGGAAAAGGCTGCTTGTGGAGTCTATGGAGATCTTAAAATATCATCTAAGTGTGAAGTGAACATCTTTGTGACGTGAGTGTAGATTATACAGTCTTGTGATAAGCAGAGCTAGATAATATGGCCATGTGTCTTCCAGCCCTCTGTTCCCTCACCTCTGAAATCTTACATCTTTGAAAAGTCAACATGCCTACTCCTCTACCCCTGCCCTCCAGTTCTCCTTGGCATTTGCATGTACTTAAAACTCAAAAATTGTTTCTTAGAGCATGATCGTCAAGAAGAACTGGCTCGCATTTTGGCAATGATTGATCCAGCCCTTGGACCTGCGAACAGACCTCTGCTAGTTTTGTCCTGTGTCTCTCACACTGATGTGAAAAGAATTCCATGTGTTTACATGGCACATCAGTTGCAGCTAAATCTGATACATCAGCCCTGGATGGTACTTGCTTTTAAACTTTTATTATATATTTCTCTGTGGCTTAAATTTAATTTATGCTTAGAGTAGTTCGTGGGCAGCACCTGTGTAAGTAAATGTGCAGCTTTCAACACTAATCCATATAAACTCTTCACTTAAATGAAGAATTTTGTTTTTCTGATCCTTGGTGTTGAAGCATCTGAACACAAGGGAAGCTAATTGACCTGCTCGGGAGCACATAGGAAACATCATATGGACACACAGTGTAATCAAGGATGCAATATTGTTCTTAAGGGAATAAGGAAGCTTTGGTGAATTTAAGTCTGAATTTTACAAGTCATGACCTAAGGCCTTAGGCACAAGGTAGATTTTTCTGCCATTTCAGGAGACTGTTAACTGTCATTCGCTTGACATGATACATAAAATTTTTGATAAATCATTTTTTTACCTGGCATGTGAGGTCCTGAACCTGTTCTTTATGCTTGGCAAGCACAGTTTACATCAGTACAGCTTAGCCACACGTAATTTATTTTTGGTGGTGTTATATAGATGAAGAATAATAATCAGAAAAACAGTATCCTGATTTGAGATAATTCATTTGTTTTCATAAGGAAAATGTTTACAGGCTTTTAAAAAAACATACCACTTATATCAGCCACTTTATAATACATTTAAAAATCTACATTGAATTTTAAACCTAGCAGCATTTACAAGATTTTCCAAGTAGTTTCTCATCAATAAAGTACAATGTTGCAGAAAGGTTGATGGAACAATTGCAGTAAAATTCACCTTGATACTAACAATGCAAGGCTTTCCTAGTGGGTCTTATAATCCACTTTCTAAAGAGCAGTGTTTTCTTTTTGTATCTTACTCTTAAGAAACCTTTTACTGTGTAAAGGACTTCAAATCAGTGAAAAAATTTTAGATTTGGGATAAGTATTTTTTTCTTTAATGATAGACATGGAATCATGCTAAAATGGTGTTAAATATGGTTACCTATTATCTCTAATACATTAGTCTGTTGATTTTTATTTTTTTCCCCCACAGGTACAGGACACTGTAGCTGCAACTTTAACTGGATTAGTAAATGGAATTGAATGGCTCCTGGAACAAGTAAATTGTAAAAATGCACAGTAATCCATCTATGCATTGGTTTGCTCTATAGAGACTTTTTTATCGGTTTGGATGAAGAGTGAATCTTGTCCTGACAGAACATTGTCAGGAGAGAGATTTAAAAGGCAAATAAGCATATAAGTAAACAAATAAATAACTCGTATGTATATATATATATACACACATATATACACACACATACCCACATTTATATATGAGCTTCAGTGCCCAGCTTGACAGGGTGCTGGGCCATCTTATTTAAACTTTATTCTTAGCCTGAAAAATTGGGTTAGATAGTCCTTAAGGTCCCTTCCAACCTGGTATTCTATGAATTTATTATTAACATTCTTCCAGTTACAGCCCTGAATTAGAAGTGCAATTGTTTGTGTTCCAGCAGCTGATGAAGAAATTAATTTGGGGGCAAACCTGAGTGTTTTGTTTTTTCTTATTTTCTTCCTTATATCTGCTAGGTATATCTAATCTGCAGACATGCCTTACACTATGTTAGTTTATCAGGACAACCATGTGACACGTGTCACATTTAGTAAGTATTTTCAGTGGAGATCTTAACAGTGATTCCCAACCAATGAAAATGCGCTGTAGTAGGTTGACAGAAAGACCATATCTCTTTGAAAAGAGTAAATTCCATTGTATTATTCCCAGAAGCAATTCCTAGACAAAAATATGGCATCTGCAGGAAAACTGTCAGCCCAGATTGTAATTCTTAGATGCCAACAATCTGCCATGCATGAATTGGTTGTTTCTTGTTTGTGATCTTATTAACCAGCTATAAAGGCATTCAGCATCCTCTGCCTTCTGTTGCAGTTCTGGATCTCCCTTCAATGTCATGAATAAATGTTGACTCATTAGTACTTCAGAACATTTATTGATTGCATAAGACTTAATAGTTGCTTAAGTAGTTTTGGCCATTTGCATGTGTGATGTGTATTTGGCTTGACATTTTCTGCAAAGTTCCAGATATTGTTATAAAAACATTTTAGACCTTTTTATAAAAACATTTTAGACCATTTTATAAAAACACTTTCTGTATTGATGTAATTTGGGATGGTCCTAGTCTTTCATCTTTTTCATTTTTTTAAATTATTGGATGATGTTGATAAACTTTCCTTCAAGCCTAGATACATATTTATTTTGTTCTTGGGGTTTTGTGTGTGGTTCTTTGTCTCTCTCTGTCTCCCACTCTCCCCTCTACTCCCCCTTTTTCTCTCTCTCTGGAAATGCAATAGTCTTACAATTTTTCTTGATACTTGCATAAATGACTACATTGTGCATATGCAGCTGTAACTGCCATCAGTCTGGTGTATGTGTATGAAGCCCAACACAGATGTATCAGACACATTGATTTGGAGATTTTTTTAACTTCTTAATGAGCTAGGACAGACACAGAAAATGTATTACTTGTTTTTCATATTTATGTATTATTAACTCATCTTCCTAGACATTTTTTATATTCTCTTCTGATCAGACCTTATGACTGTTTCAAGGGAAAACAGTCTATACTATGATGCTTCTTTGTGTTATTTCTTAACAGCCTGTGTGTGCTTTTCCCTTTATAACAGAGAAGACAAAAAAAAGATGAGTGAGGGGGGTATACAGGATTTTTCTGCTATTCATAATAATTCCCTAATGATCTCTCTGTCAAGGGTTGAATGTAGCAATCTGCTGCTATATTACCTATTACAAATACAGGGGCTTGTGCCAGATCCCTGTTCTGCTTTCTTCATAAGGAATAAATTATTTTTTAACAAATGGTATTTGCAGTCTACCTGTGAGCTCTCCTGCATGCATGCACATGCATGTGCACACACAATACCATGTCTGCAGTCATGCTGTCATGACAAAATACCATTAGCCTTTAGTGAACAGTATTCTTTGTTACCTATTTAATTAACAGATACTACTTTGCAGTCATTTGAAAAGGCCAAAACAACTTAGGGAAGATGCTTTTTCTTAACCTAGTGAACATCAGTTATATTAACAATAACTATAAAAATTACGTGTTTAAGGATGCAGCCTAAGAAACAAACACTGGGTGTTAGAAGTCCGTGTTGTCACAGAGCCCCATCATGATAGGTGTTGCAGAGCTTGTGGTGGTTTAGTTTTCATGACTGACTGCTGTGGTGGATCAGTACAGGGGAGAAAGATGACTATTTGTGTTGTGCAAAGGAACAGCACAGAGCTTAGATCCATAGAGGTATGGAGTGGCAGGCAGCCAGCCCATTGGGAATTTACATGCTGAATCGTTGCAGAAATGCCCTGTGGATTTCACTTAGGGTTACCTTTTAGATTGCAACTAAAAGACTTCCTACTATTCAAACTCCTGAATCTGTTGACTTTAGAAGGGTAGTAAGTCAGTTCAACATGTGACTACACCACACTCCACCTCACTACAACCTCCTTTTAGGTAGGTGTAGAGAGCAGTAAGGTCTCTCCTCATCATCATCTTCTCCAGACTAAATAATCCCAGTTACCTCAACTGCTCCTCTTCAGACTAGTTCCCCAGGCTCTTCACTCTTTGTTGCCCTTCTCTGGACATGCTCCAGCACATCAGTGTCCTTGTACTGAGGGCCCCAAAACTGAACACAGAATTCAAGGTGTGGCCTTACTAGTGCCAAGTACAGGGGCACAATCACTTCCCTACTTCTTCTGAACGTGTCATTCTCGGCAGAGAAGTTGAGTGCCTCAGCCTTTTCCTCATCCTTACCAATATGTTGCCCCCTGCATCCAACAAAGGATGGAAATTCTTTATCTTCCTTTTGTTGCTGATATATTTGTAGAAGCATTTCCTGTTCTAACAGCTGAAGCCAAATTAATTTCCAGATGGAAATTAATTGTTCCCATTTTCAAAAAGGGTAAGAAGGAGGAACCAGGGAACTACAGGCCACTCAGTCTCACCTCTGTGCCTGGAAAGATCATGGAGCAGATCCTCCTGGAGGCACTACTGACTCAGAAGAATAGTGAAGAGGTGATTTGGAACAGTCAGCATGGCTTCACCAAGGGCAAATCCTGCCTGACAAACCTGGTGGCCTTCTATGAACAGGTCACAACACTAATAGGTGAGGGGCGAGCAACTGATGTCGTTTACCTGGACCTGAGCAAAGCCTTTGACACTGTCCCACACCACATCCTGCTCTCCAAGCTGGTGACACATGGGTTTGATGGATGGACCACCAGATGAATAAAGAACTGGCTTGATGGCCGCACCCAAAGAGTGGCTGTCAACGGGTCCATGTCCCAGTGGAGGCCAGTGACAAGCGGAGTCCCTCAGGGATCAGTCCTGGGACCAGTCTTGTTCAACATCTTTGTGGGTGACATGGACAGTGGCATCGAGTGCACCCTCAGCAAGTTTGCTGCTGACACCAAGCTGTGTGGTGCAGCAGACACACTGGAGGGAAGGGATGCCATCCAGAGGGACCTTGACAGGCTGGAGAGGTGGGCACAAGCCAACCTCATGAGCTTCAACAAGACCAAGTGCAGGGTCCTGCATCTGGGTCGAGGCAATCCCAGGCACAAATCCAGGCTGGGCAGTGACTGGCTGGGGAGCAGCCCAGAGGAGAGAGACTTGGGGGTGCTGGTGGACGAGGAGCTCAACATGAGCTCTCAATCTGCACTTGCAGCCCACAAAGCCAATCAGATCCTGGGCTGCATCAGGAGAAGTGTGGCCAGCAGGTCAAGGGAGGTGATTCTCCCCCTCTACTCAGCTCTGCTGAGACCCCAGCTGGAGTACTGCCTCCAGTTCCTGAGCCCCTATTACCAGTGGGATCTGGAGGTGCTGGAACGTGTCCAGAGAAGGGCCACGAGGATGATCAGAGGGCTGGAGCACCTCTCCTATGAGGACAGACTGAGGGAGTTGAGGCTGTTCAGTCTGGAGAAGATAAGGCTCTGAGGTGACCTCATTGTGACCTTCCAGTATCTGAAGGGGGCCTACAAGAAGGCTGGGGAGGGACTTCTCAGGCTCTCAGGTAGTGATAGGAGTAGGGGAACGGAATGAAGCTGGAGGTGGGGAGATTCATGCTAGATGTGAGAGGAAGTTCTTCACCGTGAGGGTGGTGAGGCCCTGGAATGGGTTATCCAGGGAGGTGGTTGAGGCCCCGTTCCTGGAAGTGTTTAAGATGAGGCTGGATGAGGCTCTGGCCAGCCTGATCTAGTGTAGGGTGTCCCTGCCCACGGCAGGGGGGTTGGAACTAGATGATCGTTGTGGTCCCTTTCAACCCTGACTGAAACTATGGGCTTTGGCCCTTCTGATTTTCTCCCTCCATAGCCTCATGACAACATTTGTAGTCCTCCTGAATAGCCTGCCCCTTCTTCCGATGACCATAAACTCTCCTCCCTAGGCTGCAGCCCAGTCTCTCTATTCGACCAGGCCAGCCTTATTTCCTGACAACTAATTTTTGGACACATGGGGATGGTGTGTTCCTGCACCTTTAACATTTCCATCTTGAATAGTGTGCAGCCTTCCTGGATGTCTCTCTACTAGACCTGCTGTTAACAGAGAAGGGGATGTAAAGGTTGGTAGCCATCTTGGACAAAGCCACCATGAGATGGTGGAGTTTTCAATTCTTGGTGAAGTTAGGAGGGGAGTCAATACTTGGACTTCTAGAGGGCAGACTTTGGAGTGGGTTGCCCAGGGAGGTGGTTGAGGCCCCATCCCTGGAGATATTCAAAGTGAGGCTCAACAGGGCTCTGGGCAGCCTGATGTAGTTGAGGATGTCCCTGTTTACTGCAGCAGGGGTTGGACTAGATGACCTTTGGAGGTCCTTCCAACCCAGACCATTCTATGATTCTATGATTCCTTGGACCTTTATTGCAGTAAGTGACACTGTGATGAGTTTTTGAGAAATAAAACCATGAACTTCTGCATCTCAGACATCTTGCTATCCTTGAAATGAAGAATTCTGATGGTCACTTTCCTGGCCACTAAGGCAGAATATTTGTTTTAATGTTTACCTCGTGGCCACAAAATAAAAGGTTGAAGTGACAGTATATGTAATTTGTAAGAAAACTCAGTTACTATGCTTTCCTCAGCAGCATTCCCCAAAACAGCATGGCTGTGGGGATAGGAAATATTTTTGAAACTTAGAATAACAAAAATGACTGCTGTCAGCTGTAAAGCAGTGCAGGAGTGTATCTGCCAAGTATGCACACTGACAGCAACCCCATAACTTGCAAAGTGTCTCACAGGTCCTTCTAGTGGAGGGGCCCTGAGTGGTGGCAAAGGCAGCAGTAGGAACCTTTTGCTTCCCTGCAGCTTCGGAGGGGAGTTGTGGATCGTTGTGTCCCCCACTGGGTGGCACTGATGATCCACGTCAGCCACTGACGCGCTCCAGGCAGCATCCTTACATCTTTGCCAAAATTACTTCAAGTAATCAATTTTACTCCCTTCTCAGATACAGCACAGGCAGATGCAGAAAAGCCTGTGAGGAAAGTACCCTGTTGTGGTAGGGTGAGAAAGTTCTCCCCCACACACAAAGAAACCACAGCTAACTCAGTTGGAGAAAGCAAATGAAATAAGCTATATTTACATGCATAAATGGAATGCAATGAATATGTACACAAATATACAGCATTTACAATATATATACAGAAATATACAGCAATGAACGTAATGCAGAAAAGCCTTTTCCCTCCAGCCGGCCAGGGAACCCCCCCTCTCTCCCTCCCTGCCTCCCTTTTTTCCCAAAAAGGGTTAAAGAGAGAGAGAGAAAGGCAATTAAGGAGAAAACTTCTGTTAGCTCAAAGCATATGCAAGAATTAGTTTTCTTATCTGGTTAGCTTTGTTAATTCAAGGTCGCTCCTGTCCGGCAAAGCTGTTGCTTCAGAGGGAGAAACAGGCCCACACGAAAAGAGAGAGAAAAGTACAGACTGCACCCAGACTGAACACAGACTGAACTGACAGAACTTAAAGTTGCATTCTACCAATCTACCAATGAAATTAGCTTAGACTATCTTGTTGTCATTTAAATATCAAAAACATTCAGCCAGAGTGTTCCAGCAACTGTCCCTTTTCTTAAAGGCACAGCCTAAACCGGTGACAATCCACCTCTTCTAAACAATTTCATTGGCTGTTCATACTATCCATCCAATCTAAAACAATATCTACAAAGGGCTTATAGGCTGGGGATGTGCTCCTTCTTCATCTGATGTGTATCAGCATTGATTTGTATGGTAGGATGAGTATTGTAGCTCTAAAGAATAGCTGGAGTCACTCTCAGGAGTATACATGGAAATAGCTGCTGGCACCATCACATCATGATGGACATTTCAGTCTGGATGTGGCTCCGGGCAACAATGATCTAGTTAGAAGTGTCCCTGCCCATGTCACGGGGGGTGGAACTAGATGATCCTTGATGTCCCTGACAATCCTGTGATTCTATCTGTGATTTTTGTTTGTTTTGTTTGCCATTTAAGGACTGATTTCTGGAGAAATTCTTTTCCTTAGGTACAAGAGAAGAGGAAGCACTTCAGCCAGTTAAAGAAGGTGGTATTAGAGCTTGTGCATAAATCTCAGGCCAGAGACTGTTGCACACAATCTGCTGTCAGTTTCCTCAGGAGGATGAAACCACAAATAAAAAAAATGTAGGTAGGCATGTAGCAGAAATGTTCAACAGGTAATCTGGACAAACAACAAAACATGGTGTATCCGGGTAGAGTGGTATGTTCAGAAGCCAGTGAGATTAGGTTATCTCACATGGTAACTTGCTGCCCTTCCAAGACTACTTTCAGTGACTGACACAGCCTCCCTGAACTGCACCCACAGTCGTGCTGTTAAGACAAATGACCTTTGATCAGTGACAGCAAACTAAATCCTCATCAGTTATCCTATCGCTGGCTTTTCTAATATTTATTTATTTTTTTAAGTTCTCATCATCACAGCCTGTTCAGTGAGGCCACCAAATTGGTGGCATGGTGACCGTGGCTAGTCCCTCCATATAGGATGCACATCATGAGGCTATGGACAAGACCAAGTGGCAGTGTACCCTGCAGAGCAGTGCCTCCGCTACTTTGATTTATGTCAAACGCCTGTTTGCTTTGCCAAGACACAGATTCATTAGATAATCCCTCCTGGTGACACTGTTGTGTAAAAAATTAAATATTCACTGGCAATTGACATACAACCTAGATGTACCATGCCCATGGTGAATTTTCTAACCAGCAGCTCAATTCTACTCTGCATTTTGGAGCAACAAATATTTAAGAATTTTACTAAAAGAATATCAGCCTCACCAGGGTATACTGAGCCCCACATTAAATAACCTGAGAGTTCAAACACATTACCAGCAGATAAAGGAACACAATCAGGAGCTCCTATTACATGGATGACTTTATGTCATATTTATGTAATTGCTTAGAAATTATAATGCCATTAACATCAGCATTAATGCCAGGGAAAATGTTCCCAAATGAAACACGTTGGTTAAAACAAGCAAACAAACAAACAAACAATGAAGCTTTTGAAGTTATTTCTGGCAAATATTAGTGACAGAATGTTTTGCCCAAATCTACTATATGCTTGAGCCGTGGGAGGGATGAATACATCAGTACAAATATGTCCTGAAGTCACTACAGTTCAAAGCACAATTATAACTCAGAGTTGCGAGAATTTGATTTTCTGACCTCTTTTCTGTGTATGGCAGATTCCTGAGGGCACTAGCAGGATTTACAACCTGACCCAGTGTCTCCCAGGGCCTCTCCTAAGCTTGACCAGAGCCCAGGAGCCCATTTCATGCTTCCTAGAGCTGCTAGTGCATGCTCCTGTCTGGCTGTGGATCTCACTGTATGTGACCCCTACCCATGGACCAGTGCCATCCCTGTTCCCAAGGAAACGTCCAATGTCCAAGACTGGGACTGCCCAGCCTCCTATCTGGATCATGGGAAAGAGCCTGGCTTTAAGGTGTCTTCCCTGTCATCCCAGGGAGCCTTTTTACCTCATGAATCTGCAAACTTGTGTGGTGACATGGTGATTCAAATGCAAAACCAGCAGTTTACCTTTTGGACAAAGAACTTCTTTGAATTATTTGAAATTCAATAGCACACGATGAAAATTGAAAAAGACTAAGCAAAACCAGCACTTACTAGCTCCACTCTATCAGACTGAATGTTAGGAAAATGTATTTACTGAAAGAGTGGTCAGGCACTGGAATATGTCATCCAAGGAACTGATGAAGTCACTGCCCCGGATGTATTCAAAAAGGTGTAGACATGGTTTAATAGCCATGGTGGTTAGACTGAGAGCTGGACTTGATGATGCATAGATTGATATAGTGGTTTGGGTTCGAAAGGAAGGAAGTTCCAATCCGCCTTGCATTGGCAGGGACACCTTCCACTAGACCAGGGTGCTTAAGGCCTCATCCAACCTGGTCTTGAAAGCCTCCAGGGAGGGAGCTTCCAAGGCTCCCTAGGCAACCTGCTCCAGTGTCTCACTACCCTTCTGTAAAGAATTTCTTTCTAATAGCAAGTCTAAAACTGCCCTTCTCAAGCCTCAATCCATTCTCTCTCATGCAATCACAAGCCCTTGTGAAAAGTGCCTTCCCAGCTTTCCTGTAGGACCCTTTCAGGTACTGGCAAGCCATTAGAAGGTCTTTCCAGAGCCTTCTATTCATGCTGAACAGCCCCAACTCTTGTAGCCTGTACCTATAGGGAAGGTTCTTCCACCCTCTGATTATCTTTATGGCTGTATGCCCAGCCTCTATTTGTGCTTGGGATTGCCCTGACCCAGGTGGAGGACCTTAAACTTGGCCTTGTTGAACTTCATGAGGCTGGCTTAGGCCCACCTCTCAAGCCTGTCCAAGTCCATATGGATGCCATCCATTCCCTCCACCACATTAGCCATATCACACAGCCTGGTGTCATCCCTAAACTTGCTGAGGGTGCACTCAATTTCACTGTGCGTATCACTGACAAAGCTCTTAAACAACACTGGCCCCAGCACTGGCCCCCTGGGGACACCACATGCCTGTGGTCTCCATTTGCACACTGATCTGTTAATTACACCTCTTCAAGTGCAACCATACAGCCATTTCCTTGCCCAGCGAGTGGTCCACCCCTGAAGTACATAGTTTTCCAATTTGGTGACCAGGGTGTTAGGATAGGATAGGATAGGATAGGATAGGATAGGATAGGATAGGATAGGATAGGATAGAATAGAATAGAATAGAATAGAATAGAAGTAGAATAGAATAGAAGTAGAATAGAATAGATCAGGTTGGAAAATACCTTGGAGATTATCAAGTCCAACCGAACACCATCTAATCAACTAAAGCATGGCACCAAGTGCCTCATCCAGTCTCCTCTTAAACACCTCCAGTGATGGTGACTCCACTACCTCCCTGGGCAGCCCATTCTAATGGCCAATCACTCTTTCTATGAAGAACTTCTTCCTAACATCCAGCCTAAACCTCCCCTGGCGCAGCTTGAGACTGTGTCCTCTTGTTCTGGTGCTGGTTGCAACAGGGAGAAGAGACCAACCCCCACCTGGCTACAACCTCCCTTCAGGTAGTTGTAGAGAGCAATAAGGTCACCCCTGAGTCTCCTCTTCTCCAGTCTAAGCAACCTCAGCTCCCTCAGCCTCTCCTCATAGGGCTTGTGGTCCAAACACCTCACCAACCTTGTTGCCCTTCTCTGGACACGTTCCAGCATGTCAACATCTTTCCTAAACTGAGGGGCCCAGAACTGGACACAGTACTCAAGGTGTTTAGTTGTTTAGGTGGGTTGTGTTGTATTGTATTGTATTGTATTTAGGTGGGTTGGATTGGTTAATAGGTTGGACGCGATGATCTTGAAGGTCTCTTCCAACCTGGTGTATTGTATTGTATTGTATTGTATTGTATTGTATTGTATTGTATGGCCTAACCAGTGCTGAGGACCTCCCTGCTCCTGCTGGCCTCACTATTCCTGATCCAGGCCAGCATGCCATTGGCCTTCTTGGCTACCTGGGCACACTGCTGGCTCATGTTCAGCCTACTATCAACCAGCACCCCCAGGTCCCTTTCTCCCTGGCCACTCTCCAGCCACTCTGACCCCAGCCTGTAGCACTGCATGGGGTTGTTGTGGCCATTGTGCAGAACCTGGCACTTGGATGTGTTCAATCTCAGGCCCTTGGAATTTGCCCATCTACCCAGCCTGTCAAGGTCCCTCTGCAGAGCTCTCCTACCCTCTAATGGATCAATACCTGTCACCAACTTGGTGTCATCTGCAAATTTACTGATGATGGACTCAATGCCCTCATCCAGATCATCAATAGAGATGTTAAAGAGCATGGGGCCCAGCACTGATCCCTGGGGGACACCACTAGTGACTGGCTGCCAGCTGGATGTGGCACCATTCACCACCACTCTCTGGGCTCGGCCCTCCAGCCACTTCCTAACCCAGCACGGAGTGCTGCTGTCCAAGCCATGGGCTGCCAGCTTGGCCAGGAGTTTGCTGTGGGGGAGGGTGTCAAAGACCTTGCTGAAGTCCAGGTAGACCACATCCACAGCCTTCCCCACATCGACCAGGTGGGTCACCTGATCATAGAAGGAGATCAGTTTGGTCAGGCAGGACCTGCTCTTCCTTAAGTATCTCTGTCTTTTCTTTATCTTTTGTCACTTTGTTCCCCTCCATGTCCACTAAGGAGTAGAGGTTGTCCTTGCCCCTCCTCTTGCTATTAATATATTTATAGAAGGATTTTTTGTTGTCCTTCACAGCAGAGGCCAGTCTAAGCTCTAAATGGGCTTTTGCCTCTCTAATTTTTTTCCTGCATGGCCTAGCAACATCATTAAACATTCCATGGTTTTCCTCTCCTTCCTTCCAAAGATTATACACTCTCTTTTTTCCCCTTAAGTCACCCAGAAGTTCATTGCCCATCCAGGCTGGCCATCTGCCCCGGCAGCTCATCTTCCGGGACACTGGCACAGCCTGTTCCTGCACCTTCAAGAGTTCTTTCTTGAAGTAGGTCCAGCCCTCCTGGACCCCTTTGTTTTTAAGGGCTGTTTTCCAAGGTACCTTCTGAGTTAGTTCCTTGAGTAACCTTAAGTCTGCCCTCTGGAAGTCCAGAGTGGAGGTTTTGTTGCTGCTCCTCTTAGCTTGACTGCATATTGAAAACTCAATTATTTCATGGTCACTGGACCCCAGACAGCCTCCAACCACCACATCTCCCACCAGCCCTTCTCTGTTTGTAAAAAGGATGTCAAGCAAAGCCTTACCCCTGGTAGGTTCGTGCAGCAACTGGGATAAGAAGCTGTCCTCCATACACTCTAAGAAGCTTCTAGACTGCCTCCTCTCTGCTGTGTTAAGTTCCCAGCAGATATCAGGCAGGTAGAGTCACCCATAAGAACAAGGTCTGGCAATCTTGAGACAGCCTCTAGCTGCCTATAGAATAATTCATCTACTTCTTCCTCCTGGTTGGGTGGTCTAACAGACTCCAACCAGATGGTCAGCCTTATTGGTCTTCCCTTTAATTCTCACCCCCAGGCACTCAACGTGATCATCCCTGATCTCTAATTCCATGGCATCTAGAGCCTCCCTGATATACAGGGCCATCTCTTCACCCCTTGTCCATCATCTATCTCTCCTGAAGAGCCTGTAGCCATCAATTACAGTGCTCTAGTCATGGGAGTCATCCCACCATGTCTCTGTGATGGCAACTACATCTTAACTTTCCTGCTGCAGCAAGGCTTCCAGCTCCTCTTGTTTGTTACCCATGCTGCATGCATTAGTGTACATGCACTTCAGCTGGGCTGCTGGTTTCACCTCTGACTCCTGTCTAGGGGGACTGCTTGCAGCCCCTTCCCCCTTCGAATCTAGTTTAAAGCCCTGTCAATGAGACCTGCCACCTACCTTCCTAGAACCTTTTTCCCTTTGGGGGATAGGCTATTCTCATGTGCTAAGATCTTTCTCCTCCTCTGCGATGGATGTACTCCATCTGTTGCTAGCTGACCTGGTGCCATAGAAAGTTCCCCAAGATCAAAAAAAACAAAATTCTTTTGGTAGCACCAGCCTCTGAGCCCCTTGTTAATTACAGCTGCTGACCTGTTCCTTTTGGTATTCCCTCAAATTAGACTCAAATTAGAGAGTGAATTCAGAAGAACTGCAAGTAGGGCCACACTTAGTCCAAAATAAGAGCACTTTGTTCATTCAAAGTGGGTTAAACTACACTGGAAGGACATGCTCCTGTCTGGTGAAAAGAGAATCAGTATATCAGATTTAAAGTGAGATAAAATGTCATAAAACAGGTTCAGGGTAACTTCATGGAAGATAAGCATAAAGGGAAAAAGGCTTCCAAAATACAAATGCAGTGAGTTAAGTCTTTGTATTAAGTATTTTTATTTCTTGTTTAACAAACTGTGATCACAGGACCTCTGCCTGGCATGCATTCTGTTCTCAGGAAGCTATAGGCTACGTGCTGTTCTTCAGCTGCAGCACTGTTTGCACCTTGACAGTCCTGTATGACTGGTTATTGCCAAGAGTGTTCATAGTGAGTAGCATGTTTATGGACCCAGGTTCAAAAGGCACAGTTCACAGAGTCCATCCAGGGTGACAGCAAATGACAGCAAGGAGTAAGGTGGGTTTGTCTCCTCTGAGGAGGTACACCCAAACCCTAAATCCCAGTACCAGGCAGATTGGTAGTAAGCTGGTACCAGTTCCTAAGTAGAGCATAGATGTACCCTGAATCCTCTAAAATCACATTCCTGCTGGCTTAATTTAAGAGAAGAATGAGATCCTCCATATCACTGCTTTAGATCACAGAGTCGCTAAACAGTCTTCCTTGTGTTTATCATCAGGGTTTCTAAAGATAGGTTTTCATCACAGAACTATTCAAGGCTATTTAAAGTAGGATATTGTTGAAAGTATCTGAAGTTAGAGACCCGAAGCCCTACACAGAGAGAGAGAAAACATTTTGGAGATCCTGTGTTACTTTGGTACATTGTAACATCACTACTCCTAAAGAAATTGGTTTATGATACTAAATTCATAGAATCATAAACAGTTTATGTTGAAAGGGACCTTAGACATCACCTGCTCCAACCAACACCCCTCAACTATACTGGACTGTTCAAGTCTTCATCCAGTCTAGCCTTGAACACCCCCATGGAGGAGGCATCCACAACCTCCCTGGGCATACTATTCCAGAGTCTCACCATGCTCATACCGAAGAACTTCTCCCTAAGGTCCAGTTTAAACCTACTCTCCTTCAGCTTAAAATCATTTCCACTTGTCTTATTGCTAGACAACATTATGAAAAGTCCCTCTCCAGACCTACTTAAGGTATTGGAAGGCAGCTTTAAGGTCCTCCCAGAGTCTTCTCTGTGCTGAACAACCCCACTCCCTCAGCCTCTCCACATAGCAGATGTGTTCCAGCCCTCCTCTGGACTCAGTCTAACAGCTCTGTGTCCTTCTTATAATGTGGACATCAGAACTGGATGCAATGTTTGAGCTGGGGGTCTCACAAGAGCAGGGTACGGGGGAAGAATCACCTCTCATGACCTGCTGGCCACACTTCTCTTGACGCTGTCTAGGATACTATTTGCTTTCTGAGCTGCATGAGCACACTGCTGGCTCATGATGAGCTTCTCATCAATCAATACATCCAACTCTCTTTCTCAAGGGCTATACTCAACCCACTCTGCACCCAGTCTATACTTGTGCCTGGTGTTGGCCTGATGAAGATGCAGGACCTTGCCCTTTCACTTGTTAAACTTCATGCAGTTTGGACTGGCCCACTTCTCAAGCCTGTCTAGATTGCTCTGGATGGCATCACTTCCCTCAAGTGAGTCCACTGCACCACATAGCTTGTTGTCATCAGGAAACTTTCTGAGGGTGCACTCAATGTCAGACTGATTTTTGAAGCTCTAGGATTACTTGTGGATATCTTGGCTGATTTCATAGTCAGAAACTGAGGACTGCAATTTATTTAGTCCTATGCTTGCCAGTTCCCCTCTATAGAGCAAATACGACCCCTTGCCTAATTTGGGGTCACTGCAGTGATTTTTCCCTGCGGTTCTGTTGATTACTGGCATAACTCAGTCTATAGCATAATGCAGCATGTCTCTAAGCAGGGAAGGCTAAAAGAACTTGCTTTCATAATTAAACAAAAGTGAATTAATATAATTTTCTGTCAGAAATAGATGCCATTCAATACCAGTGAGGAAAAAATTCTGCTGAAGTCACTAGTGACTATTTACTTTGAATCGAGAGCCAAATGTATTTTGATTGACCCGTTCATGGGCAGGTTTCCTAGTAAGCACCATTGTCCTCTTCCTTTCTTCCAATCCTATTTGTAAAGAGTTTGACTGGAATGGACAGAGGTGCATCTCCTCATATTCTCCATGTATTAAGTATATGTACCGTTCCAGCACTCAATGCCCATGCATTGCACCTGGCCTCAGAACTCCTCTGGGCTTCTCCTTTCTCCCACCATCCTGGCATCCCAGTTCCAAGCAGAGGTTTCGGTCTCAATTCTGATCTTTCACTCTCCCCACTGAGTCTAGCAGAGTTTTCACTAAGAAGGTAGGTAAAATCCAGCAGGTCTTCACCTGACAGCCTCCAATCCATCTCCCTTCTTGCTCAGATGTCCAGATTGTTTTCCACTTCTAACAGCTGCATTATAGCCTGAGATCTTACTTTCTACTCTTACATGTATTTCTCAAAACTGCACTTTCCCTGGGCTTTCCAGTGTTTCCTATCTTCCTTTCTGTCTCCAGCTACTTACTACAACTCTGTTTCTTCAGTATCTTTCAGTCATTTGTACAAGGTCACCACAACACCCATAGTGGGTCAGTCCATTGTCTCTAGCAGAGAGATACCTCATCTACAGTAATAAGTAAGAAAATGTACTTTACTGGAAGCCAGCAATTAATTTTTCAGACATTCTGAAGCAGGCATGGCATCTTTGCATTTGTGAACACTAGTAATTTCTCCTTACTGCCTTTTTGTATGTGTCTGTCTCCTTTATTTTTTAAAAGTTTTTGAAGCCAAGCTCATCTATCATCTCTTTGTCTAGGTCATTCTTGGTATCTCTTTATCAAAGTTTCTGGATCTAGACTTTTATTTTTGTTTCTGCAGTACCTTCTGTTCTCAGTCACAGAGCAATTTGTGCAAAGCACTGATCAAACACAAAGCAGGAAGGTAGATCTTACTCTGGTGCACTCGCCAATTCACATGAATAAAAGTGGAAATGTTTGGACAGATGAAGGGGTGGCTCCACACAGTGACGCAGGCATCAGAGTGAAGCAGTCTTAAAGACATGTCTTTATTTACCCACCTATTGTCTGATATTGATTTGGTAAGCAGTTATTTTCCCCGCGTTTCAGATTTTTTTAATCTTTTTGTAGCCCTCACAGTGGTTTCTTTCTCTTGCCTGCAAAATCAGATTCTGTAAACTTCCACTGCTGCTTCTTTCCTTTTATTGTGAAGAATCAAAGATTCTTCCTCCTTTTCCTCCATCTGGGAAAAGATGCTGGAAAACCTACTACCTGAAAAAAATATATCTTGCTTATGTTTGATAATGGAAGAGTATCTTTAGAAATGTTCTATCTGAATAGCCCTTTCACAAATTCTAGGTCCCACTCCTTTGGTGGTGATCATCACATACTACACAAGGAGAACCTTTTCATCTGCGGCCCTTGAAAATAGCTTCTGGGTTTCTGGGCCATGCAAAAGTCTTCTGGATGGTAAGAAAATAATGAAAACTGAAGCTGAAACATAAAGTGAAAGCATGAGTTGGAGTTTAAAACAGCAAATTGATGGTCTAGAGGTGTTTTTCTTTAGTGCTGCTCTCAGACTCACCGAATTCTTAACATTTAAAAGGCAAACAAAATGAGACATATATCAATGCACTTCTTGGCAGATACTTCCCTCTTAGCTCAGAATCAAGTCTCATAAAAATATCAGACTGAGAGTCTCTTACTTTCTGTTTGCTCCATAGGAGAAGTGTCAGGAAATAAATTCTTATTAAAAAGCCAAAACAAACCAATCTGTGAACTATTTTAAACAGTTGTTCCAAATATTTTGTATTTGTACAGAAATATGGAACTTCAGCTCTTTCCTGAATGCAAGACAAGTATTCTGTGCTGTTAAAAACAATTGTGATACTCTTTATGAAAACTGTTCATTCAAGAAAGTTACAAGCACACATTTGTTTTGTTAAATACAGAAAAAGACTGAATAGATGGTTTTGGTTTAGGTAATTTCCCCCAAAACTAACCAGAAAGGAAAAGGGTGCAGAAAATCAGTTTTAGATATGTGGTAAAAATTTCTCCTTTGTCTGCAGGCATTGTGATACAAAGGACACGTGTGGAAAATACAGTATGGAAATGCTGGGGCAATCAAGTAGCAGACAGCACATCTCAACATCCAGACACCTACAGACTTAAAATTCTTTCCAACAGAATTCTACACAAAATGCCCAGTATTCCTCTCTTTATGACAATGAGGGAGAATATCACTGCTGCCTAATTAGGTCTCTGCTGCAAAAAATGACAGTTGGATGTTCTTATCACAGTATCACCAAGGTTGGAGGAGACCTCAAAGATCGAGTCCAACCTGTCACCACAGACCTCATGACTAGACCATGGCAGCAAGTGCCACGTCCAATCCCCTCTTGAACACCTCCAGGGATGGTAACTCCACCACATCCCTGGGCAGCCCATTCCAATGACAAATTACTCTTTCTGTGAAGAACTTCCTCCTCACCTCAAGCCTAAACTTCCCCTGGTGCAGCTTGAAACTGTGTCCTCTTGTTCTAGTGCTGATTGCTAGAGAGAAGAGACCAACCCCTTCCTGGCTACAACCACCTTTCAGGTAGTTGTAGGGGAGAGAGCACTGAGGAAAGAGCAGTAAGCACCAAACCAAACAGCTGCTGCTGTGGTGACAGAGCCTTGTTGCAAAAGAAATGCTAATGGAGATATGTGGTGAAGGCACATTCTGCCTAGATCTGGTCCCAGCATGTGGACAAGTTTCCCCTCCTTCAGGAGGAAGACAAAAGCCAAGGCATTAGCCAGGCCAGCACGCATTCAGTGCATGGAGTGCGTGTGCAATTACCAAGTATGGGCACAATTCCAGCTTCACGCTTTCTATAGGCTGAAGCCAGTTGCCTATGAGAGTGCCCATTGGTCAAACCCAGCCTTGAGGAATCTATAAGTATTACCTCTGTGGGTAAACAACTGGCCCCCTCTTTCACTTTGTCTCTGTACTTGCTCGAGAGAGAAGCTCTCGAGCCACAGCCTCTGCCATTGAGCTTATTGTTATTAGCTTCTATCATACGTGCACGCATACTGAAGCCTCTGCATCGTGAGAAGCACTTTGATCGTGAGGATCATCCCAGAGGGAGGACCTTCGCTGAGCCCGAGAAGCCAGCGTCGCCACAGCCAGTCGTACTGACCGGGAAAGCCCATCGCGCTACTGGAGGACTGGACCAGCCCCCGAGGGTAAGATCTGCCCAGTTGTCGGGGAGAAGGGACTTAATAGAGACTAAGTCCGCATATACCTAGCCCCGCCATAGCGGGAGAAGAGCCGCCACGTGTGCCACTCTGAGCCCTGTAACCACAGGGAAGACTAAAGCATTGTTTCGTGCCTATACTGCACCAAACCCGGGACTGCCCCAATCGTCCCGCTGTTGCTTTAAGTCCAGAAACGGAGAAGCCGCAGCTCAGCGCAGCCGCATTCTCTCTCCGAGGCTGTTTACCTCAGCCCCGAGACCCGTCGCCACGAGGCCGACCCCATAGCTATTGTTGTCCGACCGGAAACCTCTGACCTGCCTACCGGCAACCGTCGCCCCGCCCTGCCGTGCGAGCCGACTCCCAGGGCCGACCCCACGGGCCGAACCCGACCAGGACCTATCCCCATTGTCTGGAGGGAACCGACCGAGTCCAGAAGGGAACCTGCTTCCAAGCCAAGCCCAGGTTCCAGCATTCCTTCTCCACTGCTGCGGAGAGAGGAGATAATACCCAATACCACCGTTTCAAGTCTACTAGGAATCAGTCCAGTGGCAGTAGTCGGCCGGACCCCCACCTTGCTACAAACAACAGCTACAGAGTATCTCCCACGTGCTTTCCACCCACTAGCACTCAGTTCAAAGCATCCGCGTGTAGCAGAGTCATCGCTGACGCACAGAAAGATTGCAATATTGTTGTACATTGCCAGAAACCGCCCGCGTTCCGCCGAGTCGCCAACTAGTGGCCAAGCGGCGGAACTGCACTCTTCATTATATAAACATACAAATAGTCTGTAGATAGTTTAATTAAGTTCTGATCATAACACTAAGCCATTTATGGAATGTATTTCACGAATGTGCACTAGAACATATGTATAAGTTGTTGATTCATCGGTTATTAATAATTTGATAATTAATAAAAATAATATTTTCATAATTAATATTTCATATTAATTAAATTTAATAACCTCTTCACAACAAGATATCAGTGGAATTTATCATTAAAATAGATTTAACTACTTCATAGTATCATAGTATCAGTCAGGGTTGGAAGGGACCACAAGGATCATCTAGTTCCAACCCCCCTGCCGTGGGCAGGGACACCCTACACTAGATCAGGCTGGCCAGAGCCTCATCCAGCCTCATCTTAAACACTTCCAGGAACGGGGCCTCAACCACCTCCCTGGATAACCCATTCCAGGGCTTCACCACTCTCATGGGGAAGAACTTCCTCCTCACATCCAGCCTGAAACTCCCCACCTCCAGCTTCATTCCATTCCCCCTAGTCCTATCACTCCCTGATAGCCTGAGAAGTCCCTCCCCAGCCTTCTTGTAGGCCCCCTTCAGATACTGGAAGGCCACAATGAGGTCACCTCAGAGCCTTATCTTCTCTAGACAAAACAGCCTCAACTCTTTCAGTCTGTCCTCATAGGAGAGGTGCTCCAGTCCTCTGATCATCCTCGTGGCCTTTCTCTGGACACGTTCCAGCACCTCCAGATCCCTCTTGTAATAGGGGCTCCAGAACTGGAGGCAGTACTCCAGGTGGGGTCTCAGCAGAGCTGAGTAGAGGGGGAGAATCACCTCCCTTGACCTGCTGGCCACACTTCTCCTGATGCAGCCCAGGATCTGATTGGCTTTCCGGGCTGCAAGTGCACATTGAGAGCTCATGCTGAGCTTCTCGTCCACCAGCACCCCCAAATCTCTCTCCTCTGGGCTGCTCTCCAGCCAGTCACTGCCCAGCCTGGATTTGTGCCTGGGATTGCCTCGACCCAGATGCAGGACCCCTGCACTTGGTCTTGTTGAAGCTCAGGAGGTTGGCTTGTGCCCACCTCTCCAGCCTGTCAAGGTCCCTCTGGATGCCATCCCTTCCCTCCAGCGTGTCTGCTGCACCACACAGCTTGGTGTCAGCAGCAAACTTGCTGAGGGTGCACTCAATGCCACTGTCCATGGCACCCACAAAGATGTTGAACAAGACTGGTCCCAGGACTGATCCTTGAGGGACTCCGCTTGTCCCTGGCCTCCACTGGGACATGGACCCATTGACAGCCACTCTTTGGGTGCGGCCATCAAGCCAGTTCTTTATCCATCTGGTGGTCCACCCATCAAACCCCATGCTTAACCAGTTTGGAGACCAGGATGTGGTGGGGGACAGTGTCGAAGGCTCTGCTCAGGTCCAGGTAAATGACATCAGTTGCTTGCCCCTCATCTATTAATGTTGTGACCTGTTCATAGAAGGCCACCAGGTTTGTCAGGCAGGATTTGCCCTTGGCAAAGCCATGCTGACTGCTCCAAATCGCCTCTTCACTATTCTTCTGAGTCAGTAGTGCCTCCAGGAGGATCTGCTCCATGATCTTTCCGGGCACAGAGGTGAGACTGACCGGCCTGTAGTTCCCTGGTTCCTCCTTCTTACCTTTTTGAAAATGGGAGCATGTTTGCCCTTTTCCAGTCTGTGGGGACTTCCCCAGACTGCCATGACTTTTGGAATATAATAGAGAGGGGTTAGCAACCTCATCTGCCAGTTCTCTCAGCACCGTGGTGTATCCCATCAGGTCCATGGACTTGAACACTTTCAGGTTCTTCAGGTGATCACGAACCTGAGCTTCACTTATGACGGGCAGTTCTTCCTCCCCATCCCTGGCATCGTCTGCCATGACTCCAGGAGTGTGGCTGGAGGCCCTTGCAGTGAAGACTGAGGTAAAGAAGTTATTGAGTACCTCAGCCTTTTCCACATCACTTGTGACCATTTCACCAGTTTCCTTCTGAGGGGGCCCACACTTCCCTACTCTTCTTCTTGCCATAATATACCTGTAGAAAATTCTTAGTGCTCCCTTTGACCTCCTGGCTAGATTCAATTCAAACTCTGCTTTGGCTTTCCTAACCAGGCCTCTTGCTGCTCGGGCAGCTTCCTTATATCCCCCCTGTTCTATCTGTCCTTCCCTCCACTTCCTGTAGAGTTTCTTTTTAAGTAATAGTGTGTCCAGCAGCTCCTTGTTCATCCATGCAGGCCTCCTAGCATTCTTCCCTGTTTTTCTCTTTGTTGGTATACATAGCTCCTGGACACAGAGGAGGTGGTCCTTGAATACTGACCAGCTGTCCTGGGTCCTCTCTCCCTCCAGGGCTTTGTCCATGACACTTTGGCTAGCAGATTCCTGAAGCGATCGAAGTCTGCACGCCTAAAGTCTAGGGTCATAAGCTTAGAATAGGTCCTCCTGATAGCCCTGAGGATATTAAATTCAACTGCTTCATGGTCACTGCAGCCAAGGCTGTCTCTGAGCCTCACATTGGTTACCAGCCCTTCCCTGTTGGTGAGAACAAGGTCCAGCAGAGCACCTTTTCTTGTTGGTTCCTCTACCATTTGGAGGAGGAAGTTGTCTTCTCTGCAGTCCAGGAACATCCTGGATTGCTGGTGCCTTGCTGTGTTGTCCCTCCAGCAGATGTCAGGGTGGCTGAAATCGCCCATGAGGTCCAGGGCTTGTGACCTGGAAGCCGCTTCTATTTGCCTGTGGAGGGCCTCATCTGCTTGGTTCTGCTGGTCAGGTGGCCTGTAGGAGACCCCACAGTAATATCTCCTTCCCTGTCTTGCCTTTGATTTAACCCATACACTCTCAACCAGCTCATCATCCCTCCCCAGGTGGAGTTCTGCTGATTCCAGCTGGTTCTTGACATAGAGGGCAACACCTCCTCCTCTCCTTCCCTGCCTATCCTTCCTAAAAAGCTTGTACCCATCTATCCCTACATTCCAGTCATGGGAATCATCCCACCAAGTTTCAGTAATGCCCACTATGTCATGGCCTCCCAGCAGCACGGTGGCCATTAATTCATCCTGTTTGTTGCCCAAGCTGCGTGCATTTGCATAGAAGCACTTCAGCTGGGCTGGCCCTGTTGTCCTCTTCTGCCAATTCCCCTTGGTTTCCACAGGGTGTCCTGGTGTGTCATCTGTGTCTTGCCTCAGGACAGCAAGTTGAGAGTCCTCACCAGCTCTCCATCCCTCTGCCTCTGGTGAGCTGCCCCTTTGTTTGTCATAGGCCAGCAGGAGACTATTAACCCCTTCCCCCTTCAAATCTAGTTTAAAGCTTTGTCAATGAGCCCTGCCAATTCCTGCCCCAGGATCCTTTTCCCCCTCTGGGACAAGTGTGTCCCATAAGTTGTTTTCAGCTCTGGTGCCTTGTAAACTTCATGAATGCTTACTATTTCATGTTGATTACTGGTGGTTTAAGCCAAAAGTTGCACCCATGTCATCAGACCAGTGAGTATTAGAGCTTATAATTATTAAAACTTACTACATAGTTCCAAACAAATAAAGAGGCTTTTCCCCTTTTTTCTTTCTATACAGGCAGCTAAGTTAGGCAGTGTGTTAATTCTGGTTGTTTTAATACTGTTTAGCCAATTTGGAAAGGATAGAATTAGGAACGACTGAAGACAGAATGGGGAAAATAAATTAGTTAACTTTTCTCATAGAGAGGAAGTAAAGGAATCTCCTACTTCCAGCAGATTGGGGTTTTTTGGTTCATTGTTTTGAATGTTGTTACTCTCTTTGTTCTCAGAATGTAGGTGTGGAGGTGCTCTGCAGCCTTATCAATGGAAAAGAAAATTTCATGCATGTATCAGGCAAAAGGCCTGGTGGCATATTGCCCTCTTATGAGCACTCTGTTTTTAGTCTTTGGGTCCAAAAAGAAACTCATTACCTGAATGTTAAAAGTCATTGCACCAAGAATTGTTGTTACTGATTTCAGGTATGTCATTAAATATTTCTCTGCATATTTCACAGGTAGTTTTTTTCCACTCTGTCACTACCACGCCCATGTCCCTGGATAAATAAGGAGCTGTGATGGATGCAAATCTAGTCATTCGAGAATCTTCAGCGTTTCAGTCCTGAGTTGGCTAAATCTGGACTGTTCTCTCAGCAGGTGGGAATCTTGGCTCAAATCAGGAATGCAGTCAGGCAGAGAAGGAGCTAGAATTTCTGTTTCTTCTGAATACTGGATGAACTTCTTAATGTAAGGTCTATACTGTGTAAAAGACAGCAGCAGTACTGATGTAACCACCTATCCCTCACCAACATTTCTTTAGTTACAGTCTAAACATTTTAAATACTCTCTTATTGGAACTGTAAATTAATTTATTTGCTATCATGGACATTCCTTTATTGCTTTCTCCTTTGGCAAATAATACTAACTGAATTCAGTCATCACTGAGACTGACAAAATGGTTGTTGAATAAACAGTGCTTTAAAAACAGTTAACAATTAAAAGACAGTTTGTCTATCCATGCTTGTCATGATAGACCATGAGACAGATTGTGGTATTCGAGGTGAGTCCTGCAAACAACTGAGGAGTCTGGACATGCATAAAGTAAGGTATCTCAGATACATCACCAGTGGAAGTTGTAAAATACTTACAGCAGTGATACTCAGCAACACAGAGAAGGAGGGAGAAATGGGATAGGAGAAGAAGAGTTTGAGACTCAGTATTTGAGACAACTTTTGTATGTACTGAAGAGGCTTACAAGGAGAACAATTTATTTAGTTCCATCGCTTTGTGGTTGTGACAAGCCCCAAAATGAAAAAGCATGTTGTTGACCCTCAACAAACTGCAAGTACTTTACTCTGGGGCTCCAGATTTATAGTAATAAAGTAACCTGGGATAGGGCAACTCTGAGTAAGGTTGAGCCACGGCAAAAGGAATGCAAAACTCTTGGGAGCAAAGAGAATAATCAAGAGAAATTCTGATTTTGTCAGTTAGTGAGAAGACTGGGTTTAGTTCTTTTTTTCTTGTCCCCAGAGCTCATTTATTCATTGGTTTCCAAGTCGAAAATACATACATGGTTCTCCCAGAGCTCAGAAATCATATTATTTCCGTAATTACTTTACCAGACAAAAGAGTAACTCAGTCATAGGGTTCTTGCATTGATCCTTCTTTGCCTTCACTCTGATGAGGACATACAATTTCAGGGACTGTTATGCCAAGCTGAAGGGATCTTAATATTTAATCTCCTGTTCATTTTCAAGTCTTTTAGCACTAAGATACTTTTGAAAGGTCACATTAACCTCCTCTTTAAGTGTTTCCCATTTGAACAGTGTATGATCTGATGGCCTATAAAAGGATATATGGGTAAAATACTTATGAATTGCAACAGAACTTAGACATCATGGATTTCAGCCAAACCCAGCACTTGGACTTCTGGACTTGTTGAATGCCATCCTGTTGGACTCTGCCCATCTGTCCAGTCAGTCAAGGTCCCTCTGCAGAGCCCTTCCACCCTCTAACTGACCAACATCTGCTCCTAACTTGGTGTCCACAAGTCCAAGTGGCGGGTGCTGCACTTTGGCCACAACAACCCCCATGCAGAGCTACAGGCCTGGGTTGGAGTGGCTGGAGAGCTCCCAAACAGAAAGGGACTTGGGGTGCTGATTGACAGATGCCTAAACATGTTGTCGGAGGGAATTTTTCCCACGGCTCGGACATGAGACCAACTCAATATGAGTGATAAAACAAGTGCAACTTTATTTTTGTTTGCCTCAGACTTTATAACCAACATGGGCCTGCCCGGCACAATCTTATTGGTTCTAACATAAAGGGTCCTGATTACACACTCCTCCCACCTGTGGTCTTTCACAGTGCCCCCCACCTGTTGTCTTTCAGTGCAGTTTGTTTACCAAGTTCTCAAGGACAGACCGTCCTTGAAGGCTTGCTGGCTGACATCCAGCTCAGCCTATAGTTATGCTAACGGCCCAAACTTACCAACTTATTTACATACTTATTTACTTGATCACCGTCAAAGCTTGGGTTGTGCACTGCTTCTAGGGGCCCATGCCCTCTCTCTTTAAGCCATTCTTCAACATAAACATGAGCCAGCATTGTGCCCAGGTGGCCAAGAAGGCCAACGGCATCCTGGCCTGCATTAGGAATGGTGTGGCCAGCAGGAGCAGGGAAGTCATTGTGCCCCTGTACTCTGCTTTGGTTAGGCCACACCTTGAGTCCTGTGTCCAGTTCTGCGCCCCTCAGTTTAGGAAGGACATTGAGACACTTGAACGTGTCCAGAGAAGGGCAACAAGGCTGGGGAGAGGCCTTGAGCTCAAGCCCTATGAGGAGAGGGCTGAGGGAGCTGGGATTGTTTAGCCTGGAGAAAAGGAGGCTCAGGGGCGACCTTATTGCTCTGTACAACTACCTGAAAGTTGGTCGTAGCCAGGAAGGGGTTGGTCTATTCTCTCAAGCAACCAGCACCAGAACAAGAGGACACAGTCTCAAGCTGCACCAGGGGAAGTTTAGGCTTGAGGTGAGGAGAAAGTTCTTCACTGAGAGAGTCGTTTGCCTTTGGAATGGGCTGCCCGGGGAGGTGGTGGAGTCACCGTCCCTGGAGGTGTTCAAGAGGGGATTGGACGTGGCACTTGGTGCCATGGTCTAGTCATGAGGTCTGTGGTGACAGGCTGGACTTGATGATCTTTGAGGTCTCTTCCAACCTTGGTGATTCTGTGATTCTGTGAATTTTCAGAAAAGAAATGTTGCATGTGGAAACTATTATTATTACGTAGCAATTAGTTATAGGTCATCTATTAAAAAAGATTATCTTGTAATACAAGGAGGTATTTTTATTTCATATTAAATGCCAATATATGTAGTATATAACCAAGATGTTTCCATATGTTAAATAAGATTAAAGTTACACATCTATGAGTAAAGTAAAAGCAGTAGAGTGAATGTCTAGGAGAGTCTTCTTTTCACTTTTGCTTGCACTGACTTGCATAACACAAAGGCTCAAGATGAAGTTGGAGTTCAGTTGAAGTGTACTTTTGGCGATTTCCTATCTCAAATACCTTACCATTAGAAGAGCTTTCAAAGAGTAGGAAAACTGTAATATTAACTCCAGCAGTCTCCAAGTGCTCCTTTATTATAAAAATGTGTCAAGCTTTTTGTGGTAGTTTTTTTTGCTGATTACTTATAATTAAATTGTGTTGCACATGAAAGTAGTGGATGATGCTTATGGCCAGGATTGTGCCCCAAATATTTCTAGGACATACTTTTCTGTGCGTTAACCCTCCTTTGTTTCCCCCTCCTTTCTAAAGGCAGCAGGGGGGATCCTGGCACCACTGAGTCCAGGTAAACTGCCTGCCTGGGCGTGGTCTCACCCCTGTGGTACACAAGGGCCAGGCTATATGTTTGTTTCCCTGTTCATAGCATAAGCTTACACCATATTTGGTAGGTGCCAGTTCATTGGTTAACCTTTGTGTTAGCAACAGATGCTCATTGGACCAGTATTCACTGGGGCAAATGGTAAATAGGGGTTGTTTGGTGATGAACCCCCCCCACACATTTGTGTTCGAGCCTGTATCTGCACGCGCACCAGTGCTGTTGTGGTTCACCTTGCCCGGGACTAAAGCCAGTGCTCCAAGAGGCTTCGTGGTACTTTGCCACCACCACCCAACTGCGTGCAGTGCTGTGGACAGTACCCCGTGGGATCAACCGCTGCGTGATCCATCACCACAGGAGAAAACCTGGTAGCCCATGTGAACCAGGGTTGCTGAACTGCCACAGTGCCACCCCTCCTCGAGCGGGGAACCTCTGTATCCTGGGAGAAGCAGCAGCCACGCGGCGCAGCCACGCGGTCGGCGCCATTTCCTGTGTCCTTGTTACGGCATATCCGTGCCACGTTCTGCGGACTATAAACATTATCAAGGGAAGACTTCACGAAGTTCTCAGCTTGTGAGTAAGCCAAGCCTTTCTTTGTAGAGTTTCAGTTGGGTAGCGTGCAAATCGCTCCGGGTGGAGGATCGCCGGTCACTGACCAACCCCCTCCCCCGCCGCTTTCCAAATCAGTTTCAATTCTAAGTTCTGTGAATCATTTGGTTTAAGTGCCTATACCTAAACATTCTGTAAAGATAGTTCCACTAACCGAATATCGATACCTGTGAAGGGGGACTGTATATGCCCCATTGCAGAGTTTGTATGTATATATGTATAAATAAACCTAACATATATTTTTCATTGATATCTCTGCCGCTCATTTCTGAGGGCATATTCATAACAATGAACAAACCCAAAACTTCAAAAAATTTCGATGAGAGGTTAAAACTGTTTTACCGAAGTTCATTATTATCTTAACCAAAATACTCTCTATCTTTGGGGGAGGGGGGAAGTTAATTTTTTTTCCTGACAAATGGAGCAATTAGTATAAATCCTACCTATTCTTCAACTTTTATTTTATTTTGTTTTATTTTAGCAAATCACAAGGTGCTATATTAACTGTTGTACAGATACTGTTGTCCCAGAGAAGGGCAACGAGGTTGGTGAGGGGTTTGGAACACAAGCCCTATGAGGAGAGGCTGAGGGAGCTGGGGTTGCTTAGCCTGGAGAGGATGAGACTCAGGGGTGACCTTATTGCTCTCTACAACTACCTGAAGGGAGATTGTAGACAGGCAGAGGTTGGTCTCTTCTCCCAGGCAGCCAGTACCATCACAAGAGGACACAGTCTCAGGCTGCTCCAGGGGAGGTTTAGGCTGGATGTTAGGAAGAAGTTCTATACAGAGAGAGTGATTGGCCATTGGAATGGGCTGCCCATGGAGGTGGTGGAGTCACCTTCATTGGAGGTATCACAGTATCACAGTATCGCCAAGGTTGGAAGAGACCTCGAAGATCATCGAATCCAACCTGTCACCACAGACCCCATGACTAGACCATGGCACCAAGTGCCATGTCCAATCCCCTCTTGAACACCTCCAGGGATGGTGACTCCACCACCTCCCCGGGCAGCCCATTCCAAAGGCAAATCACTCTCTCAGTGAAGAACTTTCTCCTCACCTCGAGCCTAAACTTCCCCCGGCACAGCTTGAGACTGTGTCCCCTTGTTCTGGTGCTGGTTGCTAGGGAGAAGAGGCCAACCCCCTTCCTGGCTACAACCACCTTTCAGGTAGTTGTAGAGAGCAATGAGGTCGCCCCTGAGCCGCCTCCTCTCCAGGCTAAACAACCCCAGCTCCCTCAGCCTCTCCTCATAGGGCTTGTGCTCAAGGCCTCTCCCCAGCCTTGTTGCCCTTCTCTGGACACGTTCAAGTGTCTCAATGTCCTTCTTAAACTGAGGGGCGCAGAACTGGACACAGGACTCAAGGTGTGGCCTAACCAAAGCAGAGTACAGGGGCACAATGACTTCCCTGCTCCTGCTGGCCACACTATTCCTAATGCAGGCCAGGATGCCGTTGGCCTTCTTGGCCACCTGGGCACACTGCAGGCTCATGTTCAGGTGGCTGTCGATCTGCACCCCCAAGTCCCTTTCTGTTTGGCAGCTCTCCAGCCACTCCGACCCCAGCCTGTAGCTCTGCATGGGGTTGTTGTGGTCAAAGTGCAGCACCCAGCACTTGGACTTGTTGAATGCCATCCCATTGGACTCCGCCCATCTGTCCAGTCAGTTGAGGACCCTCTGCAGAGCCCTTCTGCCCTCTAACTGACCAACATCTGCTCCCAACTTGGTGTCATCTGCAAATTTGCTGATGACTGTCTCAATCCCCTCATCCAGACCGTCAATGAAGACATTGAAGAGGATGGGGCCCAGCACTGATCGCTGGGGGATGCCACTGGTGACTGGCCTCCAGCTGGAGGTGGCACCATTCACTATCACTCTTTGGGTTCGGCCGTCCAGCCAGTTCCTAACCCAGCACAGAGTGTTGCTGCCCAAGCCACGAGCTGACAGCTTAGCCAGCAGTTTGCTGTGGGGGACAGTGTCAAAGGCCTTGCTGAAGTCCAGGTAGACCACATCCACAGGCCTCCCCACATCCACCAGGCGGGTCACCTGATCATAGAAGGAGATCAGGTTGGAGAGGCAGGACCTGCCCTTCCTGAATCCATGTTGGCTGGACCTGAGCCCTTGCCCATCCTGCAGGTGCACAGTTATTGCCCCCAGGATAATCTGCTCCATCATTTTCCCTGACAGGCCTATAGTTTCCAGGTTCCTCCATCCGACCCTTCTTGTGGATGGGGACCACATTGGCCAGTTTCCAGTCATAGAATCATAGAATCATAGAATTAATAAGGTTGGAAAAGACCTCAAAGGTCATCAAGTCCAACCTGTCACCCAAGACCCCACAACTACTAAACTGTAGCACCAAGTGCTGTGTCCAAGCCCCTCTTGAACACCTCCAGGGATGATGACTCCACCACCTCCCTGGGCAGCCCATTCCAATGGCTAACAACTCTCCCTGTGCAGAACTTTATCCTCACCTCGAGCCTAAACTTCCCCTGTTGCAGCTTGAGACTGTGTCCTCTTGTTATATACAATACAATACAATACAATACAATACAATACAATAAAATGAATCCAGGTTGGAAGAGACCTTCAATATCATCGCGTCCAACCCATCAACCAATCCAACCCACCTAAACAACTAGATCATGGCACCAAGCACCCTATCAAGTCTCCTGAACATACCAATGATGGTGACTCCACCACCTCCCCAGGCAGCCCATTCCAATGGGCAATCACTCTCTCTGTATAGAACTTCCTCCTAACATCCAATCTAAATCTCCCCTGGCACAGCCTGAGACTGTGTCCTCTTGTTCTGGTGCTGCCTGCCTGGGAGAAGAGACCAACCTCTGCCTGTCTACAATCTCCCTTCAGGTAGTTTTAAAGAGCAAGAAGGTCACCCCTGAGTCTCCTCTTCTCTAGTCTAAGCCACCCCAGCTCCCTCAGCCTCTCCTCATAGGGCTTGTGTTCCAAACCCCTCACCAACTTTGTTGCCCTTCTCTGGACACGTTCCAGCAACTCAACATCCTTCCTAAACTGAGGGGCCCAGAACTGGACACAGGACTCTGGGTGTGGCCTAACCAGTGCAGTGTACAGGGGCAGAATGACCTCCCTGCTCCTGCTGGCCACACTGTTCCTGATGCAGGCCAGGAAAGCAGCTTGGCCAGATCATCTGCCAGCTCTCTCAGCACCCTAGCATGGATCCCATCCAGCCCCATGGACTTGTGAGTGTCCAAGTGGCTCAGCAGGTTGCAAACTAATTCCTCATGGATATCCAGGGCATTACACTGCTCCCTGACCCCATCACCCAGCTCAGGAGGCCACTCATCCTGAACTCCTCCTGCCTTGCTGTTAAAATTTGAGGCAAAGAAGGTGTTCAGGACCTCAGCCTTTTCCTTGTCTTTAGTCACTGTGTTCCCCTCCAGGTCCAATAGGGAGTGGAGGTTCTTCTTGTGTTCAGGAGGAGACTTGATGGGGTGCTTGGTTGCATGGTTTTATTGGTTTAGTTGTTTAGGTGGGTTGGATTGGTTGATGGGTTGGACGTGACGATCTTGAAGGTCTCTTCCAACTTGGTCTATTCTATTCTATTCTATTCTATTCTATTCTATTCTATTCTGTTCTATGCATATTCATGATGGTCCTAATGTGATTGTAAGTTAAAGCTTGTGTTACTCCTTAGTCAGAATAATGTGGAGACTCAGAGAAGGCAAAGACAATAGCCAAAAACTCAAACAGTAAGAGAACATTTTTTTCCTTTCTGTATTGACTATGTTAGGAGTAGTAGGGAAGCTTACAACAGAATTGTTTTCTAAATGGAGACACTGAAGAACCTGTCTTACATCAAAAATGATGGAGAAAAGACAACAGACACATGGGCAAAATGAGCAGTAAGTAGAAGCCCACAGATAAATTTTCCCCCATTCTAAAATAATTCAGGATTTAAAGTGACTGAATTGCTAACAGTACTGTATGACTTTATGATAGTCCCAGGACCCAGAGCTGCAATTTGAAGGAGGTAATGGAGACCAGATAAGGCTGCAATTGTAACTCTGTGCTACTTTGACTCCTGTTTTATCAGAGAATTAATACAGAAATTTTACCTGCACTAAAATTATTTAGTCAGAACCATTTTGCTGTTAAGGAGAAAATCTGGTATCATGCCAGATGAATCAACTTGTATAACAAAATTACCGTAATTGGGAAAATAACGTACTGATTTATACCATTATTTCTGTTTTCAATGCTGTGGCAGTATTGCATTGTCAGTAACAAAACGTTCCTGAATTTATATATAGCCCTGTGCAAGCAAGTATTTAATTTAACCAGAAAAACAATATATGAAGTGGTTTGTTTATTCAAGGAAAAAAAAATAACAAGAATTTTGATTAATAGAACCTGCATGTCCAATCTGAAAAGGCTATCAAAGCTTTAGCCCTTTGCCAATAAACACTTAGAGAAATGTTTGCTTTGTAGGCAAACATGCTGTTTTGCTTGTGTTAGAGTCCTAGAACCATTTCAGCCATCTGCAGAGTACAGAGCTTGAGTGAAGTGCTTGAGCACCTTCCTGCCCCCACCTGCACGGGCCCAGAGAATCTTTCTGCACAATAAGAAAAGAAAAAGGCAGCATTCTGGGCATTCTTTAGTCTAACAGGTACTGAGGTTCAACTGCCTCAAGTAGAGGGACTTCAAAGGAGAGTCTGTTTAGTGGGATAGAGTGGCCTGTACCATTTGCTTGGTTTTGATATATGATCTGATGGAAAGGAAGGGAAGTTTTATGTCTTAGAAGGAAAGGACTAGGTAGCAGAGGTAACACTTCTCCAATGCACATGAAGACTGGTTATTTTTAACTTATAATACTGTGTGTTTTGTGAGTAACTAACTCATGTAATTTCAATATTTACAACATTATGAATTCAGCTAGGGCTGGTTTAGAACAATATTAGTTGTGTGGATATGTGCAAATAGTTTCCACAAAACGAGGTGCCTGAAAAAGCAAAAGTGTTGCTTGGATATGAATAGGAAGCAGTGCTGACTGCCTCTGCAGACTGTTTGAAGGGTATCAAACTTTTCCTAACAAATAGACCACAGCAGTGATGAGGCAAGGGCTGAACAGTACTGAAATAGAACATTAGAGGCTTGTCTTGCTTGTCTTGGTAAATCTGTACAAGAAGTTCAAAGCCATTTTCCTAACCTCTTGATTTTTTGCTTTGCTAGAGGCATTGTGGTTAGGTATTAGCAGGACAAGAGCTGTCTGTCATGGTCAGAAAAGAGTATGTTGCAGTAATCAAAGTGTAAGTTGACTATGCACAGCCTTCATGCTCACATAAGCAGCTTAATGATTTGTCCTGATGTTATTTGTTTGAGAGTTTGTTAAACCTTTATGTTTCTGAAGCCCATGGTTGTTCATGGGGCTGCAGGACTAAAGAGAACATGCTGTTTTGAAAGGAAGACCCTGGAAACAGAGAATCAGCAGTCTCTAATCTTTTCTTTTTTGCTCCCAGTTCATGCATTTATTACTGGAATTAGCTTACAAGAAAACCTCATTAAGCCTCTCCTCCTTACTAAGGAGAAAGCCTGTAGGGACAGGAAGCATGGTTTTCAATAGAAAACACTTAGTTTCTGTAATGAATGTTAGCAACATTGGAACACACCGTGACCTGAGTGATATTTTAAATGAAACAAACAAAACTGGTTTGGGACAGGGGTCAAGCAGGGGACATCCTCAGTCCAGACAGCGTATTTTGAAAGGTGGAATTTTTCTAAACTTCAAGAGTGGGTTTTTTGGAGGGAAATCTGAACTAAGAGGACACAGTCTCAGGCTAAGCCAGGGCAGGTTTAGGCTGGATGTTAGGAAGAAGTTCTATACAGAGAGAGTGATTGCCCACTGGAATCGGCTGCCCGTGGAGGTGGTGGAGTCACCTTCATTGGAGGTGTTCAGGAAGAGGCTTGATGGGGTGCTTGGTGCCATGGTTTAGTTGTTTAGGTGGGTTGTATTGTATTGTATTGTATTGTATTTAGGTGGGTTGGATTGGTTGATGGGTTGGACACGATGATCTTGAAGGTCTCTTCCAACCTGGTGGTGTACTGTATTGTATTGTATATGATAGGTTTTCTTTTATGTAATTTGATCTTTCCGTTGATACTATTAAGTTACTGAATTGCATTGTCCAAGTGGCTGCTTGGTCGTTCTTTGCAGATGTCACAGTGGACATGAGTCTTCCAAAAGAATTTTTTTCTGTCCTGATCCACAATCTAGAGAGGTGTGTTCTTTACCAGGGAATCATGTCAAGGATGTAACCAAGGTTACCTAGATTTGTATGTCCTATTGACTCTTATCTGTTGCTGCTGCTTCATGTGTGCAGCAAGAACACAGCAGCATGCAATCTACAGAACATCAAGAGGGCCTGTAAGGTACCAGGACTGGCAGTGAAAGATTCAGGAGCACAGGTATCCTTTTCATCAATCCTCCCAGTTAAGGCAAAGGGGTTTGAAAGGGCTTACAGAATAGGGGGAAATCAGCAAAATGATTGAGGGAGTGGTGTCATGGACGAGACTCTGGCCACCTAAGCCATGAAACTTTCAGAGAAGGAGAAAAACACCTTTGGACACAAGCTTTCCAATCCAGTGAGAAGGGCTTTAAACAGTTGCTGGGGAAGGGATGCTCAATCCATCCCACATGCTTGAAATCTGCAGTGAAATTTTAAAGGCATAGCCTAAAACTAACACAAAGAAGAATTTCTTAAAGTACATTAGTTACAAAAAGAAGGCTAGGGAAGACATGGGACCTCTCAAAATAGAAAATGGAGTCCTGGACATGAGTGGTACAGAGAAGGCTGAGGTACTCAGTGACTGCTTTTCCTCAGTGTTCACAGCCAAGGGGTCTAACTGCGCTGCCCAAGCTCCAGAAAACAAAAGTGGGGAGTGGGGAAAGGAAGATCCACCCACTATAAGAGAAGATCAGGTTTGAGACAATGTAAAGAACCTGCAGATGTCCAAGTCCATGGGGCCCAATGAGATCCACCCAGAGGTCTTTAATGAACTGGCAGATGAAGTTGCCAAACCACTGTCCATCATATTCAAAAAGTCGTGGCAATATGGTGAGGTCCCTCCTGACTGGAAAAGAGGAAACATAACCCCCATCTTCAAGAAGGGCTTAAAAAAGGAAGACCCCACAAACTATAGAGTAATCAGTCTCACCTCTGTGCCTGGCAAGATCATGGCCTTGCTAAAACATACAGAAAACAAAGAATAGGTGATTTGTGGTAACCAGCACAGCTTCACCAAGGGCAAATCATGCCTGGTGAACCTGGTGGATTTCAGTGATGGAGTTACAGCAAAAGTGGATAAGGGAAAAGCAATTCATGTCATTTACCTGGACTTGTGTAAAGCATTTGACACTGTTCCTGCATGACAGGGATCAGTGCTGGGCCCCATCCCATTCAATATCTTTATTGATGATCTGGATGAGATGATTGAGTCCATCATCAATAAGTTTACAGATGACACCAAGCTGGGGCAGGAGTTGATCTGCTGGAGGGCAGAGAGGCTTTGCAGAGGGACCTCGACAGGCTGGACAGATGGGCAGAATCCAACGGCATGAGATTGAACACATCCAAGTGCCGGGTTCTGCACATTGGCCACAGCAACCCCATGCAGTGCTACAGGCTGGGGTCAGAGTGGCTGGAGAGCAGCCAGGCAGAGAGGGACCTGGGGGTGCTGGTTGATTGTAGGCTGAACATGAGCCTGCAGTGTGCCCAGGTGGCCAAGAAGGCCAATGGCATGCTGGCCTGCATCAGGAACAGTGTGGCCAGCAGGAGCAGGGAGGTCATTCTGCCCCTGTACACTGCACTGGTTAGGCCGCACCTTGAGTCCTGTGTCCAGTTCTGGGCCCCTCAGTTTAGGAAGGATGTCGTCTTGCTGGAACATGTCCAGAGAAGGGCAACGAAGTTGGTGAGGGGTTTGGAGCACAAGCCCTATGAGGAGAGACTGAGGGAGCTGGGGTTGCTTAGCCTGGAGAAGAGGAGGCTCAGAGGAGACCTTCTTGCTGTCTACAACTACCTGAAGAGAAGTTGTAGCCAGGTGGGTGTTGGTCTCTTCTCCCTGTTGCAACCAGCACCAGAACAAGAGGACACAGTCTCAAGCTGCGCCAGGGAAGGTTTAGGCTGGATGTTAGGAAGAAGTTCTTCATAGAAGGAGTGATTGCCCATTGGAACGGTCTGCCTGTGGAGGTAGTGGAATTACCATCACTGGAGGTGTTTAAGAGGAGACTGGATGAGACACTTGGTGCCATGCTTTAGTTGATTAGATGGTGTTCGGTTGGACTTGATAATCTTGAAGGTATTTTCCAACCTGATCTATTCTATTCTATCCTACCCTACCCTACCCTATCCTATCCTATCCTATCCTATCCTATCCTATCCTATCCTATCCTATCCTAACACCCTGGTCACCAAATTGGAAAACTATGTACTTCAGGGGTGGACCACTCGCTGGGCAAGGAAATGGCTGTATGGTTGCACTTGAAGAGGTGTAATTAACAGATCAGTGTGCAAATGGAGACCACAGGCAGCTAGAGGCTGTCTCAAGATCACCAGACCTTGTTCTTATGGGTGACTCTACCTGCCTGATATCTGCTGGGAACTTAACACAGCAGAGAGGAGGCAGTCTAGAAGCTTCTTAGAGTGTATGGAGGACAGCTTCTTATCCCAGTTGCTGCACGAACCTACCAGGGGTAAGGCTTTGCTTGACATCCTTTTTACAAACAGAGAAGGGCTGGTGGGAGATGTGGTGGTTGGAGGCTGTCTGGGGTCCAGTGACCATGAAATAATTGAGTTTTCAATATGCAGTCAAGCTAAGAGGAGCAGCAACAAAATCTCCACTCTGGACTTCCAGAGGGCAGACTTAAGGTTACTCAAGGAACTAACTCAGAAGGTACCTTGGAAAACAGCCCTTAAAAACAAAGGGGTCCAGGAGGGCTGGACCTACTTCAAGAAAGAACTCTTGAAGGTGCAGGAACAGGCTGTGCCAATGTGCCAGAAGATGAGCTGCCGGGGCAGACGGCCAGCCTGGATGGGCAATGAACTTCTGGGTGACTTAAGGGGAAAAAAGAGGGTGTATAATCTTTGGAAGGAAGGAGAGGAAAACCATGGAATGTTTAATGATGTTGCTAGGTCATGCAGGAAAAAAATTAGAGAGGCAAAAGCCCATTTAGAGCTTAGACTGGCCTCTGCTGTGAAGGACAACAAAAAATCCTTCTATAAATATATTAATAGCAAGAGGGGCAAGGACAACCTCTACTCCTTAGTGGACATGGAGGGGAACAAAGTGACAAAAGATAAAGAAAAGGCAGAGATACTTAAGGAAGAGCAGGTCCTGCCTGACCAAACTGATCTCCTTCTATGATCAAGTGACCCACCTGGTCGATGTGGGGAAGGCTGTGGATGTAGTCTACCTGGACTTCAGCAAGGTCTTTGACACCCTCCCCCACAGCAAACTCCTGGCCAAGCTGGCAGCCCATGGCTTGGACAGCAGCACTCCGTGCTGGGTTAGGAAGTGGCTGGAGGGCCGAGCCCAGAGAGTGGTGGTGAATGGTGCCACATCCAGCTGGCAGCCAGTCACTAGTGGTGTCCCCCAGGGATCAGTGCTGGGCCCCATGCTCTTTAACATCTCTATTGATGATCTGGATGAGGGCATTGAGTCCATCATCAGTAAATTTGCAGATGACACCAAGTTGGTGACAGGTATTGATCCATTAGAGGGTAGGAGAGCTCTGCAGAGGGACCTTGACAGGCTGGGTAGATGGGCAAATTCCAAGGGCCTGAGATTGAACACATCCAAGTGCCAGGTTCTGCACAATGGCCACAACAACCCCATGCAGTGCTACAGGCTGGGGTCAGAGTGGCTGGAGAGCAGCCAGGCAGAGAGGGACCTGGGGGTGCTGGTTGATAATAGGCTGAACATGAGCCAGCAGTGTGCCCAGGTAGCCAAGAAGGCCAATGGCATGCTGGCCTGGATCAGGAATAGTGAGGCCAGCAGGAGCAGGGAGGTCCTCAGCACTGGTTAGGCCACACAATACAATACAATACAATACAATACAATACAATACACCAGGTTGGAAGAGACCTTCAAGATCATCGCGTCCAACCTATCAACCAATCCAACCCACCTAAATACAATACAATACAATACAACACAACCCACCTAAACAACTAAACACCTTGAGTACTGTGTCCAGTTCTGGGCCCCTCAGTTTAGGAAAGATGTTGACATGCTGGAATGTGTCCAGAGAAGGGCAACAAGGTTGGTGAGGTGTTTGAACCACAAGCCCTATGAGGAGAGGCTGAGGGAGCTGAGGTTGCTTAGACTGGAGAAGAGGAGACTCAGGGGTGACCTTATTGCTCTCTACAACTACCTGAAGGGAGGTTGTAGCCAGGTGGGGGTTGGTCTCTTCTCCCTGTTGCAACCAGCACCAGAACAAGAGGACACAGTCTCAAGCTGTGCCAGGGAAGGTTTAGGCTGGATGTTAGGAAGAAGTTCTTCATAGAAAGAGTGATTGGCCATTAGAATGGGCTGCCCAGGGAGGTAGTGGAGTCACCATCACTGGAGGTGTTTAAGAGGAGACTGGATGAGGCACTTGGTGCCATGCTTTAGTTGATTAGATGGTGTTCGGTTGGACTTGATAATCTCGAAGGTATTTTCCAACCTGATCTATTCTATTCTACTTCTATTCTATTCTACTTCTATTCTATTCTATTCTATTCTGTTCTATTCTATTCTATTCTATGCTATGCTATGCTATCCTATCCTATCCTATCCTAAACACCCTGGTCACCAAATTGGAAAACTGTACTTCAGGGGTGGACCACTCGCTGGGCAAGGAAATGGCTGTATGGTTGCACTTGAAGAGGTGTAATTAACAGATCAGTGTGCAAATGGAGACCACAGGCATGTGGTGTCCCCAGGGGGCCAGTGCTGGGGCCAGTGTTGTTTAAGAGCTTTGTCAGTGATATGCACAGTGAAATTGAGTGCACCCTCAGCAAGTTTAGGGATGACACCAGGCTGTGTGATATGGCTAATATGGTGGAGGGAATGGATGGCATCCATATGGACTTGGACAGGCTTGAGAGGTGGGCCTAAGCCAACCTCATGAAGTTCAACAAGGCCAAGTGTAAGGTCCTACACCTGGGTCAGGGCAATCCCAAGCACAAATAGAGGCTGGGCATACAGCCATAAAGATGATCAGAGGGCGGAAGAACCTTCCCTATAGGTACAGGCTACAAGAGTTGGGGCTGTTCAGCATGAATAGAAGGCTCTGGAAAGACCTTCTAATGGCTTGCCAGTACCTGAAAGGGTCCTACAAGAAAGCTGGGAAGGCACTTTTCACAAGGGCTTGTGATTGCATGAGAGAGAATGGATTGAGGCTTGAGAAGGGCAGTTTTAGACTTGCTATTAGAAAGAAATTCTTTACAGAAGGGTAGTGAGACACTGGAACAGGTTGCCTAGGGAGCCTTGGAAGCTCCCTCCCTGGAGGCTTTCAAGACCAGGTTGGATGAGGCCTTAAGCACCCTGGTCTAGTGGAAGGTGTCCCTGCCAATGCAAGGCGGATTGGAACTTCCTTCCTTTCGAACCCAAACCACTATATCAATCTATGCATCATCAAGTCCAGCTCTCAGTCTAACCACCATGGCTATTAAACCATGTCTACACCTTTTTGAATACATCCGGGGGCAGTGACTTCATCAGTTCCTTGGATGACATATTCCAGTGCCTGACCACTCTTTCAGTAAATACATTTTCCTAACATTCAGTCTGATAGAGTGGAGCTAGTAAGTGCTGGTTTTGCTTAGTCTTTTTCAATTTTCATCGTGTGCTATTGAATTTCAAATAATTCAAAGAAGTTCTTTGTCCAAAAGGTAAACTGCTGGTTTTGCATTTGAATCACCATGTCACCACACAAGTTTGCAGATTCATGAGGTAAAAAGGCTCCCTGGGATGACAGGGAAGACACCTTAAAGCCAGGCACTTTCCTATGATCCAGATAGGAGGCTGGGCAGTCCCAGTCTTGGACATTGGACATTTCCTTGGAACAGGGATGGCACTGGTCCATGGGTAGGGGTCACATACAGTGAGATCCACAGCCAGGCAGGAGCATGCACTAGCAGCTCTAGGAAGCATGAAATGGGCTCCTGGGCTCTGGTCAAGCTTAGGAGAGGCCCTGGGAGACACTGGGTCAGGTTGTAAATCCTGCTAGTGCCCTCAGGAATCTGCCATACACAGAAAATAGGTCAGAAAATCAAATTCTCGCAACTCTGAGTTATAATTGTGCTTTGAACTGTAGTGACTTCAGGACATATTTGTACTGATGTATTCATCCCTCCCACGGCTCAAGCATATAGTAGATCTGGGCAAAACATTCTGTCACTAATATTTGCCAGAAATAACTTCAAAAGCTTCATTGTTTGTTTGTTTGTTTGCTTGTTTTAACCAACGTGTTTCATTTGGGAACATTTTCCCTGGCATTAATGCTGATGTTAATGGCATTATAATTTCTAAGCAATTACATAAATATGACATAAAGTCATCCATGTAATAGGAGCTCCTGATTGTGTTCCTTTATCTGCTGGTAATGTGTTTGAACTCTCAGGTTATTTAATGTGGGGCTCAGTATACCCTGGTGAGGCTGATATTCTTTTAGTAAAATTCTTAAATATTTGTTGCTCCAAAATGCAGAATAGAATTGAGCTGCTGGTTAGAAAATTCACCATGGGCATGGTACATCTAGGTTGTATGTCAATTGCCAGTGAATATTTAATTTTTTACACAACAGTGTCACCAGGAGGGATTATCTAATGAATCTGTGTCTTGGCAAAGCAAACAGGCGTTTGACATAAATCAAAGTAGCGGAGGCACTGCTCTGCAGGGTACACTGCCACTTGGTCTTGTCCATAGCCTCATGATGTGCATCCTATATGGAGAGACTAGCCACGGTCACCATGCCACCAATTTGGTGGCCTCACTGAACAGGCTGTGATGATGAGAACTTAAAAAAAATAAATAAATATTAGAAAAGCCAGCGATAGGATAACTGATGAGGACTTAGTTTGCTGTCACTGATCAAAGGTCATTTGTCTTAGTAGCACGACTGTGGGTGCAGTTCAGGGAGGCTGTGTCAGTCATAACTGATTGCATGTGGGTGCAGACATACATGTTGAATACGAGATCATGATTAACAAGAGCATTATCTAGCATTTGGAGACTAATCCCTTTGAGGTGGATTGGAAGCCACAACAATTACATTAACAGTCTTTGGAAGATGTTTTTCCAGTTTTCATCTGGTTTTGTGGTTTGGGTTTGACTTGGGGTATGTTTTGGCTTGTGGTTGTTTGGTTTGGTGTGGGTTTTTTTGGTGGTGTGTTTGTTTGCTTTGTTGTTTGACATACCCCACCCTGGAAGTAGTTCTACCTGAACTGACAATCTGGGAGGAGAGGACAAGAGGGAAGACCACCAAGACAAATAAGGGCTAGCAAATGTCCGGCAGAGCTGGAGTTCTGGTTGTTCTTCATCAGACAAGGATACTGCAGCACACTCTGTCCTAGTTGCATGTATCCCTCATAATCTTCAATTGTTCTTCCTGTATTATCAGTGAATATTTCTTCCAGGATACTCTCTTGGGAAGTGACCATTAGCTAACAACAGTCCTGTGTCCAGCTTCTTTGCCACAATAATAATTAAAAAAAAAAAACACAAATAGCACAAACCAAACAGCAAAAAGCATAATTCTTTGCTTCTGAATCATTCAGTACTGGAGTTGTTCATAAAGTACCAAACTGAGACACTACTGTTAACCAAAGCATGTGTGGTAGTTTTAGGCTGTACCTTTAAAATTTTCCACCAGTCCTGAGCAGAAAGTGGTAGAATGCAAATAAATCACTGTTGGGTGTAAAAAGGAAAATAAGTTCTGAACAATCCCATTGGACAGATACGTGCCATAGCCATTAGTCTGGTAATCAGTCTCTCTCTCTTTTGGTTTCCTTGCTCTGAGAGACACTAATTTGCTTCTGCTTGACCTTGGCTGTGTTCCTTGTTTTGGCTGAGGATCCTAACAAATGTATTTGTTAAGATTTCAGAGAATTCTGTTGACAGTTTCACTGGTTGTGTCTTTTTTTTTTTTTTACTGTAAGTTTAATGTCTCTTTCAACCTGGTGTATTGTATAAACTAGCAATGCTGCCTCAGCACCTTTTTGAGAGCAAGATATGAGGCTCTCATTAGCTGAAATTTTGCATAACAGTTTATGTCAGATCAGTTTTCACTGATCTGAAAAACAGTCTTCCTTGTATCATTAACTGCATGTTATTTTTGTTAGTGATTCAACACAAAGATTGTCTGTGTTTGCACTTGTAGTTAATTCTAGCCCCACTGTCAGCATTTTACCAGACTGTTTGCTTTGTCTGCTTTAGTTTAATGTATCACTTAGATGAAGCAAATAAACCTTTGTTCCGTTTTGCCAACTCAGCAGGTATTCGATTCATTGCAATACATATTAGTAAATGGTGAATGTACTTATATTTTATCTTGTAATTTAGGAAATTCTGGTTATAAGCCACATAAAATTTATTTTTCATTCTATTGTCTACACACAAACAGAAATAATTTTGTCTACTTTTTGTCATGCTGTTCAGTAGTGGGCTTAGATCCAACCGGGTGCTCAAGTTGCCACCGTTTCATGCAATACATGAAATACATAACTTAGTATTCAGACACAGCCATGCTGGGCATCAGTTAATGACTTAATTGACAGTTACAGCTAGAACAAAGGGAATGTTTTTCCTGACAAACCACATGAGAACAGCATGGAGGAACTAAACTCTAGGAAGCAAGGAAAGACAGCATAAAAAGAAAATGTTATTAGGTAAAGAAGAAAGCACTGAGCAATCATCTTTAGCCATTGGTGTATAAGAATTATGTTGTAGTCTGGAACCAACTTTTGGTTCATCCAGGCAGTATTGACACATCACACTGGTACCTTCTGCCTGTGCTGCCTCTACAGATGAGGTCTGAACAGCCATTTTCAGATACCTTTTTCTAGGCTGTTGGAGAAGATTTATCAGCATCTTGAGATGGCAGTGGTCCCTTATGTATCAATTTTTTTCTGCTCCCATGAAAATGTCAATATGTTGGTCATATTTTGATAAGATTTACATTTTGTACATCTAAAGAAATTGTATCCTATTTATTTGTTCTAACAACTGGTAGTAGAAATCAGTTCCTGCCAGATCAAAGGAGTGTAATAGCTGCTGAAATATACTTGGAGTCTATCAAAGTTTTTTCCAGGATTATTTTAAAATCATTTTGAGTCATCCCTTGGTTCTATATTTAACTAGAATTCAAGGGTCTTCTACCATGCTTACTTCATGTAACAGTATGGCTCATAGTTGTAGTTTTGAGCTAAAAGCTTTTGCACACTTGAAAAAAATGAAGAAATGGAATTTCTGGGTACAGTAAAGGCTGAAAAGTGAGCAAGCACAAATAAGTAAGGCACAGCATGTATTGATGAGCAAAGCTGTTACTTGCCTAGCTTGTATGCAGAAACATAAAAGCCTTTTAGATATGCTAATTTGTACTGCCACTGTGGAGCATGCACTGGTGTGAGACTGTTGGAGACCACTCACAGCTTCTTTTCACACCTCGGTGGCAGTACAGTGGAGGTCTATCGGGGTAGGTTGATATTTGCATAGGAGAGGATTGGGTCTTTATGCAGCCAAAGATGCTCACTGACAGACTGAAGAGTTTGTTGTAACTTTGTGCTGCCATGAGTCTTAGGTCTGTCTCTGCTGTAGCACAGTCAGGCCTTCAATTTCTCATAAAAGGACAGCGTTCAAAGTCCTGGTTGTTCAGTCTCACTGACTTTCATAAGCCTGTAATTGAGTTGTGTACAAATATGCAAACTTAGTAGTTCTCTAGAATTTCAGTTTTCTGCCCCTTGATTGAATGAACCTTATATTGATGATTCTATTCTCTGATACTCTACATGACTTCACAACCAGTCCTTCTGTTCCCCTTACTGGATTTTTTGTGAAATCTACTTTTATCAACAGTATTCCTTTGATTGGATGATCAGCTACATTAAAAACAAAACAAAGCAAAACAAAACAAAACAAAACAAAACAAAACAAAACAAAACAACCAAGACTACCCAGTCAGTCTGTGCCAGCTGCTCACACTGCCATATACTGCATAACTGAGTTTTATTGCTTAAGTCTCCATCCTTCATCAAGGTTTCAGCTAGGAACAAACTGAGCTGTCTGGCATTTCTGCCATTGGTCAGAGTGGAAACTACTAACAGAGTAAGGAGGAGGCTTGCTGAAATCTTTTTGAAAGAAAACCCACCTGTTTCTGTACAAAAGGGCCTTATCCAGAAGCCTTTGCAGTATTGCCATTTTCTGAATACTTTTTGTTTATAGGAGCTCCCTGGCATGTTTTGGCATCCCCAAATTGCTGCAAATCTCCAATCCCCCTTGCATTTTGCAGAAGTGAGAGGCTGCAGTTTTCAGATAAGCCCCACTTAACATGAAATAGTTTATTTAAATGGGCTAAATAAATGGAAATATTATTATAACAGTCAAGAGAATATACTTTTTAAAGTGTGGCAAGATTGGAAAATCAAATTCTGAAAAAGTTCCTGAGTACCAAAAATTTGAGTTATTCAATCAATGTCATCTTAACAGCACAGTACATGCAGGGGCTTTCCGACAGAGTTAAGTTTAATCTTTGTGCTTGACATCTAAGAGAATACTATCAAACTAACATAAGAGGAGCAAGAATTGTGACTAAAATATTTTTATTCCCAAATACAGATTTTTCAAATTAAAAAATTGTGGTTGTGCAGTAAATTGTTTTTCGGTAGTCCTGTCCTGTGTTTCTTCTTCATGCTGCTCTTCACATCCCTCTATGCCCTCTAATAAAAAAGAATAAGTTAAATATGTAAAAATAAATCTTCATAGCTAATCGAGTTCTGCAGTTTTTGTACTACTGCCAATTTTATCAGTGAAAGATTAATTGCATTAATTGGAGATGTCTATTATCATAGTATCATAGTATCAGTCAGGGTTGGAAGGGACCACAAGGATCATCTAGTTTCAACCCATGGTCAGGGACACCCCACACTAGATCAGGCTGGCCAGAGCCTCATCCAGCCTGGTCTTAAACACCTCCAGGGACGGGGCCCCAACCACCTCCCTGGTCAACCCATTCCAGGGATTCACCACTCTCATGGTGAAGAACTTCCTCCTCACATCCATTATGAGGTATATAAACACTTCATGGTTTCTAGAGATGCTTTTTCAGAACTTTAAGGAATTTTTCATTACACGATCAGTTATAATTAATCCAGCTGTATTTCTTCGGTGTTACATATATTAAAAGAATACTGAAAATTTTCTGGAATGCAGATTGTTGGGAAGAGAATACACATGTCTTGTTCTGTGAATAACATGCTCAGATTCTTTAAGTTATTATCTTGTTCAGGAAACCACGCTTTTTATTTTTTTGCCTTTTTTTTTTTTAATGAGTCACCTTGCATGTGTCCTTTATATTGTGCATGATCTAAGGCCTTGATGAATTACTATTAACAATTGAACTGCTTGGGATGAATCAGCATGTTTCATGCATTATATTGTAATAATGTTATGTTATATTATATTGTCATTTACAGTTCTTCACCCAACACAGAAGATACAAATTGTCTTTGAACAATACTAAGTTGAAAATTAACACAAAAATGACACCCATTTAAAAAAGTTAAATCAGTCATAGCATGAAAATTAACTAGGACTTTCCATACAGAAAAGAGAATTCAAAAGATATTTATTTTCTTTTAGGTGAATTATGTAGCATGAGCCAGTTTACATAACTTAAGGCTACAATTAAAGAAATAAATTCCAAAGCAGTTACACCTGATAAGCATGCAGGTGATCCAACCAAGGTAACCTAGGGTGAGTAACTGAATTTCAATCCATTAGTCTCATAAATGATAAAAGTGTCCTAGAGACAAATCTGTTTAGAGTGCACGTGTACAGTCTGGCATACTGCTAACACTGCATAGCTCTCTGTCATCTTTGATGTTTAGAGATTACAAGTAGTGATATTTGTCTTCTGATAAGTAGTGAGGGGTGTAACTTTGTGCAGTTGCCAATGTGTGAGTCAAAGGTTTAAAGAAGCTGAGATACTGAACTTTGCACGTAGTTACTGCTCATTCCCAGCCCTGGAGTTGCAGTTTGACAAAAGTATAAGAGAGCATTGGCGTTTTTACAGAGGCAGCATGCCCTTGTGCTAGTAAATAACAGCTACAGAAAGAAAATTTCCCTACCAGAAAAAAGAGATCTTTCTGCTAGATTTGATGTTTTGGCATGAATATTGACAGTATTTGTATTGCTGAACAAAACTATTAGGGAGCAAAAATGAACAGTAAACCACTGGTGGTCCCCATTGCTTCGTTGTTAGCAAACAGATACAGCTATGCCAACCAATATTTGACTATCCTGGTTATACCACTAACCTATGCCACCTAGTCTAGGTACAGCTAACAGGGTAGCATGAACCAAAACCATGCTCAGTAGGCAATATCGAAATAGATACAGTGCACTGCCTTCCACTGCTGTCTCTGCATTTCCACATACTTGTGTGCTTTCATGTCATACCACTGCATATTCAGCACATACCCTTGACTTCCAGCTTCCAATTAATACTTGACAAGTTGAAAAAAAAAAAACATCTTTCCCTTGCATTGAATGAAAATAATAGTAATAATCAATGAATGATAGGGTTTTAACAGACCTCTGGAGATCATCTAGTCCACTGCCCCTTGCAGAGCAGGTTAATCTAGAGTGGGTTGCACAGGTGAGCCCTTTTGCTAAACCATTACCTTAAGATCCCACCTCAGTCCTTTCTTCTCTAGGCTAAAGCCTCAAGTCCCTCAGCCTTTCTTCATGAGAGGTGTTCTACTTCCCTCATCATCTTTTGTATTGAGTTTGGCTGAGATGGAGTTAATTCTCAAAGCATCCTTCTACTGCTGTGTTTTGCAACATTAGTTGATAACACAGCAATGTTTTGGCTGCTTCTGAACAAGCATCCATGCTGTGTTGTTCCAATATCCCAGAGCCCTAATCCATGGGATTTCTCTATGTAGTTACTTAAGAGGTCAAAGTTAGCCCTCCTAAAGTCCAAGGTTGTACCCTACTTGTTTTGTGCCTACTACCCATGATCTGAAACTCTACCTTCTCATGATCCTAAAGGCAAGGCTGCCCTCAACTTTAGAGTCCTCTACCAGCCCATCTTTTTTGTCAGTATTAGGGCCACTAGTGCACCTCTTCTTGTTGGCTACACTGCCACCTGAGTCAAAAAGGTATCATCAATACACCAGAGGAACCTCCTGGAGTGTACATTCCTGGCTGTGTGGCCTTCCTAGTAGGTATGGTGATTGAAGTCTCCCATAAGATCCAAGGCCTGTGATTGTGAGGCTACTTTTAGCTGAATGCAGAAGACCTCATTAACTTCCCCATGCTGATCAGCTGGTCTGTGATGAGCACTCTTATCAGCCTGCCCCTTAATCCTTACCCACAAGATCTCAACTTGCTTGTCATTATAACATGTCAGGACACCATACATGGCTTCAAAGAAGCACATAGACTGGTACATGTCTCCTTTCACAGGGTCAGGACATGATTCATTTTTGTGTTATCATGACCACATATTGTCAAAGGAGATGAATCTGAGAGGGTGAGGGGAAAAAATTCAGCAAATCTGCACTGTGAGAAATTTCTAGGCAGATACAAGGCCCAGTACAGACTAATGAAAAAAATATTTGTTTTATTCTGTTTAGGCTTTTGTAGTGCATTGTGTAAGGTCAGTTGCTAAGATTCTAATTAAAAGACTCACTCCTTAAATATTTTGCAATCTAGCTAATGGAGAACTGTGAAGGGTGAAACAAGATATATGGAAGGGAACGAATAATTCTGCAATCATTTTGTTACCAGACTCCTTTAGCAAAAAGGATGAACAGTGTGGGTTTATAAAGTAGGACGCTACCCATGCACCCATTTGTAATAGGTTTACAAAATTAATGAATATCGGATGCATGAACTTTGTAAGCGACTCAATCTGTTTGATAAAATTTTCAGCAAAGAATATTTATAGATATTTGATTTCTGAAGCTATAAATATTTCATAAGTATTTGTTTGTGTCCTCAGGCAGCCACATGGAGAAGCCTTGCACTGATGATACTTACATATCTAACATGTAAAAGAAAAACTCAGATGATAGGAGTCTTTTTCACCTATGCACAATTGCAACATAACTATTCCCATGAAATATGGCTAAAGATAGTAAAAAAAAAGGTGGAGCTGAAGGGCGTGCTGGTAAATGAGTGAAGTATCTGCAGTGAAGACACAGAGATCAGAAGGAAGAGCCTGTCTCAATATCCATTTTCATTTATTATTTGAGTGTGGGAGTGCACTGAGTCACTGAACTAGAGGGAAATGGTAAAACATCACACAGACATATAATTCCTTTATTAGATACAGTTTTGTGTTCAGAAAATTAGCACACCCCTGTTGAAACCTCAGGCACTTCCTAAGGTACGCACTTTCTTATTGATCAAAGGCATTTATTGCAATTCACTTGATAGTGTTTTAGAAGTTTCCAGCTAGGTTGTGTGCCTAGTGATCATTTTGCTGCTGAAGGACTGAAGAATAAAGTGTTTTCCATTTGCTGCGCAAAGATTCACAGCAGGCTGTTCCCAAGGGAATATCATTGCAGGATTATGATGATAGTAATTTTACCAGTTATTTGATCTATTAAAACTCCCGAATTCAATTCTGCAGACAATGTTGTAAGCTCTTTCGTTTCTTTGAATACTGCCATGCCAGATACAGTAAACCCATGCTGAAGATCATTAATCTCTCAATAAGTGTTATATGAGTTTGAGATGTATTCTCTTCAGAAGACAGAGCAGTGCCCATGAGTACCCTGTAGCCTACCAAAATATTTAAGTCCAGCTGTAGAAATCCAGGTTAACACAATTCTTACAGGAGGTGCTGAACTCAAATCAGGGCTATTGTGGAAGCATGGCTAATGAGCAGCTGGTCTCCCGTGAAAGAGCATGTCTCTACCAGAACCATAGGATTAAAGGGAAAATTTAGATTTGAATGAACCATCTATTTTAACTGCCTGCTCATGCTAAAATTGGATCAGAATTGTCAGGGCCTTGTCCAGGGAGTGTTCTGGAAATCTGGAAGGATTGCACAATTTCTTGGGCACCTATTCAGTGCACAATAACCCTATTTTTTCCTGATACCAATTCAGAAACTCCTTTGCAGTGATCTTTACCTCTTGACTTACTGCTGAGAGTCAGGCTTGATCTTCACTGAAATTTCTGATTGGAGCTGAAGACAGAAGTTAGATTCTCCTAAGCCTTCTTTTCTCCAGTGTGAATCACCTCAGGCCACAGAACTTGTTCTCATATATTATAGGCTTCATCCTTTTAACTGTCTTTGTGGGTTTTTTCTGCATTCACACCAATTTGCCAATGTCTGTCTTATACTGAGGGACCAAATCTGGCTCTGAGCCTGTTATCACTGGCAGAATTTTGGGGTTTTTTTGATAGCAAGTCAATTTACATGGTATTAGTCTTGTGGGTAACAGATGAGGTACACTTTTCTCAAAGAGGGGAAAGATCTTTATGCAGCAGTTTTCAGGGCTTACTGAAATTACATTTGAAGGGGGAAAGGATAAAAACAGTCTCTCCAGAGACAAGCTGTGAAGGAGCAGGGCAATATTTGATGGTTTCTGTGGTAGCAAGTTCTTTCAGTCTGCCATTTCAGTGGAGGTAGATGGTGTAGATCCATGTATCAGCAAAGATGCAAGGATTGTTGATGTGTTAGAAGCTGTGGAAGTACCTCAGAATCATTTGGGGGGTTTCTTCCTCAAGAAGTGTGACAGAATCAATAGCCCATCTGAAGTGTATCTACACCAATGCAGGCAGCATGGTAAACAAATAGGAGCTGAAGCTACTGTGCAGTTGGAAAACTATGACATAGCTGCATTCACAGAGACATGATTCACACGACTGGAGTGCATTTGGGTCACAACAACCCCGTGCAACACTACAGCCATGTGGAAGAGTTGCTGAAGAACTGCCTGGCAGAAAGGGACCTGGGGCTGTTGGTTGAAATCTGTCTGAATATGTTAGCTGTGTGTTCAGGAGGCCAAGAAGGCCAACAGCATCCTGGTCTGTATCAAGAATAGTGTGGCCAGCAGGAGTAGGGAAGTAATGATCCCTTTTGTACTTGTTAGTTTTGGGGTCACTCACTACAAGAAGGATATTGAGGTGCTGAGGCATGTCCAGAAAAGGGTAATGAAGCTGCCAAATGGTCTGGAGAACAGGTCTTATAAGGAGTGTCTGGGGGAACTGGAATTGTTTAGTCTGGAGAAAAGGAGGCTGAAAGGAGACCTCATTGCTCTCTCCAACTACTTGAAAGGTTTTGGTGATGTGGGTTTCAGTCTTTTTTCACAAGTAACAAGCAATAAAACAAGAGAAAACATCCTCAGGTTAGCTTAGAGGAGGTTTGTATTGAATATTATGAAAAAACATCTTCACCAAAAGGGTTATCAAGCATTGGAATGGGCTGCCCAGGGAAGCAGTTCAGTGACCATCCCTGGAAGTATTAAAGAACATGGAGATGTGGTGCTTAGGGACGTGTTTTAATAGTGGACTTTGTCATGTTAGGTTAATACAATACAATACAATACAATACACCAGGTTGGAAGAGACCTTCAAAATCATCACGTCCAACCCATCAACCAATCCAACCCACCTAAACAGCTAAACCATGGCACCAAGCACCCCATCGAGTCTCCTCCTGAACACCTCCAATGAAGGTGACTCCACCACCTCCACAGGTAGCCGATTCCAATGGGCAATCACTCTCTCTGCATAGAACTTCTTCCTAACATCCAGCCTAAACCTGCCCTGGTGCAGCTTGAGACTGTGTCCTCTTACTCTGGTACTGGCTGCATGGGAGAGGAGACCAACCTCTGCCTGGCTACAACCTCCCTTCAGGTAGTTGTAGAGGGCAATAAGGCCACCCCTGAGTCTCCTCTTCTCCAGGCTAAGCAACCCCAGCTCCCTCAGCCTCTCCTCATAGGGCTTGTGTTCCAAATCCCTCACCAGCTTCATTGCCCTTCTCTGGACATGTTCCAGCAAGACAACATCCTTCCTAAACTGAGGGGCCCAGAACTGGACACAGGACTCAAGGTGCAGCCTAACCAGTGCAGTGTACAGGGGCACAATGACCTCCCTGCTCCTGCTGGCCACACTGTTCCTGATGCAGGCCAGGATGCCATTGGTCTTCTTGGCCACCCGGGCACACTGCAGGCTCATGTTCAGCCTACAATCAACCAGTACCCCCAGGTCCCTCTTTGCCTGGCCGCTCTCCAGCCACTCTGACCCCCAGCCTGTAGCACTGCATGGGGTTGTTGTGGCCAATGTGCAGAACCCGGCACTTGGATGTGTTCAATCTCATGCCCTTGGATTCTGCCCATCTGTCCAGCCTGTCGAGGTCCCTCTGCAAAGCCTCTCTGCCCTCCAGCAGATCAACTCCTGCCCCCAGCTTGGTGTCGTCCGCAAATTTACTGATGATGGACTCAATGCCCTCATTCAGATCATCAATAAAGATGTTGAAGAGCATGGGGCCCAGCACTGATCCCTGGGGCACACCACTAGTGACAGGCCGCCAGCTGGATGTGGCACCATTCACCACCACTCTCTGGGCTCGGCCCTCCAGCCAGTTCCTAACCCAACACAGTGTGCTCCCATCCAAGCCATGGGCTGATAGCTTGGCCAGGAGTTTGCTGTGGGGGACGGTGTCAAAGGCCTTGCTGAGGTCCAGGTAGACCACATCCACAGGCCTCCCCACATCCACCAGGCGGGTCACCTGATCATAGAAGGAGATCAGGTTGGTCAGGCAGGACCTGCTCTTCCTAAATCCATGCTGGCTAGGCCTGATCCCTTGGCCATCCTGTAAGTGCTGTGTGATTGCACTCAAGATGGCCTGTTCCATAATCTTGCCTGGCACTGAGGTCAGGCTGACAGGCCTATAATTCCCTGGCTCGTCCAACCGGCCCTTCTTGTGGATGGGCACCACGTTGGCCAGCTTCCAGTCTTCTGGGACCTCTCCAGTGAGACAGGACTGTTGAAAGATGATGGAGAGTGGCTTGGCCAGCTCATCTGCTGGCTCTCTCAGCACCCTAGGATGGATCCCCTCCAGTCCCATGGCCTTGTGGGGGTCCAGGTGGCTGATAAGATCTCTAACTGCCTCCTGGAGCAGTGGGAAACTATGCAGGTCCCTGCCTCCATCATCCAGCTCAGAAGGCCAGTTGTCTGGAAGACAACCTATCCTGCTAGTAAAAATTGAGGCAAAGAAGGTGTTAAGTACCTCTGCCTTTTCCTCATCCCTTGTTACTACGTTCCCCTCCATGTCAACCAAGGAGTGGAGGTTGTCCTTGCCCTTCCTCTTGCTATTGATGTATTTATAGAAGGACTTTTTGTTGTCCTTCACAGCAGAGGCCAGTCTAAGTTCTAAATGGGCTTTTGCCTCCCTAATTTTCTTCCTGCATGTCCTAGCAACATCCCTAAACATTCTGTAGGTTGCCTCCCCTTTCTTCCAAAGATTATACACCCTCTTTTTTACCCTTAGTTCTATTAAGAGTTCATTGACCAACCAGGCTGGCCATCTGCCCCGGCAGCTCATCATCCGGCACATTGGCACAGCCTGTTCCTGCATCTTCAAGAGTTCTTCCTTGAAGCAGCTCCAGCTCTCCTGGACCCCTTTGTTTTTAAGGGCTGTATCCCAAGGAACCTTCTGAGTTAGTTCCTTGAGTAACCTGAAGTCTGCCCTCCTGAAGTCCAGAGTGGAGGTCTTCTTGCTACCCCTCTTAGCTTGGCTGAATACCGAAAACTCAATTATCTCGTGGTCACTGGTGCCTAAACACCCTCCGACCACCACATCCCCCACCAGCCCTTCCCTGTTGGTGAAGAGGAGGTCAAGCAGAGCCTTACCCCTGGTAGGCTCACACAGCACCTGGGATAAGAAGCTGTCTTCCATGCACTCTAAGAACCTCCTAGACTGCCTTCTTTCTGCTGTGTTGAGATCCCAGCAGATAGCAGGCAGGTTGAAGTCGCCCATGAGAACGAGGTCAGGCGATCTTGAGACAGCCTTAAGCTGCCTATAGAATGCTTCATCGACATCTTCCTCCTGGTTGGGTGGTCTTAATAGTTGGAATAGGGTCTTTTCCGAACTAAATGATTCTATGATTCTACAAAAACTGGAGGCGATGGATCACAGTACCACAGTATCACCAAGGTTGGAAGAGACCTCAAAGATCATCGAGACCAACCTGTCACCACAGACCTCATGACTAGACCATGGCACCAAGTGCCATGTCCAATCCCCTCTTGTGATTTCTATATCTACATGCATCTCTTGTAACCTAATACAAACTCCAAAAGATATTTTTGCTCTGTATTTGGATGGCTTTTGCCAACTGAGAGGGTGCCAGGCTCCATTTCTCTCATCCTATTTCAGTGCCTGAATGACAATGCCTGCAGCCAGTAACTTTCCACACAGCCCGCTGCGGGTCAAAGCAGGTCATGGCCAGCTAAGATATGACTCATATACATCTTAAACATCTGAAAGGTAAAAGTCATTTCTTCCCTTCCCTGCTCTGCAATGGTTCTACTAAATACAATACAATACAATACAAAACAATACAAAACAATACAAAACAATACAATACAACAATACAATAAACCAGGTTGGAAGTCCAGGATTGGATGCAATGATCTTGAAGGTCTCTTCCAACCTTGAAGATGATGGAGGGTGGCTTCATGATGGCATGATAGAATAGAATAGAATAGAATAGAATAGAATAGAATAGAATAGAATAGAATTAACCAGGTTGGGAGAGACCTTTGAGATCATCGATTCCAACCTCTCATCCAATATCATCTAATCACCTAAACCATGGCACCAAGCACCCCATCAAGTCTCTTCCTAAACACCTCCAGTGATGATGACTCCACCACCTTCCTGGACAGCCCATTCCAAAGGTCAATCATTCTTTCTGTGAAGAAATTCTTCTTAACATCCAGCCTAAACCTCCCCTGGTGCAGCTTGAGACTGTGTCCTCTTGTTTTGGTGCTGGTTGCAACAGGAAGAAGAGACCAACCCCCACCTGGCTACAACCTCCCTTCAGGGAGTTGTAGACAGCAAGAAGGCGTCCCCTGAGCCTCCTCTTCTCCAGGCTAAGCAACCCCAGCTCCCTCAGCCTCTCCTCATAGGGCTTGTGCTCCAAATCCCTCACCGGCTTTGTTGCTCTTCTCTGGACACATTCCAGCAACTCAACATCTGTCCTAAACTGAGGGGCCCAAAACTGGACACAGGACTCAAGGTGTGGCCTAACCAGTGCAGCATACAGGGGCAGAATGACCTCCCTGTTCCTGCTGGCCACACTGTTCCTGATCCCGGCACTTGGATGTGTTCAATCTCATGCCCTTGGATTCTGCCCATCTGTCCAGCCTGTCGAGGTCCCTCTGCAAAGCTTCTCTACCCTCTAGCAGATCAACTCCTGCCCCCAGCTTGGTGTCATCCACAAATTTACTGATGGTGGACTCAATGCCCTCATCCAGATCATCAATAAATATGTTGAAGTTATTGAACAGGATGGGACCCAGCACTGATCCCTGGGGGACACCACTAGTGACAGGCCGCCAGCTGGATGTGGCATCGTTCACCACCACTCTCTGTGCTCAGCCCTCCAGACAGTTCCTAACCCAGCACAGAGTGCTGCTGTCCAAGTCCCATGGACTTGTGGGGATCCAAGTGGACATCAGTGTTTTTCTACTGAAACAAAATTCTTGTCACCTGTAGAGAGAGACTTTAAAGCACCAAAATTATGCACGAAAAAGAATCACATATTTATACCTTACTACTTGAATGAAGCAAGGTATGGAGATGAGAAGCAACACAATAGAAATAGAAAAAAGCTCATGATGGTTGAGGGATAGTTTTCAGTTTGTGTTTCAAGAACACTCTTAGCAACATCTTCAGACAAACTTTTGTCCAAACAATAGCTACTCCACTTTCATCTTTGTGCATATAACTGCATCAGAGAGTCGTAGAGAGAGCTGACATTAAGACTGTTTCTACTAAATCCATAGATCCAGAGCTAAGCTGCCACTTTTCACACCAAGTAGCTAGGGAGGTAGGAATGTCCAAAAGAGGAGGTGGAGGAGAACACATGAGCAGCTGTTGGGACGGAAGTTTCCCATCAGCAGTATACCCTGCCTTTAATTCTTTAGTTCAAGAGCAGCATCAGCCCCACTTTTTGGGATGTGCTGGGGATGGAGAAAGAAGATATGTTCAGGTGCTCAGGAAGTGTTTTCCCATCTCTTACAATTAAAAGAGTGGACAACACCTAAATGGTTTGGGCTGGAATAATACACAGAAATTCAGTAACAGGCAAGCTTCTCCAAATTGAAAGAGTTAAGGAAAGATTTCTTCTTTTTTTTTTTTTTATTTTTTAATGCTAGAACTGCTGTAGAAACTGCACAAGACATTTCCAGAGTTGTGTGCACTCAAGTAACTCTAGAAGTACACAGAATACCTTGGAGCGAGTGCTGGGTTGCATTTGTAGTCACAGAAGGATTCTCAAGTCCAGTTCTCCCTCAAAGGTACATTGCTAAAGAAGTCACATGAATCACTTTTCATAGGCACCTATTTCTGTATTATGTGGGCCAGGAGCCATTTCCATACTTAAGATTTTCAAAAGTAAAATTTGTCATTTTTTATTGGTTACAAAGGACAGGATTTTGAATATGATCTTGGTAAATGTTTTTAAGAGTATGGTTTCACTATTAGAATGAGATGAAGCTTTCTTATGAACCAATGTGAATCCATGTGAGCATTGCCAACAGCTTCAAGAAGTGCAAAAACTTCCTTTTTTTGGTGGAAGCTGTCTCAGATCCAACTAAACTGTGATTCTGGGATTAAACAAGGTTTCCACCACATCATGGTTCTTAATTTCTGCTGTATTTATGGCATTTTTAAAAATCATGTTCACTGATGCACTGAGCAAATATGTTTCTGACTTTTTAAATAACAGTTATGAATAGACTCTTGGAATTCATTGTGGAAAAGAGTAAAGTTTATAATTACATTAGAGTTATGCATGGACTTCTGTGGGTTTCCTCACCTATCCTCAGATGCTCTGCATCACCTCCTTAGACTTTTGGTCATAATTTTTTTCAGACACACTAGTTATGATCCTGCATATAAAATATGGGAAGTGTGTAGCTCCAAATTTTAGCTTTCCCTAAGCCTTCTGTTTGTAATATTAAATGACTAAATTAAGAAGTTTTTAGAAAAGGATACCCCATTAATAATCCTAAATACATGAGTAAGGTATGAAGATGAAAAAAAAAAAAGCAAAAACACACACAAAAAGAAATTAAACAAACAAACAAACAAAAAAACCCCAACCAACCAAAACCCCCAAAGCCAAACCAACCCCCAAAATCTCCAGGAATTACAATTTAAAAGCTGTGTTTATTTGCAAGAATCTCTTTGCAGTCCAGAATGTAAATGTCTGATTTTCCTCATCAGATCAGGATGTCTTAAATGAGGTGATGGGAACAAAGTGAAGAGCATTGAGTAATTGGAATAATTACACTTTTCTTTCATATTACTTGCAGTTTGGATTGTCTGGTTGCTTTGGTTTTGTCTTTTGAATGAGCAAGAAGCTAATGGCAAGGGAGAGAATGGTTTGGGTTTTTTTTTCAGCATAATGTGCAACTTCAAGATAAGTATGGTATTCAATATTGCAAGGAGGAAAATTGTTCACTTAGGGAGCAGCAAAAAGAGTCTAAGAGTCTTAGCAATTGCTGAACATCTCTGTAGATGTTAGATGCAGTGTAAGAATGCAGAGCTGTTAGTCCACTGTCTGTGGCTGGAGTGCCATGTCCATTCCCCTCTTGAACACCTCCAGGGATGGTGACTCCACCACCTCCCCAGGCAGCCTATTCCAACAGCTAACAACTCTCTCTGTGAAGAACTTTCTCCTCACCTCAAGCCTAAATTTCCCCTGGTGCAGCTTGAGACTCTGTCCTCCTGTTCTGTTTCTGGTTGCCTAGGAGAAGAGACCAGCCCCCTTCTGGCTACAACCACCATCAGGTAGTTGTAGACAGCAATAAGGTCTCTCCTGAGCCTCCTCTTCTCCACGCTACACAATCCCAGCTCCTCCTCATAGGGTTTGTGCTCAGGGTCTCTCACCAGACTTGTTGCCTTTCTCTGGACACACTCAAGAGTCTCAAATTCTTAGAGAGCATAAGAAAAGTGAAGCATAGACTATTTTTCCCTTACCATATATCCTGGCTTTCTGCAGTCAGTGGGTTGGTAGTAGGGGTAAATGAGTGGAGGAAGATTGTCTCTATTTCTTGAATTGATCCAATCCATTTGGCCTCCTCAATAAGATGAAATAGTGAGTTCTATGAACTGGTTCATTGTAATTAAAATATGATTCGGTAGCCTGTCCCAAACATCCTGATAAGTTCAGAGAAACCCCCTTTTTTTTCTTTTATTGTAAGAAAGTTTCAATAATCATTCACCATTCGCAAATGGTTATAGCAGATATCTATTCTGTGCCCATAAATTTAAGAATTTTCAAAGCTTTTGTGAGGGAAGCAAGGGTCAGAGACATGTCTTAATGTTTGTTAACCACCAGGCAACTAAGGTTTGAGCTAAGGTCTTAATAATTCTGCTTGTTGTGGAGCCTTATTCATACCATCTGGCCTAGTAGATTATCATTTAATATCCTTTACCACTGGCTATACTGTTGCAAAGGTATAATACATATCTGCTGCTGCTATCCAAAATGGCTGGAAATTATTTAGCTGCTTATGTGCTTTTTGGGTTTAGAATATCTTTTAATTTGCAAAACAAATACTTTCTTCCAGATTATCACTAGCCATCTGTTTCTATGTCTCAGGCATTGACTTGCATTCCCACAGGTGTACTCCTGTGTTTGCCACTCCCAGCTCTGGTCATCCTATTATCTTCAAGAGTCTACACAAATCCAATCCTCTTTGTGTGGCTACAGCACAGAATGTTCTACCAGTATCTCTAGTTCTTCCTTCCTCCAGTTTTTCTTAGTTAAGTGGCTCTCTATGGATGTGTTCATTTGGTCCAATTATTTGCACTCAATGCTGTAAAATTCTCCATTTCACAAATCTGTTGAAAAAAGTTCTTTGCTAACATTAAGTTCCTTTTCCTTTGTTGTTTTATATCATCCTCTGTGGTATTGGGAAAACTTGCCAAAACCCAGTATGGTTTGTGGCTAAAGATGGCTTTTCTATTTTTATTTCATGCTTGTGTATGAATTTGGTTCATTTGGTTTTTTTGTGGTTGGGTTTTTGTTTATTTTCTTTCTTTTGGCATATGTCTGCCAGACTGCTTTTGCATATTATATGGCCAGGGAAACTAAGCAGACCCATCCCCAAAATATTTCTGAAAGTTGAGTTTATGGTTGCTATTAACTTGCATGCACTCAGAAATATGGGATGAATAAGGAAAATGTTGAGCATAGTGAAATGGTACAGCTACAGACGTGAATGTTGGCCAAATTATACCACACAGGAGAATAAAAAAGGTAAAATAAAGGAAACTGGTAGAGTAATAGTGATACAAAGTACATTCAAATCTTATCTATAAAAATTGCACTCTCATTAAGGTGGTATCTGCTGCTGGGTTTGTTGGTAGTGAACAAACCTTCAGCATTCACAGATCTTTCTGTAAAGGCAGTAAGTGGTCTGTAGCTACGAACTGTATCATTCTGGCAGGCACCCCCACTATAAACTCCAAAATTGTATTTCAAACAGCTGTGTCACGATTTGAAGATAATGTAGCAGGTGATTCTTTTCTCTTGTTTTTTTTTTTTTTTTGCTGCTGTCTTCAATGCTCAGGGCTGTAACCACTGTATCCAAGTTGCAGAAGGTAAGGACAAGGACTGGGAGAATGAAGATCTGCAAACTGTAAGGGAAGAACAGGTTAGAGACCTACTAATGAACCTGAAAGTGCTCAAGTCTGTGGGATCTGGGGTCCCTTCCAACATAGCATCCTGTTATTCTGTGTGATTCTGAGTTGGGTCAGTTCACCTTGGAGAAGAGAAGACTCAGGAGAGACCATATAGTGGCTGTTCAGTACCTGAAGGGGCCCTACAGATAGCTGGAGAGGATCTCTTTTTCAGGGATTGTAGTGATAGGAGGAGGCCTAATGGTTTTGCACAAGGGCAGGGTTTCAGATTCAACATTAGGAAGGAGTTCTTTATTATGAGGGTGGAATATTGTGGAAGGAAGAGGGAAGTCATCATGCCCCTGTACTCAGCACTGGTTAGGCCACCTTGAGTACTGTGTCCACTTCTGGGCCCCTCAATTCAAGAAAGATATTGAGTTGCTGGAACATGTCCAAAGAAGAGCAACAAAGCTGGGGAGAAGTCTGGAGCACAAGCCCCTGTGAGGAGCAGCTGAGGGAGCTGGCATTGTTTAGCCTGGAGAAGAGGAGGCTCAGAGGAGACCTTATTGTTCTCTACAACTACCTGAAGGGTGATTGTAGCCAGGTGGGGATTGGTCTCTCTTCCCAGGCAATGAGCAAAAGAACAAGAGGACACAGTCTCAGGCTGTGCAGGGGTAAGTTTAGGTTTGATCTTAGAAAAAAGTTCTTCCCAGAAAGAGTGATTGCCCATTGGAATGGGCTGCCCAGGGAGGTGGTGGGGTCAATGTCCCCCTGGAGGAGTTTCAGAAGAGGCTAGATGAGGCACTTGGTGCCATGGTCTAGTTGATTAGATAGGGCTTGGTGAGCAGTTGGACTTGATGATCTCTCAGGTCTCTTCCAACCTGGCTGATTCTGTGATTCTCTAGTGAGACACTGGAACAGGCTACCCAGAGAAGTTGTGGACCCCTCACCCTTAGAGGCATTGAAGACCAGGCTGGATGATGTTTAGAGCAACTATATTTAGTGGGAGGTGTTCTTGCCCATGGCTGGGGGTTTGGAGCTAGATGATCTTTAAGGTCCCATCCAAATCAAGCCATTTTATAAGTCTATGAAGTTTTCTTATTTTTTGTGTTAAATTCTGGGTTTTTTCCTGAACCCTTTCAGCAACCTGTTTCCAAAGTATTGCCAAACAAAAAATTCAGCAATGAATGGAGATCCCAGTTAATATTTTTAAACAATGTCTGCGTTTTACATAAAATGAGAGTATTTTCTGCAGAACTGGGGGACATCTATAAGTGGAGCAGCACTGGGCCTGTGATTGCCATCAATAATAATACAATAATACAATACACCAGGTTGAAAGAGACCTTCAAGATCATCGCGTCCAACCCATCAACCAATCCAACCCACCTAAACAACTAAACCACGGCACCAAGCACCCCATCAAGTCTCCTCCTGAACACCTCCAATGAAGGTGACTCCACCACCTCCATGGGTAGCTGATTCCAATGCGCAATCACTCTCTCTGTATAGAACTTCTTCCTAACATCCAGCCTAAACCTGCCCTGGTGCAGCCTGAGACTGTGTCCTCTTGTTCTGGTACTGGCTGCCTGGGAGAAGAGACCAACCACTGCCTGGCTACAACCTCCCTTCAGGTAGTTGTAGAGGGCAATAAGGTCACCCCTGAGTCTCCTCTTCTCCAGGCTAAGCAACCCCAGCTCCCTCAGCCTTTCCTCATAGGGCTTTCCTCATAGGGTTCCTTCAGGTCTCAGTCATGACAGCACTGCGGTTTGGTTTGCAGTCTGGGACATGGGATACATTCTTAGTCTAGGTTCCCATAGCTTTAAATAATGAGTTGGGTCATTTATGTCCCATCCTCAGACTGTGTTAGGCTGCTGTGTCCACCTCATTTCAAATGTATGCTCTGTGACAGTGCAGCAGGTCCTACCAAGGAAGAAGGTGATTTCTGCCTGAAAAGCAGAATTGTGGGTGTTTTCCAGCTTGGAAGGTAGGGTTCCATGTTGCTGGGAACAGAAATTACTTCAAAAGCCAGGCTCTGCTCATAGGTACATTAGAGTTAAGCAATATATTAATGTTGCGTGTATGTATTTAAATGAAGAGGGCAAATGACAAGTAAGTATTTAGCTCCTGGGCCCTTTTGTCCCAAGAGGACTACCCACAATATTTAAAATATCTTGAAGTATTTCCTGTGTGACTATTTATTTTGCAAACACAATAAAACACATAACCCATGATATAAGTCTGGGGCTAGATCCAAAAAAGAAGCTTAAATTTCTCAATACTTGGCTTTTCCACAATTATCTTAGATCCAGAAGGCAGATGTAATGGAGGTTCATGCAAACTATCTGCAAACATCTGTGTTCAGTCTTTTTCATATGCTACAGTCGGATAGCATCATTTTGCTGTCTCCATTTAGGATGTGGAATTCAGAATCTCCCTGAAAGCAGAAGTTTAAAATCCCAGCAGGATATGGATCACTCATTTCAGATACCAAGGGTATTGTTTTCCCTTCTGTTGAAGCATTAGGGACCCTCCAATGGCTTCTGGAGAAAGGCCCAGATTCAAATCCCCTTTCCCAAAGGCCAGTGCAAGCCACAGGAACTGGAAGGGTTTTCCATTGTATCCCAACAGATGTCCAGGATCTGTTGAAGAAATCAGACTTTGCTACTCATCTTTTAGAGGACTGCTAACACTGTATCTGAATCATCTTAACTGAGAGGATCTAGATCTGAGCGTAGGCTGATTAAAGACTACCAAACTACTGAAGTAATAGACCAGCATCCTCCAGCCAAAGCATTCATGTGTTTTTCCCCTGAAAGAGACCATTAAAAAAAGGCAAGTGGCAGTCTAATATTCTGTGTTTAGGTCCTGATATTCCTGTTTACTGCCTGAGTTGTGTGGGAAATCCCATCTCCTACTGATGATGTTGCATGGATAAACAGGACTATTAATCTATTTTGACAAGAAGATGTATGAGTCATATGAGATATAGCTTTTTCAAACACTTGTATGAATGTGCCATTACAAACAAACAAACAAATATACAAAAACCAAAACAACCAAAACATAAAAAAAATCCATTGGGAGTAGAATTGTGTACATTAATTGAATTCCCAGCCAACACAGGAAAACAGCAGATGTTATTGCTAATATCTCTTCTCTAGAAAACCCCATCTGAAAAATGACCTGTTATTGCCAAAGTCAAGGCCACTGAAGAAATCTGCGTTTACATCAGGCAGGCAGATAATTCTTTCAGCCTGTTTTTTTTTCAGAACTCTGGGAAAGGCAGCAGAGAAAAACAACAGCAATAGATTTTCTTTTTCCATCTGATTTGAAGCTTAACTCTGAATTGTGATGTTTATATTATGTTTATTGTTACCTAGAATAGTACAGTAACAAGCCACTCTGTCCCCATCCTGTAGCACTGCATGGGGTTGTTGTGGCCAATGTGCAGAACCTGGCACTTAGATGTGTTAAATCTCATGCCATTGGACTCTGCCCATCTGTCCAGCCTGTTGAGGTCCCTCTGCAGAGCTCTCTTTGTATTTGTTTTAAATTCAGTTCTTCTGTGATTTTTCTGTTGTTGTCACTGCTGGTTGTTTGGGGTTTTTTTCTGGCTCTTCTCTGAAAAAGAAGAGCCAGAATAGAAGCAAGTGTCTCAGGGTGTATTGCCATTGCTGAGTGCTGGAGTTAAACCATGGGGATGTAATCATTTACCTTAAGATATCATGAAGAACATTCTTTTCTTATCACAGTTCAACACTTAGGTTTAATAATGTAAACATCATGTGCACAGTTTGCTCAGTGTCAGGTCTGGATTTCTTAGTGGAGTGTTTTCAGTTAACCTTGAACACAGATGTGCTTCGTATTTAAGCTGAAATCTAAAAACCTCAGGTAAAAACCATAAAAGGTTAGAAACTACTGAAGAAATAGATTAATACACTTGTAAGAACTGCTAACAGCAGGAAGCAAAACTAATTTTGTCTTCATAGCCGAAAATGCAATATTGTGCTAGCTGCCACATCCTTCCACAGGAAGGTTTCAGAAGGCTCTTGACCACCTGTTAATTAGTTTGTGTTTCTGGGAGACAAAGGTGTGTGCTGAGGTCATATGACGCACTATTTAATTCAAATGCATTTCAACACACACAGCTCCTAGAGAAATGAAAATTACATTTTCCTACATAGAGATCTACTGTGTGTACACTTTGAGAATCTGTACTAATAGAGTCCTCAACAGGAAGAAGCAACAAAGTACATACCTTACTTCTATCATGAAGAAGTTTTTGAGCAAAACTAGTACTCCTTGTTTGCCTGGTATGAAGTGTGAAGAGAAATTCTTGTGTAAGGATGCTACCTGCATTTAATACCTGCTTTTATTTCCCTGATAAATCCTTATTTCCCACTTGTGTTATTCCTGTGCTTATAATTTTACAGCTGAGCATTGATGAAAGTTACAATTATGCTTTGGAGCAAGGGATCTGTCAACTCCTCTGTCAGATCAGGATCCTTGTCAATGGTTCAAAGATATCTGTAATGTGTGTTAAAGGAGACACTGCAGTCCTGTGCCCAGGGTTGAGAACTGGAAAGACATACTGCTTTTTAAAGTTTTCCAGCATAACTTTTGAAAAATTATTTAAATGTTTGCTTCCAAATCTCTCTCTAAGTTGCAAATAATGATGATAATCATGCCGTAAATCTTTGCAAAGTACTTTGAGGCAAAAGTGCCATTCAAATGGTGGGTATGATTTTCAAGGCCCTGTCTCACCGATTTCTTTCTTCTCATTCATCTTATTTGCTCACTTCATGCCATCAGTGTCACTGAGAATCTGCTTATAGAGCCAAATTTGCTTAGTCAGAATGACTAGAGGGAGAAAAAGTATATCTAAAGTCACCTGGAATGCCAGAAGGCAGCATTTGTAGTAAGTTATGTTCTTCCGTAAAGCAATCATAGTAATAGATTTCATAGATTTCAAGAGCAGAGGCCAAATCTTACAGCTTAGCCTGGCGTGCTGCAGAACAAATGTCTCTAAGCCAATAATTTCTGTATCACAATGATAAATATCCAATCAATTAGTTAAAGTGTTCATTTAACAGAGAATTCACTCAAAAATAATGATGTCTTTTAGTGTCAGCTTCTAATTGTGCAGTTCTATTTTTGTGTTTGATTAAGGAACTCTCTGGTATTAGAAATTTCCTCGTGTAAGTAGATACAGACCACTTCCAGGTGGTATTATGCAATGCATCTCAGGAGTATTTTTAGACTTATTTTCTGAATAAATTCAAGGTCAGCATCTCTTTTTCATTCGTGGAAACAACTAAACAAACAAACAAACAAAAAAACAAACAAAAAAGAAAAACACAACCCCCCTCAACCCACCAAACAAAATACCACATGAAAAAAACACCCCATGCATAAAATCTTTAAGGAAAAGACTTTTTATTGAAGCTGCTCACATCTAGCTAACAAACTCACACACATTTGGCTATGGAACTATTGTTGCATGATGTTGTTACTGGCAAACATATATGTTAGCAAATATAAGCAGTGTTGCCAAGCACATCCATACCCTACAGAGATCTCCATGGCCCTGTGAGAGACTAAATCTTGTCTCTCTTAAATGTGACTCAACAAAGATAAAATCACCTTTGCTGCTTGCCCGGACAATAGCTGATGTGTATTGGGCAGACACTACTGGATAATGACCTTCTGGAATGTGCACAGACAAGATCATCTCTACCCATCAGCTACCCCAAATTTCACCCTGGAAAGGGAGGATAGTGCAAAGGATAAAGATTGCTCACCAGACTGCAGCTGCCCTGGAAATAATGAGCAGAGGCCACTGCTGTTGTTACTCTCTGGAATATGCATATTCACCACCTGGACACATACCTACAAAACTGTATAAAAAATCTGAACAACTACTGGCTCAGAGAAAGGAAAAGACCTGGACAATGCCACTCTGAAGAAAATACCATGAGAGAAAAGGACAGAGACATCAGCATGTAGCCTGGAAGATGCAGACCAGGAGGAACCCTCTCTCTGTGTCCTAAGTTCCACCTGCTGTGACTCATGGAGCTGAAGAGGCTCCTCAGAGAGAAGGAATTGGACTTGGACTTTGGTATCTCTCCCTCCCCTCCTCCAGTGGAGGACAGCACAGCCAACAAGGATGACATGTCCTCCATGCCAAAGTGGCAGCACCCTTCCTCCACAGACCCAAACTGTCTTGGGGGGCTGGGGAGTGTGGTAATAGAATTCCTTTCTGCTTCTCTCTCCCTTTTCTCCCTCTCTCTTTCTATTTTTTCCCCGCTCTTTTTCCTTTCTTCTGATCTATCCACTTTATTCTGTTAATAAATAGCCTCGCTGTTGATATTTTGGCTGCATTTGTGCCTCTAATTTCATAACACGACAATATTCAAAAGACCTGAGTCTCTTTCCCTCTCTGGACCAAGGCAGGCCCACAGAGATGTCCATGTCAAGACAGAGAGATACAAGGAAGAGTGAGTTCTGAGAGCTCACTACTTGAAATATGCCTTTATTTCTCCTAAGCAGTGCCATGTCAACCATGCCACACTCCTGAGTAAGATAAATATGTTGAAGATACTGGATACTGCTTTTAAATCGTTAGTATGCAGCAAGATTAAAGAATAATCAAATTCATTTCTAAACAAATTATACTATGTGAAGAAAAAAAAAACAATCCTATCTGTCTCTAGCACAAATATATTAGCGCTAATGAAAACTCCAGGGCAGCTTTTAGCAATTTCATTACATACAACCTTAGAACATGGTAGTTTAATCAATCTCTCCAGTGCCACATTGCATTCTTAACCTCTTTTCAAACAAGTTTTGTTGAAGGAATTGTGTTTAATCTGCAGGCTTCAGCTAGTTTGAATAGGCATAGAATATGATGGGAGTTCAAATGCCTAAAACAAAACAGATTTAATTTAAATGTATTCTTTTAGAATACATTTTCATCAAAGATTCTTGTAGTAAGCATGAATATGTGTAAAAGACCATGAAAGTCTCCAAGTGTGGCAGGGATCTACTTTTATTTTCTTTTCTCTCTATGTTCTAAAGTGTGTTGCCATTTCCTCTCACTCTGCAACCATTTTGTTTCTTTTGTGGAAGCCAAATAATATTTTAAGTATACAATCTACTATGCTTTGGTCATGCTTAAAAAACTGTTGACTGGTGAGAGATGACTGTTCTCCAAAGGACCTTGCTGTATGCTTTCATATGGTATTTATGCAGATATTTTATGAATGTCATCGCTACTACTGGTTTTGGAAGAGTCTTTTGGGAAGCAAATTTAGGTCTTTCATCTTGGCTGCTGGGAAGTTTCCTTTGTCCTTCTGGTATAAACTGAGTTTTCTCAGTCATCTTTTGGCATTTTAGTAAGGCTTACTCATTTGTATTTGCTAGATATTTCCCCATTCTATTATTACAGCAGGAGAAAACAAATGTTTTTCAGTGGTCAAGCTCTAATCCTAATTTGTTTTTCAGGCTTTCTAGATACCATTGATTTGCCCTAGCTGTTTTTTCCAAGCTTACAGTTTCTGTGGCATCTTATCTGCTTTGTTAGTTCATTCACTATCTCTATCTTTCTGGCATCCTTTATAGTTAAGAATTTCACAATAGCACTCAAGTCTGCTTCTGAAATACTGGAATGTATTCTTCTTAAAGCAGGATCATGTATAGTGTTCTGGCACTGTATGATGTCCCTGATCACCAAGATCAAAAAAAAGAGGCAGCAAACAAGGAACAGAGGTTCTTTCCCCTATCTCCATTCCTTCCTTCCTCCTGCTGGCATATCCTATTAACGTTTGCTTCTCAGTCTGCAGCCATACAATTATTATTCATGAAAAAAGTTCTTTATCATAATTAGAGTTGAGTTGAATTTCTGAGCATTTTTTTTTGTAAGTTTTCACAGGTTTGGAGTACATGTCCTTCTGCAGACTGAAAACTGATTACGGTTTAGGAAGCAAAGGCTAGAACTTAATTATCACTTTTCAGGGTGGAAAAAAATCAGCAGTGGTGATCTGGTGAGGTTTTATTTATTTAATTTAAATCAGTGACCAGGAGAAACAAGTCCATGGTGAAGCCCAAGCTATCCTTAAATAGCCTGAATTTTAAATTTGGTGATTCTTTTTGTTTGTTTGTTTGTTTGGTTTTTTTTACATCTAGGAATCAATAGGGTTGAAAAAGACCAAGGTCCAACTGATCATCCAACACCTCATGACTAACTAAACCATGGCTTCAACTGCCATGTCCAATCCTCTTTTGAATACCTCCATGGATGGTGACTCCACCACCTCCCTGGGCAGCACATTCCAATGGCAAATCATGCTTTCTGTGAAGAAGTTTCTCCTCACCTTGAGCTTAAATGTCCCCTGACACAGCTTGAGACTGTGTCCTCTTGTTTTGCTGCTGGTTGCCTGGGAGAAGAGACCAACCCCCCACCTGGCTACAACTTCCCTTCAGGTAGTTGTAGACAGCAATAAGATCTCCTCTGAGCCTCCTCTTCTCTAGGCTAAGCAACCCCAGCTCCCCCAGCCTCTCCTCATAGGGCTTGTGCTCAAGGCCTCTCACCAGCCTTGTTGCCCTTCTCTGGACACGTTCAAGTGTCTCAATATCCTTCTTAAACTGAGGGGCCCAGAACTGGACACAGCACCCAAGGTGTGGCCTAACCAATGCAGAGTACAGGGGCACAATGACTTCCCTGCTCCTGCTGGCCACACTATTTCTGATGCAGGCCTGGATGCCATTGGCCTTCTTGGCCACCTGCGCACAATAGCATGTGCTCTGGCTTCTATTGCTCTTTCACAAATATTAGTCAAGATCAAGTTACATTTCCTTGGCTCCTGTGCTTCTCTAGCTCACCACTCTGTGAGACAGTGCTAGCACTGGACCCTTGTCTTTCATAAGGACTCAGGGCAAAATTCATGACTGGATTGTTCACGTTATTAAGGGACAATTAAGGAATGAAAGCGGGTTACTTGACAACACTTCCCTTAATGTGGCTGCTAGTGGAAGTTCACCTCGTGGAAATCATTGTCAGGACAGGTTTGGCTGTGTTTTGCAGAAGAGATGTGGACATCAGTGTGCAGAGATGAGGGTTTGTCTCTGGCCACATTGTAGGGAACCTGTCACCTTCACACTGTGTAGTTTGATAGTTACCAGCGATTTCTTTATTTGAGAGTTTTGATTGCCTTTTAATGAATGATGTCTGTTAGTACAGAACATGAGTAATCTTTCCTGTTGTGAAAACTTCAACATTTAAAGTTTATTTCTCTTTTTGATTATATTATTTAGTGCCCTTCATATCAGTTACTTACAGAAAAGGATGACAATGAAGTAGGAAGGACAGAATTATTCCAGCCAGATGAATTACAAATGAAGTAGAGTAAAATTATTTTTCAGTGCAAAGCAATTTCAACCATTTAAAGATATCTGTGTCTGAGCATTCCAAATAAATGAAATGGAGCTATGTAATTATCATTCTCAGAAAGCTGCAGAGGCTGCTCTATTTTGCAAACTGTCAGGCAGCGCAGTAAAACTGTTGCAAGCTTCAGCTAAACCTCACCATGCAAATGAGCTCACTGTCTCTCACCAGACAGTGAAAACAATTTGCCTGTAGAAGTTATTTTGAAAGATGAACTGGAATATTAAACCAAACAACTGACAGCAAGGTATATTAAACCAAACAACTGACAGCAAGGTATAGCAACACATCCTGAAGAACAGGCAATAAAGTTCCAGTACACTGAATGTGTGAAACTGAGGGGTTGTCCTAGCTGAAAACATTTACCTTATTTTTATTTTATCTTTCCCCCTTTTCCCTTTTCTCCTCCATCTGAGTGCTCTAAAATGTCATTAATTTCTGTCAGAAAGTAGCCATATGCATCACACAGTAGAATGGGTACACTGGCACAAAATGGATTAAGGAGTAAGTGGATATTTAATAGCTTTCACAGCTTTCTGAGTGAACTTGTGGTTAGTTAGGGCTAGATTCTACAGTCTTTGCATATGTTAGGTATTATCACTTTATTGATAACTTTCTCGATGATATGGACAACTTTTGAGAATTTTCTGTGTTTCTTTCACAGCTTTATTCTGTTGTCAGGCCTTATACTGACAAACAAACATTTTATCACATGAATAATGTCATATTAGTCCATGTGATTTTTAGGTACTTGATACTTTAAGTTTGGCTGATACAGAACAGCACTTAAAAAAAAAAAACAAACCACATTTGTTTCTCAAGTATTCTGTATCTGTTGTTTGCCAGACATGTAAATCAAGGTGGAAATACTAATCTACTCCAGACAGACATGTTACAATACAATACACCAGGTTGAAAGAGACCTTCAAGATCATCGCGTCCAACCCATCAACCAATCCAACCCACCTAAACAACTAAATCATGCAGCCAAGCACCCCATCAAGTCTCCTCCTGAACACCTCCATTGAAGGTGACTCCACCACCTCCACGGGTAGCCCATTCCAATGGGCAATCACTCTCTCTTTTCCAAGGAGATAGTTCTATCTTATAACCAGATATATATATTTAAAAAAATAAATAAAGTAAAATGTGGAGATTAGAGCAAGATTAAAGCCTAGTGGGCACATTTGAAAGAAACATATCTGTAACCTAGAAATTCAAGGGCTGTTAGTCACTTGAAATAAATACAACAGTTCTGGTGGAATCATTGTAAGTTTTCTGTTAAAAAAATTATTCTGCATCTGTTTGTTAGCTTATGATATCACAGTTGCATTCATAATTACATGGACATCTTTAAAAGAGTATAACTTGTTTAGCAAAGGACAGATTTTGTACTTCATGAACTCTAGAAGGACATAAATTTCTAGCAGGCAATAGATGCTCGGTTTCTTGTTTGATTAGTTATGAAGTTACTGTGGTAGAGTTTCAACACTTGCTATTTCTTTTTCAGACAATACAGCAAATTAGCCTGAAAGATTATATTGCACACATTAAATTAGAAAGTGAAAACAAAGCATTTGTGTATACTTAAGAATGAGAATGCTCTGAAACTTCGGGTGTATTAAAACTGATGTTGTGGGCTGTACTTTCATTTGTGTCAGGTTGGGAAAAATGAAAGTCTCTAACAACAACATCAATTATTAAGCTTAAATTGTTTACTTATCATGGGAAGATTAAAAAAAAAAAGTTCAAAGTGTAACCAGAATTCATAGTGATGATCGTTCTTACAAATGGATTTTCAATCTAATCTGCAGTAAAGAAGGGGTAATCACATCCGGTGCTTTTAAGAAGATTGCCATTATTTGCAGAGAAATATTTTACTTTTAGGTTCCAGTCTATCTACCTACCAATGGCCATTTAAGAGAGGAAATCAGTGATGAATGCATGGGTCCCTTGAAAAAAAAAAAAATGATCACACTAATTCTGATTTGACTGCATAGGTGATGCAAAAAATAAACTGACTTGCCAGCCTTGAAATGTTTGTAAGCAAGTCAGGTCTTGATGTAGATTTATTTTCAAGCCAATCTTCATTAAAGCATTGCTGATGATACTCTTAACTCACAATGGTCTGGATCTTGAAATCTTTTAATCACATAACTAGGTCCTTCTCTGTTGACTTGTCCTTCAAACAGTTGCACATTAGCTGGAGTACAAAGCAGATTAAATAACAGTTTCTGCAACAACCAAGTCTTCCTCATGAAGAAGGAAATACAAATGAAAAGAGAGAAAAAGATATGTAGGGAGACAGATGAGAATGAAGATTATTTCTAGAAGAATGGATAAAATTAAACTGCAGTGGCCTGGAAAAAAACAAAACCAAAACCAAACCAAACCAAACCAAAAGAACCAACCACACACACACACACAAATAAAACCAACCAACAAAATCAAGCAAAACTAAATAAACCACAATTCAGTCCACACGCTCAGCATGTTGTCTTTCACTGCCCTCCTGTATCAACTTATCTGTGAAGCAGTGCCTGAAGAATGAGAGGCACAGATAAGACTTGTCTTGATCCTGAAGTGCTCCACATTTTTTGGGCAGGTCACAATACAATACAATACAATACAATACACCAGGTTGGAAGAGACCTTCAAGATCATCACGTCCAACCCATCAACCAATCCAACCCACCTAAAATACAATACAGTACCATACAGTACAATACAGTACAAAAGAGTACAATACAGTACAATACAGTACAATACAACCCACCTAAACAACTAAAAAAAACCTAAACCCTGGCACCAAGCACCCCATCAAGCCTCTTCTTGAATACCTCCAATGAAGGTGACTCCACCACTTCCACAGCAGCTGATTCCAGTGGGCAATCACTCTCTCAGTATAGAACTTCTTCCTAACTTCAAGTCTAAACCTGCCCTGGCGCAGCCTGAGACTGTGTCCTCTTGTTCTGGTACTGGCTGCCTGGGAGAAGAGACCAACCTCCGCCTGGCTACAACCTCCCTTCAGGTAGTTGTAGAGAGCAATAAGGTCACCCCTCAGTCTCCTCTTCTCCAGGCTAAGCAACCCCAGCTCCCTCAGCCTCTCCTCATAGGGCTTGTCTTCCAAACCCCTCACCAACTTTGTTGCCCTTCTCTGGACACGCTCCAGTAAGACAACATCTTTCTTAAACTGAGGGGCCCAGAACTGGACACAGTACTCAAGGTGCGGCCTAACCAGTGCAGTGTACAGGGGCAGAATGACCTCCCTGCTCCTGCTGGCCACACTGTTTCTGATGCAGGCTAGGATGCCATTGGCCTTCTTGGCTGCCTGGGCACACTGCAGGCTCATGTTCAACCTACAATCAACCAGCACCCCCAGGTCCCTCTCTGCCTGGCCGCTCTCCAACCACTCTGACCCCAGCCTGTAGCACTGCATGGGGTTGTTGTGGCCAATGTGCAGAACCCGGCACTTGGATGTGTTAAATCTCATGCCGTTGGACTCTGCCCATCTGTCCAGCCTGTCGAGGTCCCTCTGCAAAGCCTCTCTGCCCTCCAGCTGATCAACTACTGCCCCCAGCTTGGTGTCGTCCGCAAATTTACTGATGATGGACTCAATGCCCTCATCTAGATCATCAATAAAGATGTTGAAGAGCATGGGGCCCAGCACTGATCCCTGGGGCACACCACTAGTGACTGGCCGCCAGCCGGATGTGGCACCATTCACCACCACTCTCTGGGCTCGGCCCTCCAGCCAGTTCCTAACCCAACGCAGTGTGCTCCTGTCCAAGCCATGGGCTGCCAGCTTGGCCAGGAGTTTGCTGTGGGGGACGGTGTCAAAGGCCTTGCTGAGGTCCAGGTAGACCACATCCACAGGCCTCCCCACATCAACCAGGCGGGTCACCTGATCATAGAAGGAGATCAGGTTGGTCAAGCAGGACCTGCCCTTCCTAAAGCCATGCTGGCTAGGCCTGATTCCTTGGCCATCCTGTAAGTGCTGCATGATCGCACTCAAGATGACCTGTTCCATAATCTTGCCTGGCACTGAGGTCAGGCTGACAGGCCTATAATACTAAATACAAATACTATAATCATTCTCCTTATAGAGGAAGTACAAGCTTCAAAGTAATGCTGCCCCTGGCAGTGTTTGTGAGGGCAAACAGGAGGAGAAGAGGGAAGAGCAAAGGATTGCTATGGTAGAACAGCTGAGGAGGAGGACATTATCCACAATACACGTTTCAGGAATTTTACTTCAGCCAGCCTCTTGTCTTCCCAGTGGGCCAGAACACATACTAGCAGCTGGAACAGTTCTTCCAGATGAGCATTGTCTGAAAAGCAATTGTTAGACGCTCTTATCTCTCCCCACATTTTGAGCCAAGGCAGAGCAAGTGGTAACCATTAAAAGTGCACTCCTGAAAATATTTCTGATGGTCATGTGATGTCTGTGGTCAACATCTTTCATGATGTACTGTTTAGAGATCACTGAAGAGGCTTGAATTTCTGTGACTCCAACTTTCATTAACAGGGTTCCCAGCAGATGAATCTACCCGGAGAAAAATACTCTTCAATGTTAGATCACAGCTTGCTGTTCTGCAGTGCTACTGTTGCACACAATTTGCCATGCAAGGGGAAACAAGGAGAAATGGGCTATCATTGTTACTAAATAAGCAGTATAAAATTACTCCAGGAGGAAAGAGGCTTGAAAGCATTTTAAAATGCTTTAAAATTATTTTCTTACTTTCTCATACTGATGAAGTTTAATCAAACCTACTGACTACTAAAATGTAGCTCCATCTACAGAACCTTTCCTCTAAGCCCACCAATTACCACAACTTCACCCTCTCCTTTATTTATACAACATGAATAACTGAAACAAAGCAATTTCTAAGGATCCTGAGATGCACAGGGTGCAGGCTGATAACTGAGAAGTGCCTCTGTGCAGAAAGTAAGTTGGGATGTGCAGCTAACAAGACTGTTGGATTTTGTTAATTTTTAATTATTTTTTTTTTAACAGCTCTGGTGACAGAAATTACGTATGTAAATTACCTTGCTTCCTTCTCTCATTAACATAAGAATAGATTAAACAGAGTGCTGAAGCTATGGTCTGTATTTAAGTATCTGTGGCTTTTTAATGGCTTTACTTTCCGTGTAAGAAACATTAGCAATACCACTGAAAGCAGTGCTAAAAGCTAAATTTGCATTATAAATGTTACAATGTTTTCACAACAGCCCGGCAAGCAGGCTCTAACATCAATTATTTCCCTCTCTTATAAAACAGGGATCAGAAACAACCCACAAAAACCTTAGCATAAGCAGAGTAAACAAGTCCTACACTTTTTATAGACAGTAATCGCATGTTCACAGCTCATCACAAAACAACAACAAATAAATACGTTATGACAAATGGCAAGTAGAATTTCTTACTATTGGGTAAAGTATTTATGGGACTCGTAGAATCATGGTCTGTGGAAAGGATGAGGGACTTCTGGCAATATTTTTTTTTCTTGGACAAAAGTCAGATGATATGTTACAGAAGGCAACCTGAAAATACAGCATCTAAACAGATGTTTTAAGCTTTAGATATGAAATAATGATTCAAAACAAATGGCTGAATTATTTTTACACTAAACACTGAGGAGAATTTCTTTCTAGGACATAACTGAGTGCTTGGGGCTCTAAGCAAATTGGCAAATGCTTTTCAGTCTTAGTCATGTGGTATCCTTGCCTGGTGAATACTGGCAGAGCTACCTCAGAGAGATGATGTATGGGAACTCTTCAAAACCATTCCCTACAGCAATATCTTGGCAAGAGTGAGAGCTTAACAATCCAGATCCAGTGGATTGTGGTCTTTCAATTCTAATTCTTTCCACTACATAGTCATTCAAAGCCACTCTTAAATTAACCTTTCCAAAGGTTTATTATCTCTTTGTCTGAGATATTTCTCTGTATATAATAAAAAAGCAGCATTAATGATTATCAGTGTTTAGACGCAGGATTAGGTAGATTTGGAAGGATTTAGATTCTTTCCTTTATTAGTCAGTATAGTTTCTAAAGACCAGTTGTGCTAATTAAAATAAATTCAAACAACTTTTAATATAACTAAAAACTTAGTCTGAAGCTAAACATTGTGGGGAGCCACAGAAGCAAAAAAAGGGTTATAACCACCTATTCAGTGCTGCCTTTAAGTCTGTTATGAACAAAACAAAATAACAGACCTTTCTCTTCGGAAGCAGTTTCTGAATGGTCCTTCTAGGCTGGCAGCATCAGCAGGAGACGAGGATGGAAACGAGCAAGGAAATTTAGGTGATGTGATCACGTGTGCTGCAAGGGTTACTCTTCAAGGGTACATGAAGTTTGCATTCACACAATTTTGCGTTTATTATTTTTTAAATATATTTTTAAATGAATTATTTCAGCTTGATGTTTGAAGTGCTTTGCTGGAGAGGAAATTTGAATGTAATGCAATAAGATTCATACATATCAGGAAAAATGTGGAATTTAGCTTCTTGTTTGGAATAAATAAAAAACAGTATGATGCGGTTTCTTATCAAACATTAAACAGAAGAGAAAAAGGAATTTGCTTGGCTGCTTGACAAATCCATGCAAGTTACTGTAGTGGATGATGCTTATGGCCAGGATTGTGCCCCAAATATTTCTAGGACATACTCTTCTGTGCGTTAACCCTCCTTTGTTCCCCCCCCTCCTTTCTGAAGGCAGCAGGGAGGATCCTGGCGCCACTGAGTCCAGGTAAACTGCCTGCCTGGGCGTGGTCTCACCCCTGTGGTAGGCAAGGGCCAGGCTATATGTTTGTTTCCCTGTTCATAGCATAAGCTTACACCATATTTGGTAGCTGCCAGTTCATTGGTTAACCTTGGTGTTAGCAACAGATGCTCATTGGACCAGTATTCACTGGGGCAAATGGTCAATAGGGGTTGTTTGGTGATGACCCCCCCCACATTCGTGTTCGAGCCTGTATCTGTGTGCGCACCAGTGCTGTTGTGGTTCACCTTGCCCGGGACTGAAGCCAGTGCTCCAAGAGGCTTCGTGGTACTTTGCCACCACCACCCAACTGCGTGCAGTGCTGTGGACAGTACCCCGTGGGATCAACTGCTGCATGATCCATCGCCACAGGAGAAAATCTGGTAGCCCGTGTGAACCAGGGTTGCTGAACTGCCATAGTGCCCCCCCTCCTCGTGCGGGGAACCTCTGTATCCTGGGAGCAGCAGCAGCCACGCGGCGCAGCCACACGGTTGGCGCCATTTCCTGTGTCCTTGTTACGGCATATCCGTGCCACGTTGTGCGGACTATAAACATTATTAAGGGAAGACTTCACGAAGTTCTCAGCCTGTGAGTAAGCCAAGCCTTTCTTTGTAGAGTTTCAGTTGGGGTAGCGTGCAAATCGCTCCGGGTGGAGGATCGCCGGTCACTGACCAACCCCCTCCCCCGCCGCTTTCCAAATCAGTTTTGATTCTAAGTTCTGTGAATCATTTGGTTTAAGTGCCTATACCTAAACATTCTGTAAAGATAGTTCCACTAACCGAATATCGATACCTGTGAAGGGGAACTGTATATACCCCGTTGCAGAGTTTGTATATATATAGAAATAAAACCTAACATATATTTTTCATTGATATCTCTGCCGCTCATTTCTGAGGGCATATTCATAACAGTTACCTCAAAAGAAATTGAAGAGTTTGTAAAATTGATGGAATTGAAGTCTTGCTTTCTGGCACCACATTCAAGAATCCATACGTCACCCTGTGGTTTTAATATCAGTAGGAGAGGTACAAAGAGAAGCAGAGCTCTTTACAGAGGAACTGGAAGAACCGTCTGTTCTAGATGTTTGATGTGTTTTTCTTCATTGTATCTGGAAGATAATACCTTGCAGTTTCCAGTTTCTAACTTTGCCATTGTTCTATTTGCCCCCAGGTGGTCTTGTTGCTCACTGAGATAGAAAAGTAAGGTTACCTCTGTCCTGATGACACAGATGGGTGAGCAGATTTTCTGGCCCAGTTATCATCTCCCAGAATCACAATGGTTGGAAAAGACCTCTAAGAACATCAAGTCCAACTACTAACCCTACCAGGGTCACTACTACACTATATCCTTGAGCACCATATCTAGATGGCTTTCTAAATGGATATCTAGATGGGATGGAGATTCAACCACTTCCCTGGGCAGCCTGTCCCAGTCTTTGATAGTTCTTTCTGTATAGAAGTTTTTCCTGATGTCTATACTAAATCTCCTGTGATGTCATTTCCTCTTGTCCTATTAGTTGTGACTTGTGATAAGAGACCCACCTCTCTACAACCTCCTTTCAGGCAGTCGTAGAGAGTGATAAGGCCTCCCGTCACCTTTCTTTTCAGATTAAACAGCCACAGCTCCCTCAGACACTGCTCACAAGACTTATTCTTAAGATCCTTCACAAACTTCATTGCCCTTCTCTGGTCACGCTCCAGCACCTCGGTATCTCTCTTATACCATGGCACCCAACACTGAACACGGTATTTGAGGTGTGGCGTCCCTGTGCCAGGTACAGTAGGACAATCATCTTGCCCATCCTGCTGGCCATACTATTCACGATGCAGGCCACAATGCTCTTGGACTTTTTGGCCACCTGGGAACACAGCTGGCTCATGATCAGCTGGCTATCTATCAACATCTTTAGGTCCTTTTCTGCTGGCAGCTTCCCAGCCACTCATCCCCAAGCCTGTAGTGTTACATGGGTTTGTTGCAGCCAAAATGCAGGAGACAGCACTTGGCCACGTTGAAGCACATGTGATTGTCCTTGGACCATAAATCCAGCCTGTCCAGATCCCTCTGAAGAGCCTTCCTACCCTCCAGCAGCTCGCTATTCCCACCTAACTTAGTGTCATTTGCAAAAATTACTGAGGGTGCTTTTAATCTTCTCATCAAGACCACTGATACAGATATTAAAGAGGAGTGGCCCCAGCACTGAGCTCTGGGGAACACATCTAATGACTGAGAATATAAATATGGTGATCAGAGGGCTGGAGCACCTCTCCTATGAGGACAGACTGAAGGAGTTGGGGCTGTTCAGTCTGGAGAAGAGAAGGCTCTGAGGTGACCTCATTGTGGCCTTCCAGTATCTGAAGGGGGCCTACAAGAAGGCTGGGGAGGGACTTTTCAGGCTATCAGAGAGTGATAGGACTAGGGGGAATGGAATGAAGCTGGAGGTGGGGAGATTCAGGCTGGACATGAGGAGGAGGTTCTTCACCATGGGAGTGGTGGGGCCCTGGAATGGGTTATCCAGGGAGGTGGTTTTGACCCCGTCTCTGGAGGTGTTTAAGCCCAGGCTGGATGAGGCTCTGGCCAGCCTGAAGTAGCGTGGGGTGTCCCTGCCCATGGCAAGGAGGTTGGAACTAGATGAGCCTTGTGATCCCTTCCAACCCTGACTGATACTATGATACTACTATGATACTATGATAGTTCATCTGTAGTAAGTATTATCAAGCATGACCCCAGTGCACCAGTCTGAACATCAACAGACACCTCATTTGAAACATCCTTACTTGAAAAGTGTGTAGAACTTCACAAAAGTCTGACCCTAAGACTGCTAAGAAAGCCTTCTCAGAAAATAGCTACTTTTTTTTGCTTTCACCCTTCAACATAGCGTGATGAATCTCTTTCCTATAAACAGAAATAATGTAAACCCTTCTTTGAAATCAGTAGATGTTGCTTTGATTTCAAATTCCTTCATAGATGCTGCTTCAAAACTATTCTAGTGTAACTTTGCCTGTTCAGTCAAATTCCCTGTAATTTCTAAGTATATTGGACTATAGAGAGAGGTGGTAGAAACAAAAAACATGGATAGGGAACAAAACTGGGAATCTTGTTTTTCAGTGTTAGTCAGGAACATTTTGTCTTCTTTTTTTTCTCCTTTTTTTTTTTTTTTTTGGTCATTTTCCCATCTAATGTTAATTAAGGCACTACTTCTATTATTTCTACAAATAGTTATCAGTTACTTGGGGTGTAGCTGTATAACTGTTAAGTGTTTATCTGTGTAACTCCTTCTGTAAATTTTATATGTTTATTGTCTCTATAGTCTATCATATATTTGAATACAAAACTCCCGTGGCAAAAACTATCTGTTTTCAGCAACCTTTAGCCTGGAATATGCCAGTTGGAAGACACTCCATGGCCATAAACTGTGCAACTTCTGGGATCTGGACTATGTTCTGATGTGACTGTCATAATCTGTCTTTGCCTCTTTTAGGGAACCCAAATGGTAACTGTACTGCTGTTCAAACAACAATTACAATAGCAAGAGTTCTTCCACTGAAAATGGATGCTGAAATATTTTTCTAATGAACATCTGTCAGAGACTAAAGCTTGTCTCTCCTGGTGTGACTCAACAAAGATAAAATCACTTGCTGCTTGCCCAGACACTAGCTGATGTGCATTGGGCAGAGCCACTGGAAGGACTCTTGGAAGGTGCAAAGATAACATTGCTCACGGGACTGCAGCTGGCCTACAACAATGGTCCAAGGGCCCAGCCATCACGCCTTCAGGACAAGATAATTTCCAGCCATCAGATACCCCAGGAAGGGAGGATGATGAGACAATGGATTCAACACCTGTGTCCTGATGTGTAATGAGTGTGTGGGTAGGTAGAGGGAGAAGGAGGAGGTGGAGGCCCCCACCCTCCATCCAGACAGCTGCCCAAACTCACCTGAGTACACAGAAAGATTTCCGGGGGAACGATACCTGGACACTTACCTAAGGATGATTTCCCAGAACGAATTCCTGAGGGACAATACATGGACACATAGCTAAGGACTAAAAAACTGTATAGAAGACTTGAACAACTACTGGCTTGGTAGAAGAAAAATACAGAAGGAAAACGGAGAACCAAAAGCACAGATGAAGGAAAACACAGAAGGACAATGCTGCTGAGAAGGAAAGCACGAGAGAAGGAAAAGCCCAGTACAATGCTGCTCCGAAGAAAAGAGGCCATGGAGCGTGGAAGAAGCAGACTGAACCCTCTTTCCGTGTCCTAAGTTCCTCCTGCTGCAACTCATGGAGCTGAAGAAGCTGCTCAGAGGACCACATCCCTTCTACAACCAAAGCCTCAGCACCCTTCCTCTACAGACCCAACATCTCTTGCAGCACCATTTCTCTACAGACCCAACATCTCCTGCAGCACCTTTCCTCCACAGACTCAAACTGTCTTAGGGGGGGTGAGGGGTGTGGTAATATAATTCCTTTCCTCTTTTCCTCTCTTCTCTATTTTCTTTCTCTCTCATTCTGATCCATCCACTTTATTTCTGTAATAAATAGTCTAGCTGTTGATATTTTGGTCTCATTTGTGCCTCTCATTTCACAACACAGGAATATTCAAAAGAACTGAGTCTCTTTCCCTCTCTGGACCGAGACAACATCCTATTGCTGTTCTACTCTCTCAGACTTGCTTTAGGGTTGGTTTTGTGGGTTTTTTGTTTTGTTTTGTTTTTTTTCAGGCCTATATATTACATCTGAACACTTTATTTCCTTCTGGTTTGATTCATTTGTGTTACTTAGTTCACTAGCTAGTTGTGGGTGAGAAATTAATATCAAACACATGTCCACACTGATCATCTGCTTTTCAAAGTCAGTTATGAAGAGCTATATCATTTTTACAAGCTTTTTATTTGACATCTATGTATATGGCTAGTTTTCAGTCACCCAGTTGTCAAGCTCTGCTCTTGTGATGCAGCAGAAATATTGGTTTTCATATGAGCTGTATTAATTGAACAAGAGACCAAATCTGTGTTTGATCAGCTTACTGAGATAAAAGGACATTTTGGCTTAGCACAGAAAGGCAGAGGAAAATAACTAAAATTGATTATCCTGTTTATCGCTGACTCAATTTGTTGGTTTCCTTGGCAACTGACATTGAAGTAGATTAAGTTACTAGTAGCCTGAAGGAGATCAACACACAAGATTTCTAATTCTATCAGCCACATTACCACGTTTTGATCATCAGAAGTATGGAGAGAAAAGTGCAGCCATAATGGAGGGATTAGATTGTTATCACTCCAAATGTAGCTAGTCTGACCTAATTTTACAAATATTTGAATTGTGTGCTGTCAAGTAAATGGAAGAATATTGTGTTGTACTACTATATAATTTTTGTTCTTTGTTTTGTTGTCTGATCCACCGAGTAAGTCAAGTTTAGTCAGTGTTATGTGTGGAAAAACCTTTTAAAAAACCCAACCTCCCTGGAGTTTCAGTGAGATGTCCTTCTTTTTATATATTACCTCTACACTCTGCCATATCTGATAGAAAGTTGATGCACTTGAGTTCTGGTGTGATTTTATCTTTGTGGTCAAAAGTTCTTGGAAATCCTGTGAAATCCAGAAATTACAATTTACAAGAATAGGAGTCTTCTCATAGAGTAGGTAGTTCACAAATCCATTCAACTGGAAGAAACATACTTAGTGGCTGTAGATTTATAGGGTTTTCCACACTCTCGGTCACCTCTTCAGATGTAGCTATCTCTTTTCAATGTAATATTATTTTAGAATGATCTCTCCATAGTGTTGTTGCATAGGGTGTTCTACCACCCTGAGCACAGCTTCCAGGAAAAGATGTAAGCAGGCGAAGATGTTTATTACATTATACAGCAAGGTTATATACTCTGTCAGAAGGCACATGTGTCACATCTTAATTGGTTGTTTTCTACTGGCATGCATGTAATTAAGGCATACAATAGGTTAAAATAACAAAGCTATATTTAAAAACATCCAACCACATTTTGCCCAATTTCTGTCCTCAGTCACAAGGTGTTTCCATTCTTTTCCAAGTCAGAGACCAAACTTAACCTTCTCTAATTCAAGCAAAGGCAAATATTCCCCATAGCCTTCCAAAGCTATCTGAAAACAGCCCTTCTCCTACACCTAAGCCTACAGAAGGAATGGCTGGGGGATTATATTGTTTATTCTGCTTACAAGATACTGTTCAAGAGCTGTATTATATTTCAAACAATCACAGGATGTTTTGGATTAGAAGGGACTTCTAAAGGTCACTCTGTCCAATACCCCTGCAATCAGCAAGGTCATCTTCAGCTTGCCATGAGCTGCATCCAACCCAACCTTCAGTGTTTCCAGAGATGAGGCATCTACTGCATCTCTGAGTAACCTGTGGCAGTGTCACCACCCTTGGTAAAAAATTTCTTACCTATATCTAGTCTGAATCTAGCCCCTATTTTATTTTAAAACCAGTACCCCTTGTCCTATTGCTGCAGGCCCTAATGAAAAGTATCTCACCCACAGTCTTACAGGCCCCCTTAAGTGTTGAAAGGAGAAAAGAAGGTGTCCTCGGAGACTTCTTTTCTCCAGGCTGAGCAGCCCCAAGCTCTCTCTGCCCTTCTTTACAGGGGACGTGTTCCAGCCCTCTGGATCCACTCCAACAAAACCACTTTGCTCCTCTGCTGAGTACACCAGAGGTGGACACAATACTCCAGCTGAGGCCTCACCAGTGTGGAGAATGGAGTAAAGGGGCAGAATTCCCTCCTTTGACCTGCCAATCATGCTTCTTTTGATGCAGCTCAAGATATGGTTGGCTTTCTTCTTGCAATTGCACATTGCCAGCTCACGTCCAACTTTTCATCTGTCAGTACACCCATCTCCTCCTTGGCAAGGCTGGTCTCATCTCCCTCATAGAATCATAGAATTGTTAGGGTTGGAAGGGACCTCAAAGATCACCTAATTCCAACCTCCCTGTCATGGGCAGGGAAATCTCACACTAAGATCAGGTTGCTCGAAGCCACATCCAGCCTGGCCTTAAAAACATCCAGGGTACCTTTCTGGGCAACCTGTTCCAGTGTTTCACCATCCTTATGGTGACAAACTTCTTCCTAACATCCAAACTGAATCTACTAATTTCAATTTTTGTTCCATTCCCCCTAGTCTTATCACTGCCTGACACCCTATGAAGTCCCTCACCAGCTTTCCTGTAGGCCCCTTTAAGACACTGGAAGGTCACAATAAGGTCTCCTCAGAGCCTTCTATTCTCCAGACTGAACAGCTGCAACTCTCAGTCTGTCTTCATATAAGAGGTTCTCCAGCCCTCTAATCATCCTTGTGGCCCTTATGTGGACATGATCCAGCACATCCAAATCCTTCCTGTAACACTGAACACAGTACTTGAGGTGGGGTCTCACCCCAGTGGAGAAGAGGGGGAGAATCACCTCCCTTGAGGTGATGGCTATGCTTGTCTTGATGCAACCCAGGATTTGATTGGCTTTCTGGGCTGCAAGGGCACACTGGTGGCTCATGTTGAGCTTCTTATCCACCAGCACCCCCCAAGTCTTTTTCTTCAGGGCTGCTCTCAAGACTGTCACTGCCCAGACTATCAGTGCTTGGGATTGCCCTGGCCCAGATGCAGGACCTTACACTTGGTCTTGTTGACCTTCATGAGGTTGGCTTGGGTCATCCCCCAGCCTGTATTAATACCTAGGATTGCCCCAGCCTGTGTGAAGGATCTTGCCCTTGGCCTTGTTGGCCCTCACATGGTTTGCAGAGACCTGTTTCTTGAGCTTGTCCAGGTCCCACTGAATGGCATCGCATCCTGTTTCAGCTTGGTGCCATTTACAATCTTGCTGAGGGTTCATTCTATCCCATTTTCCCTGTCATTGATGGAGATGCTGAGCAGCACTGGTCCATCTGGACATCAAGCCATTGACTGCTAGCCTCTGGATGTAACTACCCAATTAATTCCTTATCTAATGAACAGTCCACCCATTAAACCTGTGTATCTCCACTTTAGAGAGAAGTATGTTGTGGGGGACTGAGTCAAAGGCTTTATAGAAGTCCAGACAGGTGACATTCATGAAGTTCACAGCTTGTCCATTTCCTCAGAAATATATTTTCTCATGTACAATAATTTAGTACTGGAGATGTTCTCTTCTGCCTCAATACAGCATAATTTGGTACCTATTTTTTATTTCTGATCCAACTGATCCATGAGGATCTGAGACCTGGGATTTGAAGCTTTTCACATCAATATTCACAATTCCCCTTTCTTGAAGTGGCCTTTTATAAAAAGCAAATGAAGGTGAAGCCTTTTCATTCTGTTTTCAGACACTTTTGGACAACTGGAGCATGAAAACTGGGGAATCAGAGCCTGGCTCTCTGTGGCTGTGTCTGTACTTTGGGATCTGGGAAAGCTTCCTAGTTTCCAGATGTGGAGAGTTTCCCTGAGCCTACTGACTCCCTGTAGGACAAAATCTGTCTGCGCAGTTTTCCATCCACACATGCACACATGTGTACACTCTGTTTCTAAGGAGAAAATCAAGGCACGTAGACCAGCAGGAAGACCCAGCATTTTCCCATGTTAACCTCATCTGGCTTGCCAAAAAGCCTACTTAGAATGCAATCCAGGCATATTTGGATATTTTTTTTCCTGATTTGCAATTGAAGGTATCTATTCTTCATTGGGATACTAAGAGATGTACATGTGTTTTAAAACTTCAGACTTTTTAAGGGGGGGGGAGAAAGACACCTGAGAGATTTTTCTATGGCTGTGTTTCAGAAAATTAATTTAGAGCATTTCCAGTTAACATAGGCCAAGAGAACAGTGTTCTTACTTACTGAATGGAAAGCATTCAGTTGTCCATAAGAAACATATGCACTGCTGGCAGTAATATAGTAGCAACTCTAGTCATCTTTGGCAGACTCAGATTTTTATTGTGCAGAAATATTTTCTTATTCTTTTTGCCTTTGATATTGAATATGGGTCTAAGAGTTTGTAGAATTATCAGTGGCTTTTCCTGCCTAGAGACTTTAAATCTGCTAACTGAGATACTGCCTCAAACTCGTAAATGCAGGATTAAAAGAAAATAACAAATCAGAAGGTTAATTCCAGTTTTCTCTTCTGGTGCTTATCTTTTAATGTTTAAATGAACGAATTAGCTTGAAGCTTTTCCCTACACTCAGTACAAAATGCTTACATATTAACAGTTGCACAGAGAGTAACCTTTTAAAATTGGGTTTTATTTAATTAAGCCATACACTAGCCACAAATCCTGATTCGCTCAATTGTAGATTGTCACAGTTGTGCCATGTGCTTTCTCCTGCTGAAATCTTATTTGCCTGGTTTTCTGCCATAGGGGATATATCTGGAACAAACCAAATTCTCAGGCTTAACAAGGAAGAAAGTAAAGGATGCTGAAAGCCTATTTTGTTTACTAGTTTGAGCTCATCAGAGAGATCAACAGCATCAAGGGTTCTGTTCATGGGCCAAGCTCATATATAAAGCAGTCACAGAGATGCTTTAAAGTGTGTTCAGACACAGACCAAAAGTGTCCCATATGGGAGCAATGTCATTGTTTCATAGTTTCATAGTTTCAGTCAGGGTTGGAAGGGACCACAAGGATCATCTAGTTCCAACCCCCCTGCCATGGGCAAGGACACTCTACACTAGATCAGGCTGGCCAGAGCCTCATCCAGCCTGGTCTTAAACACTTCCAGGGATGGGACCTCAACCACCTCCCTGGATAACCCATTCCCGGGCTTCACCACTCTCATGTCCTAGAGACTGTGCAATAGATCAGAATGTGCAAGGTCTTCTTGGCACTGTGATATCAGGTCTGCCTAAGTGTTTTTCTTCTAAGATTTCTTCTGTGGATGTACAGAAACAAATAAAACAAAATATAGGGGAAAAAAGTAACATAGTACTTCATAAAGTCACTTTTCTCTGTTTAAATGATCCTTTCCCCCTTCTTCTACTCCTAATTAAAACAGACCAGGTAGTAGTAGGGATGAATATTTTACAGCCACTGCACGATTAATTGTGATTTCTGCAAGTGCCATCAATAAAGCAGGGACAGAAATTACTCATACTATAGACATGAAAGCTTGTGAAAATAATCAAACTAAGGTGAGAATATAATGCTGATGCTTTCTTAAGTATTATGGAAAAAAATTCTGCCCCCTTAGCTGAGAACAAGATTTCTCCTTCATTTCTGAAATGACATCATGAAAGATTTTTCTGCTTGCCCGCAATGCACAAGGAAACTTTTATGACCGACACTTAGCCCCTGTGCTCCCTTCTGCACATAGGATATTGAGTTTCCCAGTTACTGTTCTTTCCAGACCAGGAAAATAGAACAAATTTGCCTTCAGGGATTCATTGGTTTTATTTAGCCTGATCCAAAGCATGGTAAAGTCAATTATCATTCTTCTTTTATTAGAACAAGATGGTGCCTTCTATCTAAGAGAAAGTTAGATGATGAAAGTCTCTGCTGACCAATAATTGGCTGTTTTGTTTAGTCATCAAGATTCAGGGAATTTGAATGAATTCAGTTATTTGTTTCTAAGGATATTCATGTAAGCCTCCAGTTTTAAGCTCTGAAATTACTTGCAGTTAGTACTTCAACAGACAATTTAGAAATGTAGCTTTATGTATGTATTAATATTACAGTATATGTTGACAAGCATTCAAAGGCCTTCTTGGGATTTATCACATCAATAACACTTCAATTCCAGGATGAGGACACTGTGCAGGCTTTGGATTTCAGTGCCCCAGCACTAAAATAATCCACTTCTTCCTTTACTGTTTTTTCGTTTGGTTCACTTGTTGACGTTATTTCATTACGTATAGTTGATCAAATTATTCTAATGCTCTACATAGAATAGAATAGAATAGAATAGAATAGAATAGAATAGAATAGAATAGAATAGAATAGAATAGAATAGAATAGACCAGACCAGGTTGGAAGAGACCTTTGAGATCATTGAGTCTAAGCTATCATCCAACGCTATCTAATCAACTAAACCATGGCAACAAGCACCCTATTAAGTCTCTTCCTAAACACCTCCAGTGATGATGACTCCACCACCTCCCTGGGCAGCCCATTCCAATGGCCAATCACTCTTTCTACGAAGAAATTCTACTTAACTTCCAGCCTAAACCTCCTCTGGTGCAGCTTGAGACTGTGTCCCCTTGTTCTGGTGCTGGTTGCCTGGGAGAAGAGACCAAGCCCCACCTGGCTACAACCTCCCCTCAGGGAGTTGTAGACAGCAAGAAGGTCTCCCCTGAGGCTCCTCTTGTCCAGGCTAAACAATCCCAGCTTCTGTGACCATTTTAGGCTGTGCCTTTGAGAAAGGAACAGTTGCTGAAACACTCTGGCTGAATGTTTTGAAAAACAAGATATTCTAAACTAATTTCATTGGTAGATTGGTAGAATGCAACTTTTAAGTTTTAGCTCAGTCTGTCTCAGTCAGTGTTCAGTCTGTTCTTCTCTGTTTCCTGTGAGCCTATCTGCTTTTCTTTCTCTGAAGCAACAGCTACAGACGGAGGCGACCTTGAATTAACAAAGCTAACCAGATAAGAAAACAAATTCTTGCACATGCTTTGAGCTAACAGAATTTTTCTCCTTAATTGTCTTTCTCTCTCTCTCTAACCCTTTTTGGGAAAAAAGGGGGAGGTAGGGAGGGAGAGGGGGTACAGGGGCCAGGGGGGGACACCCTCCTCTGGCTGTAGGTGTTCTGTATTACGTTAATTGCTGTATATTTCTGTATATATTGTAAATATTGTATATTTTTGTCATATCCATCTGCATTCCATCCCTGACTGTAAATACAGCTTGTTTCATTTGCCTCTCCGACTGAGTTAGCTGCGGTTTTTTTGTGTGTGGGGGGAGAACTCACTCACCCTGCCACAGCTTCCTCAGCCTCTCCCCACAGGGCTTGTTCTCCAAACCCCTCACCAGCTTTGTTGCCCTTCTCTGGACAAGTTCCAGCAAGTCAACATCTTTTGTAAACTGAGGGGCCCAGAACTGGACACAGGACTCAAGGTGTGGCCTAACCAGTGCTGAGGACAGGGGCAGAATGACCTCCCTGCTCCTGCTGCCCACACTGTTTCTGATGCAGGCCAGTTTGCCATTGGCCTTCTTGGCCACCTGGGCACACTGCAGGCTCATGTTCAGCCTACTATCAACCAGTACAACCAGGTCCCTCTCTGCCTGGCCACTCTCTAGGCACTCTGACCCCAGCCTGTAGCACTGCATGGGGTTGTTGTGGCCAATGTGCAGAACCCGGCACTTGGATGTGTTAAAGCTCATGCTGTTGGATTCTGCCCATCTGTCCAGCCTGTCAAGGTCCCTCTAACAACTCAACACTTGCCCCCAGCTTGGTGTCATCTACAATTTTACTGATGATTGACTCAATCCCCTTGTCCAGATCATCAATAAAGATGTTAAAGAGCATGGTGCCCAGCGCTGATCCCTGGGGGGCACCACTAGTGACTGGCTGCCAGCTGGATGTGGCACCATTCACCACCACTCTCTGGGCTCGACCTTCCAGCCACTTCCTAACCCAGCACAGAATGCTATTGTCCAAGCCATGGGCTGATAGCTTGGCCAGGAGTTTGCTGTGGGGGACAGTGTCCACGGGTTACCTCTCATTTCTTCCAAACATGATACACCCTCTTTTTTTCCCCTTAATTCACTCAGAATTTCATTGCCCATCCAGGCTGGCCATCTGCCCCGGTGGCTCATCTTCTGTCACATTGGCACAGCCTGTTCCTGCCCCTTCAAGAGTATTTGTTCCTTCTGTAATCTCTGTCTGGATTGCTTAATGCAGATCTGGTTTATGAGAATTTTATTGGAAGTTTGGGGGTGTTGTTTTTTTCAAAGTTGTATAATTCAGCATTACTTGAAAAGAAGATCCTGATCTAGTTCTAGCTAGTTTTGTGGGTCAAAGAAATTTAGGCAGGAGATTTCTCTGAAGCATGCTTCTATTATTTCCAGGATTTCACTGTGTAAGACTTTATAATACAGAGGAATAGTAAAGTGATTTTCATTACCACTACTTTAACTCAGACTATCAGGGAGTGATAGGACTAGGGGGAATGGGATGAAGCTGGAGGTGGGGAGATTCAGGCTAGATGTGAGGAGGAAGTTCTTCACCGTGAGGGTGGTGAAGGCCTGGAATGGGTTGTCCAGGGAGGTGGTTGAGGCCCCGTCCCTTGCGGTGTTTAAGACCAGGCTGGACGAGGCTCTGTCCAGCCTGATCTAGGGTAGAGTGTCCCTGCCCATGGCAGGGGGGTTGGAACTAGATGATCCTTGTGGTCCCTTCCAACCCTAACTGAAACTATGAAACTATGAAACTATGAAACTATGGCTAAGCAGAGATTTGCTTTTACTGCTTAGTAATAATAAAGTAGTTCTCCTTGATTTTAAAGCTGAAATATTGAACTATCAAGTTTTCAAGACAGAATAATCCTCTTTCTTTTCTTGTATCTTCTCTTAGCTTTCCACAATGTAACTTCCAACATGTTTCCAAATGGAGAATAGTACTGTGAGAGCTATGTTTTTTTGTTCATAAACAAGCTGTAAAAACTGGCAGTGACTGCTTTGCCATGGATAGAGAATTTAAATATGCTGTTGTCTGTTCAGTAGTAGCATAAAAAATGAGACTTGTTTTTCTCTATCACAAAATGGCTAGTCAAAAGGTGGCATTAGCACAGATAAACCACATGGTAATGATTGAGAAAAACACATAGGTATGATTCACTGTGTAGGTACCAGCAGTCCTTACCTCATGTATAGTTTATCATCAAACAAGTACATACAATACAATACACCACCAGGTTGGAAGAGACCTTCAAGATCATCGTGTCCAACCCATCAACCAATCTAACCCATCAACCAATCCAACCCACCTAAATACAATACAATACAATACAACCCACCTAAACAACTAAACTGTGGCACCAAGCACCCCATCAAGCCTCTTCCTGAACACCTCCAATGAAGGTGACTCCACCACCTCCACAGGCAGCCAATTCCAATGGGCAATCACTCTCTCGGTATAGAACTTCTTCCTAACATCCAGTCTAAACCTGCCCTGGCGCAGCCTGAGACTGTGTCCTCTTGTTCTGGTACTGGCTGCCTGGGAGAAGAGACCAACCTCTGCCTGGCTACAACTTCCCTTCAGGTAGTTGTAGAGAGCAATAAGGTCACCCCTCAGTCTCCTCTTCTCCAGGCTAAGCAACCCCAGCTCCCTCAGCCTTTCCTCATAGGGCTTGTGTTCCAAACCCCTCACCAACTTTGTTGCCCTTCTCTGGACACGCTCCAGCAAGACAACATCCTTCCTAAACTGAAGGGCCCAGAACTGGACACAGGACTCAAGGTGCGGCCTAACCAGTGCAGTGTACAGGGGCAGAATGTTGTCCTTCACAGCAGAGGCCAGTCTAAGTTCTAAATGGGCTTTTGCCTCCCTAATTTTCTTCCTGCATGTCCTAGCAACATCCCTAAACATTCCGTAGGTTGCCTCCCCTTTCTTCCAAAGACGATACACCCTCTTTTTTTCCCTTAGTTCTATTAAAAGTTCATTACCCATCCAGGCTGGCTGTCTGCCCCGGCGGCTCATCTTCCGGCACATTGGCACAGCCTGTTCCCTCACCTTCAAGAGTTCTTCCTTGAAGCAGGTCCAGCTCTCCTGGACCCCTTTATTTTTAAGGGCTGTTTCCCAAGGAACCTTCTGAGTTAGTTCCTTGAGTAGCCTGAAGTCTGCCCTCCGGAAGTCCAGAGTGGAGGTCTTCTTGCTACTCCTCTTAGCATGGCTGAATACTGAAAACTCAACTATCTCGTGGTCACTGGTGCCTAAACACCCTCCGACCACCACATCACCCACCAGCCCTTCCCTATTGGTGAAGAGGAGGTCAAGCAGAGCCTCACCCCTGGTAGGTTTGTGCAGCACCTGGGATAAGAAGCTGTCCTCCATGCACTCTAAGAACCTCCTAGACTGCCTCCTCTCTGCTGTGTTGAGATCCCAGCAGATATCAGGCAGGTTGAAATCACCCATGAGAACAAGGTCAGGTGATCTTGAGACAGCCTTAAGCTGCCTATAGAATGCTTCATCGACATCTTCCTCCTGGTTGGGTGGTCTATAACAGACTGCAACCAGGATGTCTGCCCTGCCAATCTTCCCTCTAATTCTCACCCACAAGCACTCAACCCGATCATCCCTGAACTCCATCTCAACGGCATCTAGTGCCTCCCTGATGTACCGGGCCACCCCTCCACCCCTTCTTCCTTGCCTGTCACTCCTGGAGAGCCTGTAGCCGTCAATTGCAGCGCTCCAGTCATGTGAGTCGTCCCACCACGTCTCTGTGATGGCAACTACATCATAACTTTCCTGCTGCAACAAGGCTTCCAGCTCCTCTTGTTTGTTACCCATGCTTCGTGCATTAGTGTACATGCACTGCAGCTGGGCTGCTGGTTTCACCTCTAGCTCTATCTTATCTCCCCCAGACTCCTGCCTGAGGCGACTGGTTTCAGCCCCTTCCCCCTTCAAAGCTAGTTTAAAGCCCTGTCAATGAGACCTGCCAATTCCCTTCCCAGAATCTTTTTCCCTTTGGGGGATAGGCCATTCTTGTATACTGTGACCTTCCCCCTCCTCTGGGACAGATGTGCTCCATCTGTTGCCAGATGACCTGGTGCAGTAGAAAGTTCTCCAAGATCAAACAACCCAAAATTCTTTCGACTGCACCAGCCTCTAAGCCACTTGTTGACTGCAGCTGCTGACCTGTTCCTTATCGTATTCCCTCCTGCAGCTAACGGTATGGATGTAAAAATTATTTGTGCCCCTGATCCCTCAACCAGATCTCCCAGGGCCCCAAGGTCATTTTTGATAGCCCTGGGAGTTCTGGTAGCAACATCATCATTCCCTAACTGCAGAACCAATAAGGGATAGTAGTCAGAGGGCTGTACCAGACTGGGCAGCCTTCTGGTAACATCTTTAACTTGGGCTCCTGCTAGGCTAATAACTTCACTATGAGATGGGTCTGGCCGACATATGGGACCTTCTGTTCCCCTCAGGAGGGAATCACCAATAACAATTACCCTCCTCTTTTTTTTGAGGGAGCAAGTCCTGATGCCAGGGGAAGGCTGTTTAACCTTAGCTGCTTTGCCTTAGGCTGTAAAAATGGCACATTTGTTGGTTTGTTTGTTTTAGCCTGGGATTATATTCCGTAAGCAAAATATGATGTCATTCATTTCAATAATAATTTTTCAGATCACAACTATACAACCTCATGTAGCTGGGCAAGGCAAGCTGATGTCATTCAATGTTGTGTGCTTTCCTCTCAGGGTGGTGCAATTCTGTACACATGCAGTCTAGTGCAAACAGCTGGATGCCCACTCCTTTCAGGCTGAAGTAACAATTAAGGCTTAACAGTTTAATAGAATAAATGCATTGTGCTCAGTTGCACCACATATTGAAAGGGGAAAGATGACTTTTCATCTGCTAAGGCCGTAGCACTGTCTTAACCTCATGGTATGCATACTGAGGAGACTGATGGTGCAACAGCAGGAGAGTTTGCATTAAATCAACCAAACTAAAGTATATTCCGAACCCTAACCAAACCCAGGAAGGATTATGCTTAGTGCTAACAGGAGGCTTAGTCAAAGTTATCACTGGTGAAATGAGATGTGTAAACTGAGGTTACGGGTATCAGTGGAAAGAAAAAGGAAGATTTCTCGGGATTTTATGCTATTTTGGGCAATTTTTCCAGGTCATGATGTGGAGAAATTAAGACATCTAGGACTTTCCAAAGGTTTATGGATTGGCTTGATAGCAGCATAGGTGCTGCAAGAATCTTGGCAAAATGCCTTGTTCTCATGAGGGAACTCACTTTTCAGATAAATATTTGCTCTCAAAGGGCAACAGGTTTCATAGACTTCATGTCAGGACCCTTTGTATGGCAGAGCACTATATAAAGGGATCAATTAATGGTAAAGCTGAGTTTTGGTGATGGATAAGCCATTTTTGCTAGTAGCCTGATGTTTGCAATCTTAGTTTTAGAGCATGGGTATTTTACAACAAATCTAGACTAGTAATACAAGTTTAAAGAGAAATTAAGAAGTAGCTACTGGCTATCTAATTGTATTTCATGGAGGGCTAGCAGGAGTTAGAAAACGGGTAGGAAACCTCTTGGTAGGAAACTGTCAGATTGCTTTTGTTGGGTAATTAGTGGGGAAAGTGTATCCCTGTTTATTTACCCCTGTGCAAGGCAGTGAGAACTTGTGTTCCCTGATTTTTCTAGGTGGATCTCACTCTTTTGTAAATAAATACATATTGTGAGCAATATGAAGGGGCTTGCAATGGTCAATTGGTAAGATTACTATAAATTGTTGGTTTTCTTTGGCTGTTTGCTTCCTCAGTCTGTTAGAAATCTTTGCCTGTACATTAGAGAGCGAAAGAGATAACAATTATGAGACAAAAGATGGCATAAACTATACACAAATAAATTAAAAAACAAGACAAGAAGAAAGAAATTGCATTTAAATTAAAGAGATATGCAGGTGAATATCAGAAGACTACTCAGGCAGAGGGTAAAAGTAGGTTGGAAAATTACATTTATAGCTAGATTGGAAAAAGCCTTTACAGTATCCATCAGGTTAATGGGAACAGAAGACTTCAACATTTTCAGCATATAAAAGTGTTGCAAATTGTTGTGTTGAATATGGCATGATAATAGGGGTATTGGATTTATAAATTAAATCCTGTAATTCAAGGTACTGTTGCTAATGGTATTTACACTTTCTAAAGCAAGCAAATTATTTGTGCAATTTGTCACTTGCATTGACCCTGCAAGGGCCTGTCAGTGAAGATTCTTAGTCTTAGCTTAAGTCAGCACTCTGCAGAGACAAAAACCGAGTCTGCTGTAGTCAATAATATTGTCCTTTTGATCCTGATATACAGCAGATGGGAAAAGAGAGAAGGAAAATAGCCATTTTATCCTGAACTTGTGCAATGTATCTTTCCAGCTCACATTTCACTCCCAATTGTAATTTGTTCTAGCAGTCATATTGCCATGACATAATATTGCCACAAAGTAGCTGGTAAAATAGCCTGTTGTAGTTAACTCTGGATAATATTTCATATATTCTACAAGTCAGCTACATTGACACTACAAGATACAGAGAGAGATGTATCCACGCCTGTTTAGATACTGTGTTGGTATCATCCCTCTACCTAGTCCTTTATTTTCTGTGAGAATATAATCTTTGAAGTGTTTTTAAAACACATATAGTATATAATAGAACTATTATGTGTAGTCTCTTGCAGAACAGGTGGAGAGGAAACCCACGAGTTGAGTTCACAGTGTAACTTTAATGAGATTTTAAAAAAAGAAAAAAGAAAAATCCATAGTTATTATACAATTATTTAAATTTTGTTTTTCATTCCAACAACAGTGACCATGCCCCATCAGTCATTCTCAGACACCAGGTTAGTTATTTTAGCCAATCCTGCAGAATGAGACTTTACACATGCTGGTATTTTGTAGTCCCCCAAACGCTTCCACGCACTCTCCAGGAGTAAATTATTTTATTTCATCAGTAATTTTTTTTAAATGTAAATTCAATTATGTGCACATCAAATAAATAAATATAATGGGTTTTGCTTTTGTGAAGTTGATGAACTATTACTATTCAACCAATTACGGTCATTGAGAAATTAATGAGCGGGCTACAATCCATCTTCCAAAAGGGCATTATGGCATACACTTCTAAAAAGGAGACAAAGTTTATATATTATCAGAATATTTGAGATTTTTGAGCAAGAAACTGACCAAAAAAATCTGTCATGTATTTTCGCCACAGTAGCAAATGAATGGTTGTTTGCACTTTGGGTAATTTTTATTTTTGGTTTCATATCAATAGGAGATTTTTCCTGTTGCAGGCCCAGAACTGAAAACAACCCTCTCACTGTGGAAATTCAGCAGGACACCCTGTGAGTCTCTTTTCAGAGGGATTTAAGGTTCCCTTTTTGCCTCTTTAGCTCTCTGTTGTTGAAGTATTGTTTTGTTTACTACTTCAGCAGCATAGAACTCAGTGCCATGGGGTCGATGAGACAAGATGCACAGAATTGATTTTTGAGGCCACCATTATGTGGACGGCAAGTTTGTGCCTTCCCGAGCATTTCTAAATGTGTGCTTTAGTGCTTTTGCTGGTTAGCATCTTCAGGGCATGTGCAGCTCAACAGTCCAAGAAAAAGAGGCATATTAGACTTAATCTTTTTAAATGGAGGTTGATACCTGTGTAACTGCTGGGGAAATGATTGTTACTGTTTTTACATTGCCTTTGTGAGCTTTGCTGCCTTTTTGTTATTAAAGGATCTTTATTTTCAAGTATGTTTATCTCCTACAGAAAAGGTTTCAGGCTTGGCCTTCTAAACATCTAAAATGTTGCTTTGATAATAGTCACTCTTCCAGAGAGGAAGAAGAAAATCTCTTATGTTACCTATCTGGCAATTTCCTTTCCTTTTCTTTTCTGTTTTGTGGTTTGTGGGGGTTTTTGTTTTGGTTCGGGGTTTTTTTGGGGGGGTGAGGGGGAGTGTTGCTTTTTTGTTGTTTTGGTGGAGGTGGTGGAGGTTGGTTGATTGGTTGGTTTGATTTGGAGATTTTGAGGGTTTGGGTTGTTTTTTTTGGGGGGGAAATGACATGCATGGACTTGCATATACAGACTGCATTGATAATATCATTCATTTATATTAATTATCCAGGCCATTTTATTTAAGAGATTCTGTAAGATCACTTCTAAAAATTGTTGCTGTAATTTTATATTGTCATCTTTTCCAAATTTTCCTGTTTCTTCCTTAATTTCTGTGTTAATTTTGTGTTTTGTTCTCTGGCCACATATTTGTACTGTAAAAATAATGTGTAGTATTAGGGAATTTTTTTCCCCCAGCGACTCTTAATAAATTGCAGACCTCCCGAGCTTTCTCTCAGTTGTTCAATTACTATCCACAGGGACTTGTCAGGGGTCAGATATTCTGCAAACCAGATTAAGGTCTTCTAGTCAGTGCACCTCCTCACAACATGCATGCTGGAGCTGACTTTATTGGTCTTGCAACATATCAGAGTATCATAGTATCATAGTATAAGTCAGGGTTGGAAGGGACCACAACGATCATCCAACCCCCCTGCCATGGGCAGGGACACTCTACACTAGATCAGGCTGGACAGAGCCTCATCCAGTCTGGGCTTAAACACCTCCAGGGACGGGGCCTCAACCACCTCCCTGGATAACCCATTCCAGGGCCTCACCACTCTCACGGTGAAGAACTTCCTCCTCACATCCAGCCTGAATCTCCCCACCTCCAGCTTCATTCCATTCCCCCTAGTCCTATCACTACCTGATAGCCTAAGAAGTCCCTCCCCAGCCTTCTTGTAGGCCCCCTTCAGATACTGGAAGGCCACTGACATTTTGTAGGCAAAAATTAGTTCTGCCCAGTACATCTGCTTGATGTACAGATATTTTTATAGCTTTGTTTACTTTAGTACTTGATATGTCCAACTCTGAAACTTTGGCAGAAAGCTTATTATTTTCTCATAAGGTTACCTAAGATCTAAAATTATCTCAAGTGTTCAGGTGCATCTTCATCTCACAGTGCAGCAGGAAATCTACTTTGCAGCAAGCTCTGTGCATGTCCTCAAGCTGTTTACAGCTCAAACAGAGCTAGATCAAGTAACTACATGTTGTGCAACAGCCTTATTTTATGCTTTATTTTATAGTTAAGAAAATAATCTGTTATTAATGAAATGATAGCATGATGGAATCACAGAATGGTTGCAAATGACTTTTGAAGGTTACTCAGTCCAACACTCTTCAGGGATGTCTTCAACTAGATCAGCTTGCTCAGAATCCCATCCAACCTCACCTTCCAGTGATGGGGCATCTACTGTGTCTCTGGGTAAGCTGTGCCAGTGTTTTACCGCACTCAGTGTAAAAAATTTCTTTCTTATGACTAGTCTGAATCTAGCCCTTTTTAGTTTAAAACCATCACCCCTTGTCCTATAGCTAGGCCCTCTTAAGTATTGAATGGACAGAAGAAAACTTTCCCTGGAGCCTTTTGTTTTTCCCTCAGGCTGAACAGTGCCAACTCCATCCTCTGGACCTGCTCCAACAAAACCACATCTTTCCTGTATGGAGTACACCAGAGAATAGAATAGAATAGAATAGAATAGAATAGAATAGAATAGAATAGAATAGAATAGAATAGAATAGAATAGAATAGAATAGAATAGAATTGAATAGAATAGGGCCATGTTGGAAGAGACCTTTGAGATCGAGTCCAACTTATCATCCAACACTATTTAATCAACTAAACCATGGCACCAGGCACCCCATCCAGTCTCTTCATAAACACCTCCAGTGATGGTGACTCCACCACCTCCCTGGGCAGCATATTCCAATGGCCAATCTCTCTTTCTATGAAGAACTTCTTCCTAACATCCAGCCTAAACCTCCTCAGCACAGCTTCAGACTGTGTCGTCTTGTTCTGGTGCTAGTTGCCTGGGAGAAGAGACCAACCCCCACCTGGCTACAACCTCCCTTCAGGGAGTTGTAGACAGCAAGAAGATCTCCTCTGAGCCTCCTCTTCTCCAGGCTAAACAACTCCAGCTCCCTCAGCCTCTCCTCATAGGGCTTGTGTTCCAAACCCCTCACCAACTTTGTTGCCCTTCTCTGAACACGTTCCAGCAAGACAACATCCTTCCTATACTGAGGGGCCCAGAACTGGACACAGGACTCAAGGTGTGGCCTAACCAGTGCTGAGTCCAGGGGCACAATGACTTCCCTCATCCTGCTGCCACACTATGCCTGATGCAGGCCAGGATGCCATTGGTCTTCTTGGCCACCTTGGCACACTGATGCCTCATGTTCAGCCATCAACCAGTACCCCCAGGTCCCTTTCTGCCTGGCCACTCTCCAACCACTCTGAGCCCAGCCTGTAGCACTGCATGGGGTTGTTGTGGCCAATGTGTAGTACCCGGCACTTGGATGTGTTAAATCTCATGCCATTATTAATTCTGTAACAAGCTTCTGCACTGATTAGGGGTAATTTGGATCATGTCCGCAAATCATAAAGGTCAGCTATTATTAAAGGGATGTCTTTGCAACCCCCCATCTCCATGAGTTTATTTTCATATTTGTTTTAATGGCTACTCTCTAGCAGAGCAGCTTTCACATACAGAAACAGTAGCCATGATAAAAGTGATTCTTATAGTCCACTCTCAGCTTGTGCTCCTTTGAATACCAAGGTATACGTTGTTGAAGAAGCTTAAATTAAATAGCATTTTAATGTGCCAATGCAGGTTTCTCATTAGTTCACTGAGATTAAATTCCTAGTAAGATATCTCAGGACATTGAACAGGCTGGATTTGGAGCCTCGTCACAAGAAGTTCCTAATGTGCATGTATAAGGTAACCTTAAATGAACTGGCATTTGCAAAGATTTACAAAGGTCAGAGTCTACTCTAACTTTTTATCAACTGTCTGATTATTCTTTTACTCTTTTGTTTGATAAGGCATCAAGTCAATGCCATATACCTCTGCCATAGTTATTGAAGCAGAGGAACATACTGTACTAATAAGTAGTAATGTCTGATTTGCAGGTAGAGACATAATCTTTGACAAGAAATCAATTGTCTACAAACTAAAAAAAAAAATCTATGCAGTGTCTCACTTAATAGATTCCCATATTTTTCCACTTGCAAAATTCACCATATATATATCAAGTTGTTGGCTGCAGAATAAAGCTTAAGCTTGTTTCCTTAGTACTGAAAGGAGCTAAGTTTCAGGGAAAATAAATGACAGAGCTTCCTAGACACAATTAATAATTAATTCAGTAATGCACCAAATGATGAGTTCTATACCTGAGGCACCTCTGTAGAAATTCTTACTGTTAGTTGCAGGTAGTAACTGGAATTTATGCCGCTCAGATATCAATCTTCAGCTTTAGAAAGTCACCATCACTCTCCAAGATAGTTTTGCTCTATGCTCTTTCTTTTAATTTTCTTTCCCTTGTAGAATTAAGTAGCAGCACCAATAAAGGTGCATAATTTATTTGGAGTCTTATTTCTTTTGATCAACATTCAGATCAATGGATGGTGGTGTGATAACAGCTGTAGAAAGCCGTTGGAACACTCCGTTACATCATCTCACCCATTCCTGTTTCCTATGACTGTCTGATACAAAATACCAACTCCCAGGGTTTGGACTCACGATTGTGGAGCTGCACGATATATTATCCTGTGACATCTGTTGTAAAGATTGTGCAGGTTTCTTCTTCACCTTCTTGTTAGCCTTTTTCATTGAGGGATAAGTGGACTCACAGTACTTGTATTTTCCATCAGAAATTAAAGGAATTTTTCACAGGTAATGTGCCTGTATGTTTAATCTTCCTGTGTAATATCGTAACAACATTTCTTTCAGTATCACACTGGGGGATCTTTATGAAGAAACATGTCTGGAGGAATACAAATTCATTTAGGGAAAAGAACCACAGAATCAGAGAATACAGCTGCTTGGAAGAGACCTCAAAGATCATCCAGTGCAATCCTCTAATGAAGAGACAGATCTCAAGTGTACAGCAAAATCAAGATTACTTTAGACACAGTATAAGGAAGGTTCATAAGGACGGGCTCACCCTTTTTTCTTAACTTCCAATCCACAAACTTAGGCTGAAACTAAAACTATTTCCCTGAAACTATTTTTAATTGCTCTTTTTAAAGTGATAATCATGACGTATCGTGGTATATATTTTCTATTTTATTTCCACCTGATATAATGCAGTACCCTGCGTCCTCTCAAGGACCACACTTCTCTAGACTGAAAAGTTAATACTGAATCTCCTTTAGACATAGACTGTAAATGTAGGCATATAGTTGGAATTGTAGATTTGTTGTAATTTTACTTCTAAATTAAAACAAAACTAAAAACAAACAAAACAAAGCAAAACAAAAACCCCAACCAGGCAAAAAACCTCAAACCTTAATATCAGAGGCAGGAAATTCAGCAATAGTCCTTAAACCATGTGACCGTGTTAGGCTGTGCCTTTAAGAAAGGGACAGTTGCTGGAACACTCTGGCTGAATGTTTTGGTGAAATAATTGAAAACAAAGATATTCTAAACGAATTTCATTGGTAGATTGGTAGAATGCAACTTTAAGTTTTAGTTCTGTTTGAATTTCAGTTCAGTTCTGTCTGTTCCTGTCTGCCTCTGTTTCAGTCTCTCTCTGAGCAACAGCTGCTGGATGGAGTTAACCCTGAACTAACAGATAAGAATAAATTCGTGCATACGCTTTGAGCTAACAGAATTTCCTCCTTAATAATTACCTTTTTCTCTCTCTTTAACCCTTTTTGGGAAAAAGGGGAGGTAGGGGGAGAGAGGGAGTACAGGGGGGGCAACCCTCCTTGCTGGAGGAGGGAAAGCTTTGTTGTGTATTACGTTCTTTGATGTATATTTCTGTACATATTGTAAATACTGTATATTGTGTATATATCCACCTGCATTTCATCCTGCTTGTAAATACAGCTTGTCCATTTTGCTCCTCCGACTGAGTTAGCTGTGGTTTCTTTGTGTGTGTGGGAGAACTGAACTTTCTCTCACCACCACAAACCATAAGAAACTAATTTGGGACCTTATAAAATCTGGCTTTCTGGTACAATGAATTAATTTTAAGATTTTTCACTTCTCCTTCAATGCAATATGTGTCTAAGTGATGTGCAGTTTGCACATATGATAAATGTGGCAAACAAAACTCTCACCTCATTTTTTTCCAGACTTCTTACACAGCATAACAGAATCATACAATGTTTTGAGTTGGAATGGATCTTGAAGATCATCTGGTTCCAGATGCACTGACATGGGCACAGACACTTCCACTAGACCAGGTTGCTCAACTCCCAATCCATCTAGCCTCGAATGCTACCAGGGTGAGAACAAACATAACTTGCCCCCCACAATTCTGGGCAATCTGTTTCAGCGTCTCATGACCCTTGCAGTAATCTTTTTTCCTAATATGTAATATAAACCTTCCCTCTTTCAGTTTAAAACAGCTAACCCTCCTCCCTACTACACCACTTGATAAAGGGTGCCTTCCCATCTTCCTTGTAGGCCCACTCTAGGTAGTGGAAATCTGATACAAGGTCTGCCTAAAGCCTTCTCATCTTGGACATAAACAAGATGGTAAGCAGCACCAGTCCCAGTACTGACTACCAAGGAATGCCACTCATCACTAGTCTCCTCTTGGACATCAGGCCACTGACTTCACCTCTTTGAGTGCTACCATCCAGCCAATTACTTATCCATATAAGTGGTCCTATGCCAAATCCATGTGTCTCCAACTGAGGGACAAGGGTGTCCTGTAGGACAATGTCAAATGCACAAGTCCACTTAGATGATGTCAGTTGCTTTTTCCTTATCCAGCAATGCTGTACCACGGGGTGAGACTGACTGGCCTGTAGATTAGTGGATCTTTATTTGCCTTTTTAAAAACTGTGGTTATATTATTTATTATGCTTTTGTAGATTCATAGAATTATTTGGGCTGGAAGAGACCTTAGAGATCATCTGGTTCCAATCCCCACACCACAATCAGGAATACCTTTCACTAGACCAAGTTGTTAAAGGCCTCTTCCAACCTGGCCTTGATCACCTCCAGGGAAGGGGTGACCACAGCCTCCCTGGGAAACCTGTTCCAGTGTCTCACCCCCCTCACTGTAAAGAATTTATTTCTAATATCCAGTCCAAATCTGCCCTCCTCAAGCTTCAATCCATTCCCTTTCATCACTACAAGACCTTGAAAAGTGTGCCTTCCCACTTTTCTTGTAGGCCCTTTTCAGGTACTGGAAAGGCACTATAAGATCTTTCTGCAGCCTTCTTTTCTCCAGGCTGAACACCCCCAACTCTTGCAGCCTAACCTGGGAAGGTGCTTCAGCCTCCATGATCATCTTTGTGGCTCTCCTCTGGACCTGCTTAGCAGGTTGATGTCCTGGTTGTGGTGGGAGCAGCAGCAATTTATACAGCTCTCCAGCTGCAGTCTCATGAAGGCAAAGTATACCTGTTAAGTAGCAGTCTTTATCCCAGAAACACTATGCCTGTTTAGCATAAATTTGGGCTACCAGTCTTCACTAGCCTATATCAACACCAACTTAACATGTAAGCAACCTTCATATTAATCAAGACCCACACACTTGTTTTTACATCTTTCCTTAGATGTATCATCTTACATGTGACCCTCACACTGGCTCTAACAAATGTGCAGAAGCTGCATTGCCATGGAGTTTTGTCTCAAACAAACTGCTTCTCTGCTGCCACAGACATTTGTCTCACAAAATCACCAAGGTTGGAAGAGACCTCAAAGATCATTAAGTCCAACCTGTCACTACAGACCTCATGACTAAACCCTGACACCAAGTGCCACATCTGCTCATCTGCCAGCTCTCTCAGCACCCTAGGATGGATCCCATCCGGTCCCATGGGCTTGTGAATATCCAAGTGGCTCAGCAAGTCCCGTACTAATTCCTTGTGGATTTCCATGACTGCTCCCCTTTCTTTGTATTCAAGCCACTGTGACACTCTCCTGCTGGAATGGGACACAGAGGTTCAGATATCACTTGGGTGCCTATACCTGTGCCACCTCAAGGCAGTTCCTGCCACCTTCACAACTGAGCCTGCACAAAGGTGAAGCACTGGCTACCCAGGACATTGGTGTGACTCAATATTTTCCCACCGCCATAACACTCTGCATGGGTGCCCAATAATGACTCAGCTAAACTGGGGTCCCAATGCACCTGTGCCATCACACAAGTGGCATATGATCAACCCTTCCGTGGGAACACCTCTACCAACCACACCTGGTCACAGAATGAAGGGGAATTTAGGAAAAAAAGGCAGCACCACAACCTGTCTATGTGAACTCACCACCAAGGTGACAATGAATATGTCGGACCTTGCTGGAACTCCAAATGTGACAATAATGGCTTCAAATACAATACAATACAATACACCAGGTTGAAAGAGACCTTCAAGATCATTGCGTCCAACCCATCAACCAATCCAACCGACCTAAACAACTAAACCATGCAACCAAGCACCCCATCAAGTCTCCTCCTGAACACCTCCAATGAAGGTGACTCCACCACCTTCCCGGGGAGCCCATTCCAATGGGCAATCACTCTCTCTGTATAGAACTTCTTCATAACATCCAGCCTAAACCTGCCCTGGCGCAGCCTGAGACTGTCTATTGGCACTATTCTCCTCTTACCTCTCATCTTACACCACTTCTCTCTCCACTTATTTCTCTTTCTCTCTGGCATGTACTAGGTAATTGCCTTGTCTGCTTTAAGAGCCACCATATGAACAAAGCAGTTTGCACGAGTGTGCAATTAATAAACCTACAATCATTCTAGCCATTTGTCTGTTTTCCTCCCCTCATTCCTTAGGTATCCCTAAGGAACCTCTTCAAACCCTTCCTCTGAGGCTAGGTTGTGACAAACTGTTTTCAGATTAAGAACAGTTTATTACACATTTATTGGCTCTGCTATGGGAAAGTTTTTCTGATTACTTCTCTCCAGCTGTTCTGATAAGTAGCACAAAATATTTTGAACAAAAAATTAGAAAGGAGAGCACCATTATAATGCTTTCTGTGGAGCTGAAGGAAATCTAAATTGCTACTGATTTTGTTTAAGCATTTTTTTTAATTTAACTGATAAGGGACTTTGATGGAGCAATCTGTTTCCAAGATGGAATACTCTGATAGGAATGCAAGTTAACAAAATGATCTAGTATATTAAAGCCAGCCTTTGAAAACTAGTATAATAACCCAAGGCACAACTAGTAAAGTAGGTGATTCCCTAGAGAGCAGCCCTGTGGATAAGGACATGGGACAACTGGAGGGCAGGTTATCCATGGGTCAGCAATGTGTGCTTGTGGCCAAGAGGGTCAATGGTATCCTGGGGTGCATCAAGAAGAGTGTGTCCAGCAGATAAAGGGAAGTTCTCATTCCCCTTTGCTCTGCCCTAGTGAGGCCCCACCTGGAATATTGCATCCTGTTCTGGGCTCCCCAGTTTAAGAGGGAGAGGGATCTACTTAAGATAAGTCCAACAGAGGGCTACAAGGATGATTAACAGACTGGAGCACTGCCTTATGAGGAAAGGCTGAGAGACATGGGGCTGTTTAGTCTGCAGAGAAGACTGAGAGGGGATCTAATAAATGTTCTGGTTGATAGTATGTTGAACATGAGCCAGCAGTGTGCCCAGGTGGCCAAGAAGGTCAATGGCATCCTGGCCTGTATCAGGAATAGTGTGGCCAGCAGGAGCAGGGAAGTCATGCAGATGTAGGGTTGCAAAGACACCCCTTTAATAATAGCTGACCTTTATGATTTGCAGACATGATCCAAATTACCCCTAATCAGTGCAGAAGCTTGTTACAGAATTAATACTGGCATGAGATTTAACACATCCAAGTGCCGGGTACTACACATTGGCCACAACAACCTCATGCAGTGCTACAGGCTGGGATCAGAGAGGCTGGAGAGTGGCCAGGCAGAAAGGGACCTGGGGGTACTGGGTGATAGTAGGCAGTAGTGTGCCAAGGTGGCCAAGAAGGCCAATGGCATCCTGGCCTGCATCAGGAATAGTGTGGCAGCAGGATGAGGGAAGTCATTGTGCCCCTGGACTCAGCACTGGTTAGGCCACACCTTGAGTCCTGTGTCCAATTCTGGGCCCCTCAGTATAGGAAGGATGTTGTCTTGCTGGAACGTGTCCAGAGAAGGGCAACAAAGTTGGTGAGGGGTTTGGAGCACAAGCCCTGTGAGGAGAGTCTGAGGGAGCTGGAGTTGCTTAGCCTGGAGAAGAGGAGGCTCAGGAGAGACCTTATTGCTGTCTACAGCTACCTGAAGAGATGTTGTAGCCAGGTGGGGATTGATCTCTTCTCCCAGTCAACCAGCACCAGAACAAGAGGATACAGTCTCAAGCTGTGCCAAGGGAGGTTTAGGCTGGATGTTAGGAAGAAGTTCATCATAGAAAAGTAGATTGGCCATTGAAATGTGCTGCTCAGGGAGGTGGTGGAGTCATCATCACTGAAGGTGTTTAAGAAGAGACTGGATGGGATGCTTGGTGCCATAGTTTACTTGATGAGATAGTGTTGGATGATAGGTTGGACTTGAGGATCCCAAAGGTCTTCTGCAACCTGGTTAATTCTATTCTATTAAAAAATCTGAGGGCAAGGAAGGGACAGCCTCTTCTCACTTGCGCCTTGTGATAGGAAAGGGGCAATGTTTCATAGTTAGTTTCATAGTTTCAGTTAGGGTTAGAAGATCTAGTCCCAACCCCCCTGCCATGGGCAGGGACACCCTACACTAGATCAGGCTGGCCAGAGCCTCATCCAGCCTGGGCTTAAACACCCCCAGGGACGGGGCCTCACCCACCTCACTGGACAACCCATTCCAGGGCCTCACCACCCTCACGGTGAAGAACGTCCTCCTCACATCCAGCCTGAATCTCCCCACCTCCAGCTTCATTCCATTCCCCCTAGTCCTATCACTACCTGATAGCCTGAGAAGTCCCTCCCCAGCCTTCTTGTAGGCCCCCTTCAGATACTGGAAGGCCACAATGAGGTCACCTCGCAGCCTTCTCTTCTCCAGACTGAACAGCCCCAACTCCTTCAGTCTGTCCTCATAGGAGAGGTGCTCCAGCCCTCTGATCATCCTCGTGGCCCTTCTCTGGACACCTTCCAGCACCTCCAGATCCCTTTTGTCATAGGGGCTCCAGAACTGGAGGCAGTACTCCAGGTGGGGTCTCACCAGAGATGAGTAGAGGGGGAGAATCACCTCCCTTGACCTGCTGGCCACACTCCTCCTGATGCAGCCCAGGATCTGATTGGCTTTCCGGGCTGCAAGTGCACATTGAGAGCTCATGTTGAGCTTCTCATCCACCAGCACCCCCAAGTCTCTCGTCTCTCTCCTCAGGGCTGCTCTCCAGCCAGTCACTGCCCAGCCTGGATTTGTGCCTGGGATTGCCTCGACCCAGATGCAGGACCCTGCACTTGGTCTTGTTGAAGCTCAGGAGGTTGGCTTGTGCCCACCTCTCCAGCCTGTCAAGGTCCCTCTGGATGGCGTCCCTTCCCTCCAGCGTGTCTGCTGCACCACACAGCTTGGTGTCATCAGCAAACTTGCTGAGGGTGCACTCAATGCCACTGTCCATGTTACCCACAAAGATGTTGAACAAGACTGGTCCCAGGACTGATCCCTGAGGGACTCTGCTTGTCACTGGCCTCCACTGGGACATGGACCCCTTGACAGCCACTCTTTGGGTGCGGCCATCAAGCCAGTTCCTTATCCATCTAGTGGTCCATCCATCAAACCCATGTGTCCCCAGCTTGGAGACCAGGATGTGGTGTGGGACAGTGTCAAAGGCTTTGCTCAGGTCCAGGTAAACGACATCAGTTGCTTGCCCCTCATCTATTAATGTTGTCACTTGATGCAATGGATGTAAACCACAGCACAGGAAGTTCCACCTGAACTTGAGGAAGAATTTCTTTACTGTAAGCATCACAGAGTACTGGAACAGGTTTCCCAGAGAGGTTATGGAGTCTCTTTTGTGATTTTCATGACCCATCTGGATGAGTTCCTGTGCAACCTTCTCTAGATTCTACGGTCCTGCTCTGCCAGTGTGGTTGGGATCAAGGATCTCTGGAGGTCCCTTCCAACCCCCAACAGCCTGTGATCAGAGGCTAAAGTAGACCATGAAACTATAGAACAAGCCACAGTGGAGAGAAGTAAATCCTGATTATTTTTTTCCTTTGTTCTGACAGGTCCTTTTAGTATTTTGTTTTATTTGGGTTTTGGGGGTTTGGTTGGTTGGCTTGGTTTTGTGTAAGCATATTTGAACTACCTTTAAAATTCCCAAAGGAAGCACTGCCAGCAATGCAGCTGAGGCAGTGTGGTTGGAAAGATGCAGTACTGAACATTTGCCCAAAAATGCAAGGAAATTGTTTAATCTGGAGTGTGCTAACTTCACCTGGCCTTGTCTTCACTCCTAGAGCAGCAGATGTTCAGATATAACTAGCCTGGATATGTTCAATCACAGCTGTGAAGTTATTCCTCCTTTCTCCTGCTCAAATTTCCTACTTGATACTTTCATAAACCTTACAAATGCTGAGATGAGCTGGCAGTGGAATAACATGTGTCAGTCTGTATCGATTTCAGAAAATCCAATACAATACAATACACCAGGTTGGAAGAGACCTTCAAGATCATCGCGTCCAACCTATCAACCAATCCAACCCACCTAAATACAATACAATACAATACAATACAATACAATACAATACAATACAACACAACCCACCTAAACAACTAAACAAATAAACTGTGGCACCAAGCACCCCATCAAGCCTCTTCTTGAACACCTCCAATGAAGGTGACTCCACCACCTCCACGGGCAGACGATTCCAATGGGCAATCACTCTCTCTGAAGTGAGAGAACGACTTCATAACATCCAGTCTAAACCTGCCCTGGCGCAGCCTGAGACTGTGTCCTCTTGTTCTGGTACTGGCTGCCTGGGAGAAGAGACCAACCTCTGCCTGCCTACAACCTCCCTTCAGGTAGTTGTAGAGAGCAAGAAGGTCACCCCTGAGTCTCCTCCTCTCCAGGCTAAGCAACCCCAGCTCCCTCAGCCTCTCCTCATAGGGCTTGTCTTCCAAACCCCTCACCAACTTTGTTGCCCTTCTCTGGACACGCTCCAGCAAGTCAACATCCTAAACTGAGGGGCCCAGAACTGGACACAGGACTCAAGGTGCGGCCTAACCAGTGCAGTGTAGAGGGGCAGAATGACCTCCCTGCTCCTGCTGGCCACACTGTTCCTGATGCAGGCTAGGATGCCATTGGCCTTCTTGGCTGCCTGGGCACACTGCAGGCTCATGTTCAGCCTCCCATCAACCAGCACCCCCAGGTCCCTCTCTGCCTGGCTGCTCTCCAGCCACTCTGACCCCAGCCTGTAGCACTGCATGGGGTTGTTGTGGCCAATGTGCAGAACCCGGCACTTGGATGTGTTCAATCTCATGCCGTTGGATTCTGCCCATCTGTCCAGCCTGTCAAGGTCCCTCTGCAAAGCCTCTCAACCCTCCAGCAGATCAGCTCCTGCCCCCAGCTTGGTGTCATCCTCAAATTTACTGATGATGGACTCGATGCCCTCATCCAGATCATCAAGAAAGATGTTGAAGAGCATGGGGCCCAGCACCGATCCCTGGGGGACACCACTAGTGACTGGCCGCCAGCTGGATGTGGCACCATTAACCACCACTCTCTGGGCTCGGCCCTCCAGCCAGTTCCTAACCCAACGCAGTGTGCTCCCATCCAAGCCATGGGCTGCCAGCTTGGCCAGGAGTTTGCTGTGGGGGACGGTGTCAAAGGCCTTGCTGAGGTCCAGGTAGACCACATCCACAGGCCTCCCCACATCCACCATGTGGGTCACCTGATCATAGAAGGAGATCAGGTTGGTCAGGCAGGACCTGCCCTTCCTAAATCCATGCTGGCTAGGCCATCCTGTAAGTGCTGCGTGACTTACTTCAGCCCAGAAGTTCTTTGGGGCTCCACTTCCAGTGTGTTTGTTCATCTACTTGGAAACCCATCTCCAAAAAATGCAACTCCTAACAACTAGGCAAGACCCTGGGTCACAGACAAAGCCATCTTAGGTAATTTTAACTATCCCAGTATGATCCTGTGGAAATGCTTCCTCCATTAACTGCTTGCCTACCAGAACCTGTATCCTGTCCTGCATCTCCACTATCAGGTCTCTTCCAACCTGGTTTATTGTATTATTGTATTATCCAGTGACGGTCTCAAGAATTCAGCTGTATCTTTAAGGCAAACTTTGTCTCCATCCTCAGAGGGATCTTTTTACCAGAAGTTCCCTCACCAGCAGAGGGATCTTGCTGTTCCCCTGCACCTGCATCTGCTCCCGTATCTGCCTTGGGCTTGCCCCTTTTATCCAAAGCTGCAATTTGTTTAACTGCAGCTGTGTTTGAATTTACAGCAGGTTTAGCAGAAGCAGTGTGAATTTGCAAGGAGGCAGCATCAGCAGGCAGGCTTTGCGATCCACCAGCCATTGCTGAGGTCACGTCTGGTCCTGCTGCTGTGGGAGGAAATGATTTTGCCTCTCTGATGGCTGCCAGGGATACTGTGGCCACCATCTTAGGTGCTGCCATTGTGGGCTGTGCTTGCCCCCCTGCCACTGGCTAAACACCAGGACTGCCAGTGGTCCCATTGAGAGCTGCCTTATCAATAACTCCTCCCTGTCTACTCCTAGCTGTTTCCCCTGTCTCTTCATCACTAGAAACCACTGGATTCAAATTAGAGCTGCTTCTCCTACATCTGTGCCTATTGCATCTAAAATAAGAACTCCAGTTAGCTGATTGTCTCTCCTGGACCAAAGCCATTAACAAGAACATATTAATTATCACCAACAGCAGAATCACACACAGCAAATAAATCACTTTACAGTCCCAGCTGCTAATGCTCACATAGCTTTCACCTACAGGAATGCTACCTGAAGGGGGGTTGTAGCCAGGCAGAGGTTGGTCTCTTCTCCCAGGCAGCCAGTACCAGAACAAGAGGACACAGTCTCAGGCTGCGCCGGGGCAAGTTTAGACTAGATCTTAGGAAGAAGTTCTATACCGAGAGAGTGATTGCCCATTGGAATCAGCTGCCTGTGGAGGTGGTGGAGTCACCTTCATTGGAGGTGTTCAGGAGGTGACTTGATGGGGTGCTTGGTGACACGGTTTAGTTGTTTAGGTGGGTTGGATTGGTTGATGGGTTGGACGCGATGATCTTGAAGGTCTCTTCCAACCTGGTGGTGTATTGTATTGTATTGAATTCATACATTTCTGCAGGTAAAGTAGTTGCAGTCACATTCCCATATTTCTTAAGCCAAAAGAGCCCTAGACAGAGATCATACAACAATTGCAACTTGTACTTAAACCAAAGGTACAATTTATATACCCGATATCTTCCCAGCTTATCAAACATCATACTGATACACCATTTGTAAGTGACAACCATGAGGGCAGAATGTATCAAATGCCACAGAATCCACAGTATCACAGTATCACTAAGGTTGGAAGAGACCTCGAAGGTCATCGAGTCCAACCTGTCACCACAGACCTCATGACTACACCATGATGCCAAGTGTCACATCCAATCCCCTCTTGAACACCTCCAGGGATGGTGACTCCACCACCTCCCTGGGCAGCCCATTCCAATGGCGAACCACTCTCTCGGTGAAGAACTTTCTCCTCACCTCGAGTCTAAACTTCCCCTGGTGCAGCTTGAGACTGTGTCCCCTTGTTCTGGTGCTAGTTGCTAGAGAGAAGAGGCCAACCCCTTCCTGGCTACAACCACCTTTCAGGTAGTTGTACAGAGCAATGAGGTTGCCCCTGAGCCTCCTCTTCTCCAGGCTAAACAATCCCAGCTCCCTCAGCCTCTCCTCATAGGGCTTGTGCTCAAGGCCTCTCCCCCAGCCTTGTTGCCCTTCTCTGGACATGTTCAAGTATCTCGATGTCCTTCTTAAACTGAGGGGCCCAGAACTGGACACAGTACTCAAGGTGTGGCCTAACCAATGCAGAGTACAGGGGCACAATGACTTCCCTGCTCCTGCTGGCCACACCATTCCTAATGCTGCTCCAAGCCCTCCATCATACTGGAGCCTCTCCAGTAAATCCATCCAAAATGCTTCATTTTGCTTCCTTAATCCGAGCAGGACTTAATCAAGCAATCACCCCATGTGGAACATCTACCAATTATTTTGTGTAATGTGGTGGCTTGATGTTTCCCCATTCACATTAACTAAGCATGACTAACTCAGTTGGAAGCAAATGGAAGCTGTATTTACAAGCAAAAACTACACTCTACAACGGAATGCAGTGAAAATGTACAAAATATACAGCATTTACAATATTATACAGGTATTTACAATTAGAAAATAGCATGGAAAACTCCTGTGTACTCCTTCAGGGTACCCCAGAGAGCAGGGAAGCTGCTCCACTCTCTCCTCCCCCCAAACCCACTCTCCTTTCTTTTTAGTAAAAGGAAAGAACGCAGCACTTACAGGATGGCCAAGGGATCAGGCCTAGCCAGCATGGCTTTAGGAAGGGCAGGTCCTGCTTGACCAACCTGATCTCCTTCTATGATCAGGTGACCCGCCTGGTTGATGTGGGGAGGCCTGTGGATGTGGTCTACCTGGACCTCAGCAAGGCCTTTGACACCGTCCCCCACAGCAAACTCCTGGCCAAGCTGGCAGCCCATGGCTTGGATGGGAGCACACTGTGTTGGGTTAGGAACTGGCTGGAGGGCCAAGCCCAGAGAGTGGTGGTGAATGGTGCCACCTCCAGCTGGCGGCCAGTCACTAGTGGTGTGCCCCAGGGATCGGTGCTGGGCCCCATGCTCTTCAACATCTTTCTTGATGATCTGGATGAGGGCATCGAGTCCATCATCAGTAAATTTGAGGATGACACCAAGCTGGGGGCAGGAGCTGATCTGCTGGAGGGTTGAGAGGCTTTGCAGAGGGACCTTGACAGGCTGGACAGATGGGCAGAATCCAACGGCATGAGATTGAACACATCCAAGTGCCGGGTTCTGCACATTGGTCACAACAACCCCATGCAGTGCTACAGGCTGGGGACAGAGTGGCTGGAGAGCAGCCAGGCAGAGAGGGACCTGGGGGTGCTGGTTGATGGGAGGCTGAACATGAGCCTGCAGTGTGCCCAGGCAGCCAAGAAGGCCAATGGCATCCTAGCCTGCATCAGGAACAGTGTGGCCAGCAGGAGCAGGGAGGTCATTCTGCCCCTCTACACTGCACTGGTTAGGCCGCACCTTGAGTCCTGTGTCCAGTTCTGAGCCCCTCAGTTTAGGAAAGATGTTGTCTTGCTGGAGCGTGTCCAGAGAAGGGCAACAAAGTTGGTGAGGGGTTTGGAAGACAAGCCCTATGAGGAGAGGCTGAGGGAGCTGGGGATGCTTAGCCTGGAGGAGAGGAGACTCAGGGGTGACCTTATTACTCTCTACAACTACTTGAAGGGAGGTTGTAGGCAGGCAGAGGTTGGTCTCTTCTCCCAGGCAGCCAGTACCAGAACAAGAGGACACAGTCTCAGGCTGCACCAGGGCAGGTTTAGACTGGATGTTATGAAGAAGTTCTATACCGAGAGAGTGATTGCCCACTGGAATCGGCTGCCCGTGGAGGTGGTGGAGTCACCTTCATTGGAGGTGTTCAAGAAGAGGCTTGATGGGGTGCTTGGTGCCACGGTTTAGTTTCTCAGTTGTTTAGGTGGGTTGTATTGTATTGTATTATATTGTATTGTATTGTAATGTATTGTAATGTTCTCATCTTTTCTCAAGGCCAGCCAGAAGTGATTGTCATCTCTCCAGCAGAATAGCTAAGCTAGAGAAAAAGACAAGGAATGGGAATGGAAATGGAAATGAAATGTTAAAGATTGTTAGGGTACATCTGCATCTATCCCACACATTTTGTTCAATGAATTTGTTTAGAATAATATTTTGTTCTCCTTTTTACACCCAATGGTGAATTATTTCTATTTTTCTTCTTTTGTGCTTGAAATATGCAGCTAATTTTTAGAGACGTAGCCAAAAAATGCCACACAGTTTCAATTCGGAACACGAAATGCTTGAAAGCGTTAACAAAAATGGTTAAAAGTGTTCAAGAAACATCTTGAAAATTACCCTTTCCCAAAAAATACTTTGGCTTAGATGAATCAACATCTCCAATGAAAACATGCTTCATCAATAACTATACACATCCAGTACCACCAACACAGAGCACTTAAACTCATCTGTTGGACCTCAGAAAAATTTTACAAGTTTAGTACATCTAAAGTTAATTTCATTTTCTTGCTAGTCCACTTGAATCAGATTGTTAAGTTTCTATCCATTATCATAAGGATTAAGATTTTTATAATACAAAAGCAAATCCTGAGATTCTCACCTTATGAAACATAATATCACAGGTATTGTGATAACACCTGTATAATGTGCTGGCTATGCTCAGATGCACTTCAGCAATTAAAAAACTACTACTCTCCACCCTTCTCCTTCATTGCTCTGTGCTCATGACAGGACCAGGGCAGCAAAGAGCAGTGCTCCAGGAGCTACAGATGAACGAGGAGAAACCTTAAAGTCAGAATCTTAACCCAGGCACAAAACCAAAGATGGAGTAGGCAGTTACAGAATCATAGAATGGTTTTGGCTAGGAGTGACCTTAAAAATTATCTGTTTCAAATTCCACATGGCCAGACACACCTCCTACTAAACCAGGATGCTCAAGGATCAATCCAGCCTGCCATTGTGGAGGGTTGGAACCTCCACAACTTTTTGGGCAGCAGGTTCCAGTGCCTCACCACCCTGGTGGCGAAGAGTTTCTTGCTAACGGCTAATTTAAATCTAGCTTCTTGCACTTTGAAGCCATTATCCCTCGTGCTACAGCTAGATGCCCTTAAAAAGTCCCTGTCCAGATATCCTGTATGCCTCCTTCAAATACTGGATGGCTACTGTAAGGTCTTCCCAGGGCTGAACAACTGCAACTCTCTCAGGTTGTCTTCATGAGATGTGTTCTAGCCCTGTAATCATCTTCAAGGCTCTCTTCTGGATCCATTCTAATAGGTCCATGTCTTTCTTGGGGACTCCAGAGGTGAACACAGTACTCCAGGGGGAATCTTACCAGAGTGGAGCAGAATGGTAGAATTGCCTACCTCAACCTGCAGGCCATGCTACTTTCGATGTAGCCCAGGATTCAGTTGTCTTTCTGGGTTGTAACCACACATTGCTGGCTCATATTGAGCTTCTCCTCAATCAGGATTCCCAAGTCTTTCCCCCTGGCACTGCTCTCTATTTATTCCCCACTCAGCCTGCATTTGTGCTTGTGATTGGCCCAACTCAGGTGCAAGACATTGGTACTTGGGTCTGTTGAACTCCATGAGATTGGCACCAGCTCACCTCTCCGGTCTGTCAAGGTCCCCCTGGATGGCATCATTTCCCTCCAGCATGTTGGCTACATCACACAGCTTGATGTCGTTGGCAAACTTGCTGAGGGTGCACCTGATCCCTCTGTCCATGTCACTGACAAAGATGTTAAATGTTGGTGCCAGTACCAACCCCTGAGGTACACCATTTGTCACTCATCTCCACTTAGACATCAAGCCATTGAGTGTAATCATCAAGCTAATTCCTTATCTTCCAAGTGATCCAATTATGAAATCCATGTCTTTCCAATTTAGGCCAGGATGTCATGTCACATACTCTGCACAAGTCCAGGTAGATATCCCTTGCCCAGCAATACTGTTACCTTGTTATAGAAGGCCATCAAATTTGCTAGGCACAATTTGCCCTTGGTGAAGCCAAGCTGACTGCCACTAATCACCTCCTCATTTTTCATATGCCTTAGCAGAATTTCCAGGAGGATCTGTTCTATGACCTCTCTGGGCAGACAGGTGAGACTGACTAGCCTGTAGTTCCCCAGGTCTTCCTTTTTATGCTTTTTGCAAATGGGAGTTGTATTTCCCCCTTTCCAGACAGTGGGAACTTCACCAGATTGCCATGACTTTTCAAATATTGTGGGAAGTGGCTTAGCAACTTTATCCACCAGCTCCCTCAGGTCCTGTGGATATACCTTGTCAGATCCCATGGAATTGTTCACCTGGTCTCAAACCTTCACTTTACAGAGGGCAGGTTTTCATTTTGCCAGTTCCTGCTTTTTCCTTCTGTAACTTGGGTGGTGTGGTTAGAGCCCGTGCCAATGAAGACTAAGGCAAAAAATTCATTGAGTACCTCAGCCTTCTCCTTATCACAGCTGACCTGCTCCCTTGTTTCCTTCTGGAGAGGTCTTACCTCTTCCCTAGTCCTTCTGTTATCACTGATACACCTATAGAATCTTTTCCTGTTACTCTTGATGTCCTTGGCTAGACGTAACTGTCTGGGCTTTGGCTTTCCTGACCCTTTCTCTGGCTACTCAAATTCTCTATATTCCTGCCAGGATACCTGTTCTTGCTTCCATCCTCTGTGGGCCTTCTTTTTGTGTTGTAGAGCATCCAGTATCAATTTTTTATCAATGCAGGCCACACAGCATTTCTTTCATACTTTTGTTTGGGACACATAACTCCTGGGCTTGGAGGAGATAATCCTTAAATATTAATCAGCTTTCCTGGGTCACTCTCTCCTCCAGGGCTTTCTCTCATGGTACTCTCCCTAGCAGATCTCTGAAAAGGACAAAGTCCTTTCTTTTGAAGTTAAGGGTAGTGAGCTTGCTGCTTATCCTCTCTGTTGCCTTAAAGATACTGAATTCTACCATTTTGCAGTTACTGCAGCAGATCTGCCTGTCAGTTGCACACTATTCACCAGACCCTCCTTGTTGGTGAGAACAAGATCCAACATAGCACTTTTCCACATTGCTCCTCAGTCACTTGGAGAAGGAAGATACAGAAGACTATAGCATGTACAAAGAGTTGAACTGGTGAAATGGTCACACAAAACAGGTAATTTGGAGCTTGGTGAGGGAGAATTCATTATAAGCAAGGCTGCAAACAAAAGGCTTGAAGGATGAAAGGGACCGTCCTCACTGTGAGGGTCACTGAGCACTGGAACAGGCTCCTCAGAGAGGTTGTGGAGTCTCCTTCTCTGTAGGCTTTCAAGACCTATCTGGGTGCATTCCTGTGCAACCTGTGCCAGACTCTATGGTCCTGCCCTGGCAAGGGGGGTTGGACTCGATGATCTCTGGAGGTCCCTTCCAACCCCAAACATCCTGTGATCCTGTGATCCTGTGAAACTGAAGCATAATGCACTGAGTACAGTCAAACACTGCTCACTGATCACTTCTCCATGATCACTTAAGCCTGCAGAAACTTGAAGTTCACAGCTCTAGAAATTACTCTAGCCCCTGATCAGGAGAGGATGGTGTTCTTCCATTTAGGCACTTTCCTAATGCTAAAGCTATTTCATTTTGCATTAAAGGATCTGAAACAACTGGTAGATGAAACTAAAAAGGTAGATAAGATATAAATGTGACTTACTCTCACAATGGTGTATTGCTCAGATGGCAGGAATGTGGGCATTTCTCCATTTTGAACTGACAATACATATGGTTTATATGGAGTAGTTGAATAAAACATGTAAACAGAAGTAGAAGCAAGTATCTGGGCAGAGCCCCCTACACTGAGGCTGGACAAAGATCAGCTTGTCTGCAGATCCCAGCAGAACTCAACACCTAACAGCTGTTCTTGTTCTCTGGCAAAGAAAGCATTTGGGGAGGCATACAACTATACTTTAGACACATGGCATTTTGAATGTCAAAGCTTGCATCTAAAGATTTTAGGCAATTTTATGATTCAGTAGCAATAGAGTAAGAATCTGAAGACATTTAACATACCTCAAATATTTGGATGCCTAAACATTCATGATAAATTTTCACCCCTAAAAAAGGAGATGGCTCCTAGACTGTAGAAAATCACTTTGCAGAGGCAAAATGATGTAAACATAAATGGAAAGCAATCTTTCTACATCAGTTTTCATTATTTGCAATTTATGTACAACTGCTATGATGCCATTCCTTCCCCAGACCAGCACTGAGCACTGTTATGCTTTTATGTGGCACTTTAATGTTCCAAAACATTTCAATCCACTTAACCTGTTCTAAAATACTAGAGGTATCATACTAATCATAATTTTGCTGATTGCTCCAAATCTGTAAGAGTAGAGTAAGACTGAGCTCATTCTCCTATGCCTTTTTAACCACATTAATGGTATTTTTTTATGTGCACAGCCAAAGGCACTGTGGTGTTTTAAAATATTGTGGCTAGTCTATTTCATTGTTGCTATCATTTTACACTTGAAAAGTGCTGATTTTGACTTTATAGCACAACTTCTCACAAGAGTTTGACATCTACTAACACAGGAACAAATTGTTTCCCTGAAGACATCTGTGGTGCTGAGTTCACTTTCAACTTCCACTTTGTGGAGTTCCTTCAATAGGAACTGAGCTATGATAGTAATTAGGTCTGGTTTAAAATAATAAATGCTTGAAAATTTGGGCTTCAGAGTATTGTATCGCCTGGCTCGCTCACCTTGTTGTTTCTCTGAACTCTTCTTGAATTTGTTATCAACTAAAGTGCTGAAAGACATTAGGCTGACTGAGAGGAAATCAGCAAATCTCCCAGCAAGATAACGTCTCCCTTGAATTGCCTTTCTGAAAGTCATTTTACTATATTGGGATGAAACATCAGAAATACACAGACTTCCAGGACATGCCAACAGAAGCCTTTGGGATTAATCTTAAAGGTCAGATGAAGGAGTTACTATTCTCTCTCTCTTCCCCCCCGCCAAGCCCTAATTACAACTGCTTGTGTTTTTGTGGCTCCAGAATTTCATGGAAAGTCAAATGTCATCTACATAACACTACTTCAAAAGCTAACTGCTCTGCAGATATGTTCCCCTTTTAATAACTGTTGTTGATGTATAATCTCAGTTCCCAAGAAAACTAGACTTTCAGATTTGTTAGGGATAGACAGAGAGCTGGTAGTTCCTGGGAAGCCAGAGGTTCAAGAAACTACAGCATCATACTGACCACCTCAAAGCAAAGGGCAACTCCATTTCCAGCTGTGTGTGACACAACAGGATCTGAGAGCCCTAGCTCAGATAAGATCACATCGCCCCTTGGACTGGTCTTCTGCACTTCCATGCTCTGGCACATTTTAGAAATGGTTCTATTTATCCAACTTAACAATAAACTCCCATTTCTTCTGTCTGCAGTTCTTACACAATTTTGAGCATAAATTGCATCGGAGTATCTTCTACTGCTTCCTCAGCAATGTAAACAATTACTTTCACCAGTGCTAAGTTGTCTTTATTTTTGCCTGTGAAAAGACAATGAATATATTTTCAATAAGCTTCTAATAAACTGTTGTGTGCTTGTGTTAGAAAAGGTAGATTGAAAAAGCTTGCTTTGTACTTGAATATAGGGTATGAGAACCCAAACAATTTGGAGTTCATGAGGAAATTCCACTATCTGTCCTTGCTCCAGAGGGTTTGGTAAAAGGTGTCTTTAGGCCTAACAAGCAGACCAGTCAGTCCATGCCTCTTTTTTATATCTGTAAGTAAAAGTAGTTGGAACCACAACACTTCCTGGGGTCTGTTGGATAACATTTGTTAAATGGAAGGGTCAACCCAGAAATTTGGTGCATTAGTGTGTGGTGTGGTGCAATCTAGAGAGAGTCAAAAGTGTAAAATTTATTCCCAGTCATCCAAGACATCAAAACAAGAGTTCTAGTATTCTACTCACCCTGTAACTATATTAAACCACACCTGTGAAGACAGAATCATCATCACCAGAGATTTGGAAATCAGCTTCTGTAAATACAATACGATACAATACAATACACCAGGTTGAAAGAGACCTTCAAGATCATCGCGTCCAACCCATCAACCAATCCAACCCACCTAAACAACTAAACCATGGCACCAAGCACCCCATCAAGTCTCCTCCTGAACACCTCCAATGAAGGTGACTCCACCACCTCCACAGGTAGCCGATTCCAATGGGCAATCACTCTCTCAGTATAGAACTTCTTCCTAACATCCAGTCTAAACCTGCCCTGGTGCAGCCTGAGACTGTGTCCTCTTGTTCTGGTACTGGCTGCCTGGGAGAAGAGACCAACCTCTGCCTGGCTACAACCTCCCTTCAGGTAGTTGTAGAGAGCAAGAAGGTCACCCCTCAATCTCCTCTTCTCCAGGCTAAGCAACCCCAACTCCCTCAGCCTTTCCCTCATAGGGCTTGTGTTCCAAACCACTCACCAACTTTGTTGCCCTTCTCTGGTCACGCTCCAGCAAGACAACATCCTTCCTAAACTGAGGGGCCCAGAACTGGACACAGGACTCAAGGTGCGGCCTAAACAGTGCAGTGTACAGGGGCAGAATGACCTCCCTGCTCCTGCTGGCCACACTGTTCCTGATGCAGGCCAGGATGCCATTGGCCTTCTTGGCCACCTGGGCACACTGCAGGCTCATGTTCAGCCTACCATCAACCAGTACCCCTAGGTCCCTCTCTGCCTGGCCACTCTCCAGCCACTCTGACCCCAGCCTGTAGCACTGCATGGGGTTGTTGTGGCCAATGTGCAGAACCCGGCACTTGGATGTGTTCAATCTCATGCCGTTGGATTCTGCCCATCTGTCCAGCCTGTCAAGGTCCCTCTGCAAAGCCTCTCTGCCCTCCAGCAGATCAACTCCTGCCCCCAGCTTGGTGTCGTCCACAAATTTACTGATGATGGACTCGATGTCCTCATCCAGATCATCAATAAAGATGTTGAAGAGCATGGGGCCCAGCACTGATCCTTGGGGGACACCACTAGTAACTGGCCACCAGCTGGATGTGGCACCATTCACCACCACTCTCTGGGCTCAGCCCTCCAGCCAGTTCCTAACCCAACACATTGGCACAGCCTGTTCCTGCACCTTCAAGAGTCCTTACTTGAAGTAGGTCCAGCTCTCCTGGACCCCTTTATTTTTAAGGGCTGTTTCCCAAGGAACCTTCTGAGTTAGTTCCTTGAGTAACCTGAAGTCTGCCCTCTGGAAGTCCAGAGTGGAGGTCTTCTTGCTGCCCCTCTTAGCTTGGGTGAATACCGAAAACTCAATTATCTCGTGGTCACTGGTGCCTAAACACCTTCCGACCACCACATCACCCACCAGCCCTTCCCTGTTGGTGAAGAGGAGGTCAAGCAGAGCCTTACCCCTGGTAGGTTCGCGCAGCACCTGGGATAAGATATGGAAATAAGAATTCATTGCCTTTGCTGAAAGACTGGATAAAACCAAACCTTTAGATTAGGTGACAAATAAAATTGAAAATAAGGCACTGAAACAATTTATGCAAATAAATAGATGAGTTTAAGGTATTAACTGGGGATGATTATTTCATGTAATTCCAAACTGGTCACACACAGAGTAAGTAATGAGTTGAACACTTCCACAAAATCAACACAATGTTCCACCTTATCCTAGCAATCCTAAGTAACTTTCTGGGTGAGCAGGTCTGTCACCTGCTATACTAAGTATTGTTTTCTTATGCAAATATTATGCAGATGCATTATTTCAGTCTTTTTCTTTTGAACAAGCACCCACACACCATTTTATCCAGGGTTCCTGACACGTGTTGTTTTTTTTTTTCTTATAATCAAACACATCCTAGGCAAAACTGTGAATGCTGGTTCACACTTTGCCCTGTTTTGTTTGCTTGCTTCTGTGTGTAAATATTTGGGGTCTTTGACAGACCACCTTTGCTGCTCTGCAGGCCCCTTCAAGATTTATTTCTGCCTTCTTTAGCATAGGAGTTGACCTGCAGAGTGAAATAACAAATAAAAAGGAGAATCAGTTACAGGGCTCTGATTCTTTGGATTTTATCAGTGCAAGGGTAGTACTTCAGCATGATACTAAATTAAGACTAGAAGTAATTAAATAGTGTTGTGTTTCCTTTTTAACTCCTCCTTTCTACCTCCAAATTTGAAGGGAGTAGTATTACCTCAAAGATGTCTTCTTTTCTCATTCTGCCTTCAAAATCTCTAGTTTTCATACCATCTTGAAAACTTTTTTATTTTTCTAAAATTATTTTTGTCCCTTCCCAGCTGTAGCACAATACTAATTATCAAAAGGAAATTTCTGAGATACTGTGTTCAGACTTCTTTGCCTTACTGCTCACTTTTCAATTATCGATGATTCACATAAGGTCTAACGTCAAGAGTGATCCAGTCACCACAGTGCAGAGCACAGTAGACATTTGGTCTCAGAAATACATTCTCTATCTCTGTGTTTGGTTTTATTCTCTGTAAACATGTAGGAAGACGAAGATGCTTACAGAAAGCATCCAAAAGAATCAGTACACCAGGTGAGTAGTCAGGGCATGAAATCTAAAAGCAGAGAATTCATTAAGTTTTATACTGTCTGGGTCATAGGCACATTACTCTGATAAGCACAGAGAATCTTCACTCCACTAAGAATTCACAGTCTGAGCCCTCCTCCACTCTTCTGTGCCCACTAAAGAGGAAGAAATAGTTGTTGTTTGTGCTTTTTGTTTAGCTGGTTTGTTTTTGTCCCAGAAACAGGTGAAGTTTGTGTTTTCCTGATCCAGACCAAGCAAACCACACTGACATTTTGTCTTCTAGAATATGAGATTTACTGAAGTTGAATGGATTGGGAGGGAGAGAGTTTGGGTTCTTCCTTGAAGCTGATAAGTAGTCTTTCCATATGCCACAGACGATAGGTAGAATTTGTACTAATTTGAACAGGAATAGAACTTCAGTTCTCCCTTCTTTCAGAAAAGTGCTCTAGACATTAGACCATGAAGTTATGGAAAGCCTTACCATTTGCCATGAATATTTAATAACTTCCATTCAAGCACCTACAAAGTTAATTTTTCTTTCAGGCAATAGAGCATGTGTGTTAAAATCCATCCTGCAAGACAACTAAATCCAAATTTCCTTCCTTAGGAATATTGTCCAATCTTTGAGCCAATTGAAAACAACAAAGAAGGGTTTCTTTAGCCCCCTTTTTGCCTGGAACCTGGTCTGACAGGCACAGATTATTGAAGCTTGGGAAAAGCCAGGCAAAGAAAGATCTCTTTCCATATTCATAGCTAGGTTTAATTCTAGGGAAAACTTTAAGCCAATGAACAGAATATGAGGCACTTTGAGGCACATTCTGAATAAAATTCTAGTAAGCTTACTGTTCAGCTGGGACACTGGCCTAAGACAGGACTCCTAAGTTGTGCTGCACAGAGATTGCAAGGACTGTACTTCCAGCAGCCTCCAAACAGAAAAACAAAATGCTAAGAGATAAACTGGATAGTTCTTGCCTCACTTGGATTTATTATTACAGTGTCCTTCCAAATTGCAAGATTGTACTCATTCACACCAATTGTAGATATCCAACACCAGGACTAAGAGAATAAAAATTAAGATGTTTTTATAAATAATTTCTTTTTGGAGGTAGTGTAAACCTTGCTGCAATTATTGTAGTGGTCTTACAACATCTGTTCCTCTCTATTTGAGAGCGTTGACATATCTTTCTACACTGTTTATTTACTTAAACAAGATTTATATCATTTACTTTCAGATTATTTTTTCATCCTATTTAATGGTAGCATTTTTGTCAATTTGAGAAACACTAATGCTTCTTCATGTTTATATGCTGATATGTAGTCACTTGTGTAAATCTGAGCAATCTAAGAGTAGAATAAAAATACTGGGTTGGGGGTGAGAGATTTAGGCACATCTATCTCTCTCTTTCCATTTCTTTTATTATGTCTGTTTCTTGCAAATTCAGAAAGTACCAGGAATGTATTTCCATATATAAACATTCAGTAGTCTCAAATCATAGAATCCTGAAACATCATTGAAGCCTTTCTGTAGCTAATCCAAGCTTCTAAAATACTGAGCATGGGCACAATTTTTGAGGGAAATCCAGAATGCACAGAAAAGTGTAACCAATTCAGAGGCTTTTTCCTGCTCTTCTGGTAATTGGGTGGGAACATCTGACACCGTAACAGCTGCCTATGCACATTTCAAAGCTGTGAAGAAAAAACTAACATTTATTTAAACTAATTACAATTTTGCCATTGACTTATGGGGTCTCTGAATTTCATCTGATGGAAGGTTAACAATTAAATCTGTATACGAATTTTAGCAAGAATAAATTAGAAAAGCAGAAAACAATGTAGACTCCAAAGAAAAACATTTAGAGCCTCTAAGGTCTGTTGTGGAAAACCCTATTAAAACAAATCATAATACTCCCATTCCTGAAAGAGAAATGACTGGTAAATGTTCTTTTGCAGGCAAGATGGAAATACAACACACGTGTGAGAAATGCAGTGAGTGAGCTAATTCTTGCCAAGGTAACATAAGTAATACAAAGTCTTTCAATCTACAAGTTAACTTTGGCTGATTATTCAGTGGTAATCTACAGAAAATCCTTCTTTCTATTTAATCAGAAAATGTGAGGATTAACAGGCAGATATAGGAGGAATTGCAAATATCACTGGATGACATACATTATCAAGATTGTATTTAGGACCAAAACCGTAACTTCCGTTTTTCTTAGAAGGAAAGAAACTTTCATGAGAAGTACTGTCTAGTGCATATTAAAAGCATATCTACTGAAATGTAGATTCAACAATTGAAATTTTATCAAAGGTATCCCTACTTCAGCATTTCTCAGGGTAGGTGTGAGTGGAATAAGAATCCTGTCCAGGTTCTGAGACTGGTCTGTTGTATAAGTGCTAATATATGACAATTTACTTGTTTGGGAGCGTGTTGAAACCCTTCTTTAGCTCTAGTATCTCTGTGTTAATACACATATTAAAAATCTTAGACTCAATGCACTACTAGAATTTACTTTCTTGTCAAATGAAGTCCCAAGGGAAGAAGTCTTTCTAAACACATCAACATCATCTTGAAAAACACAGAGCTTATGTCTAAGGAAGGAGACAAACAATACATACATACAAGATTGACTTCATACTATGGTTTAGAAGAAACTTTTCAGAATGAATAATTAAAATCAAGAAACTAACTATAAAACAGGACAAAATGTAACTGGAGTATAGCAGTCCAGATTGTCTTAATAACTTTATTCTCTAACTTTCTAGGCAAAACAATAAAACTCAAAAGTTTTTGCCTCCCCAATGAGTAAGAGCCAATCACAATACAAGCAATTCCTTGCCAAAAGGTACACTTGAATTCATTGATGCTGAAAACCAGAGGGCAAGTCGTACAGCTGAGGGGAATTCAGGCTATAATTCAGCCTGTGGCAAAGACTAAAAAGTTTGTGCTACCTTTCATCACTCAAGTCAAAAGAAAAAGAGAGACAGGAAACATGGTAGCATGCCGGGTTGTGTGTAACAGGAAGGCAGAAGAAAGAACAGAGGAAAAATATTCAAGAAGGAGGAAATAATATTTTATTGTCTAAAAAGTGGGTAGGTGTACCACATGGTGTGGTATGTGATCCAATAGCCTGGTATTTAATATTCATAGTTGCCCACTCTTTTGTTTCATTACAGTGTTCTGGTTTTATTTACTTTGTAATTGCAAACACAATGTGATTGTGATTGCCTGCTCCTACTGTCAGCTTCTGGGGAATTCCTCAAAAATCATGGTAGAGGAATTAAATTCCTGTAGTTTTATCTTCTACTCTGATGGGTGTTTCCCTAACCCTCAGAAGATATCCTTTTGTTTGGTTTTGATCCCTTTCATGAGGATTCAGCCTTTATTGTTGTTTTATTTGTTGTTTAGCTGCACTTTTAAAGAAGGTTAAGCTTGTGACTGCAAAGTGAATTTTACTTGTTTTTATTCCAGTTTTCATTACTTTTCTTCAGGCATGTTAATAGAAAATATACCTTTCTGTATCGCTCTACCATAAGTTTTCATCCTGATTATCCATTTGCTTTCTACTGCAAGATGATCCTGTTCCTCCCACAGATTCAGTGAGTGGGTAGTGCCACATCCTCCTTTTGGTCTTTGTAGTCCATGGCAAGTCCTGACAGACTCCTGCAACATGAGCTTCTTCTCTGAATTTCTTGCATCTTTCCTCAGATGCCAACCACCTTTTTTTTTGGTTGTTTTTGTTTGCTTGTTTGTTTTCTTCCCCACCCCACCCCCCCCCCCCCCATATAGATTTCCCTTTACTGCATTCAAATCTGGGTTTTTGCATGTGTGTATTGACTCAGTTTTTATTTTTTCTTTTCATCTTGCAAATGATTTTTTTAATACAATGATGTGATAACTTTGTTCACCCTCCATGTATTTCACTAGATAATTCATTACTTAGATGGCTTGTCAAATTCTAAAAGACTTATAGACAAAGTTCTACCTCTATTTATGCGAATGGATTGGTACAGAAATGACGAGAGACACTTAAAGGTGATATATGCAAAGAAGGTTTAGATTATAAGTAATTTTGAATTTTTTTTTCATGAATCCAGCATTACTTGTCTCACTGCTTGTATGGTTTGTCCATTTTAACTATTTGAGGTGTAAATCCTAAAGGGAAGGACTGCTCTTTTCATTTGCATTTTTCCTGGAGTACTGGCTGTTTTCACATCCCACTCCCAGATATGGGAATTCTGAGCTCTAACAGTTTTGTTAGCATTTCAACAGTTTTAACGGTTTCGTTTGTATCAATTAAGGTATTCTTTCCCTAGCAGAAGCTGTGCATATTTGATTGTCTACAATTAGCCCATAGCCAGGGCTAAACTATACCTCTCCCCCAAAGGAAAGGGGGAATTGTGAAAAGGAGAGAAGGTCCATGGCTTAAAATGAAAATTGATTTAATGAAACAGCAAAATTAATACCAATGCCAATATAAAGTATACACCATTATCCTCATCCCAGTAAATGTAAGTGGTCACAATACACAGGTAAGACAAAACTTTCCCCTTTAAACTGAGTGTGATATTTATGTTCTGGGATACACCTGTGAGCCAGTTTGGGTCACTTGCCCTGGCCAGTTCCAAAGTGCTAATGGCCTAAAGCCTGGGGCTTGACTAGGATTCTGTCCCAGCAAAACCAGGATAATGATATATATCAACTATTGGCTCATTACAATTATTTTACAAGACTAATTTTAGAACAAAAATATTCTTATGCCACAGAAAATGAGAGCAGACCTAAAAAAAACATGTTACAAACCATCCTTTCATTTTCAGCTTTCAACTGGTCAGCTGTAGAGATCAAAACAAGTGAAATATGAAATGCATTGCAGACAGTAGCTACGGGTTTGAGTGCTTCTTATTCTGTTACCTGCAGGTCAAAATGGGTTGTTACATTGATGGAAAAAGAAGATAAACCCTAAGATGCATCTTCCTGCAATTTGGCATAGGTTGGTTGAAAATAAAAAAGAACATTTCGTTGATTGTTGAGATGGCTGAGTAGGACATTCAGACTATCAATAATCTGAGTATTATAGCTTTTAACTGAAATACTGTAGAACTGTTAAAACACGTAGTAAAAGGATATGGACTTGCATTTGCAACTATAATACAAAAGGTACTGAACTGAAGCTGCCAGCTTTCCTTCCATTCATAGTGTAATTGCAGCTGTTTTCAAGCAAGCTATAACATAATAAAGAGTAAAAAAATCAATGTCAGAAATATAATTGGATATTGTATGTAGGTGTTTCTTAGCAACAACCTAGTAGCGTTCAGTGGAGATGATGCTCAGATGAGGTACTAAATATCAGTGCAGAATATTTTCAATTAATGGTTATGCTTCAGATTTTTCCCTCATTGAAAAAATGTAGATGTTAAAAAACCTCAATGCTTTAGGCTGAAATAATTTATCATTATACTGTTTTGTTTTGAACAATCTGCATATAATTTTGTCTGTAACACTGTTCATTAAACCAAAATTCCAATATCCTTCTGCTACGTTTGTTGCAAAGGTAAGTTCCCTGTCCTGTCAGGAAGGCTGTTGTTCTGAAATATCTTCCAGGTAACAGTATAGTGATGGACCCAGTGTTGAACATACGTATGTATAGACCATTATTCACAATATCTAGTCTGGGATCTATTCACAAGCCTTCTCTCTTACAGTTTAACCCATTTTGGAAACAAGGTAAACTTTTACCGTTTAAGCATCCAGAGGCGTATGAATTCAGTCAATTAATTCAGTCAATGAATTCAGAAATGCCAAGGAACAGGGAATATCAGAGGGAGCTTGGGCTGTTTAGCCTGAAGAAGAGGAGGCTCAAGGGAGACCTTATTGCCATCTACAACTACTTGAAGGGAAGTTGTAGACACATGGGGGTTGGTCTCTTCTTCCAGCCAACCAGTGACAGGAGAGGACGCAGTCTCAAGCTATGCCAGGGGAGGTTTAGGCTGGATGTTAGGGAGAAATTCTTCACAGAAAGAGTGATTGGCCATTGGAATGGGCTGCCCAGGGAAGCAGTGGAGTCACTGCCCCTGAAAGTGTTTAAAATAAGACTGGAGGAGAAACCAGTGCCATGGTTTAGTTGATTAGATGGTGTTGGGTGATAGGTTGGACTTGATCTCAAAGGTCTTTTCCAACCTGGTTAATTCTGTGATTCTGTAATTCTTTATTCATTACCCAAAAGACAAAACAAACAAACAAAAAATCAAAACCCAAACAAACCCACCAACTAAATAAACCAAACCAAAAGTCTGTGAATTAACACTGTTCTGGGAGCAACTTGGATCAGAATTAAACTCTCCTCTGTCACTCACAGATGTGGCTTCATGGAGGTTTTCTTTACCTCAACCTCTGACCCTGTATGGTCAGAACTCTACAGTTAATGTATCTTCTGGAAAATTTCATTCTTTTTGCTCTTTGCTTTAGAGCAAGATCACTTTGGCTTTTCTTTTACCTTTCTACTCCAGGCTTTAGAGAGATTAACAGTCTTAGTGATTTCAAAATACTAACGTTTTATGATAGGGGAACCTAAGTATAAAATGGTTGGACTTGATCAAAGAATAAGTCTTCTCTTGTCAGAAAAAAATGCTTACTATATAGGTATATTGTTTACTTCAAAAGGATTTTTCTAGTGTGTTAACAATCACGTAATTTATAGCAGAATAGCTTAGCCTCTGAAAAAAGGCATATTTTGTGTTAAAGTGACAAAGCAGACAACACTTTAAGATCATGTTACATTAGCCATAAATCCATTGGGTATCCCTGGAACTGGAAATCTGTGTCCATGGTGGCTCAGACAAGCTGTTTACCTCACTACCCAAATCCTAGCATCTCAGATTTCTCAAGGGTGTGGAAATGCTGATCTTGGCAGGGCAACATTTCTATCTCAACTGACCACTGGAGGCTTTATCTGGAGTGGAGAACAAACCAAAACAAATAGTTTCTCTCTGCTGAGAGACCTTTCCAAACAATATATTTTTGGACTGGGCCTATGGGCCAATGTCTTTGCATTCACAACATGTCTGCTAATGAGAAATAAAATCCTAATGTCATTCAGAGAGTACTCAAACACTGATTGAAAAGCTGAAAGGACTCATAAATCCTGAGAGAAAAATTATTTACTTTTCTAACTCCTCAAAACAAAATAGAAGCAACCAAAGCAAAGCAGCCCCTCAGATGAAATAGCTGCATTGTGTCACACCATGTAACCCCATTCCAGGACCATGTGAGAGGCATCTTGACCTAGGTGGACAAAGATAGGGCATAATTCTCTCACCTCCACTCCCATTAGGCTGACATAGACCAGCTCTGGTCAGGAACTCGTGAACTCTTGTAAATATCATTAAGCCCAAGGTAATATACTTTGACCCTTTCAAGACTTTTACTTTAGGACCAACAGCACTGTAGGATTGCTGTGCAACTGCTCTGCAAAATGGAAGCCAGCTTTCATCTGTCAAACCTCAAGTGTGTGCAAGATGGATGCACAGGTCTGCAACAGCTGATGGAGATATGCCATCAGTCTTGCTTGGCACTATATAGTTAAAGTAGAAAGACAGAGATTTCCACAGAGGGTCAGGCTACAACACCTGAACTTAGCAATGGGCAGCAGTGGAGGTTCCAGAGGAAAGCAGGAGAAATCTGAACCTGGCAGTCTTCCTTCCTCATCTTGAGGGCTTGGTCTGGGAGACTGTAGAGACTGCATTCCCTGCAGTTTAGCCAGTTAAACCACTGCATCCAGTCTGAACTGCCATTGGGGCCGAGGCAGATCCACATATGAGAACTGCCAGTAACTATCTCTCCTTTCTCCAGTTCCTAAATTCCTTTCTCTTCTGAACTGCAGATGGTGAGAAGAGAGAAAAGGGACAGAGAGAGGATGTTCCGAGAGGATGTTCCAACAAATTATGTATCTCTGCAGATCAAAATATACTTCCTGTTTTCAAAAGAATACAGGAATCTGGAAAAGCAAGCCTTTAAATGCCTTTTCATGACAATTCTGTTTTATGCCTTGCAAACTGACACGTAATCTTTTTTCCTTTTCCTTCACTGAAAGATTACTTTTAGGAAAAATCCTTTTAGATTCATGTTTATCCATAACAATTTACTCCAGGATCAGTAGCGAAAAAAATGGAAATATAAATGTGATGTTGTATGTGTGGTATTACTCAGAAAGCCAAGTGAAATGTATACCATTTATAATTGCATTAGCCTCCTAGGTAAACGGGGTAAGCAACCGCTTAGTTATCTTGTAGACCCGTTCCACTTTGTGCAGGTTCAATGGTGGTTAAAGAGATGGTGTGATAATGTTACATTTGAGACCATAAATTTACCATTTTACTTATAATGACATCATGTTAAAATTTTCTCTAAATCACTTTCTGAAGAAAATTTGCAGTTCTTCTTGAGTATACAGAAGCCATATTTTCTCTGCACACTGCAAACAGGGCTACCTGGGTTTCATGAAGATCTGTGGTGTGTCTTTGGTGTGTCTGATCAATCTAATATCTCAGGAGTATTTTTTCAGAATTTTTTTTTAAGCCTAAATGTCTCATTTTGACATTTTTATTTTCTTCAACATTTAGAATCTGACTTACTTAATTTATTGGGGCTTCTTTCCATTTGTGTAAGAAAATTTGCAGGGGTAGACAGGGAGAGGGAGATTTTCTTTTGTTAAAATGGAAAAAGAAGATTTTTCTGATTTCTTAGAAAACAGAAGAAAATACAAGAATTTATTTTGCATCAACACCAAATGATTCAAAATCTGTATGCACAAAAAATGCACTATTATTCTCTTATGTAGCCCTTTTTATAATAAATTACCATTGGTTTTTTTCTTTAAGAAAAAGAAAAGGAAAAAAAAAGTAGATCACTTTGCTAGATCCTTCACCAGCTTTGTTGCTATTCTCTGGACGTGCTCCAGCAATTCAATGTCTTTCTTGTAGGAAGAGACCCAAAACTGAGCACAGTATTCAAGGTGCTGCCTCATCAGTGCCAAGTACACTTCCCTACTCCTGCTAGCCTCACTCCTCCCAATACAGGCCAGGATGCTCTTTGCCTTCTTGGCCACCTGAGTACACTGCTGGCTCCCGTTCATTCATCTGTCAACCAAAATCCCTAGGTCTTTTTCTCTCAGGCAGCTTTCCATGTGATTGGTGTGATCCAAGTGCAGGACCTGGCACTTAGCCTTGTTGAACCTTGTACAACTGGGTTTGTCCATCGGTCTAGCCTATTCAGATCCCTTTCTGAGCCTGTAGAAGGGGTTATGATTCCCATAGCTAAGAAGTTAAATTGACACCAATCTATGTGCATGGCTTTGCTAACAGCTGTACTGGGTTAACATTAGCCTGTTCTCACCCCCACTCCCCATCCCCATCCCCACTCTCTAAACACAGATTGGAGTGTGAAATGAGATCACAAAGAAACTCTGATAGAGTTTAATGAGATGATAAATGCACAACTACTGTATTTGCAGAAAAGTGCAGCAAAATTCAGAAAGAGCAGCAGAAGCCAGTGACCTACCTTTCCAGCCCACAGCCAACCTGTGGTGGGTTAACACCCTTTTCTGAGAACAAAAGAACAAAGCAGGGTGGAGGGCTTGCAGGTACTTTTCACTCCCTGCAGGGCATTTTCCCCTGGGAAACTGAGTCTGTTCCACTCCCCCCTCCCTGCCCAGCAGGACATTGTAGCTGTTGTCCCCTGCTTTTTCTGGCTCCTGCCTCTGCTGGATGAGAGCTACTGCAGCTGCCCTCCTGCTCCTCTGCCACGTGGTCGGACCTGATCCTTCTCCCTGCTGCCTCCACGCTTCCTCAGAGAAAGGCTGGTTTTGTATTATTCTCTTGATTTTTGTCCCACTCCCATCCATCCTTGTTCCTTGCCCTTGTGAACCTTTTTCCTGTTATTGTTATATATATATATATATATATATATATATATATATATATATATATATATAGTTTAAAGAAACTATTTACCTCTCTACTTCCAAGCTGACTCCAAATTATTGTTTGGTGGATTTGCTCCTTCCTTTTCTCCCCTCTCTGTTGGGAGGGAGGAGGGAGGGAGAAGGGGAGAGATTCTCAGCCTTGCCCCCCACCTGAGCTCTTAACTTCCAGTTAAGGCTTAAACCACCACACAATCCAGTGGAAATAGACCAACACTCCAAACCTGGACACCAAAAGCAGCAACCAGAACGAGAAGCCTCTCATGTTACAATCTGAACTTCAAGCCCCATGATTCTTTGCTCTAGCCAGCACTTAAAAGTTGGCATGACAGAAGCATGGTATCAAATACCAGCAGCAGGTTCAACTGAACCCATGAAAAAGGTTTAAAAAAAAAAAAAAGCCAAAAGGCTACCTGTAAGATGTAGAAGTCTTTAGGCATCAATTAATATGCAAGGCAAAGCTCTGGGGTCTATTCTGCCTCATCTGTGTTTTGTGTTTCTGCTGACTGCTGTTATAGGGCTAACCACAGCTTGATTTTAATTTTTTTCTGCTGAAATGTCAGAGGATATCAAATTTACAGCCAGAAGGAAGACAGAATCTTGTGCTTGATCTCACTTGTCCCTGTCCTCTCACTTGCCCTCGTCTCCTGCTAATCCTGCAATGAGGCAGAACAATGACCATACCACACATCGCAGTGAGCAAAACACAGCTACCTCCAAAAGAATCAAGTCACTGCACCACATATTACAACAATTTCTGTCTTCCAATATAATAAAACATTTGTCTGTGCTTATAAATACTCCCATGTGAAAAAAAAATTACTTTGCTGATCTCAGTAGTATTCCTTATGTCTGGAAATACATCAACCATGTTCTGCACAAAGCTACACTATGTGCAGTGTAGGTCATGCAAAGATACTGATAGGTGCTATCATCCTTCTCTCCAGTGCTTGTTTTATTGTCTGTGGCCATTTAAGCTGCTAGACAGGAAGACTCTTCTGCAATATTGTTGTCATAAAGGTGATAGAACAGAGATGCCAATCTGTGTGCATTACAATATGTTCACATAAAATCTTAGTGATGCCATTACTTAGCAGTACACCAAGTCTTTTGCCCTGTTATTAACTTGAAAATGTCCTTCTTCCAATAACATGTAAAATTATCAGTTTGCAGTGTAAAGTATTAAAACTGATAGGCATGAGTTTAAATAACAGAATGTGGTAATCAATTCTATTGATTGCAAGAACCCTTCAGAATTGGTCTTTTAATTTGCACTCCAGTTGTTACACTGCCTTGAGAGTTTTTATGCTAATATTTATGGCTGCAAATGAATAGAGAGCATTTGTAGTGGAAAAATGCACACGTGCCATGGCTGACCTGGTGCTACATTTGTTACATGAGTATAAGCATAGCTCAAGCATCTGCAAACTCTTATGAGAAAAATGTGGTCATGTCAAAAATCCCGGTCATCTGGAGAGTGCAGTTGGTGCCACTGATATGCCAGCATGTGGTCTCAAGATGTGTTTAAAAAATAAATAAAAGTACAAGTCCCCTCTGGTTTGCATGCTAGGGGGAAAAAATAAATGAAAAATAATTATTCTGTACCAAAATTGTAAATGTTACTGTGCTGGTTTGAGCCTTAGCTGGAGTTTAAAAGATCAAATGATAACAGAGTGAGATTCCTCCCCCCCTCCCTTTCCCTATTAAAGAAAAAGAAACAAAAGGAAAAAAAGGAAAAGAAAAGGGATAAAGGGAAAGGAGATGAGGTAAATTTATGAAAGAAATACTCTGAATACTCTGGAATAGGTTTGGAAGTAGGAGAGGTAAATTTTTTTAACTATATATATATCAATAACAGGGAAGGTTCACAAAGGTAAGGGATAAAGAGGAAAATATACAAAACCAAGCCTGGACGGTTCTTTCAGCCCCCATCCAGGATGGATGTAACCCAGCACAGCTACTGTGATAAGTGTAACAGTAGTATAAGAGGTATACATAGACTGACTTTTCTTCTAAACTTTGGATAACTAGAAGTAGTTTTGAGTATTTGAAGCCGAAGGAATTTTTAAAATTATTATTATTATTCAGTACTACCTTGAAATTCCCCTTTCTGGGTTCAGCAGTGGGTAATGTTTTGCATACTAGCAGGCACATAGTTACAGTATATTCAGACACTAACTCACTTGAATGCTACAAGGTCAGAATTCAGCTTCATTACAAAAATTGCAAAGTTTGGACAAGATTTGTGGTTTAGGTATAAATGCATAGCGACTCACAGGATCCCAGGATGTCGGGGGTTGGAAGGGACCCAAAGTGATCATCAAGTCCAACCCCCCTGCCACAGCAGAACCGTACAATCTAGCTCAGGTCACAGAGGAACGCATCCAGACAGGCCTTGAAAGTCTCCAGAGAAGAAGACTCCACAACCTCTCTGGGGAGCCTGTTCAAGTGGTCTGTGACCCTTACAGTAAAGAAGTTCCCCTTTGAGTTGAGGTGAAATCTCCTGTGCTGCATCTCACATCCATTGCTCCTTGTCCTATCACAGGGAGCAAGTGAGAAGAGCCTGTGCCCTCCCTCTTGACACCCAGCCCTCAGATATTTATAAACATTTATTAAATCCCATCTAAGTTTTCTCCTTTCCAGACTAAAAAGCCCCAGGTCCCTCAGCCTCTCCTCATCAGGCATGTGCTCCAGTCCCCTAATCATCCTCATAGTCCTCCCTCGGACCCTCTCCAGCAGATGATCCCTGTCCCTCTCAAACTGGGGAGCCCAAAGCTGAATGCGGTACTCAAGATGAGGTCTCACCAGGGCAGAGTAGAGGGGGAGGAGAACTTCCCTTGATCTGCTGGACACAATCTTCTTAATACACTCCAGGATCCCAATGGCCTTCTTGGCCACAAGGGCACATTGCTGTCCCACGGATAACTTGTTATCCATCCAGGTGCCTTTCCACAGGGCTGCTCTCCAGCAGATCACCTCCCAACCAGCACTGGTGCAGTTTATTATTCCTCCCCAGACACAAGACTCTGCACTTGTTCTTCTTGAACTTCATTTGGTTCTTCTGTGCCCAGCTCTCCAGTCTGTCCAAGTCTCACTGGAATTGCTCAGATTAACAAAACCAGAGTGTGAAACTGTCATGTGTGTGCATGTATGTATATGTTAGGAACTATTCATTTAGAATTATAGAATGGTTTGGGTTGAAAGGAACCTTAAAAATCTTCTAGTTCTAACCCGTCTGCCACGGGCATGGACACCTTCCACCAGACTAGGTTGCTCAAAGCCTCATCCTTCTGGCCTTGACCACTTCCAGGGAAGAGGAAACCCCAATTTCTCTGAGCAACTTATTCCAGTGTTTCAGCACCCTTACAGTAAAATGTTTCTTACTAATATATATAATGTAAATTGACCCTCTTTTAATTTAAAACTTCACCCCTCCTCCTGTCACTACACTCCCTCCCCATCTTTCCTGTAGCCCCCCTTTTAAGCAGTGGCAATCTGCTATAAGGCCTTTCCAAAACCTTCTCTTCTCTAGGCTAAACAACACTCGGGCTGTACTCTCAGAGGAGGTGTTCCAGCTCCTTGATCGCCTTTCTGACCCTCCTCTAAGCCTGCTCAAGTAGGTCCATGGTTTTCTTATGCTGGAGGCCCTGGACCTGGATGCAGTACTCCAGTTGGATTCTCAAGAGAATGGCAGACAGGGGAAGAATTGCTTTCCTTGACCTGCTGGCCTTACTTCTTTTGATGCAGCTCACAATGTGGTTGAAGCCATAGTTTAGTAGTCATGAGCCCTTGGGTGACAGATTGGATTTGATGATCTTTGAGGTCTTTTCCAACCTTATTGATTCTGTAATTCTATGGCTCTCTAGGCTGGTCTCAATCCACTCATTTAGAGTGTAGGCTGAATTTGTGCTTGAGTTTGCCCTGATAAATCTGCAGGACCTTGCATGTGGCCTTGTTGAACTTCACAAGGCTTGCACAGGCCCACCTCTCAAGGCTGTCAAAATCCCTCTGGATGGCATCCCCTCCTTTCAGTCTGTCAACTACACTACATAAACTGATGTTGTCAGCAAACCCGATGCAAGTGCATTCAATCCCACAACCCATGTCACCAGCAAAGATGTTAAATAGCACCAGATCAGACACTGATCCCTGACAAGGCTGAAATAATTCTAGATCAAATAGCTGTAAATATGTGTGTCCACACTGTGACTATGTGCATGAGTAATGTTTTCAAAAGAACCCTCACCTTTTAGCATTTTCACCTAGTTGTGTAGGCAAAGGGTTGTTTTCAGGTAGCTTTGGAACAGCTATGTTTTGCCCTTAAGTTAGGAATGCACACCTTATCAGTAACTAAGAGAAAGACAGAAATGTAGGGTAAGATTTGCCTTTGCTTGAGTTAGAGAAGGCTTTGTTTAATCTTTGACTTAGAAAAGAATGTAAACATCTTGTAACTGAGAAGAAAGACTTGGCAGAATTTGGTTGGCTGTGTTGAAATATTGCTTTGTTATTTTAACCTATTGTATGCCTTAATTACAAACATGCCACTAGAAAATAATCAATTAAGATGTTACACACATGCTTTCTAAAAGAGTATACAACCTTGTTGTGTAACATAATAAATGTCTTTCCCTGGTACCATCTTGGCCTGGAAGCTGTGCTTGTAGTGACTGTAGGGTGATTGAAAACCAAATCCATATTACTACATAGTTGTATGTAGAATAAAAACTGGTTTTGTTCCCCACCTCAGTAAAATGTATTCTCAGGGAAGCGGTACAATTGTGTAGACAAGGGCAACTGATTATAGTACATCAACTTTGTATCTGAATGGCCCAGGATAGACTTAGTCTATGTATTTTTTGGTCTCTGTAATACTATTATTTTTCTCTAGCTTGTTGCATCCTGTTCTGTGCATCTTTCAGATTTCATAAGAGAAGCATTTGCATCAGAATTCCTTTTTTATCTCTAATAACTGTATGGATATTTTTTCTTTCTTTAAATGAAGGCCCTTTTAACTTCTTGAGTAATCACTGGTTTAAGCAGAACAGTAATGTGAATCAAACATAAATGTCTCCAGTGTTATCGGGTGCATATTCTGTGAGGAAAATGTTATTAGTGAAATAAGGACATACTAATTAAAAATGTATATTCAACTATAACCATAAATAATGCATTTATATAAAGATGAACACAATATTAATGCTCAATATATGAAGAGTGCATATATACTACATACTGCATATAAATTACACAACAATATAGTTAATGATTAGTTGAAGTGGCTATATTAGTCAACACTTAGTACCTGGATGAGGCAGTCAGTGTTATCTGCACAGCATTTTTGGACAAGAGATTGCAGCTAATGCTCCAGCTCTCTTATTTCTTTACAAAATTGATTATTTTCTTTGAATTCCATAGGTTAAGAATACAAGAAATGTCAAAATGAAATCTGTCTCTTTAACACTTACAAGTCCATGGGGCCGGATGGGATCCATCCTAGGGTGCTGAGAGAGCTGGCAGATGAGCTGGCCAAGCCACTCTCCATCATTTTTCAGCAGTCCTGGCTCACTGGAGAGGTCCCAGAAGACTGCAAGCTGGCCAACGTGGTACCCATCCACAAGAAGGGGTTGGATAGAGGAACCCAGAATCTACAGGCCAGTCAGCCTGACCTCAGTGCCAGGGAAATGATGGAGCAGATTATCCTGGTGGCAATAACTGTGCACCTGCAGGATGGCCAAGGGCTCAGGTCCAGCCAACATGGATTTAGGAAGGGCAGGTCCTGTCTCTCCAACCTGACCTCCTTCTATATCAGGTGACCCGCCTGGTGGATGTGGGGAGGCCTGTGGATGTGGTCTACCTGGACTTCAGCAAGGCCTTTGACACTGTCCCCCACAGCAAACTGCTGGCTAAGCTGTCAGCTCATGGCTTGGACAGCAGCACTCTGTGCTGGGTTAGGAACTGGCTGGAGGGCCAAGCCCAGAAAGTGGATGGTGCCACCTCCAGCTGGAGGCCAGTCACCAGTGGCGTCCCCCAGGGATCAGTGCTGGGCCCCATCCTCTTCAATGTCTTCATTGATGATCTGGATGAGGGGATTGAGACAGTCATCACCAAATTTGCAGACAACACCAAGTTGGGAGCGGATGTTGGTCAGTTAGAGGGTAGAAGGGCTCTGCAGAGGGACCTCGGCTGACTGGACAGATGGCCGGAGTCCAACGGGATGGCATTCAACAAGTCCAAGTGCCGGGTGCTGCACTTTGACCACAACAACCCCATGCAGAGCTACAGGCTGGGGTCAGAGTGGCTGGAGAGCTGCCAAACAGAAAGGGACCTGGGGGTGCTGATCAACAGCCACCTAAACATGAGCCAGCAGTGTGCCCAGGTGGCCAAGAAGGCCAACAGCATCCTGGCCTGCATTAGGAATGGTGTGGCCAGCAGGAGCAGGGAGGTCATTGTGCCCCTGTACTCTGCATTGGTTAGGCCACACCTTGAGTCCTGTGTCCAGTTCTGGGCCCCTCAGTTTAAGAAGGACATCGAGACACTTGAACGTGTCCAGAGAAGGGCAACAAGGCTGGTGAGAGGCCTTGAGCACAAGCCCTATGAGGAGAGGCTGAGGGAGCTGGGATTGTTTAGCCTGGAGAAGAGGAGGCTCAGGGGCGACCTCATTGCTCTGTACAACTACCTGAAAGGTGGTTGTAGCCAGGAAGGGGTTGGCCTCTTCTCTCTAGCAACCAGCACCAGAACAAGGGGACACAGTCTCAAGCTGCACCAGGGGAAGTTTAGGCTGGAGGTGAGGAGAAAGTTCTTCACAGAGAGAGTCGTTCGCCATTGGAATGGGCTGCCCGGGGAGGTGGTGGAGTCACCGTCCCTGGAGGTGTTCAAGAGGGGACTGGACGTGGCACTTGGTGCCATGGTCTAGTCATGGGGTCTGTGGTGACAGGTTGGACTCGATGATCTTTGAGGTCTCTTCCAACCTTAGTGATACTGTGATACAGTAACCTTTACATTATGCAGTGTTTGTAATATAGTGATTAAAAAAAGGGAGTTGGCAAAGCATGAGCTGCTCAGGGGAAGTCACATGAACCGTTTCCTTAGTCCCTCAGAAAATGTACATCTGTGTTGTGAATGGAAAGTAAAGAGCAGATGAGGTAATGTCAGAATATTTATTTCTGTTCCCCGTTCACCATGCGACTTTCTCTTGCTTATTGCATGCCATATGAACCACTGTGACAGGTTTAGGCTATGCCTTTAAGAAAGAGACAGTTGCTGAACACTCTGGCTGAATGTTTTTGATATTTAAACAAAAACAAGATAGTCTAAACTATTTAATTGGTGGATTGGTAGAATGCAGCTTTGAGTTTGGGTTCTGCCAGTCTGGTCTGGGTTCTGGCTGTGTTGATTCTGTACCTTTCCCTCTGTTCCTGTGGGCTGGTCGGCTTCTCTCTCTCTGAAGCAACAGCTTTTTGCCGGACAGGAGCGGCCTTGAATTAACAGAGCTAACCAGATAAGAAAACTAATTCTTGCATACACTTTGAGCTAACAAAATTTTTCTTCCTTAATTGCCTTTCTCTCTCTCTCTAATCCTTTTTGGGAAAAAGGGGAGGTAGGGAGGGAGAGAGGGGGGTTCAGCGAACCCCCCTGGCCGGCTGGAGGGAAAAGGCTTTTCTGCATTACGTTCATTGCTGTGTATTTCTGTATATATTGTAAATATGTATTTGTGTACATATTCATTGCATTCCATTTATGCCTGTAAATATAGCTTTCATCTGCTTTTCTGACTGAGCTAGCTGTGGTTTCTTTCTTTGTGTGTGGGGGGAGGGAACTTTCTCACCCCACCACAACCACATAGATGTATCCACAACAAAATGAGCTCTTATCTTCTTAGGTTTCTCTCTTGTTGCCATAAGACCAGAGTACCCTACTAACATAGAGGAGTAGGGCATCTCAAAGTATTTTGCAAACTTCATAAATGTTTATCCCAGTATTTGCAGAAGCAGCCTCTGAACTAAGGGCTTCATTACCTGTGTACTTCCTAGAAAATGCTTGAAACCTGTCCTGTAGCTGTAAGTAACTCATGGCATCTGATGGCTTCAGCTATACTGAATTGTCAGTCTCTATAAAATTAGATTCTGTCTGTCTCAGGCTGGGGACCCATTTAGTGGACTAGTGGAGTTGCTTTCTTAGTGTAAAATGGAAATCTGGAATCATTTTCACCACAGTCAGCACTAATCTTCAGCTTACTACATGTATAGGTATTTGCTTAAACTCTTGTTGTTAATCTCATAATTATCTCATGGTTTTTTCTTTCATATACGCATGAGCTTCATACTGAAAATAGTGGTGAAGTCCCTTCCAAGGGGCAGGGTGTGCCAGTCACATTGAATTCTTTACATTTGTGCCCCAGTAAATAACAGTATGTCACTCTTCTCACATGTAACACCAAGAAAACTCCGCAGATCTGTTATGATAACAACTATTTAATTATCATGTGAACAGCAATAAACAAACAAAACTTTAATAAAGTTTTTTTCAACACTAAGCCAATGTGAAGAGTCAGAACACTGCAATGAAAGGGAAGTCACTGAAGGTGTGCATCTCTAAATGCACTGGAAATCTCATGCATAATTTTGTTGCTTTTAAATTTTTTTTTAAATTTTTTTTTTAGTTTCAGAAGGAGATAGATCCACATTTGTGTATGAGACTAAGAAAAAAGGCAGGAGAGGTTTATATTCATGAAAGGTTGTGTTTTTCTTGTGGGTCAGAGGGTGTATTCTAAAACTGAACCTAGGAGTACTAGGAACATTGAGCCTGAGAAAGTAATTGGACCTGTAAATGTAGGGATTGATGGGAATGATGAGGGTTCATGAATGTCAGAGGCAGTTGGAGGTAGTGGAAATGTCGAAGAAAGATGGGAAGTCTGGAAGTTTTACTGTTCAAAGGGAACAACGCATGGATGCTTAAGAGCCTGGAAGAGAAGGAATGAACAGTGGAAACTGGTAACATAAGTAGTAGACTAGCTGGAATGTATGTTTTGAACAACAGACAGGGTAAGGGAGCACAGATAGATTTAGGCTAGGAATAAATTATGAAAAAAATGGCACAGGAATAAAAGTTTTCTCTTACCAGGTCTTACAGTGTCAGAGAGTCCTAACAGGAGAAATTCTTTTTATATTCCTACCACTAGCAAGATATCAAGGTTGGTGTGCCTACTGCCTTTCCTCTCAAAAAAACCCCAACCTGGACACCTAGAAATATGTGTTAAGGACCACCTTCAGATAGAATCTAGAAACTTATTGCAACCAAACTGTTTAAAAGACCTTTTTCTCCCCACCATTTAAAGGTCATTTATTGGAAATTGAGGAGATTATTTCTATATTAGAATATTGCTATATTAAATAGTTTCAAAAAATTAACATCACTGACTTGTAAGACAAGTCATTCAAAGCTTCAGTTCACAGGATCAGTCTATTTTTTTCCCCTGGAATTCCAATACACATGTCATCTGAATCTGACTTGAAATGAATCATCAAATAATAGCATGACCTGGATTGGAAGGGACCTCTCAAGGTCATCTAGTCCAATCCCCCTGAAGCAGAATCTCCAAGTAGATCAGGTTGCTCAGTGCCCCATCAAGCCTGACTTTGCACATCTGCAGGGATAGGGTCACTACCACCTCCCTAGGGAACTTGTTCCATTGTTCCACCACCTTCAGTGTGAAGAACTTCTTCCTAATATCCAATCTACATCTACCCTTCTCTACTTTAAAACCATTGTTGCTTGTCTTTTTTTAAACAGTCCCTCCCCGGCTTTCCAGTAGGCTACCATCAGATACTGGGAGACTACTATAAGGTCTTCCTGGAGCCCTCTCTTCTCCAGGCTGAACAACCCCAACTCCCTCAGCCTGCCTTCATAGGAGAGGTGTTCCAGTTCTCCTCTAATAATTTTTGTGTTCCTCCTCTGGAGACTCCCTATTGGATCCCTGTTATTATGTGGGACACCGTACTCCAGGTGAGGTCTCAACAGAGCAGAGCAGGGTGGCAGAATCACTTCAATCTGCTGGCCCCATTTTGATGCAGCTCAGGATTCAATTGTGAGCTTTTCATCCACCACAAACTCCAAGTCCTTTTCCACAAGGGTGCCCTCTATCACCACATCCCCCAACAGTACTGGTACCATGGGTTGACTCAATCCATGTGCAGGATCTTGCACTTTGCATTGTCGAATCTCAAAAGGTACACCTGGTCCCACTTTTGCAGCTTGTCAAGGTCCTTCTCAATGGCATTCTGTCCCTCAGACATGTCAGCTGCATCACTCACAGAACCATAGAATCACTGAGGTTGGAAAAGACCATCAAGTCCAACCTTCTACCCAGCATCTCCATGACCACCAGACTATGTCCCCAAGTGTCACATCTACTCATTTTTTTAACATCTCCAAGGATGGTGACTCCACCACCTCCCTGAACATCCTGTTCCAATGCCTGGCAACTCTTTCTGTAAAGAAATTCTTCCTAATATCCAACCTAACCTTTCTCTGGCACAACGTGAGGCCATTAGCTCTTGTCCTGTCATCAGTTACTTGGGAAAAGAGGCCAACACCCCCCTTACTACAATTTCCTTTCAAGAAGCTGTAGAGAGCAATAAAATCAAACTCCTTCAGGCTAAATAATCCCAACTCCCTCAGCCTCTCCTTGTAAGACTTGTTCTACAGTCTCCTCACCAGCTTCATTGCCCTTCTCTGTACCCTCTCCAGCACCTCAATGTCTTTCTTATATGCACAGCCCAAAACTAGACTCAGTAGTCAAGGTGCAGTCTCGCCTCAGCTGAGTACAGGGGCACAATCAGTACCCTGGGACTTCTGGCCATGCCATTTCTGACACAGGCTATGATGCTGTTGGCCTTTCTGGCCAGCTGAGCACACTTCTTGCTCATGCTCAGAGAGCTGTCAGCCAGCATACCCAGGTCCTTTTGTGCCAGGCACCTTTCCAGCCATTTGTCCCCAAGCCTGTAGTGTTACATGAGGTTGCTGCAAATGAAGTGCAGAACCCAGCACTTGGCCTTACTAAACCTCATTGACCTTAGCCCAGTGGTCCACCCTATCCAGATCTCTCTGTAGAGCTTTCCTAACCTGAAGTAGATCACAGAATCATAGAATCACAGAATGGTCTGGGTTGGAAGGGAACTCCAAAGGTCATCTAGTCTGCATTCTGCACTAAGCAGGGACATCCTCAACTAGATCAGGCTGCCCAGAGCCTTGTCAAACCTCATTTTGAATATTTCCTGGGATGGGGCCTCAACCACCTCCCTGAGCAACCTGTTTCAATGTTCCACTACCCTCATGGTAAAGAACCAGTTCTTAACATCCAGTCTAAATCTGCTCTTCCCTAGTTTGAAGGCATTGCCCCTTGTCCTATCACTGCAGGCCTTTGAAAACAGTCTCTCTCCAGCCTACTTGTAGGCCCTCTTTCAGGTACTGGAAGGCCACTATTAGATCGCCCCAAAGCCTCCTCTTCCCCAGTATGAACAACCCCAGCTCCTTCAGCTTGTCTTTGCAGCAGAGGTATTCCAACCCCTGATGATTCTCATGACCCTTCTCTGGACCTGCTCTATCAGCTCCATGTTCTTCTTATACTGAGGGCTCCAGATGTGGATGCAGTACTCCAAGTGAGGTCTTACCAGAGCAAGGTGGCAGAATCACCTCTCTCTGAATCTGCTGGTCAATCTGTTAAAGGGTAGGAGGGCTCTGCAAAGGGAGCTTGACAGGCTGGACAGATGGGCAGAGTCCAAGGGCATGAGATTTAACACATCCAAGTGCCGGGTTCTGCACACTGGACACAGAAACCCCATGCAGCACTACAGGCTGGGGTCAGAGTGGCTGAAGAGCGTCCAGGCAGAGAGGGACCTGGGGGTCCTGGTTGATAGTAGGCTGAACATGAGCCTGCAGTGTGCCCAGGCAGCCAAGAAGGCCAATGGCATCCTGGCCTGCATCAGGAAGAGTGTGGCCAGCAGGAGCAGGGAGGTCATTCTGCCCCTGTACACTGCACTGGTTAGGCCACACCTTGAGTCCTGTGTCCAGTTCTGGGCCCCTCAGTTTAGGAAGGATGTTGACTTGCTGGAGCGTGTCCAGAGAAGAGCAACAAACCTGGTGAGGGGTTTGGACCACAAGCCTTATGAGGAGAGGCTGAGGGAGCTGGGGTTGCTTAGACTGGAGAAGAGGCTCAGGGGGAGACTTTACTGCTGTCTACAACTCCCTGAAGGGAGGTTGTAGCCAGGTGGGGGTTGGTCTATTCTCCCAGGCAACTAGCACCAGAACAAGAGGACACAGTCTCAAGCTGTGCAAGGGGAGGTTTAGACTTGATCTTAGAAAGAAATTCTTCACAGAAAGAGTGATTTGCCATTGGAATGTGCTGCCCAGAGAGGTGGGAGGGTTGATGTCCCTGGAGATGTTTAAGAAAAGACTGGATAAGGCACTTAGTGCCATGGTCTAGTTGATTAGATAGGGTTAGGTGATCAGTTTTACTTGATGATATTGGAGGTCTCTTCCAACCTAGTTGATTCTGTGATTCTGTGATTCTGTGATTCCTGGTGCTGCATAAATTTCCCCATGATTAAAATCCCAGTATTCCATTGGTGACACATCAGCCTCTGAGTCTCATGTTTATCATGCATGTTTTCTTATCCCTTTCAGTATTCTTCCCTGCCACTTGTGGGATTGATAAGAAGACTACCTGTGCACCTGAGCCTTTAACCAATTGCCCCAATGCCTTGAAGTCCTTTTTGATTGTTCTTGGACTTCTCTCTGTAACGTTGTCACTACCAAACTGCATAACCAATAACAGGTAATGGTCAGAGGGTGGCACCAGACCAGAGAGTTTCCAAGTAACATCTCTAACCCAAACCTCAGGGAGGCAGCTGACTTCACTGTGGAATGGGTCTGGTTGTCAGGGGCCTTCTTTTCCCTTTAGAATGGTATCACCTACCATAACTCAGCTTGGTATTATCTGCAAACTTGCTGAGGGTGCCATCAATTTCACCATCTATATCATTAATGAAGATATCAAGCAACAGTGCTCCCAGTATGAGCCCCTGATGGACACCACTTGTCACCCGTCTCCATCTGAACACTGACCACTACCTTCTGGGTGCAACCATTCAGATAATTCCTTATCCACTTAACAGTCCACCCATCAAATCCATATGTCTGCAACTTAGAGAGGATGTTGTGGGGGAACATGGCAGAGGCCTTGCAGAATTCCAGGTAGATGATATTCATTGTCTTTTCCTTTCCCACTGATGTAGTCACTCCATTGTTGAAAGCTGCTAGCTTGGTCAGGCAGTACTTGGCCTTAGTAAAGCCATGTTGGCTCTCTTAAATCAGCTCCCTATCTTCTACATGCCTTCCAGCTGAGAACTTAAAGGTTTACTTACTGAATGTGTTGAATTAAAGGTATTTTGTGTTTTGACTATTACTGTTCATCTGAGCAGCAATATCCAACACATGTACACCAGGAAAGAAGTGTTACTGTACTGTTGTATTTGTGACTGATCATATCCAATAGGAAATGCCTAAAATCTCTGACAACTGTCAAAAAAAAAAATGTAGTTTGCCTTATATTGATCTTGTGATCAGAAATAAAGCAGTTTTGAGATTGCTTTTCAAATCAGGAAAGATTGCGGTGGTTCAGTCATGAGACTGATGCTACCTGGGAAATTACTACAGTGACAGTTTTCAGCAGTGATGCAGCACTGTCAAATGGGTGTCCCTGTGCATGTTGTCAAGCTGGAACCCAGGAATGTCTGTTTTGCCTCCATTCTTTCAAACTCCACCTCAGAAGGTGGAAAAAATATTTCTTCAAAATTGCTGCTGTATTTTAATTGCAAATACAATACAATACAATACAATACAATAAATCCAGGTAGGAAGAGACCTTCAAGATCATCGTGTCCAACCTATCAACCAATCGAATCCACCTAAACAACTAGATCATGGCACCCAGTACCCATCAAGTCTCCTCCTGAATACCTCCAATGATGGTGACTCCACCACCTCCCTGGGCAGACCATTCCAATGGGCAATCACTCTCTCTGTAAAGAACTTCCTCCTAACATCCAGTCTAAACCTCCCCTGGCGCAGCCTGAGACTGTGTCCTCTTGTTCTGGTGCTGCCTGCCTGGGAAAAGAGACCAACCTCTGCCTGGCTACAGTCTCCCCTCAGGTAGTTGTAGAAAGCAGTAAGGTCACCCCTCAGTCTCCTCCTCTCCAGGCTAAGCAACCCCAACTCCCTCAGCCTCTCCTCATAGAGCTTGTGTTCTAAACCCCTCACCAACCTTGTTGCCCTTCTCTGGACACATTCCAGAAAGTCAACATCCTTCCTAAACTGAGGGGCCCAGAACTGGACACAGGACTCAAGGTGTGGCCTAACCAGTGCTGTATACAAGGGCAGAATGACCTCCCTGCTCCTGTTGGCCACACTGTTCCGGATGCAGGCCAGGATGCCATTGGCCCTCTTGGCCACCTGGGCACACTGCAGGCTCATGTTCAGCCTACCATCAATCAGTACCCCCAGGTCCCTCTCTGCCTGGCCGCTCTCCAGCCACTCTGACCCCAGCCTGTAGCACTGCATGGGGTTGCAGTGGCCAATGTGCAGAACCCGGCACTGTGTCTTGTTGATGATAAATGTTATGGAATTAGTTTTCAAGGTGTTCTAGAGGTTGTATGGGACTTTATCCTATAGTCCTCAACTCCTGCTTTAGGGTCAGCTCATCTTTACAAATTATGTCTGTATATATGTCCAATTCCAGTTAATCACTGATTTGTAATGGCAGTGCTGTGGGACTCTGCTACTTCTTGAACCCAAGTACTTTTGGGTTTTTTTTCCTTCCCCTGAAATAGAAGCTGCAAATACTAATAGCAAAACATTCCCTATACCTTCAGTAATATCTTAGGCTGCAAAATACTCATGCCTAATTCCATGTATCTCTAAATACTTCAGGAAGGGCAGGTCCTGTCTCTCCAACCTGATCTCCTTCTATGATCAGGTGACCCGCCTGGTGGATGTGGGGAGGCCTGTGGATGTGGTCTACCTGGACTTCAGCAAGGCCTTTGACACTGTCCCCCACAGCAAACTGCTGGCTAAGCTGTCAGCTCGTGGCTTGGACAGCAACACTCTGTGCTGTGTTAGGAACTGGCTGGAGGGCCAAGCCCAGAGAGTGGTGGTGAATGGTGCCACCTCCAGCTGGAGGCCAGTCACCAGTGGTGTCCCCCAGGGATCAGTGCTGGGCCCCATCCTCTTCAATGCCTTCATTGATGATCTGGATGAGGGGATTGAGACAGTCGTCACCAAATTTGCAGACAACACCAAGTTGGGAGCAGATGTTGGGTCAGTTAGAGGCTAGAAGGGCTCTGCAGAGGGACCTCGACTGACTGGACAGATGGCCGGAGTCCAACGGGATGGCATTCAACAAGTCCAAGTGCTGGGTGCTGCACATTGGCCACAACAACCCCATGCAGAGCTACAGGCTGGGGTCAGAGTGGCTGGAGAGCTGCCAAACAGAAAGGGACCTGGGGGTGCTGATCAACAGCCACCTAAACATGAGCCAGCAGTGTGCCCAGGTGGCCAAGAAGGCCAACGGCATCCTGGCCTGCATTAGGAATGGTGTGGCCAGCAGGAGCAGGGAGGTCATTGTGCCCCTGTACTCTGCATTGGTTAGGCCACACCTTGAGTCCTGTGTCCAGTTCTGGGCCCCTCAGTTTAAGAAGGACATTGAGACACTTGAACGTGTCCAGAGAAGGGCAACAAGGCTGGTGAGAGGCCTTGAGCACAAGCCCTATGAGGAGAGGCTGAGGGAGCTGGGATTGTTTAGCCTGGAGAAGAGGAGGCTCAGGAGAGACCTCATTGCTCTGTACAACTACCTGAAAGGTGGTTGTAGCCAGGAAGGGGTTGGCCTCTTCTCTCTAGCAACCAGCACCAGAACAAGGGGACACAGTCTCAAGCTGCACCAGGGGAAGTTTAGGCTGGAGGTGAGGAGAAAGTTTATCACAGAGAGAGTCGTTCGCCATTGGGAATGGGCTGCCCGGGGAGTGGTGGAGTCACCGTCCCTGGAGGTGTTCAAGAGGGGACTGGACGTGGCACTTGGTGCCATGGTCTAGTCATGAGGTCTGTGGTGATAGGTTGGACTTGATCTTTGAGGTCTCTTCCAACCTTGGTGATACTGTGATAGTTCCTCTGTGGTTTTCAGTGAGAAATCCAGGACAGGATCTAATTCATGTTTAGATGTTCTAGTTTCTGCATTTACCATGAGTCCTTCCACAGGCAGTACTGATAGACAAATGCATCCAGAGGGTGAACTTTTTTAAGACTCACCCTATGGAGGCCTCAGTTCCCATCTACAAGCAGAGATAAGGCACTTTGTTGCATCAGAAGTGTATTCTGAGGATAAATGTATTGAAGACATTTCTGATGATAAAGGCTTTGAAGAATGTAAGGCATTTGCACTTTGACCCTCCAGCTGTGTCAGTGCTAGTGACAGATTCCATTATGGAGTCTTTGCCACAAAAATTGTCAGAAAACTTACTGTGTCAGGGTAACTGTGTAATAGGAAATGGACTTTGGCTTGGCCTGTGCTTCTGAAATTTCCTTAGGCTGAAGACAGTGAAGTTGGAAGGACAGTTATTACTTCCTTCCAACAGAGAAGAACTAAGAGCATGTTTGTTCTCAGAGATGAGCAGAGCTCTGGAAGGGAGATGAGTTCAAGCAGAACACTAAAAGGGAAAACGAATGGTGGTGCTAGCTGATCATAGGCACTAATGAGAAGTTACGGCAATAAGTAAGCTGAGCAGAAAACAAGCATTACTGTAGAGCAAACAACTTCACTACAAAGATAAGTACATCTCCATGTAATAGCCTGACTCTCAAAGGAATCTAGGGGGGATGTAGTCTTCAAAGATTGCCTAAGAAATGAAGTGCTCAAAGTGCATAGGCTGACTTAATCACCCCCTCCACATCCCAAGTTCTTTGTACCTCTCAATATCTTTCTGTTCACAGGCGGCTTTTCTCTGTAATTCCATTAGTGATGAGTCATCTTATACCAAAACTATGACCAGAAAGCCATTTATGCCTCATTTTAATGTTAGCATACATGCTTTTTTTGTGGCTTGTTGGTTATGTTGTGTTCACCTGTTCATTTTTTGAGGATAGGACTTGTCTTAGGGACTCTTATGATAATTTCCATTGCCCATTCTGCTTCAGTATCTGATTCTTAATCCAGGTGTCCCAGGATGGAAGGCCAATCCTCCCTTGCCTCCAATGGGGGCAGAAAAATGAGACTCACACAAATGGATTGCAGAACTGATGGAAAGTTTAAATGGAAAAAGCAGTGAATGCTTTACAGAAGCTACAAACATAGTGACAAAAGAGATCCCAAAGCATACAGAGTTCTTTACAGCATACCCAAAAGCCTCACAGCATTCCCCTTCTCCCTACCTGAGGGTACACCCAACCCCCCCAGGGCTCTTTCTTCCCTCCCCCCCCCTCCACTCACTGTTAGGCTAATCTCATCTGGCCAGATCTGAGATTGCCCTTCCCCCTTCTCCTCCTGGCATTAGGCCTAGCCAGACCCAAGAGGCTTTGAGATAACTCCCCCTCCATTACCAGACAGGGAGCATCTCCCATGGGAGCAGTGAGGGAAGAAAGAGGAAGTGAGAGACTTTGTAGATGGATTTATAGGGAGCAGGACATTGTGGGTATGAAATACACAGCTTCCTGTGTCCACCCACTAGGTTGGACAGCCAGAGCACCAGAGGTGCACACTGTGTGGCAGCAGCAGGAGGCACCCAGCCTAAACTGCCACACCAGGGTTGCTCATCATTATGGTGGGATTCAAAGACATGCCTGGTCAGAGAAGACAGAAACCTCTTCTGCACTAGCAGAGAAATGGGGCTCTGAATAGCAGCATTCTACAGTCAAACCTCTTATTTCTCCTGGAGCTCATATGCTGATGAAATATTACTGCCCAGAGAAAAATGCTGTTAGTGATGATGTGGGGCATGAATGTGTTATGACACACCTCCCAGGTTATTTAACCCTTGGAAATTAAGGAAGTGTGAGCTAAATTACTGCAGTTGGTAGATCCAAATCCAAAGATGGTGTTTGTTATCAGGAGGCAGCCCGTCCTTCTAAGGCTTTCTGTGTTGCCAGGGGTAATCGCTGTATTCATTTACCATTCCCTCACAGTAACTGCCAGAAATGCTGTAGAACTATCACGTGGAATAGCTTCTGGTAGGGAAAAATAGTGAGCTGATTAGTTGGAGACACAAGGATCTCATTTAAATGACTTTGATGTGCTTTGTTCACAAGGCAGAGTCTGGCAGTGAGGCACTCATGGTACTCCCAGTCTCTGCCCAGACCATGATCAGGGGTTATGCCACAAACCCTGCTAACCTGGGAGTTCTGTTAGTATTAATGTATTAATCACTCCAGCAAACAGTACGCTTGCCAGACCAAGTAATTAAGTACTTATGGCATGAAGCTGCAACACTAGAGGCTTATGAGCTTATTATGCAATAAGCAGAATGCTACATAATAGCACAGATTATCAGAAAATAGAGGATCGACATTCTCTTGTCCTTGCAGGCAGGACTATGATGTCATGACATAACTTTAAAAAGTCTTGCTTACCTAGTTTTGAGCTCCTGATTTGCTTGATCCCTATCTGCAGGGCCAGTCTTTGGTGCTTATGAAATAAAGGAAAGAATAGAATGAGTACTGTAATAGCACTGTATCTGGGTCGAGACAATCCCAGGCACAAATCCAGGCTGGGCAGTGACTGGCTGGGGAGCAGCCCTGAGGAGAGAGATTTGGGGGTGCTGGGGGAGGAGAAGCTCAACATGAGCTCTCAATGTGCACTTGCAGCCCAGAAAGCCAATCAGATGCTGGGCTGCATCAAGAGAAGTGTGGCCAGCAGGTCAAGGGAGGTGATTCTCCCCCTCTACTCAGCTCTGCTGAGACTCCACCTGGAGTACTGCGTCCAGTTCTGGAGCCCCTATGACAAGAGGGATCTGGAGGTGCTGGAAGGTGTCCAGAGAAGGGCCACGAGGATGATCAGAGGGCTGGAGCACCTCTCCTATGAGGACAGACTGAAGGAGTTGGGGCTGTTCAGTCTGGAGAAGAGAAGGCTCCGAGGTGACCTCATTGTGGCCTTCCAGTATCTGAAGGGGGCCTACAAGAAGGCTGGGGAGGGGCTTCTCAGGATATCAGGTAGTGGTAGGACTAGCAGGAATGGAATGAAGCTGGAGGTGGGGAGATTCAGGCTAGATGTGAGGAGGAAGTTCTTCACCATGAGAGTGGTGAAGCCCTGGAATGGGTTATCCAGGGAGGTGGTTGAGGCCCCATCCCTGGAAGTGTTTAAGACCAGGATGGATGAGGCTTTGGCCAGCCTGATCTAGTGCAGGGTGTCCCTGCCCATAGCAGGGGGGTTGGAACTAGACGATCCTTGTGGTCCCTTCCAACCCTGACTGATACTATGATACTATGATAGTAACAGCAGCACTTCACTTCTGTTCTGCCAAACTGCATTTCACATTCAATACAAACTTCCAAAGTTCTGCCTTTAAAGCAAAAGAGGGGAACCCCATCATTCTCAAGAATGAAGTTTTGATTTTCAAAAAAATTATAAAGAAAAATCTACATTAATAGATGAAAGCCAGCTGTTCTGCACTCTCCGCTGCCTATGAATGGCCAGGACACTGAATAAATGGTGTAGAAAAAATGGAAATATTTATCTTAATGCCTTGAGGCATTAAAAAATAGGTTGTTAGGCTAGGTTATGGGAACTGGGAGGAATTATATAAAGAAAACTAAACTCAAAAAAACTAAGGAAATATAAGACACAGTTTAGGGATGGAAGGAAGAATATATGGATACTATGGATGCATAGCAAAGGAAACTTCCAAGTCCAACATCCAAAGGAACTCCCATCATAGCCGCAGATGCCTAGGTATTTGGAGGAGAGGACTAGCTGTAGTAACTACGAACTGCATTGGCAGCATTCAGAGGCCAAAGGAAGAATAGCCTGTTCTAGAGAAGATAAAAAAGACCTTAATATTTGTAGTGGGTTGGGAGACCAATTCTCCCACCACAGGCAAAAGAAAGGCACAGACAAAACAGATTGCAAAAAAATGATGGAAAGTTTAAGTGAAGAAACAATGAAAGCTTTACAGAAAACCACAAGCACCGTGACAAAGAGAGAGAGAGATTCCAAAACTTACCCAAGAATGTCCCATCCCTACCAGGGGGTACACCCAACCCCCCCCCAACAGGGCTCTTTCATCCCCCCCAACCCAGCCTCGGGCCTGGGCAGGCCCAAGGGAGGCGGCTCAAGCCATTTTACTTAGGCAGCAGCAAGGGAGGAAAGAGAGCAAAAGGACCCTGTGCTTGATGTTTTATAGGGGAGCAGGGCACTATGGGTGAAATACCTGGTTTCCTGTGACCACCCACTGGGCTGGGCCCCCCACTTTGGGACGTCCCAGGTGTGGCCTCTGCAGTGGCCTCAGAGGCCAGCACCCAGCCTAAACCACCACATGCCACCCTTTATTTCATACCATAATTCCTGCACACAAAACATATCATCAAATTAGAACTCTTCTGATGACATGTCTAGTGAAAGTCTATGTCTTCATCTGGGTGTCCTTCCACACAGCCTCTCATTCATGCTCAAGTATTAGTCTATTCCAGTTCCTCTTCTTCATATGATGGAACCTCCCAGTGACGCAGAGTCATTCTTCTGCAGTGTAAATTCTTCATGGACTCGTTGGGACATCCTGGTCACCAGGAAAACCACATAACTTCTCAGCCAAGCCTTTATTTGCATTTACATTTACTCAGAGGCTTTTTTTTTCTACCCCTGGGATGAGCCAGTCGGAGCAGTCAGGCTCCATGACCACTCTTTTCCATCCCTCCAGGGAGCCACAGCTGACCGCTTCCAGCCACGGTCCAAGGCTATACAAATGCACATTGCAGGTACATTGCCCCTCACTGGGCGTTCATGTACCGAGGCATCACTGCATCCGGTTCACAGCCCTCACCCAGAAGAGGGAGAGGCTGCACCACAACTCACTGAGAAGAGAGGAGGCAGAGCCAGGTGCTAGGCGCCATTTTCAGAACATGTTGGAAAAAACAGGGACAAGATTTACAGCTGCCTCCGCCTGAACGCAGCACCGGCACAGGCAGTGCCACCGCCGCTGATTGAACACATCACGGCACAGCTCCCACCATCTCTGTCACCACAATGCAGAATCAAAGTCACCTCCACCACATCGGGCACCCAAACAGCTTTTCCAGCCAAAGCCGTGAGCGCGTTCCCAGAGCCTTTAAGAATGGCTTTCCAGCTGAAGTCCCCACTCACCTTCTCGGGTTTCAGAAGCCATCGCTCGTCCACTCGCTGTGGGTGGCCCTCCCATGAAGTGACAGCGGGCCCGACTTCACTCTGCTTGCCACTGCCCCTCCTTCACTCCGCTCCCTGCTGCTCCGCAGAGAACAAGGAGGAAAAGACAGGTCTCACCTTCTTAGGCTACCCCGAGCATTCTTAAGCTACCCTGAGCAGAAAGTCACAGAAAGAGCCAGCCCTCACTGCTCTCAAGCAACAGGAGGGACTTCCATGCCATCAGCCATGCACCAGGTGTCCTTCTACAGCCCACAGGAGTTCCCACAGTCACCCTGACAAGAAAACTTGAGCCCCAACTTCCAAACCACCAACGCCCCACATCTGACTTTAAACTCTCCATCTTTTGCAATATGATCTGCAGTTCCACAGCAACCAACTCCTGCCCTGGCTCGCCATTAACTGTAGTGGGTTGGGAGAACAATTCTCCCACCACAGGCAAAAGAAAGACTCAGACAAAATGGATTGCAAAAAAAATGATGGAAAGCTTAAATGGAGAAACAATGAAAGTTTTACAGAAAACCACAAGCACCATGACAAGAGAGAGAGAGATTTGTGTTACAAAATATAATTTCAGGGTGGCTTGCTACCAAGGTTGGAGGGGTGGCTTGTTTCATAGTATCATAGTTTCATAGTTTCAGTTAGGGTTGGAAGGGACCACAAGGATCATCTAGTTCCAACCCCCCTGCCATGGGCAGGGACACTCTACACTAGATCAGGCTGGACAGAGCCTCATCCAGCCTGGTCTTAAACACTTCCAGGGATGGGGCCTCAACCACCTCCCTGGATAACCCATTCCAGGCCTTCACCACCTTCACGGTGAAGAACTTCCTCCCCACATCCAGCCTGAATCTCCCCACCTCCGGCTTCATTCCATTCCCCATAGTCCTATCACTCCCTGATAGCCTGAAAAGTCCCTCCCCAGTCTTCTTGTAGGCCCCCTTCAGATACTGGAAGGCCACAATGAGGTCACCTCGGAGCCTTCTCTTCTCCAGACTGAACAGCCCCAACTCCTTCAGTCTGTCCTCATAGGAGAGGTGCTCCAGCCCTCTGATCATCCTCGTGGCCCTTCTCTGGACACCTTCCAGCACCTCCAGATCCCTCTTGTCATAGGGGCTCCAGAACTGGACGCAGTACTCCAGCTGGGGTCTCAGCAGAGCTGAGTAGAGGGGGAGAATCACCTCCCTTGACCTGCTGGCCACACTTCTCCTGACGCAGCCCAGCATCTGATTGGCTTTCTGGGCTGCAAGTGCACATTGAGAGCTCATGTTGAGCTTCTCATCCACCAGCACCCCAAGTCTCTCTCCTCAGGGCTGCTCCCCAGCCAGTCACTGCCCAGCCTGGATTTGTACCTGGGATTGCCTCGACCCAGATGCAGGACCCTGCACTTGGTCTTGTTGAAGCTCAGGAGGTTGTCATGGGCCCACCTCTCCAGCTTGTCAAAGTCCCTCTGGATGCCATCCCTTCCCTCCAGCCTGTCTGCTGCACCACACAGCTTGGTGTCATCAGCAAACTTGCTGAGGGTGCACTCAATGCCACTGTCCATGGCACCCACAAAGATGTTGAACAAGACAGGTCCCAGGACTGATCCCTGAGGGACTCCGCTTGTCACTGGCCTCCACTGGGACATGGACCCCTTGACAGCCACTCTTTGGGTGCGGCCATCAAGCCAGTTCCTTATCCATCTAGTGGTCCATCCATCAAACCCATGTGTCACCAGCTTGGAGACCAGGATGTGGTGTGGGACAGTGTCAAAGGCTTTGCTCAGGTCCATGTAAATGACATCAGTTGCTCGCCCCTCATCTATTAATGTTGTTTTGAGAATGGATGGTAAATTGTTCAGACTGTTTTGGATTCAAGGAGATCCTTGTATGAATTTTCCCAGGACCGCAGAATATTTGCCTTAGATAAGTCCTGAACAGTTGTGCCTGTATGAGAAGATGTGGCTTTCAAAGGACACATAAGAAAGACCTCCCCTACTTCATCTCCGACCCCCAGAAAGTCCCTCACCACAAGGAAAGTGCATGCTCAAGAAGCCCAGGAATTTGTTAGAACTCATTATCATACCCCTGCCTTCTATTAACCATAATCATGCATATGTAGATGATGTCGCTATATAAAGAAAAGACAGTAATTATAAGGTGCTTTTTGCAGAGACTGGAGGTGTGCTGGAGGGGGAGTCTCTGCAGCCTGGCATGTCACTCTTTCCCTTGCTTCTATTTTTTTTAATAAAACAACTCTCAAAAGAAACTTAGAAAGTTTCTTGTGCAGCCCATTCATAACATTCTCATTGGTTGTAATCGAATGTAATTAGGTAAAAAATGAGCAAGTGTATACCTCAGGCTTAGCCTGACAGCGTTGGATTTTGATCTAGACTTGGTTCTGCAGTTTTATCAGCTTCATGTGCCTTGAAGAAGGGCATTTCAGTTTGTGATCCAGAATACTCTGCAGCTGTTTATAATTCCCATTTTAGCAAAACCACAAGGTCTGTGAATAAAACAGGAAGAGATATCAAGCAGCAAAACTGTAACTAACACCATTCATCAGTTCATTCTATTAATGAAAGTACAATTTAACATTGATATTTTATTTTTGTTTAGTTTAATGTCATATCTTCCCCATTAGACTTAGCTTTTACTCTTGTAATAATAGTTGTGGTCTTTATCTGGCTGGGAAATGGAGCATGATGATTATCACCCACTGGGGATTAGACTGTACTACGTACAATAGTGTCTGTATTTGTAAACCTAGCTCTTCTGTTTGAATAACTCATGACCAAACAGAATTGACAGATATCATGTAAATGAGACTGTTGCAAAAGTTTTTATTTCTTTTCCCTCTAGTCCTAGTGAGACCAGATCTGTAGTATCATGTCCAGTTCTGGGGTCCCCAAATCAAAAGGAACAAGAATATACCAGAGAACATCCAACAGAGGATGAGGAAAGGCTGAGAGACCTGGGGCTGTTTAGTCTGGAGAAGAGAAGACTGAGCGGAGATCTTATTAATGTTTGCAAATACTTGAAGGGTAAGTGTCAAGAAAAAGGTCTCTTTTCAATGGTGTCCAGAGGGTGAGGGGCAACAGATATAAACTGTAACATAGGAAGTTCCATCTCAACATGAGGAAAAACTTCTTTACTGTAAGGGTCACAGAGCACTGGAACAAGCTGCCCAGAGTTGTGGAATCTCCTCTGGAGATACTCAAAACCCACTTGGATGTGTTCCTGTGTAGCCTAGTGCATCTGCTTTAGCAGGGGCCTTGGACTAGATAATCTCCAGAGGTCCCTTCCAACTCCTACCATTCTATGATTATGTGATTCTATGATAGTCCTATTGTCTTGTGATTTCAGAGCTTGCCACAGTTCTTAGCCCCTTTCACAGTATGACAGGATAGAAGGGGTGGGCCCTCTGGAGATTATCTAGTCCAAACTCACTGCTAAAGCTGGTTCAGCTAGAACAGGCTGCAGAGAAACATGTCCAGGTGGCTTTTGAGTATCTCCAGAGAAGGAGACTTGCCTAAGGATTGGATCAGGTCTGCATACAGGACCCTCAACACCCTTCAGAAGTGAGTCCCTGATGACAAGCCCCCATGTTTTCATAGCATGAAACTGGGATGCATTGCATACCCCTGATGTTGCATACCTGAGGATTCAGATGTTGTTGGGACAGCATTGGAAGATCATGTAAGAGAAAGAAGCCAGCTCTGGTTGTTTAGGTATCTTCATACTACCTACTGAATGAAGTCCCCAGCCAGTGTTAACCCCTTGGCATTGGTTAGGATTTGTTGACTCAGGCCAAAAGGATGCCAAAGTTCATGTTGAAGGATGGGAGTGTTTTAGGGCCCAGTGAGCAAGCTCATTGTTTGGTCCTGTTTTATTTAGTATTACAGTAGAAACATTTTCATTAAAATATAGAAGATGGATTTAGTACAAGACGGGAAAGGAAGAGCATAACTGATGACTGGATGCAGATTTCCCAGCACTGCTTACATAACCAGGGTGTGTATGTTCACTTAAAATGATAAAATCATAGAATGGTTTGGCTTTGAAGACATCTCCAAAGGTAATCTAGTCCAACCCTCCTGCAGTAAGCAGGGACATCCTCAGCTAGATCAGGTTGCTCAGAGTCTTGTTGAGCCAAACTTGAATATCTCCTAGGATGGGGCCTCAACCACCTCCCTGGGCAACCTCTTCCAGTGTTCCACTACCCTCATGGTAAAGAACTTGTGCTTAACATCCAATCTAAATCTGCTCTTCTCTAATTTTGAACAATTGTCCCTCATCCTATCACTACAGGCCTTTGTAAACAGTCCCCCTCCAACCTGCTTGTAGGTGCCCTTCAGGTACTGGAAGGCCACTCTTAGGTCTCCCCAGAGCTTTCTCTTCTCCAGACTGAACAACCCCAGCTCCCTGAGCCTGTCATCATAGAAGAGGTGTTTGAACTCCCTGGTAATTTCCTGTGTTGAGGGCTCCAGAGATGGATGCATTACTCCAGGTGAGGTCTTACCAGAGCAGAGTAAAGTGGCAGAATCACCTCTCTCTATCTGTTGGCCACACTTCTTTTGATGAGATTGGCTTTCTGGGCTGCAAATGCATATAGTTGGCTCATGTCCAGCTTCACTGTCACCAGAACTTTCAAGTCCTTTTCCACAGGGCTGCTTTCTATCAGCTCGTCTGCCAGCCTGCACTTGCTCCTGTTGAACCTCATTAGGTTCACCTGGGCTCCAGTTTGTCCAAATCCTTTTGGCATACCAACAGCAGCACTCAGCTTGGCATTAGCTGCAAACTTGCTGATGGTTCACTCAATCCCACTGTCTATATCACTGATGAAAATATTAAACAGTTCTAGTCCTAGCATGGACCCCTGAGAGACACCACTTGTCACCCATCTCCATCTGGACTTTGAGCCATTGAGCACTACCTTTCGAATGCAACCATCCACTGAACAGTCCACCCATCAAATCCATATCCCTCCAACTTGGCAAGTTGGGTCTTGTGTGGAATTGTGTAAAAGGCCTCACAGAAATCCAAATAGACAACATCCATTGTTATAGTCACTCCATCATAGAAGGACACTAGGTTCATCAGGCAGGATTTGCCCTTAGTGAAGCCACAATGGCTGTCTTTGACCACTTCCCTGTCTTCCATGTGCCTTATAAGAGCTTCTAGAAGAATCTGCTCCATGATCTTCCCAGGCACAAAGGTGAGGCTGACAGGCTGGTGATTCCCAGGGTCCTCCTTTCTACCCTTTTAAAAAATGGGTGTAATGTCTCCCTTTTTCCAGTCACTAGGGACTGGAAGTCTCAAAATTACAGGGCCCTCCTATTGGCTGTGTCAAACATATGGGATTATTTCTGTATAGGCTCTTTGTAGATGTTGCTTGTGTCAGAGGTTTTGGCTGGATGGATATCCAAGCATCTGTTTACATGTGCTAGGTTAGTTGGAATGTTATCAGGTGAAGTCAAAGGGAACTGGAAAAGACACATCTGCTGGTGCTCTACATGAGGACTATAACTGCTGAGATGAAAGCAAAATTTAAAAAACCCACACTAGGTAAATGTTACTGCTATTGTGTGAAGCTGTTTTAAACACTGTATTTGCAAATTACTTCAGGGCTGATATCTAAACAGGGCTGAGCTCAAGTCAACAATGCAATTCTACTTAGAATTTTGATAAAAGACCTCCTTTTTCTATTTGGCAGTTTGCTCTTTCTGCTCTTTTTGTTCACATGGTCACTAACAGATACAGCTTTTGATCAAACTGATAACCTGGAAATATGATAAAATATTAATATGATTTATTAAATATTAAAAAAAAAAAGTTTCTGAGCCAGTTTGATCTAGGTTTGTTTGCCCAGTCGATGATAGGTTAATTACAGGCAAACAGTGGAATAACGTTCTAGGAAAATCAGAACTTGGAATACAGAAGAACAAACTAGAAAACTTTTATACACGTGAAAACAAACACCAGTGCCGCCCCGGGTGGTGAGATGGACCACTTCAGGTTCATAACAGAGCTAACCAACAGGTAAACAAGCTATAAACCTTAGAAATAACCAGGTAAACTAGTGTAAGTTACTCACAAACTGCCGAGCTGCTAACTGAAAAAGCCTTTGCTGAATGAAGCAATGTTTTGAGTTTGTAGTTGTCATCCAAAGGGCAGGAAAAATCCAAAAGGTAGAATCCAAAATTAGAGGAAGGGAGAGAGCAACGGAGAGCATGCTGCTGTGGTAGCGATCTATGACTCAAACACTATGCTGCTAGGACAAAAGAAGCTAATTGCCCTGAACACAGGAGCGTGAAGTAGGTGCTTCTTGTTGCCACCTTGAATCCCAGTAACGAACTGGGGGGGGGGAAGGGAGAGGTGGAAAGAAAATAAGAGAGAGATAAGAAAGATGTGGCCTCTGAAATCTTCCCCTATAAATTCCCTTTTTTTAGAAACTGAACAGCCCAATGGCAGAGTAGCTATTCAAATCCACCAATCAGTTCAAAATGTTGTCTGGCGGGCAAAACTGCACACGCCTTCTCAAATAGCCTCTGACACGTGCAGTTGCCTCTCTGAAACGTGAGGCTCGGGGTCCAGCTTCTACCCCCTCCAGGCAGCCTTAACGGCACCTGCCTATTGGCTCCTCGACCTCAGACCTGGACCCTGCAATGGGGAGGGAGGAGAAAGGGCAGTGGCTCAAACAGGTTTAGCTGGCTTGTTAATGCCTCTTCCAGGATGCTAACATAAAAACAGGGGAAAAGTCACACACTTAAATTTATATTTATATACAATATGTCGCTGTATGTGTCGCTCTGTATATTACTTTATTTCAATCTGAACAAATTTAATTTAACAAAAAATGTGTGGGTGGGAAGGATTGTAGCAAGCCAAGCTAAAAGTGTGAGAAAATGAAGGAAATTGACAGAAAAGTAAATATACCTATAAACACGTCCCCAAAGAAGACCTTGTTTGCAAAACATAGACTTGGGAGTAAGATAACCATCATAATAGAATTGGTCCTGAACTTCAGACATAGGAGGAAGTCAAATTCTTTGGAAGCTTCTGGGGGACAAAGGAGTAAGAGGAGGACACGACTGTTGCTGTTGTAACACCAACCACACGAACAAACAATAACCACTGTGGAAGCCTCTTTTGTGAAGAACATGACAAATCATTTTATGCACAGGACCAGAGAGTCGTGGAACAGTTTAACTGTCCAAAGAATGGGTAGGAAAGGAAAGCATTAGGACAGTAATCAATTAGCAAGCTCAAAACGAAAAGCACGAATCACCATACCTGGGACAGAAAATGGTAGAAAAAAAAATGCAGAGGAGAGTCTCTTCTGGATGTGTTTCTAACCACTGAGTTGTTTGAGAATAGGATGATGAAAGGTAACTTGGTGATGGTGATGGTGAAATTATGGAGTTCACAATCCTAAGAAAAAAAATAGGGGGAAATGATAAAATCATGGACTTGAAGGAGGCAAATTTCCTCCAACTCATGTCAACTACAAAGTGATGGGAAAATGTAATTAAGTTGCTATGGTAGAGAACATAAGCTATCCCTATCAAAAGGGAAAAGTACTGAGACATGATTTTAGATAAGCCAGAAGCTTTTAACTGATCTCAAGCTCACACATTCATAAGGGGAAATCAAATCAGATTCTAAAGTATATAAGGTAACAGCATGCATGTATAAAAATCAACCAGAAAACTAAGGCACAAAACTGGCACATAGCTAGAAAACACATCAAAAAGGTAATGTGCATTAATAGTAAGGAAGTGCAAAGAAAATGTTCGTTGCTTTTTGTGGGGTAGTGGAGGGAAGTAGATGACATAATTGGTGATTTCAAGAAGGTCAAAGTATAAAAGCTCCTTTTCATGTCAGCTGGAGGCATATGACTAGCATGATTAAAAATCATCATAAAGGGTTAAGAAGACAATCTAAACCAGAAAAGAAATAGGACAGGAGAGTGTTACAAAATGTGCTCAACTCTGCCAAAACAGATTATTTCCTGGGATATTTTAAGAATGAGGTGAATTAGTCAGATTAGTTGTTACTTGACAATTTGTGAAAGATGGCTAAGATGTATAAGATTGGGAACGGACAAAAACAACAGCTGTCTTTTCAGGGAAAAAAGGGGCAGAAAACAGAGGAAGAAAAGCCTTGAAATAGTAACCCAATCATTTAACCTCAACTCATAGGAAAATCATCTAGGATCAATCAAATTATTTGTAAACACCTGAGAGATATCAGAAAAAGTAATAGCATAAAAACTGATTTACTAATGCATCTTTTTGAAACCATTTAGAATACAATAGGATAAACCAGGTTGGAAGAGACCTTCAAGATCATCTTGTAATTTCTTGAGAAATTACAGTAGTGGAATGAAAGATGGATAAATTGTAACAAGAATGAGTACTGCATTTATATGCAAATAATCAAATTTTTTAAAATAATTTCAAAAAGGGCCAGGAAATTACTTTTTTGGAACTAATTTTCCAGAGAAGTACCTGGAAATAATACATCAGAAATTTAAAAAAATACATTTTAAAATCCACCATCTATTGCAAATACAAGTCACAAGGATTATGCTGTGAAGGGGAACTAGATGATCCTTGTGGTCCCTTCCAACCCTAACTGAAACTATGAAACTATGAAACTAAACTGAGGATAATAACTAGAGTTTGTTTGATATTATTATTTATCTATTAATACCAGTACAGCCCTCAAGACTTCCTCTTCTTGGCCCTACTAGAATGTCAAGTAGAGGACTTGGTCCTTTTGGGGCAATATCCTTCAGAAAATACATGGACCAAATGGAGAAAGCCCAAAATAGTGACAGTTATTAGAAGCAAAGAGAATGCGACCTATGATGAAAGATTTTTACAACAGAGATTGCGTGGCCTAAGACAGAGAAGCCTGAAGGGTATCACAGAAATCAGAGAATGCATTGAGTTGGAAGGGACCCTTGAAGGCTCAACCCCCTCGCAATCAGCAAGGACATCTTCAACTAAATCAGACTGCCCAGGACCACATCAGGTCTGATCTTGAGTGTCTCTCCAGTGATGGGGCCTCAGAGACATCTCTGGGCAACCTGTCTCAGTATTTCACCACTCTCTTTGTAAAGAACCTCCTCATCATGTCCAGCCTAAATCTACCCTGCTCCAGTTTAAAACCATTGTCCCTCATCCTATTGCTACATGCCCTTCTAAACAGTCCTTCCCCAGCCTTCCTATGGGTCTCCTTCAGATACTGAAATGCAGTTGTAAGGTCTCCCTGTAGCCACCTTTTCTCCAGGCTGAACAGCCCCAACTCTCTCAGCCTGTCCTTGTAGGAGAGGTGCTCCAGCCCTCTGATCATCTTCGTGGCCCTCCTCTGTACCCTCTCCAATAGGTCCATGTTATTCTTTGTGTTGGGGCACCCAGAACTAGACGCAGTACTCCAGGTGGGGTCTCACCAGAACTGAGTAGAATGGCAGAATCACCTCTCCATCTATTGGCCATGCTTCTTATGATGAGTACATGGCAATTCTTTTCAAATACAAAAGAGAATCGTGGGAGGCAATGGGTCCCTCGGACCAGATTAGCTTGACCTTGATGAAACAAAGTTGTGTACTTGACATAAGCACAGATGCCTTGTGAGGGGATTTCCAGTGAGAAATGGGGTGTTGGCTAACCTTCAGCAGCTAACAAAGGAACTGTGCGCAGTGGCAGAAGACCAGTCACCATTTGCAGTAGAGTGTGTGAACCGAAGGCTTTACCCTGTCAGACGTGTGGTTAGAGCGTGGCTTAGCAGTAATAGTATATAAGAACTAAAAGTGTAACAATAAATGTCTCTGATCCTGCACATCAGAGTCCATTATCAATCACCGAAGAGAATAACTTTACTGCTATTTTCACTGTGGATAGACGACTTCAGAAGTTTAAACTGTAGCAAGAAGAGTATGGACTGAGCATTAAGGAAAACACTCTAAATATAAAATTGTATATTTCTGATACAGGAGGCCTTGGTAGGTAGAGGAGTCTTTACCACTGAAACTTGTTCACAGAATCACAAATCACAAAATGTTAGAGGTTGGAAGGGACCTTGAAAGATCATCCAGTCCAAACTTCCTGCCAGAGCAGGATCACCTATACCAGATCACACAGGGATGCATCCAGGTGGGTTTTGAATATCTCCAGAGAGGGAGACTCCACAACCCCCATGGGCAGCCTGTTCCAGTGTTCTATCAGCCTCACAGTGAAAAATTTTTTGCTTATGTTTCCGTGGAACTTCCTATGCCTGAACTTCCACTCATTGCCTTTTGTCCTGTCATTGGGCATCACCAAGAAGAGCCTGGCTCCATCCTCTTGGCACTCACCCTTTATATATCTGAAAACATGAATAAGGTCACCCTTTAGTCTCCTCTTCTCCAAGCTGAAGATCCCTAGCTCCCTCAGTCTCTCCTCATAACGGAGATGTTCCACGCCGTTAATCATTTTTGTGGCTCTGCCCCGGACTCTTTCAATCAGTTCCCTGTCCTTCTTGAACTAAGGGGCCCAGAACTGGACAACAGCAGGACTGTTTAAAAAAATCTAGTAAACTAAATATCTAGAATTAGGAAAGGACAGTTAACCCTGCTCTTGGACACATGAGGAGTAGGTAACTTGCAGGTTTCAGCTGCATTTGTCTCCTTGGTAATTCAAACAGGGTTACCATGTCAAAATTATGACACATCAAGCATGTCAAGTACATGATGAACAAGTCTGTTCTGGTATGGGAGCTACTGCTGAGTCTGAGTCTCCACCTATGAACAGTAGTCACCAGGATGTTTAGAGTGAAGTCAACTATTGTGGTGGGTTAACACCCTTTTCTGAGAACAAAAGAACAAAGCAGGGTGGAGGGCTTGCAGGTACTTTTCACTCCCTGCAGGGCATTTTTCGCCTGGGAAGCTGAGTCTGTTCCACTCCCCTCTCCCTGCCCAGCTAGGGTATAAAAAGCAGGACCTCATAGCTATTGGGCCCGGCTTTTCTGGCTTCTGCCTCTGCTGGACGAGAGCTACTGCAGCAACCCTCCTGCTCCTCTGCCACGTGGTCGGACCTGCTGCCTCCACGCTTCCTCAGAGAAAGGCTGGGTTTGTATTATTCTCTTGATTTTTGTCCCACTCCCATCCATCCTTGTTCCTTGTCCTTGTGAACCTTTTTCCTGTTATTGTTATATATATATGTATATATATATATATATATTGCTTAAAGACAACTCTTTGCCTCTCTACTTCCAAGCCGACTCCAAATTATTGTTTGGTGGATTTGCTCTTTCCTTTTCTCCCCTCTCTGTTGGGAGGGAAGAGGGGGGGGAAGTGGGGGAGAGATTCTCAGCCTTGCCCCCCCACCTGAGCCCTTAACTTCCAGTTAAGGCTCAAACCACCACAATTTTTGGCGCCTCCAACATGGGGCTTGGAAATTAATCTTGTCTTGGGAAAGCAAAACTTTGTCTGAAAAAGGGACTGGAAGTAGAGATGGAGATTTTGAAGAGGCTGGTGGTCCAAGCCTTTGCATGGGTGTTTGGCTGGATCTTTTGGACCCACATCTACAAATTAATAACTTACCATGTGGTGTGGTTAATGATAGAGATGCTGATCAAATGGATGAAAACTTTACCAATGAAGCTGGGCATGTATCTCCTGAATTCATTGAGTTTCACTGTCAGTGGTAACTTTTCTAACACAGGAAATTTTCCTGCAGAAGGCTGTGAAACCAATGGTGTAGATAAATGTGCCTGTGATGGACAATTGCTGTACATTGCAATATGCTCCATATGCTTGAATGTAATCCTTACAGGGGCATTTGCTGTGACCGTGTTGGGTGGGGGACGAGCTAACCCATTAAGAGCTGTTTGGAGGGTGATAACACACTCCTTTGCACTCTTTAACGACCGGGGGCATGTCTGCTGTGGGCATTATGAGCACTCTGTAAACACAAAGAGGGAGGGGTCAGGTTGTAATGAGTGTGCCAGATCTCAGCCTGAGCCCCAGGCACAAGGGTCTGCCCCACCACCAGCAGCTCCACAGTTAACCCCTGATGCTCCTGCAAATGCAGTCTCTCTGGCACCAGTCACCACACGCAGGAAAAGAAGTCAAAAATCATCGCCAAGCACAGATGGAGAGGAAGGAACCTCAACAGGCCCCAGCACCTCACAGAACCCAGCGGTGGATGAAGAGGAGTCAGACCAGGAAATAACTGTCACATCGTTACCCAGAAAGGAACTAAGGCAAACTCGTCTGGATTACGCAAGGAAAGAGGGTGAGCCATACTGAGCTGGGCCCTGAGATGCTGGGACGAGGGGGTAGACACAGTGGACCTGGATAAGAGGGAGGCAAAGCTTTTAGGCTCCATGACTCGTGATGCTGGTCTGGACAAAGAGTTAGCCAAACTTGATGGAACACACACTCTCTGGGCCCGGATCCTCAATGCCATCAAGAGCCGGTACCGCTCAAGGGATGACCTGCCCTGGGCCCCAGTTAGATGGACAACTATGGAACAGGGCATTCGCTACCTGAGACAGATGGCTGTACTGGAGATAATTTATGGGGATGGCCAGCTCCCTTCGGACCCAGATGAGGTGCCCATGAGACGGCCCTTTGTGAAGAAACTCACCCAGGGTGCTCCTCAGAAATATGCTCCCACATTAGGAGGGATACTCCTGACTGGACAGGATGGAAGTCCTAAAGCTGTCTGTGAGTTTGCCAATGATTTAAGGGAATATGAGGACAGCGTAAATCAGAAACCCCTGATCTCAGCCATAGAAACTATGGCCAAAGACATTGTCAAAGAGATCAAGTCCTCCATGTCTGAACTGAAAAGGGGGAGCGATGCCTCCTTTTCCCCTTCTCCCTCAGAATGGATCCAGGTTTCAGCCATCAGGAATAGGCGACCTTCCCCTAGGAGAGCACCCCAAGCCAATCGGGGGATGTCAAGAGGGTCTCTGTGGAGGTTCCTCTGTGACCACGGAGAGGACATGGACACCTTGCATCGCCAACCCACATCTGCCCTCTGGAACAGAGTGCGGGAACTGCAGGTGGCCACACTGGGGACAACTCATCCAGAAGAAGGGCTGCCCCAGTTTCCCGGAGTGGTCCCTCTCGCTCAAGAGACCCTTCCCCTAGTAACACAAGACCCTGCGACAAGTGTGGACATTGCCGCTAGCATTAGAGGTGCCCTACCTCCAGCCAGGTGGAGGCCAGGGATAACAGAGTATACTGGGATGTGTATGTAAAATGGCCTGGCACTTCAGAAGCCCAGAAGTACCGAGCTCTGGTGGACACAGGGGCCCAATGCACCTGATACCATCGAGGTACAAAGGCGCTGAACCCATAAGCATTCAGGGAGTCACAGGGGGCTCACAAGACCTGACTGTACTGCAAGCCGAGATAAGCCTGACGGGAATGAATGGGGAAAGCACGACATAGTGACTGGTCCAGATGCACCTTGCATTCTTGGCATTGACTTTCTGGGGGAGGGATGCTTCAAGGACCCTAAGGGGCACAAGTGGGCATTTGGGGTGGCAGCTGTGGAGACTGCAGGCAAAGAACAGCTGTCCACCAAGCCCGAGCTGTCGGATGACCCCTTCGTGGTGGGCAGCCATAAGGTGCAGGATTTGAAGCTACCTATTGCCTCTCGCATAGTGCATCGCAGGCAATACAGGACCAACAGAGACTCTCTGCACCCCATACACCAACTGATTCGACGACTGGAGAGCCAGAAGGTGATCAGCAAGGCTCACTCACCCTTCAACAGCCCGATATGGCCAGTGCGGAAGGCAAATGGGGAATGGAGACTGACCGTGGACTACTGTGGCCTGAATGAGGTGACTCCTCCGATCAGCGCTGCTGTGCCGGACATGCTGGAGCTTCAGTATGAGCTGGAATTGAAGGCGGCCAAGTGGTATGCCACAACTGACATTGCTAATGCCTTTTTCTCCATTCCCATTGCAGAAGAATGCAGGCCACAGTTTGCTTTCACTTGGAGGGGAGTACAGTATCAGTGGAATCGGTTGCCTCAGGGCTGGGTCCATAGCTCGACCATCTGCCATGAGGTGATCCAGACAGCCTTAGAGAAAGGTGGGGCCCCTGAGCATCTGCAGTTCATCGATGACATCATCGTATGGGGTGAGACAGCAGAGGAAGTCTACCAGAAGGGTGAGAAGATAATCGATATCCTGCTGGAGGCTGGCTTTGCCATCAAGAGAAGTAAGGTCAAAGGGCCTGCCAGGGAGATCCAGTTCCTGGGCGTTCAATGGCAGGATGGCCGTCGCCACATCCCTCAGGAGGTGGTGAACGGGGTAGCCACTATGGTGCAGCCCACGAACAAGAAAGAGACACAGTCCTTTTTGGGGCTTGTGGGCTTCTGGAAAATGCACATTCCCGGGTACAGTCAGATTGTGAAGCCTCTCTTCCATGTAACAAGGAAGAAAAATGATTTTGTGTGGGGACCGGAGCAGCAGGTGGCATTCGACCAGATCAAACGAGAGGTGGTCCATGCTATGGCTCTGGGACCTGTTCGAACTGGACCAGAGATCAAGAACGTGCTGTACACTGCGGCCGGTGAGAGCTTGTGGCAGAAGGCTCCTGGTGAAACCAGGGGCAGGCCCCTAGGTTTCTGGAGTAAGGGGTACAAAGGCTCCGAGGCCAACTACACCGCGACAGAAAAGGAAATCCTAGCTGCCTATGAGGGCGTCCGGGCTGCCTCTGAGGTAATTGGGACTGAATCACCTCTATTTCTGGCTCCAAGGCTTCCAGTCCTGACCTGGATGTTCAAAGGAAGAGGCTCAACCCCACATCATGCCACAGATGCCACCTGGAGTAAGTGGATGGCCCTGATAACGCAGCGAGCTCGAATGGGGAGCTTCGAACGCCCTGGCATAGTGGAAGTGATCACCAACTGGCCAGAGGGTGCTGACTTTGGAATGCCACCAGAGCAGACAGTGACCCGTGCTGAGGAGGCTCCCCCATACAACGATCTCCCTGACAATGAGAAGGGCTATGCTCTATTTACAGATGGGTCCTGCCGGCTTGTGGGGAGCAAGCGGAGATGGAAGGCAGCTGTCTGGAGCCCAATAAGGCAAGTGGCGGAAGCAAGGGATGGAGAAGGTGAATCCAGTCAGTATGCAGAGGTAAAAGCTGTCCAGCTGGCCCTGGATATAGCAGAACGAGAGAACTGGCCAGTGCTGTACCTCTACACTGACTCCTGGATGGTAGCCAATGCCTTGTGGGGGTGGCTGAAGGAATGGAAGAGGAACGGTGGCAGAGAAAAGGGAAGCCTTTGGGCCGCTGAGCTGTGGCAAGACATCGCTGCCCGCCTGGACAGGCTGCCAACAAAGGTACGGCACATCGATGCGCACGTCCCCAAGAGCAGAGCCAATGAAGAACACCAGCATAACCACCAAGCAGATCTGGCTGCTAAAATCTCCCAAATAGACTTGGATTGGGAACACAAGGGTGAGCTGTTCTTAGCTCGCTGGGCCCATGACACTTCTGGCCACCAAGGGAGAGATGCCACATACCGGTGGGCTCGGGACAGATCAGTGGACATCTCTATGGAGGCCATCTCACAGGTCATCCATGAGTGTGACATCTGTGCTGCCATCAAGCAGGCCAAGCGCATGAGGCCTCTGTGGTATGGGGGCAGATGGTCGAAATATAAGTACGGAGAGGCCTGGCAGACCGACTACATCACCCTTCCTCGGTCTCACAGTGGCAAGCAGTACGTACTGACCATGGTGGAGGCAAGTACAGGCTGGCTGGAGACCTACCCAGTACCTCATGCCACTGCTCGCAACACCATCCTGGGCCTGGAGAGACATATCCTGTGGAGACACGGCACCCCCGGGAGGATTGAGTCAGACAATGGAACCCACTTCAAGAACCACCTCATAAGAGACTGGGCAAAGGACCATGGCATTGAGTGGATTTACCACATCCCATACCATGCACCATCTGCCGGGAAGATCGAGCGCTACAATGGCTTGCTAAAGACCACCCTAAAAGCCATGGGGGGTGGAACCTTTAGGAACTGGGAAAAACACCTAGCTCAAGCCACTTGGTTAGTGAACAGCAGAGGATCTGTGAACCGAGCTGGTCCTGCCCAGTCCCACCTGCTGCAAACAGTGGATGGAGATGGAGTTCCTGTGATTGTTGAGAAGAACCTGCTGGGAAAGGCAGTGTGGGTTTTTCCTGCTGCTGGTGGGGGCAAACCAACCCGAGGGGTGGTCTCAGCTGAGGGGCCTGGTCACACCTACTGGGTCATGTTAGAAACTGGGGACATTCAGTGTATCCCACAGCGGAACGTGACTCTGGCTGAGAGGGGATGAGGTGGGGCAACACTTATCAATGTATTATAGTCATTGTGTAAATAGTTATAAGTTGTTCTAAGTTTCTCCCTCCTAGCCTAATACCAGCCTAGCATCCAGGACACAACGTACACACTGCACACCAGTACACCAGAGAGCTCCTGCATCATCGCACCTGTACCCGATGTCCCTGCAGCAATGGACTGTACCCAATGTCCCTACAGCAATGGACCGTACCCAATGTCCCTACAGCAATGGACTGTTCCTGGCTTCTCCCTTCAAAAGACAAACTGATTCCTGATTTTTCTCCACATCCCTGCCCAGTTCAAGCAGCACCTACATTGACCATCACCGGAGAGAGAGAAAGACTTGCCCTGGGAGAGAGCGAGCCAGGATAACAAGGCACTTGCATCAAGGATCTGAATATCACGTGTCAAGATTGCATGAAGAGGCTGTGGCAGGAGAGAGGAAGTGGAACAGAGGGGTGGATTGTGGTGGGTTAACACCCTTTTCTGAGAACAAAAGAACAAAGCAGGGTGGAGGGCTTGCAGGTACTTTTCACTCCCTGCAGGGCATTTTTCGCCTGGGAAGCTGAGTCTGTTCCACTCCCCTCTCCCTGCCCAGCTAGGGTATAAAAAGCAGGACATCGTAGCTGTTGGGCCCGGCTTTTCTGGCTTCTGCCTCTGCTGGACGAGAGCTACTGCAGCTACCCTCCTGCTCCTCTGCCACGTGGTCGGACCTGCTGCCTCCACGCTTCCTCAGAGAAAGGCTGGTTTTGTATTATTCTCTTGATTTTTGTCCCACTCCCATCCATCCTTGTTCCTTGTCCTTGTGAACCTTTTTCCTGTTATTGTTATATATATATATATATATATATATATATATATATATATATATATTGCTTAAAGACAACTCTTTGCCTCTCTACTTCCAGCCGACTCCAAATTATTGTTTGGTGGATTTGCTCTTTCCTTTTCTCCCCTCTCTGTTGGGAGGGAAGAGGGGGGGGAAGTGGGGGAGAGATTCTCAGCCTTGCCCCCCCCCTGAGCCCTTAACTTCCAGTTAAGGCTCAAACCACCACAACTATTTTCCGGGAACAGAGACTTCTATTCAGCTTGTCCCTCACTCCATGATGGAGCTATGGAGTCCTGTAAGAACATTATTATTATTCATAGGATTCCTGCTCTTCAGCCTCTCCAAGCCACATGGTATGCATTGCTTGGCTCCCATACAAGGTAAAACACTGTTACACAGCTCCATTAATCAGAAAATCTGGATACTTCCCAAACTGGGTGGCCCTTGAGTTCATTTCACTCTCTGATGACTTTTGCCCTCCCTACCTTTCAGTACTGCTGTGAGAGGTGAGAAAGATCAAAGTACAAGCATGCAGGATGAAAAGAGTGTAAAATAATCATGTGCAGCAATTTTACCCAGGCAGTGGTTCAGAACCAAAGGACGTGAGATGGTATGGATAGACAGCCTGACCATTTTCTACAAATTAAACAGAAAGTCTGTGGTCAAGAAAAGGGTCCAGACATCTGCATTTTGACTGCAAGGTAGTTACAGCTCTTTTAAGATTTTTGAAGACAGAACTATTGATGTAATCCTATCAGCAAAAAAAAAAAAAAAAAAGGCTTTATAATAGGGAAACTAGGAACTGCTGATCATTGAGTTGGAGTTTTACACCTGATTAGATGGGTGATACAGAATAGGACTGGGAAGCATCTAGCTGCAGATGGTCTCTTTGAAGAGCCATTGTGCTATCTTACATCATCTTTGGAACTTCCACATACATGACAACATTCTGCTTTAAAGGACTCTTCTTTGTTAGCATTTAACAAAACAGCAAGGCATTTTTTTCTCTATTGATAGTTGGGTTTGTTATCTTTCAAAATGGTGAGTTGATGCAGAAAAGCAAGCTCTTCAGAAAAAGGTTAATGTCATCCTCAGTAGAAAGCATATGCAACGACATGCATTTTGTCATCCTCTCTATCAAATCCCTTTCTGCTACATACACTTAAGACCTGTTAATTATAGACTTTAAGATGAATTGTAAATTAAAGGATGCTGCTGTTCCTGAGATTAGCAGTCTTATGTAAACAAAGTTACTCTGTGGCTTCATTTACGTTCTTCAAATAGTTCAAGAAATTTAAATCTCATACTTTATACACTGTGACCTTGGTCAAATTCTTGTAGTTTTGCTTTGTTTAATTTTTTTTTCATTCATGGTAACAGTAGCATTTTAGCTTACAGTGAATTTGAGTACCCAAATAATGAAACATAATCTTTGCCCTAGTTTCTGTTATTTCCACTTCACCTAAATCTAACAGATAAAAGAATTTGAGGCACAGAGGTGGAATACATAGCAAAAGTTGCAGAGAAATGCTAATAAAACATGGATAGACAATGAGTGCATACTATGAGCAATAAAATGTAAAATACTTTGAAAAGTGATTCATTTAGATCCGTAACACGTTGGTATTTAGGAATCTTAAGTGCAGGAAAGCAGATCAAGAAAGCCTTTTTTGATGTGCTTAAACCTTTGAGGTACTAGAGCATTGTAGGCAGAAGCCTCACTGAACACCTAAACTTGTGCTGTTGCCAGAAGGAAATGGAAAACAGTGGAGTACATAGATGCAGGAAGTGGTCTCAGGCTCTAGATTCCAGTTTTGGAGTATGTGCCTTGTCACAGTCTTCAACAACCACTGAAAAAGTTAAGGGTGAGATTCAGTCAAGATCCACAGTGCAACAGTCACACATTATTTATCCCGAAATTGATTAATGCTTTTCATTATTCATTTGCAGTAGTTCTTCTGGCTAATGTAACATTTAGGATGCAGGACAGCTTGTGCAGCACTTGAAGCAGGCCAGGACACCAGCTCTGAAATTCCTTACCTTAAAAAAAGGAGCACTGAATGTACTAGCTGAAGCAAAACCTTCACTTCTACTCTCCTCCATCTCCCTTCTTCAGGACCCAAGCAAGTAAAATACTTCCACTGACTCTTTTATCTTCTTTGAAAACTAGAAAGTCAATGTATTTGTTACACAGCCAGATACACCTTTGTTTTATATTAGCTGTAGATATCAACATGATGGATGCCTTATAAACAACATAAGGAGAGAGTATGAGACTGCAAGCTGTAGCAGGTTGTTCCTTCATTTCCTCTCACTTTGCCTGTGCCCTCTTACCCTGCATGTGTGTTCTTATTCATTCTTTGGAGATGAGTTCCTTAAAGAAAATCCTCAGTTTCCACAGATATTTGTTGGTTAGTTAATTACTCAACAGAGCATTCCTCTGTAGCTTTAAAGGAAGTAACCCAGACAACCCACAATCTAAAATTTCCCACATATTTAGAGGCAGAGAGAAGAGATGCTATTAAATATTGTTTTTATTTTTGCATACAGCAAGCACTGTGCATTTCCAGCTCGTGGTATGAATCTGTTCATAGCTGGAATATGCATATTATTAGCATGGTTTCTTTTCATGGTGAGTAATTGTGTGCCATAACAAAATAACCTAAATGTTTTTTGGGGGTTTTAATGCAATTCAATTTGTGATGGAAATTTAGATTAAAATACTGCTTATCATCTTTCAGCTATTCTTATTACTTACATGAATAAAGAACATTAAGAATATGAAGTGAGGAAAGAGGAGGCATTAAACTACTTACTGAACTGAATTTTGTCTTGGTCTTATCCTATGATCAGAAATTTTGGTGGAAAGCAAAATATGTGCTTACAAGATTGATTTACTCACTATAAAGGTTATAATTTAAATTTCACACAGCACCGGTGGACTTTTTAATTTTTCCTTAAGTACAGACCTAAAGGCAGAAACACAATTGTCAAATCTCTAAAAGACCACTATGTTCCTTTTATACCTCTCTCTTTTTTTTTTTTTTAAATTTCTGTCTAAACAGGATCAGTGGATGTTAATTGGAAAAATATATTTTATGACTAGAAAAACATGGATTTGTAGCCCTTGTGCCTGAAGGTGAGTAATAAGTGGAGTCCCCCGGATCAATATTTATGCCTGTACTGTATAGCATATGTATCAACAACCTGAAGAGGGTAATGTGCACTGTCATGAATTTGGCAGATAATACCAAATTGGAAGGACCATGAATATGCTCAAACACAGGGATGTCAACCAGATGGACCTAGAGACAGCCTGGATGATGAATATGCTAATGGCAACAGTGTGAAATTCTGCAAGGAAAAGGTAAAATCCTGCTCTGGGAAGAAAGAATTTCATGCAGTGATAAAAGCTGAGCACTGAGTGTGTGGGGAGCAGACCTGCTGAAAAGGACCTTGTGAATTCAGTAGGCAGCTGGCTGTCATGTGCCCCAGCAGCAGTGAAGACAAACAGCATAATGGGCTATGTGAATAAGAGTATAGCCAGGAGATCAAGAGGAGTGATTATCCTCTTTCTTTTGGTACTCATATCACAGAATCCCAGAATTATTGAGTCTGGAAAAGACCTCTGAGATCATCAAGTTCAGCCTATGACCTAATACCACCATATCAACCAGACCATGTCACTAAGTGCCACATCCAATCTTCCCTTAACACCTCCAGGGACAGTGACCCCACCACCTCCATGGGCAGTCCATTCCAGTGCCTAATCAGCCTTTCCATGAGGAAGTGCTGTCTAACATCCAGCCTAATCCTCCCCCGGCACAGCTTCAGGCCACGCACTCTTGCTTTGTCACAAGTTGCCTGGGAGAAGAGCCCAAGGCCCACCTGACTACAACTTCCCCTCAAGCAGTTGTAGAGTGTGATAAGGTACCCCCTGCCTCTCCTCTTCTCCAGGCTAAACAACCCCAGCTCCCTCCAGCCCCCTCACCAGTCTTGTTGCTCTCCTCTGGACCCTCTCCAGCACCTCAGTATCTTCTTGAAGTGAGGGGCCCAGAACTGCACACAGTACTCAAGGTGAGGCCTCACCAGTGCCGAGTACAGGGGCAGAATTACGTCCCTAGTCCTGTTGGCCACACTATTCCTGATACACACCAGGATGCCATTGGCTTTCTTGGCCACCTGGGCACACTGCTGGCTCATGTTCAGCCTACTATCAACCAGCACTCCCAGGTCCCTTTCTGCCTGGCTGCTCTCCAGGCACTCATCCCCCAGTCTGCAGCACTGCATGGGGTTATTGTGGCCAAATTGTAAGACCCTGCACTTGGCTGTGTTAAATCTCATGCTGCTGGCCTCAGCCCATCAACCCAGCCTGTCCAGGTCTCTCTGAAATGTCTTCCTCCCTACCAGCAGATCCACACTGCCCCCCAACTTGGTGTCACCCACAAATTTACTCATGGTAGACTCGATCCCCTCATCCAGGTCATCAGAAAGATGCTGAATAGAACTGGGCCCAGTACTGATCCCTAGGGGACACTACTGGTCACCAGACACCAACTGGATGCTGCACCATTCACAACCACTCTCTGTGCCCAGTCATCCAGACAGTTTTTAACCCAGTGAAGGGCGCACCTGTCCAAGCCATGGGCTGCCAGCTTTTTCAGGAGGATACTGTGTGACACTGTGTCAAAGGCTTTGCTGAAGTCTAGGTAGACCATATTCATAGCCCTCCCCTCATGTACCAGGTAGGTCACCCGGTATTGTGTACTGCATTTTTCTTCCTCCCTATAAGAGAGATATTGTCAAATTGGACCAAGTCCAGTGGAGGACCACCATGATACTCATAAACTGGAGGAAGAAATCAATGCACACTTACTATAGGCAGTATAAATTACTTTCTCTGTGGCCTGGTCTCTCCAGAAGCATCAGCAGCTGAAGAAGAGAGCAGAGGGAGAGCACACAAGCTGCTCTGCAGCACTCTCCTCAGAAAGCAACTGTACCAAAGTGAAACTGTTAGCTTAATTTGCCAAAAGACTTAAGGTGGCCACACCTCATACAATCCATAGACACAATGCTATTGGAATGTCCCAGTAGTCTCCCATGACACCAGCTATCCTCTTCACATGTGTTAAACATCGTGCTTGGACAGAGCCAATGCTTGCTGAAGAAAAGGAACTCTTACACCAGACTGTAACAAATCCTATTGAAATGAGGCCAAACCCAGAACTGTAGTTTAGCCCAGCAGCAGAATGGTTGGATTTACCTCTGAGTGGGTAAGGGAAAGGTAAAGGACAGGGCTGCATCGGAAGGGAAGGCTTTGGAGACACTTGAAAGCAGCTTTCTCCTTGCTACAAGTAGGTCATTGAGAAGACAGCACCAGGCTCTCCACAGCAGTGCATGGTGGGAAGAGAAGAGGTAATGAGCAGAAGTTGAAAAGAGAAGTAAATACTGGAGAAGAAAGGAAAACCTTTTCCCTATGTGGCAGTGGAACAGATTGTCCCAAGACACACAGTCGCCATTCCTGAAAGTTTTTGAGTCAACTGGGAAAAACCCTGAGCAACAAGATTTGACCTCTTCAGTTATGCTGCAGTAAGCAGGAGGTTGGACTACAGAGCTCCTAAGGTCCCTTCTAAGGTGAATTTTCCTGCTATTCTCTAATTATGTTAAATGAAAATCAAAGGAAATAGACAAAAACAGAGATTTAAGCTGCAGTTAAGAATGTGGAATATGATCGATATCTTGATTTAATGTCTCTCACAGTTTTCCAAGCAATTTTGAAAAATAAAAACTGCTTTTATAATTTAATGTAAGTAGTTCCTCACACAGGGAAACACATTCTTACTCAAACTGCAAATGATACAGAATCTTGAACTACTCAGGTTAGTCCAGAGAGTCTCAGGACTTGTCTAAAAGCTCAGCAGGGACAGTAATATCAATTAAGGGTGCATTGTGTACTACTGCATTGGCTAAAATCCTGCAACAACAACAACAAACAAGTCACTGTACTTCCTTCCAATATAAACTTCACTACTCCACTAGCCAAAGAAACACTTTTTTTTCTAGCATGGACCCTGTGTGTAGACCACTTTATATTGATCCAGAAATGTATGTATTAAGATAGCTTTTGCAAACTGTAGGAAACTACTTTCTGCTAAATCAAGCAACTGAAGTTTGACTGGTGTAAGATTTTACCAATATAGCTATTTTTATGCTGTACAAGCACAGACTTAAGCCAGTGCTTTCATAGGCATTCACAGCTAGCCTTATTGTCAATCCTCATACAAAGTTCACTAACTCTAGCCACTCTAAAGTCAAGGAGACAAAGAAGTACTATAAATTGAGCTGCTGGAACCCTATCTGACATTCTGTTGAAAAACATGGTGTTATACTCTACAATAATTAGAAGGCAAAACCTGATTCAGCCATCATTTCACCTTCTGTGCCAGATTCCAGAGCATCACAGTCAAACAGGAGAGGGTTTTCAATACATCTGTTTGAAAGGATCAAACTAGCAACCATGTACACAGAGGTAATGAGTTTTGTATTAGCTGGTGTTGGTGTTATTAGATATCACATCAGAAGAAATGGTCAGGATTCTGGTGTTTTTACTGAGCTTGTTTAAAGTATTGTACAGAGTCTGGAAGTGTAGTGATAAAGTGTAAATGAAAAAGTAAAGTACTGTGGTGGTTTGAGCCTTAACTGGGAGTTAAGAGCTCAGGTGGGGGCAAGGCTGAGAATCTCTCCCCCACTCCCCCCCTCCTCCCTCCCAACAGAGAGGGGAGAAAGGAAGGAGCAAATTCACCAAACAATAATTTGGCGTCGGCTTGGAAGTAGAGAGGTAAAGAATTGTCTTTAAACTATATATATATATATATATAAAACAATAACAGGAAAAGGTTCACAAGGGCAAGGAACAAGGATGGATGGGAGGGGGACAAAAACAAGAGAATAATACAAAACCAGCCTTTCTCTGAGGAAGCGTGGAGGCAGCAGGGAGAAGGATCAGGTCTGACCACGTGGCAGAGGAGCAGGAGGGCAGCTGCAGTAGCTCTCATCCAGCAGAGGCAGGAGCGAGAGAAGAAGGGCCAACAGCTGTGATGTCCTGCTTTTTATACCCTAGCTGGGCAGGGAGGGCGGAGTGGAACAGACTCAGCTTCCCAGGCAAAAATGCCCTGCAGGGAGTGAAAAGTACCTGCAAGTCCTCCACCCTGCTTTGTTCTTTTGTTTTCAGAAAAGGGTGTTAACCCACCACAAGTACATAGGCAGATATAAACTTAGTTTGAAACTTAGATGTTTCTTAATGGATATAATAAATTCCTATATTGTTACTAAGCTAAATTTAAGATTCATAAAATAGCAAATTCAAATATTCTGAAGCTCACATCTGTTGATAATTAAAACAATACCACTGACTAGCAGCACAGAACAAGTTTAATACTGTTCAGCGTCATTGGTGGCAGATTTTAAAAAGAGACAGCTTGGATCCCCACAAGTCCATGGGACTGGATGGGATCCATCCTAGGGTGCTGAGAGAGCTGGCAGATGAGCTGGCCAAACTACTCTCCATGATTTTTCAACAGTCCTGGCTCACTGGAGAGGTCCCAGAAGACAAGAAGGGCCGGTTGGACAAGCCAGGGAATAATAGGCCTGTCAGCCTGACCGCAGTGCCAGGCAAGATTATGGAACAGGTCATCTTGAGTGCGATCACACAGCACTTATAGGATAGCCAAGGGATCAGGCCCAGCCAGCATGGATTTAGGAAGGGCAGGTCCTGCCTCACCAACCTGATCTCCTATGATCAGGTGACCTGCCTGGTGGATGTGGGGAGGCCTGTGGATGTAGTCTGCCTGGACTTCAGCAAGGCCTTTGACACCATCCCCCACAGCAAACTGCTGGCCAAGCTGGCAGCCCATGGCTTGGACGGGAGCACACTGCGTTGGGTTAGGAACTGGCTGAAGGGCCGAGCCCAGAGAGTGGTGGTGAATGGTGCCACATCCAGCTGGCGGCCAGTCACTAGTGGTGTGCCCCAAGGATCAGTGTTGGGCCCCATGCTCTTCAACACCTTTCTTGATGATCTGAACGAGGGCATTGAGTCCATCATCAGTAAATTTGCGGATGACACCAAGCTGGGGGCAGGAGTTGAGGGTAGAGAGGCTTTGCAGAGGGACCTCGACAGGCTGGACAGATGGGCAGAATCCAACGGCATGAGATTTAACACATCCAAGTGCCGGGTTCTGCACACTGGCCACAACAACCCCATGCAGTGCTACAGGCTGGGGTCAGAGTGGCTGGAGAGCGTCCAGGCAGAGAGGGCCCTGGGGGTGCTGGTTGATTGTAGGCTGAACATGAGCCTGCAGTGTGCCCAGGCAGCCAAGAAGGCCAATGGCATCCTGGCCTGCATCAGGAAGAGTGTGGCCAGCAGGAGCAGGGAGGTCATTGTGCCCCTGTACACTGCACTGGTTAGGCCACACCTCGAGTCCTGTGTCCAGTTCTGGGCCCCTCAGTTTAGGAAGGATGTTGTCTTGCTGGAACGTGTCCAGAGAAGGGCAACAAGGCTGGTGAGGGGTTTGGAACACAAGCCCTATGAGGAAAGGCTGAGGGAGCTGGGGTTGCTTAGCCTGGAGAGGAGGAGACTGAGGGGTGACCTTCTTGCTCTCTGCAACTACCTGAAGGGAGGTTGTAGACAGGCAGAGGTTGGTCTCTTCTCCCAGGCAGCCAGTACCAGAACAAGAGGACACAGTCTCAGGCTGCACCAGGGGAAGTTTAGGGTGGATGTTTAGGAAGAAGTTCTGTACAGAGAGAGTGATTTGCCATTGGAATGGACTGCCCGTGGAGGTGGTGGAGTCACCTTCATTGGAGGTGTTCAGGAGGTGACTTGATGGGGTGCTTGGTGCCATGGTTTAGTTGTTTAGGTGGGTTGGATTGGTTGATGGGTTGGACGCGATGATCTTGAAGGTCTCTTTCAACCTGGTGTATTGTATTGTATAAATCCTCCAAAGAGGATTTATTTCTTAAAAGACTTCTTTTTCTTTTCCTTCCTCCCTCCCTCCTTCCCTCCCTTCCAGTCTTTCCAGAGATCACTACTTCTTACATCATTTACTTGTATTAGAACAACGAAAATTCTAAATATTTAGACACCTAACATGGATTTTATAGCTCCAGGGTTAGCTGCAGAGTGTGAAAACTTCAAAGCTAATCTAGGGATGAAGTCCTAATTCTGAAGGAAATTGTTCAAATTATCTTGTTTTCTAACTTCAGAGTACCTAGTGCACAAGCTTTCAACCCCCTCCTACTCGTGTACTTGACCCATTCAAAACCTCTCTGCTATTCCAAGCCCAGGACTCCAAATCAGCCCCTGCCTATAACCTTATTTGTCTTCTCACTTCCTAGCCCCACCCACACCCTCACATGCTTTGCGATTCAAAATTACTTTGACTGCTGTTGCCTAAATCTGGTGTTGTTGGAAGTGAACTATGATTGGCATTGATCCCTGTATCACCTACCACATGACGAAGTATGAAACATTATCCAGTATACAGAAAGTCCATGAAGGTACAAAATGAAATTATTGAACAAAGCTGCTATGTGTATTCATAAACATAACGAGGGAGCAGTAATTTATTTTCTCTACTTCATCTATGTGGTAATTTAGATTTTCAGTTCTCATTGTTACCTGGGCAGTACAAAATAATTTGTAATAATCTCAGACCTCAATATTTTACTGGAATGTTGTGTTAAACAAACAACAGCTCTGGAGCTGGAATCCAAGCCATCTTCTCCTAACACAGTGCCCCAACCACAAAACTACAGAGTTAGGATCAAGTTTGTGGTTGCACTTTCTAACCCAGTAAGTTATTAATCATGCTCTGCTGCAGCTTCAGCAGTAAAAGGTGAGAATAAAAGGCCTGAGGAACAACCACTACTTTTACACAGACATAGCCTGAGTAATGTAGATATGAATCCTCTAAGCAGTGGTAAGAACTGAAAGAATGTAGTTTTGTTACTGTGATTTTTGTAAGTGAGGAAAAGGCAAAAGATTATTCCAGTGGCACTCATAGGAGTACACAGAAAGCCAGCCTGGGTTGACAGCCCATCTGAGGACGGATTACTTGCCGTTTACAGGTCAGTCGTTAGGGCACACCAGCTAAGATGAAGACAAGCAGCACCCAGTAGCACAGCTCGTGGCACATGAACAAAGGAAGGGCAGCACCAATGGAGCAGTGGAAGTGCCCCAACTGTACTGTCCATGACCACTGTAACCCAACAATCTTTACGTGGTAGCATTCATATTCATGGAACCTCAGCAGGGAACTCAGGTGAGCTACAATTCTCTTTATTTCTGGCTCTGTTTCAGGCTAATTTCGGAGGTTTTGCCTCGTGGCTTACCAAATGATTGGGAAACTCTTACAACACTGGCTCGTATGGATGTTGTCCCACCTCCGCTGAGCTGCTGAGCCAGCACGGGGCTGGGGCAGAGGGTGGGGAGGAAATGCTGCAAAGGGCCTGAAGACCCACTGTTGAAGTCACCTTTGTAAATGTGGGACTGGTTCTCGTTCTATTTCAACGTAAATAATACGTAAAATAAACTGATGGCGCTACGCTAATTTGTTTTCTTTCTTAAGGTGTTTCTAAAACAAAACAAACAAAAGCCCAGCCAACCAACCAAACACCACAAACCCACCCCACCCCCCACCAAAAAAAAAAAGAAAAAAAGAAAAAAGGTAATTGCTCTTCCTTTTGCTGTAGCTCAGATCTACGCCCACAAGTCCTAGGCGTGTTCGGTCATACACCTGGGTGGAGAAGTGCCCATCGCTGTACTTGCAGCCATTCCGAAACACTTTCGTTCCACCGCGCAGCCCCTAAAATGGGATTCACTGCCCTCCTGAAAACAATCCCGGGCGGTAGCCACACTAGCTGGCACACGCCGGGTCCGGGAGCCGAGGCTCCCGCCACGGGGATAGCAGCTGTAGACGTTCGGAAGTAGCGGATAACGCTTCCGCGGAGCCCCTCCGCCCGCTGCTCCGAGCCAGGGTCCAGGGAGAGGTGGCGGTGCTCCCCGGCAGAGGGGTGCGCGGCAGGACCCCCCGGCGTACTCCTAGCCGGGGCCCCGCCGCGCAACGAAACCGACTGACACCGGCTACAGCCGCGGGGCGGCCGGGCAGCCAGTCGTGCTCCCGGCGACGCGACGCGAAAGCGCCGAGCCGAGCCGTCCCCCGCCCCGCTCCGCCCCACCAGACATGTTCGCTCGGCGCGCCACCAGCCCACTCCCTGACCCTCTCCTCCCCGCAGCAGGCGGGCTGGAAGACAGCCAAGCGGGACGCAGCAGCCATAGGAGGAGAAGGAGGAGAAGGAGGAGGAGGAGGAGGAGGAAAGAAGAGGAAAAGGAGGAAGAAGGAGAGGAAGAGGCAGCGCGGCCGCTTAGCTCCCCGCGGTCCGGCAGCTAGTGCAAACGCAAACATGAGATGTGGTGCGACAGCACCGCCGAGTGAAGACAACACCGCCCCTGTCGAAGGGGCGTCCGAAGGCGGGGCGTGGGGGGCGGGACGGCGGATTGCGCTCCTCGCCGTTTCCCGCCCCGGCGTGACCGCCCCCTGCCCCGCCCCGCGGGAGGGGTGCGGGTTCAGCCCCGCTCTCGGTAGCTGTCGCTGGCTGCGGTCGGTTGTTGGTGCCTCAGAAGTTGGGGCTGTCCGTTGGCGGAGGGAGCACGATGCCCGGTTGTGCTGCCGCCGCGGCAGCGGCTCGCTGAGGCGCTCCCATGGTGCCGGCGTCCGCCGGGGGCCCCGTGCCCGCCGAGCTGCCGAAACTTGGGAGAAGTTTCTGAGCGAGTTGGTGAGTACAGGGCGGCGGCTCCGCGCCTCTCCCCGCTGGCTGCGTTTCGCGGGGGGCGGCCGGCGGGCGGCTTCCTCGCTCTAGCCCCTGGGAGCAGTGCCGAGCCGGGGTCCGGCTCCCGGCGGGCTTCGGAAGCCGCCTAGCCGGGTCTCGCCTGGGCTTGGCGGGGTGTTTGTGGACAGTCCTCGTGGCCCCGGACGATGTCGGAGCCCTTTGGGGAGCGAGTGCAGGCGGAGCCGGGCCATGGCAGCTCCGGCCGCTGAACCGCGGGTGGGACGGCTGTCAGGGACAGGCGAGGGGACAGAAAGTTCTCTGACCCTGCGTGTCATGGGTGACGAAGGGGGATGATGAGGAAGGGAGAAATGGTCTTTGAGGTCTAGCGAAGCAGTTTATTTCAGAGAAATCTTTTCTGTAAAAAGCAGAGCGAGACGGCTGTATAAGCCGCCTGCGTCTCCGGCTCCCCGGCTGTAATGTTTCTCTTCCGTGTGGTTTATCCCAGATTAGAAAGTGTGTGCCGTGTGTCTGTGTCGTCTCCCCCCTTTTGTTTTTAAACTTACCGTACTATCTGTAATAGATTGCATTTCGCGGTGTGTGGTTTGATGTAAGTATTCCACGAGAAAACAACTGAAGATAATATTGTTAAAAGCATGCTGCAAGTACTCTGAGCAGAAGTAAGGGTGTTAGGGCAGAGGAATAGCTAGAGTTGTCCCACAGCAACGTCGTCAGTGACTTTTGTTGCAGAGTTTTACGAGGTTAATTTTAGAGGTCAGGTGTGTAGAAGTGTATTAGTTACTCGTGTTTTCACGAGTGCTGTGTATCTCGTTAAGAATCTATTGTATTGTTAACGCACTGTATTGAGTCACAGCTTCGCTTTCCTCCTAGCGTCGCAACTACAAAAGACGTGCATTTCTGTTTGTGGTTAAATCAGAAATAAGAACGATGCAGTTAAAGAAAATGTAGCCTACTGTTCAAGTTGAACCCCATTTTATGAATGCTTCAGGCAAGTGTTTACTGATAGGAAAAATTGAAGTTACTTCCAGGTGAAGAGGTGCGTAAATTAAATCTGCAAGACTCTTTGCTATAGCATAGACTTGGTTGCTCACTTCAGTGTTGAACATATATTTGTGAATAGAATTCGCTATAAGGAAATTTGATAAGAATTATTTAAATATTAGTTGTTGTTTAAAAGATGGCATTTCAGATGTTGAGATTAGATTACAGTTGAGATGTGATAGCTCAAAGCGATAAATAGAAGTATTACTGAAAGTTTTTCAGACAGCTTGAAATGTTGGAATAGGAAAGTGGTGTCTTTCATCTCCACCACATCTAAGTCTTGTGTTGCTAGAATTGCTACTTTCCATGTTAATTCAGGATGATAACGTGCTTGAGTAATTAAAAAAGGAGCTTACAAGACAGCTTGCAATGCTTCTGAGGAATAATTTATAGTATTTCCAGTAGACAGTAGTGGTATTTTTATTAAATTTATGAAAATAACTGTGGAAACTTATCTGTAATTTCTTTATACATTACTCTATCAGCCAGATATTTTGGAGGTATATCCCTAACCAAGTGTGGCCAAGCACTGCATTGGGCTGTTTCCTGCAGTTGATGTATCTGCACAGCTCAGTGGAGCACCATGCAAATATATAAACCTGGAGACTCTACAGAGGCAGAACTGTGCAGTACAGCAGCATTGCTCCTAGAGTGAGCATTGCTCACTGCTGGGTGAGTTGGGAAGCTTGATTCTGCACACTTTAACTAATGGAGGTAGCATGTGCTACTGTATGTGAACTCTTGTGCCTGTTTCCAGTAGGGAAGGCTAAAATAAATCTCTTGTGGCAATACCCCTATTTCTAGGTTGATACCTTTCTTTTTCCATGATCTGAGACTGAGAAGATAAAATACATATTGGTTGTTTTAGGGTCTAGCTTTCACTCAACAGCTTCCTCTTTCCCTTGACTGTATGTACATTTCTGTTAATGTGTATGTAAACTAGATGTAGCCTTGCTTTGATCGAGTGAAGCTTCCTTTTGCAGCAGAAATTTTTTATCAAAGTCAGTGTTTATTTTCCACTACTAATGGGAACATTGAGCTGAATAAGTATAACATCATGTATCTCATTTGAAATAGCGTGGACAAAGTAGAAGCTGCGAATATTGAAGGGGGAAAAAATGTTTTATCATCTACAACACTTGCATCCAGCCTGGCTGAAGCTCTTGCTTTTTCGAGGTAGGTGTCAAAACGTTTTCAAATCATTGCAAATAAATAAAAATTATAGGAGTGACATGTAGAGGAAATAAAGTTTGTCAGGATAATGGCAGTGTAATGACGAGCCTGCTCAGTCTATTTGGGAGTCTTTAAATGATCTGTTCATGAGGGGTCAGTTTCCTTTTAACTGAAAGGATCCTCTTTATTTTTTTCACCAAATACTTATCTGGTGGGAAGATGAATCTCGGGCTGAGCGAAGCTGGGATGGTAATTCTTCAAAGACAATAGTGTGAGGAAAGCCGGCAAGAGATGGTAGGGCTGCTGGTGCAATTGTGCTGAAGGCTGATATGGGAGATGCTAGCTTGGCAGGAACAGATTTACATCAGCACTCGAAGGAACACTCTGTGCTCAAATTGTTTTTGATGTAACAAGCATCCTCATACCTAAGAGCTGGTTCTCAATGTATAACAAATGCTTTCTGCCAGTAAATTGGGAAGGCTGTTTCTTGACTGAGATGGATGTTGTCCATAGCCCATTTACTACAGATTATGAAATGAAAGTACAGTTAAGTGTGATACTTCACTGACCTTTAGAAAGCAGGTGTTCTGTTGAAAAGAAAGTCATACCCAGAAATTCCTGGGGTTTTTTTTAGTTATATTAACATATAACGTAAGAATTGCTTCACAGTAATAGCATTTTTTGCAACAGGATGATTTGATATCTTGCCTAAATAAGATAGTTCCTTACTGTTTGTTAAGCGTTTCAGAGGTACAGCGTTGGGAGGATGTAAAGGACAATTAACATTATTGATACTAGGGAGATAACTGCTGAAAAACACCCTTGTCCCGACTTAGGCTTCAAGCAGAAATGGTCACTGATGCATGGGATGCTTTTATTAAATATATGAATGTATGTGCACAGACACTTGGTTCAGAGTAACCTCTCAGGGTAAGGTTGTCCTATTTCATTTGTTACCCATGTAGTCATTAACTGAAGGATTGAAGCATTTAAAGCATTGAGCTTTAAAACATCGTCTGTCATGCTCATCATACTTACCATGTTAATCACTATTACATTAGTCTTTTGACTTTTCAGAAAATCCACTGACCATGATTCTGACATCCCTGCTCATCCTTGCAACTTCCAAGTTGGCTCTCCTGCTAGATATACAACTACCTGCAGGGAGGTTGTAGCCAGGCGGAGGTTGGTCTCTTCTCCCAGGCAGCCAGTACCAGAACAAGAGGACACAGTCTCAGGCTGCACCAGGGGCAGGTTTAGGCTGGATGTTAGGAAGAAGTTCTATACAGAGAGAGTGATTGCCCATTGGAATGGGCTACCCGTGGAGGTGGTGGAGTCACCTTCATTGGAGGTGTTCAGGAGGAGACTTGATGGGGTGCTTGGTGCCATGGTTTAGTTGTTTAGGTGGTTTGGATTGGTTGATGGGTTGGACGCGATGATCTTGAAGGTCTCTTTCAACCTGGTGTATTGTATTGTATATTGTATATCTAAACTAGCAATGATATTTTGTGGAAGGGATCCACTGCATGGAATCACAGTCATACATGGGCTGGTCATACAGGGCTGCATGGAGGACCCTGGAGATGTGGTGGAGGCAGTGAACTCTGCATGAGGAACACTTAAGGGAGGATATGGAGGTTTGATAAATTTGGTAGAGAACTTTAACCTTGCTGCATTAAGCAAGTAAAACACAGCACCCATTCTTCTGCTGAGAAATGGAGTTATACTTTCCCATCTCTACTTTTCTGTAGCCATTTAGATAAACATAGCATTTTGGTATCACAGTGCTAGACCTGTTAGGCCTGTGTATTAAGCACAGTTGACTACCTAGGGTGGGTGCATAATGTGGGAAAACTAAACTCAGAATGTGCAAAGAGAAGATACTTCATCAGCTTAACAGTCATTAAGATGGAAGATCTGTGACTCTTAATAAAGCTTACTGCTTGTAATCCCAGCACAAACATGATACATTAAGACATAAATATGAATTAGCAGTTGCATTTGGGTACCATTTAAACACTGGACTATAACAGAGATACAGTGAATTAACATTTAGAACTTCAAAATACTGTCATAAACCCATTATAATCTTCAAACTCAGTTTATAAGTAGACAGTCCAAACAAAAAAAGTAGTATTTCAGATGCTCCCTAGGGTAATTCTGTGTAGTGCAGGTTTGTTATCAACTAATACAACTCTGATGGATTGTTGGAAAGAGGTTTTTTACAACAACCGTTATGTTGCATCATTCAGGTGCTTAAATTGATTTTGGAGTTCTGCTGCCTTGGGAGAAAAAGAGTTTTGGTAAAACTTGGAGGAGAAAAATAAATCCTGATCTATTATGAGCTATTCCAGCACCATGCTCGCTGTCTATTGGCTTGTAGCCCAGGCTGTTGTGACATTGTGGGCCTAGGCAGACCAGTGTAGTCATTAGTCCTCCAGCTTTTGCAGTGATGCTGGTTCACATCTGGCTAGCCTAGAATTTGAGGAGAACAGAACTGTTTTTACCTGTTCTTATCCAGGCAACCTGTGAGCAGAAACTAACTTCCTTGGTTCTGTGAACAGAGTCTGTGTGCTTGAGCAGTATGCAGCACTTCTAGGTTTTAATCTGCATGTGGTTCATCTCTACAGTATTATTGATATAGCTGAACAACTCGTTTTGTGGCTGTTGGAATTTGTGGATTGGGTAGCTATGGGCTGACCATGAAAGAGCATCTGTAGGCCAGAAGAAGCGGACTGAAAGAACCAACAAATTTTCTTTCAGCTGTCCTGGTTAAATGAGCATGCTTGTTAGTTTTTGCTTCGCTGCATAAACTGTATGCCTTGTTCCCAGCTGCTTTCAAATATTCAGCTAGCAGCCTGATTTCTGCTATATTTAACGTGTTGGTTTTTTCCTCTTTTTTTGCCTGCCTTTCTCACATGCAAATAGGAATTTATGTCATGAGAATGAATTGTGGTGCAGTGACTGCTCCTTTATTGCATAAGTGCAAACACTGTTTAAATTTGGTACCGAAGGCTTGCTCACAAACCATGTTACAAACCTGCTTTGTAATTGTTTTGAGCAATGCTTTGTACACTGTTATCACCTGAAAAAAACATGAACTCTTTGGCATTTTAATTCTTTGGTGTTTTTACTGTTTGTGAAATTGCAAGTGGCTTTATGTGATGTGGTAAAAAGGAGAGAAGAAAGTGTGTGTTCTTATGGTTCTTGTCTCTTGCTTTGCGTGAGCTGAAGAGGACTGCTTGTGATTGTGTTTGGGACCAAGCTTTTATCCAGTCTGCCTAGAAAAGTAAGCTCTGGGATGAGGACTGAGAGAGAAAAGCAGTTAGAAGCAATGAGCTGATGTATCTTTAGCTTTGATTACTTTTTACAGCTGACCTTAGTCAGGTATGTCCAGGGGCACACTATGGACCTTTTATTTACAAAGACACTCCTAAGAAAACCATTGCTTTTGTAATGACCGTTACCGTTTGTGTTCAAGCACAGAGCAGCTCTAAGGACTAAGTCAGATGATAAGTAACCGGGGCAGAATGCAGCATAGTGAGGACTCCATGGGCCTATCTGTACTTCACAGTATGTGCAGATCACATCCAGTGATCTGTATCTTGGTTTTCCTGGTCAAGTCCTGGCTTCAGTAGAATATAAGACTAGAGTCATGCTTGCCACAGTGAATTGACCCACCAGGAGGAATGATGGATTTGAAATGTTCCAAACAGTACCAGCCTTTGAGTTCAGTATGCATAGATGAACTGTTCTGACTTGTGGGCACAGAGTTGCAGCAAGAGAATCAGAGAGAATGTAGGACTGCCAAGGTACTTCATGCATTTCATCTATGATTTCTGGCCTAGAGAACAGCAGTGAGTCTCTCTGTCTACTTGCTCTGTGTAGTGGTAACAAACACTGCACAGGAGACATGCTTGTTACATCATACAGTTGCTGTTGGCCTTCTGCATGTTGGCCAGTTCTGCTGGTGCAGGACAGTGTGTATGGCATGGAGGGACTGCAGCTTGGGACAAGAAGAAATGGCCCCTCCATCTCCCTGTGAGGGAGGCTATTTTTGTGGAACCATGTGATGAGCTCTTATATTTCTTGGTATTAAGATGCATATAATAAGGGTGGCCATATCAGTATAGAAACCATTACAGAAAAAGCAGTCACTATCATAAAGTAGCCTGTGCCTCGTTACTGCTGGATTTTAGTTACGTGTATTGACTAGCTAATTTTCTTGAAATAATATGTAGCTTTGAGAGCATTAATGTCTTTGCTCGTACTGGACACTTATATAGTGACATGTAATTTATCCACCACAAGGTGTATGCAAGAGTGTTAACTACAGTGGGTACTGCTTGGTGGTTCTTAAGGCTTTGGCTGACTACAGGGATGCTGACAGTGGCATTAAGGAAGGATGGTATTCACCTGTTTAAGTGATGCAGGGGGCCTCGCTAACTTGTATAGGAGCAAGGAGGAGAGGAAGAACACTTGCATGGAAATGTTTTATATATAATTTTTTCAGGCTTATTGCATGTAACTGTGTAAAACCTGTATCCAGCATACGAGAGAAACAAGCAATGCATTATGCTTTTGTATCTTTGATCCATGTTATATGGCATAGATGAATGCACTTAATGGCATGATCTAAAAAGTAATGCTGTTTGCTGTTGTACCCATGAATTTGTTGTAGCCTGTTCTGTTGTGTTTCTCCAGTTATAAAAAAAGTTAACTTTTTATTAAAGTAGCCAAAAATATTGTGAAAATCATTGCAGGTCCATTTTCTTCTACTGCTGGTAGAGGTCTCTCTCTATAAAAGTCCAAGAGAGCTTTATGGATCTTGTGGGAATAAAAAGTCCATCTGTCAAAAAGATTTGAGAACATAAGTTTTAGGAAGAGAGACTCCTCCTGGCAAATTGATGACATTGATGTTGACATACAGAAGCTTTTGTAGTCATATGCCTGTTTTGCATGCTGAGGTATGAGTTTCAGATTTAATGAATTTTTAAAAGAATTTTGGTCTATCATTTGAATGTTGTTTCAAGCCTGAGTAACCTGAGAGCCTGGTTTAACCACAGATAGGTAACCACAGGAGATACTTGTGGATCTCAGAGGAGTGGGAAGAAGTTTTCCATAGTGGGTGAACATGTTCTACAGGTGTTTCACTTTGCTAAATCATGCAGAGAAGGAGGGATCATGAGCCGGGGACTGCATTCAAATTGTGGATAATTTCTGAAACAAAACAGACTGCGTGTAACTAGAAACCCAGATGTGAAAGCCTGGGGAACTGTGGGATGATATTGGAAAGACTGGAATTTGGTTCCACTGTCTTAAGGGGAAACTGAGTGTTATGTGAACAACAATAAAAACATGTTTTAAGACTGTTTTGAGTCGTTTAAGGAAAAACAAAGGTAGGGACTGGGGAAAGGAAGATCTGCTGACTCTTAAGTGAAGATCAGGTTTGAGACCACCTAAAGAACCTGAAGGTGCACAAGTCTGGGGGTGCCTGATGAGATCCACTCATGAGGCATAAGAGATCTGGCAGATGAAGTTGCCAAACCACTGTCTGTCATATTTGAAAAGCCATGGCAATCTGGTGCAATCTTTGCTGGCTGGAAAAGAGGAAACATAATCCCCATCTTCAAAAAGGGGAAAAAAGGAAGACCCTGGAAACTATAGGCCAGTTGACATTGAGCTGTTGCAGTGGGTCCAGAGGAGGGCCACAAAGATCATCAGAGGGCTGGAGCCCTCTACGCTCCTCTGTGGAAAAGTGCTCCTTTATGGGGACCGGCTGCAAGTGTTAGGATTCTGGCAACTTTATCTTCTTAAAGATGTCTATGCTCACTTTCAGGAGTGTTGGACTAGATGACCTTTAGAAGTCCCTTCCAGGCCAAGCCATCTATGATTCTATGTTACAGTGTATATAAAAATCTTCTTGTCATTTTTTACTGTCTGTCTAGGTTGAAAGCCTCTGTAACCCACTAGGGTGATGTTCATTGAATTTACGTACTCAGCCTGTGGAAAAGTTACTGTAACCCAGCCTGCCAGAGAGAGTGCGGAGTACAGATGGGGGGGGAGGAGTACAGAGAGGGGGGAAGGGAATGCCTTGAAAGTCTGCTCTTAGTGCCAATAGTGACCATGAAGGAGAAAGCAGCAGATTATTTGCAGGGGCTTTTGTAGGAGTCTTTCTTGTTTTCTTCTGTTTCATTAACAAAACCAAATATTTCAATGGTGGTCCACAGCTTACTGAACACATAGTCAGATTTCAGCTCATCTTTAACAGAACAAAGAAGATATTTTTTTTCCATAAAAAAGAAAAAGTCTTCCACATTATTGAACTGTATGTTTCTTTATTGTGCACAGTCTATGCTGAGGCTCATGTTACAGTTAACATTTAATAGACCTGGCAAAGTTACTTCCTTCGTTTAGCTCTTCTAACTGAATGTTTGCTTTCAGTTTTTAGGTAGGATTTTCAAAATTATGTAGTTTAGAGAAAGTGTAGAAGGACTGACAGAAACTTCTTTTACAGGACTAATAAGCAATCTTTATCTCATGGTGCATCATTGTGCTTTGGCAGAGTGGCTCCCATGAGCACTGGTAAAACCCTGTGTCTATGGTGTTGCTTCATATTCTACTAGATTGGTATTTTCCAAATGCTGAGATAGATGATCTTAAAAAATGTTATTAAAATTTCTGGTCAGAAACAGCACGGTTGTTCACAAGCTGTGGCTTGTGGAGCACTTCCAAACAGCACAGACTGAAGCAGCTCCGGGAAAGTGCTGAGCTGTGCTTGGCTGGAGGAGGCAGCCTGGGTTTCAATGGCCCGTTCAGCAGCCTGCAAGCACTGCTTCCTGTGCACCATTCCCTGTTCTCCCTGGTCATTTTCCTTGGGCTACAACTGAGCTGAAATTGAATTCTCCCAGAGATGGTGCTGATGTATGTGAACTCAGCAGTCTCCTCTGATACCAGAGCAGGAGAAACAGCACCTGATAAAGCCCACTTTAAGTGTCCCTGGGAGAGTAAAGCTGTAGAAGCTAGTGGAAGCATGAAAGCAATGGAGGCAGACACTTCCTAATAGACAACAGCAGGAAACCTGAACAAGCAACCATGTTTATTATAGCAATCACTGGCCAGAAATGAGGTATCTTGTGGGGAAAGGTGAATGTTAATCTGTTCTGTTGGTGCAGTCGGTATGGCAGGCAGCTGGCAGTCATTTGTTGGTACTGTAGTCACACAAACAATACCAGAGGAATTGAGACATTTGGATTGTCACAATAAAAACGTACCAAAATACATTGAAGAGGCTAGCACTGACTCTTTACCTTGCATAAACTTTCTGGGATGTGTTAGGGGACTGACACCTGAAGAGCAGACAGTAGTTCTAACGCTGTTGATCAAGGATGGAGATTATGTACTTCTAAGTGAACAACAACAGACCTTTGTGGATGTTCTGCGTTGTAAATAGGTCCTTATTGGCAGATCCAGCTTCGAGCCTTGACTTTTTACCCCTATTGCTCTTACCATTCATTCATGTGTCTTTGTCCTAGCAAAGCACTTCAGTTAGTACAGAAAAGGAGCAGTGTTATTTATTGTGTAGTTTTGTAATCGGAAACAGTGAAAACAAAGACCACTCATATTCCCATTACTTTTTGTTCACAGATGTGACTGTATCTGGTTGGTGAGGGATGTTTGGTTTCAAAACAATCCTGGTGGCGGCTTCTTGGAGGATGGGACTGTATCCAGGCTGCTATTTGCTGATAGCATTACAATCTTTGCATGTATTTTATGTAGTGTTAGTATTTATGGCTACTGGTTCAAAGGTATATCTATGCTGGCTACTCATCCTCTGCTTACTACCAACATGTCACTGTGTGGAACACAGTCAGTGAATTGTAATAAATTTAAGCAGATGTTGAAAGAAGTGCCAGATAGACCATTAGAAATAATTTTAATGGGATTTAGAAGACCCATATCAGTAGTGTTTTGATTTCAGTTACTAGTACAGTTGGGTATTGAGCAGTTGTGAAGGAAATTCAAAACAGTCTCTCCAAGTTTTGCCAGAGTTACTCAGAATCACTTGTTGCCAGACGCTGATGCTAAATGAGAGAGAATAGCAGCCACTACAGGGAGAATCAGTTTTCTGAAATTACCCGAAGTCAGTTATCACTCCAGTTGTTGCAAAGGTTTATTAATACTCTTTGGACTTCTCTATATTTTGAATGACAAGCAAGCAGGTAGAAATGATGTTTATGAGGAAAGTGTGTCTCACCTATCCTGATAGCTCTGGGAATGCATATAGTATCTTTTATTTGTGAGTTTAATATATCTGGGGAAAAGGAATTGTAGAATAGATTGTAGGGTCAAAGTGAAAGATTTGGTCTGCATTTCCCAAGCAGTAGCTCCTGGAAGCAATACACAGCTTGTGGCTAGGAACAAGGCCACGTCCCTGGTCATGAGTGTAAGGAAAGCTCTGCAGTGAGTTCAGAAAGACTTCATCCAGACTTGAGCCTTCAGAGCCTGTGCTCATTCCACTGGTTTCCAAACCATAGCAGAACCACTACAGCTGTTCTGTTTTTTTTTTTTTGGTGTAGTTTTCTTAGAACAGGGGAATACTTGCTTGAACATTTCAGTGTTGTTTTGAATACATTGTGCTCTAAGTTGTTATGCAGTGTTGGAATTAGTAATAAGCCAGGTGCTGCTTGTATTTCATGGATGCTGTATCCAACCCTATTGTCCAGAGAACCTACAAACAAGGCTACTCCTCTTCTTCAAGCAGTTCTTTTTAGCAGTAGCATGAACTGGAAGGACATTAATTAAAGACATAATTTAAATATTCAGGGCTGAATATGAAGTCAGGCTATTAAAATTATCTGCTGATGAAACCTCCTTGAGAAGTTCCTTGTTAAAGAAGTGGAAGTCCGGCACTCTATTGGCTAAGCGTAGGTAATGGCTTCAATGATAGGTGCTGCTGGAGGAATCCAGCATACTTTCTGGAGCCCAGTTTGCTGAGTATTGTGTGGCCCAGTTGGCAGCAAGCCTGTCTTGTGAGGCACAGGATAATAGTACCCTGAACAGCCACTTTGCTAGGTAGTTGAAATACAGTGCAGCATTATTTGGGACAGATAGGTGTTAGATAACCTATTGCTGCCAGGTTGAATGGTAAAAAGAACAACCTTTTGCCATCATAGACCTTCTTTACATTGTTCATCAGCAAGCTGAGCCTGAGAAACTCCACTTCTGGTAAGATTTAAGGGGGAGTTTCCAGTCAAGGTATCAACAGGCACATCTTGTCATTCACCAGCAAATCTACTTATTAGGAATTTTTCCATACCATACTATAAACCTAGGCATTTGCTCAGCTAAGCATACTTTCAGAAAATTCAGCCTGTGGTATCAAATTTATGTAAGAGTTATTTTCAAAAATCCAGAGAAATTTAACCAAACAATGTTAAATGGGTATGCTATTAATATCTAGATCTCTTAATATCCAACTTTGATCTCTGACACATGATCTGCTGGAAGCAGGCATTTCTTCAAGAACTTCAGAATGGCTGAAAGCTCCCTCTTTAGAATAGGGGAATCTGGCAGGATCTAAGTGCAAACCAGCCTTACTCTGTGGAGACTTTTCTGCAGACCCTCTGATCTGCTGATTCTCCCTCTGCAAAGTTAATGTAGATACCCAGTGTGATTAGGCTGATCTCCTTTCCTCTATTTTAGTTTCCCTGTTGTATGAACTCTGCCTGAAAACTAGATTGGCACACGTTCTCTTATTTTTCAAATTAATCATGACAGCTATTCATAAAAGAGCTGGAACCAAAGCATTTTGTATTTGTTGTAAGTATTTTATTTTCCAGACTAAAAACTGAATACTGTACTTGTCATTCCTAATTACTTTCTGGCATATTCCTGGGTGTTTTGTTGACAAGAAGATATGTTTGGTTACTTTTTTTAAACACAGCTGGAATGCCTCCATAATAGGCTAATAAAAATAATATTCTGTGAGGTGGAAGGGTATTTGGATTAAAAAATGTGTGGACATGCTAACTTGTTCCTTTAAAAAAGGATAACTTGATTTATCATCTATTATCTATCACTAAGCAGTTTATGCTGCAGGATTGAGACTGTTACCTTCCACACCTGGAAATTGGTCATCAATCATATTTTATTATTTTTCAGTGCGTGTACCTGTGTGATTTTTCCTTTCCAGTATTCTGTGAACTCTGGCTTGCTTTACCAAAGGAAGATGTGGTTGCATACCAAATTTATACACACAAATTTGTAAGTGCACATCTACACAGAAGCAGGTTTAAAGTTCTGATGCATGAGAGATGCTACCAGCAAGCTACAATAACTGTCCTGAAGTTGGTGGTAAACTAAAAGTGCGTCAGTGAAAAATCAAGAGCTTACCAGATAGCATTCCCTTCGCTTCTTGAGATTTTTACTCTCTTGACTGTCAGTTAGGTTCTAGACTACTGGGACGATGTGCTGGAGTATCAGAAGCTTGTTATTTCCAAAAAGAGCTGCAGTTCCTAAGTCTGAATGTAAATCTTCAGAGACACCACAAATAGGAGTGGCACAGTTTGTAAAGGCAATTTCAAGATACAGACTGTGGATAGATTCAGATATGAAATGCATTTGGAGGCTGTGGTTGTGGATTAAAGACAAATATAGTCTGTTTAAGATTAACTTGGGACAGCTTCATCCCTGGCTGGAAGCAGGGTGTTCATTGGGCTGGTACAACTTGCCCCACAGCTGCCTGGTAGCAGGAGAAACTGGCAGGGACTTCCCATCCGGAAGGGCTAGTCATCTCCTTTGACAGCATCTCACAGGTTGGTTTGGCCATACATGAATCTCTACCAGCACCACATATGAGGTGCTGCCAGCCTTGTTGCAGGTCTGGGTCTAGGGCTAGCCTTAGGACAGCTGGAACCCTGGGAAAAGGGACATATTTGGACCTGTTCTTTGTCACCTGCAAAGTGGTTCATGTTCATCATGTGACCTAGTGGCTTGTGTATCCAGTGGCAGCCAAGGGCAATGCAATCAAAGACAAATCTTAGGCAGGAAAGAGTGGGCAGGTTTTAGCTGTACCAGCAGACGGAAATATGACCTCACGGTGTCTGGCCTTTTTGGGTGATACTCTAAGTTTGTTAAAGTTGCTAAATAGTACTCATGATATATTAAGTGTCTGCAGTGGATACCTGAATTATTTGCCTTCTATAAAGACTCTGCTGTGATAAGCCTAAAACTTTAATTCATCCACCTCCATTTATTTCCTGCTCTTCAATGGTATGTGCAGAATTTCCCTGTATGTGCTGGCTGCTGTGATAACCTGGAGCAAAGGCTTTTGCCTCGGGCTACAATATTTTATTACTAGCACTGTGGCATTGCCGTAGTTTGCAATTCAGTCAGCTGCACTAAACAAATACAAAGATACCTGCCCTGGAGAATTGGCAGGCACCATTCCTGCCAGGAAAGGCAGGATAATTTATGGTGCTGAACAAAACAAATAGTCACATGTGGCTGTGGTGCATGCTGATTACTTGTGCTTTTAATAAATTTTATGTTGGCCACATGCCTGCTGAAATCTGGCATTCCCCAATATTAGTTGCCTTTCTGTGCCTTACTAAAACAGATGTGGGAAGATGTTTTATTCTGAAATCTGAGGTTTTATAGGATCTTTGAATATAGCCTGATGACATATGACAGTGAAGGTATCATTAAATATTACATTTAGAGGGGAGATAATGGATCTTTCTGTGCATAGAAATATATAAGCTTTTCATTGCAAGCTTGCCTTTTACTGGATGAAATTACATTTTTTGGTTTGAACAGGACAGTTTAATTTGTTAGAAGTAGCTGGGACGGTATACCTCATACGTGGCTACCTGGTTAAAGACGTTTTAAATAAAAACAGTTTTTCAGTCTTAAGTGATTTTAATGACTAATCAGATAAAAACAGCTAAATAAAAGCTATTTCAAATAATAAGTTCAGATATTTTCAGACGTACTTAAGTGAAAATACTTTTTTCTTGCATAACAATATGAATTGCCACAGAATAAAAAATTTAGTCATCCTGTAGAATTATATATCCCCACAGAATTTTTTGTTGCTAAACTGATTATTGCTGTTAGGCAGACTGCTGTCAGTTGTCTTTTATAGAGAAGACTGTTTGTCTCCCTCTTCCTTTCCCCCTAAATATTTCACGTTTCTTCTTCAGGGAAAATGTCATTTTTTAAGTCTTTCTCTGCCAGCCAGGTTTTCTGAACTTTGTATCTTTTTTACGCTTTTCTGTGTACTCTTTAGTTCGGCAGCAACATTGGAAAGGCAAAGCAGCCAACAGGAAAGTGATGTTCAGTAGCATCAAGGAGTGTGGCAACTTATCACCCCTCTGGCACATTCTACTTCTTTTAATGTGCTACAGAGTTCCTGGTGGCTGGGAGACAATGGCATTTTGTCGACTACTCACATTTAGTTTGTGATTTATTCCAAACACCTTTTCCATTTTTTCTAATTTCCACCTCCCCCCCCACTGCTGTTACTTCTTATTCATTGTTTATTGTTCAGTTACACTCTTAATGTTTAATCTTGTAGTAATGAAATTAGAAAATTATCTTGGAATGTTGGAAATCTTTAGATGTTCTATTGTTTGTTTGGGTTGGTTTTGTTTATACACTGCCCCAAAACATGCTCAGACTGAAAAATACTTCAAAATACACAAAATCCTTCTTTATTGCCATGTTAGTGGTGTATATATCATGTTTTGCTATGGAGTCACATGACTTTTAAAGTAACATGGTACCCTACTGTTGGCACTGCCCTTTGTTAGAGCACAAAGTCCTGTTTGATTTGTGGTCAGTAATGATCCTGGAACTCCTTTTTTCATGGGTTAAGGTGATGGCTGTGGTGTCTGAAGTGTCTGTTCCCCTTTGGCCCTAACCGTTTGGCCTCTTATACAAAAAGGTTGCAAATACAGCTCCTAAACTGGCAGGGTAGTTTTCTTCAGCTAGAGGGTAAGCCCTTCTGTGAACTTTTTGCTTTCCCTGAGATTTATTGCAAAATGAGAATGTTCCTTTGTCTTTGGCATCAACTCAGGTTTGTAAACTTTGTTAACCAAAGAAATACTGAGTTCATATTCTAAAATACTTGGAATCTGGTTGTTGACTTTTGAGTACACAAGGCCATTGCTCTCACTCAGCACTGTTTTGCCCTTAAAACTTCTGGATGATCCCTGTACACATTTTCTTGTTTATTGCCTTTTCTGTCAGAGGGCTTATTCCTGGAAAATTGAACATGAGCACAGTTTCCAAATTGTGCTGAGGGTGATCATTCTCTGTTTCTCAGACAGCTCTTGGTGGGGCAGATAGTGGATATTTTGCATTTATTTTTTTAGTGATGTGGATGGAAATTAGTGGAGACAGTGAATGGATGGAATCATACCTAAAGAGGGAGATAGGCAGGCAGGATGTGTGTGCAGGGTTCAGTTGGGAGTTTCTTGCCTGTAGGGTGAGTGGGAATGGGTTGTAGATGGGAGGGGCTGTGGTAGGCAATACTTGCCACTAGTAATCTCCTGGCCTTCACTCACTCTCCTTGGCACTGTTTGCACTCTTGTCCTCTAGCCTATCTCCTCTTGGATATCACAGCTTTTTTCTTCCTTTAAATTTGAACTTGGCTGCATATGCACTGAAAGGTGAGCTCCCATTGAACAGCCAGCTTCTTTGTCTTGGCTGGCCTCCCAAGGTGCTGGATTATTTTAGCTTTTAATTGCTGTTTTCTTGGCTTTTGGGGGATGGGAATGAGAGAGCACAGTGCCAGATTGTAAGGACTGTTTTACAGAGACTTAGAAGCTGAGGCTGTTTATTGTTGAAGAGCATTTTTTTTTTCTTTGTACAACATTAATAAATTTGCATTCCATTTTCACTGTGACAGCTTAGATGTAATTACTCTGCACTGTGGGCTGCTTTCATGAGTTCTGTATGTTTAAGTGAACTTTTTAACCTGATAAATTAATCACGTGGAGGAAGTTAATGTTACTTAAATTAAAAATTTGCAAACCAGGCAGGAGAGAAGAGCAGCACTTGTGGTTGTTTTCTAGAATTCTCTTGGTCATATTGTTATTTCAGAAGAAAGAATGTGCTCCTGGGATGTTACCCAGATCTTTACCAAAGTACCGGAATCAGAGTTAAGCCGCTTTTAAAAGTGAAGAAATTATCTTGCCTACTCTTCTTTCTGCTGCATCTTTAAGGAGCAGTTAAACCATCCTACTCTCAATATCACTTGTCATTGGGAGAAACATGAATGTGGAGCTAGAAAACAGTTCTGCCCTTTGCAATTTATAGTCACCTTCAAGAAGGTGATAAATGCCCTCTGTTTAAAAGAGATTCATGGCAGTGGAGGAGTTTTTGTCTTTTAACTGTGCTGCCTAAGATACTTTTTTTCCTCGTTATATTTGCGTGTGTTTTCCATGCCTTACTGCAAATGCTAGCAGCATTGCAGAGCTTTGTTCTCTCACAGAAAATGATGCCGTTTATCTCCTCAGCACTTATACCTCATGCTACTGTATCCAAAACCAGATCCTTCATGTCCAAATTACTCAAAAGAGAAAGTTGGTTTCTTGCTATGCAGGCTGCCAGTAGCTAACAGGCTGGTCTTGTGGGTTTGAATTGAGTGCTGCTGCAGTGATGCAGTGATATTTCTGTGTTTGTGTAGCTTGCATGCTTTGTAATCATTAAAAAATCCCAAGACAACATTTGGAGAACAGCTGACTTAATGAATGTGTTTCTGGTCTTTGCATCTACTTGAAGAGGCATTTGGAGAAGGGAGGGGGAGGAGTTACAGAGAAAGAAAAAAATATCTCATCAGAAATATTTGTCTACTTTTCTTTCCCATGTTTGGCTGTTTCCGTCCTAAACCGTGGAGTGTTCAATGCCTGTCTGAATAGGACTGAGGATGTAAGATAGCACTCAGAAGAGTTTTTATTCAGTTTTGAACCCTCTTCCTTTGGTACGTTTAAACATGCTAAAGGCAGGAAAAGTTCAGTAATTGCGAAGGACATTTGTCTAGTTTACATTAATTATTTATGCATTATATTCTGCCTTTTTAAGGGAAAAAGAGTCAGCAAAGAACAAGCAGTATTTTGTCTCGCTTCTGAAATTACTAATATGAATGTGTATATCCCATACTAGATGGTAAAGATAACTCCTTCAGACTATTAAGAATTGCTCTCCATTAAGAAATGTATGTACTGCACTTAATGAAGCAGCACTTAGCTTTGCTAACATCTCTGGAGAAATATGGAGGTTCTTTTAACACACAAGTGGATTCCCAGAACTCTTGCTTTGTAAATAAGGCCTGTTCCAGCAAGTCCTAATTGATAATGACAGTTAATGTAATACCTACTGGCTAGGCATGGCCTTTCCTAAAAGAGTTCTTTGAAACTTATTTATTGATTGCTGCAATCAATGTGCTTTAAAAAACCAAAACAAATCACAAACCAAACAACTAAACCAACATTAATTTGGCCTCAGTTTTCTGATAGATTAATTTATTTATTTCTTGGAGTGAGTGGGATTAAAGTCTCAAAACCCTTGTCTGCCCCTTTTTATTTGTAAAGCGTTCGATGGTTTTGCTTGTGTATGTGATTATGGCCCAAAGAATTATGGTTATGAGGATATTAAAGAAATGTAATTTTCTGTCCAGGTTGACCAAAGGCTGTCTAGAAATAGAGAACTCACTTAACTCTCTCTGTCATCAGTTCTTTATAAACTAATTGTTTTTTATGTACCTGTGCAGAAAATGGGGTTTAATTGTAAGGCTGAACTGCCATTAGCCTCTGTCATTCTATGTCATTAGTACTTTATATTTGCACAGCACTCTGTAGACATCAGGAAAAGAGCCCTGGTCCCATGGTACAGGCCTCAGCCAACTTTGCTGCAGTCTACAAACAGGATGGGAGTTGCGCTTTGGTGCTTTTTACCTTTAGTGTTCTCTTGGAAGTCAGAAGTTTAATTTAATTGCCATTATCAGTGAATGGATAGTGTTAGATATTAATCATCCAGTGGTCACATTCATCTCATGTTTTTCTGTTGCATATACAATTTAGGATGATATTTTAGTTAGGGTAACATAAGTTTAAGAGCGAGCTTATAGTGAGCTAGACTCTGACTTTAATGTGTCCCCTTAAGAAGGGGTCCTTTGTGCTGCCCTGAAGGCTGGTTTGTACTCTTACTCATTCTGTGCATCTGAGTTTTACTTGTGCTTTTTTCCAGTGGTGAGATGCTGCAATTGTAAACGTTCAAAGGAAGGAGTGCAGTAAAATAACTCATTTTGCAGCCAATCCGTTAAAAGTTAAACATCAGTATAGTATAGAAGTCTTGTCCTGGCCTATGTACTCATAAAACCAGCACAACAAATTGTGCCACAGACTTTTATTTTCCATCACTTTGTACAAACAGTAGCCACTGTTACTTCTTTCCTATCCATTGCTGCAGACTAGTATGTTAGTCTGTAGTATATTTGATGAAAAATGTGGTTAGTGTCCCTTGCTTTGCAGAGACATACTTCAGGTATAAAAGAAGATAACAAACATTTTGTAGCTCTTTTGAAGATCCAATAGTATGGTAAGCAGACTTTTGAACTTAGGGATTTTACAGGCTGTTTAAAAGGCCTGCTATATTTTTCATTCTCAAAACTTTGCATTTTGTGTATTCTATTGTCTAGTCCCACCATGCCCTCTTCCGGGCTTCCACAGTTTTGGTCTTTGTTAATAAATCTGTTTATTAATGAGACTGCAACTTTGCTGAAAATGGCTTTACAGTTAGTGTGATCAATAATATTCAAACCTAGTAGAGAAATTTCTGTTTTTCATGAGATGTTAAAAATTATTTTTATCTGTTCCACACTCCAGTTCCCCAGCATTTCACTAGGATTCCCTCTTGACATCACCACAGGATTGTTCTGATACTAAGCAGAACGACGCAGTACTGTCCAGTTATGCATCCTTTTGTCCTGAGAATATTTTCCACAAGTGTTTTTTCTAGATGCTAGGTCTTATACAATCACAGAATTGTTTTGGTTGGAAAAGACCTCCAAGATCATTGAGTTCAACTGTCAGCCTAACATCACCATGGCCCTGGAGTTCTGTGTTCACAAGTTTCTTGAACACCTCCAAGGATGGTGACTCCACCACTTCTCTGGGCAGCCTGACCACTCTCTGTAAAGAAATTTTTCCTAACAGCCAACCCTTGACACAGTTTCAGGCCATTTGCTCTCATCCCATCACGTGACACTCAGGAGAACAGACTGACCTCCACCTCGCTACAACCTCCTTTTAGGTAGGTGTAGAGATCAGTGAGGTCTCCCCTCAGCCTCCTGTTCTCCTGACTAAACGATCCCAGTACCCTCACCTCATAAAGCTTGTTCTCTAGACCCCTCACCAGCTTTGTTGCCCTTTGCTGCACGTCAACTCAGTGTCTTTTTTTGGTAATAGGGGGCCCCAAACTGAACACAGGACTCGACTCTACCAGTACAGGATACAGTCACTTCTCTACTCCTGATTACTCCTGAGTATTCCTCACACAGGCCAGGATGCTCTTGGCCTTCTTGGCCACTGGAGCACACAGCTGACTCATATTCAGCTGGCTGTCCACCTGCATCCCTAGATCCTTTTCTCTTGGTCAGTTTTCCAGGCACTCTGCCCCAGGTGTGTAGCATTGCATGCAGTTGTTGTGACTCAAGTGCAGGGGCCTGACACCTGGGGTTTGTTAAACTTCATACAAGTGACCTTGGTCCATCAATCCAGTCTGTCCAGGTCCCTCTTGGTTTTCATCCTTCTGACCTTTCTGCACGGGAGCCTCCTGGTATCATGTATCTTAAGGAGCTTCAAGATTATTGGGTGTGAAAACTGAGAGAGGATAGGAATGGTTGCGGTATTCCTGCTGTCATAGTGCAGGCCCTTAAAAATGGCTTTGGTGCATCCCTCAGAGATCAGTGTCTTGGAGCAGACACCTCTGCCCCCTTCTGCATGGCTTCAGCAAGCCCGTAGTCAAGATGTGAAGAGGTCTCTGACATTTCGAGTGAAAAGCAGCAATCATAGTGAGTCACAGTGATGGAGGAAGGAATCTCTGGATGATTCCTGAGGCCAAACTGGGCAAGGATTTTGAGAAGGAGGAAAGTATTGACTTAGTGGAGATCTAGTTTGAATAGCATAGAATGGCATATTAATTTCAGTTTCTTTTACAAAGCAAATACTATGCAACATTTTGGGACTTCTAAAGTTGTGTGTATTATTCCTTAAAGAAAATGAATAACACAGGAAAACCTGGATAGATGGGTAAAAGTCTCACTGCTGTTGACGTGCTGTGTGATAGGTGCTTTCTTGCAACAGCCCCGAGGTGTATTTATATACACAGTCTGCTTGACAATGCATACCATTTAAAACTGAGTATCCTCTAAATCTTTTCTGAATTGTTGCCTGTGGTTTAATACATGAAGCATGGACCTGGAGTGGAGATGTGTGAGAGTGGAGGTGGCAGTTGGTGCTGCTGATACTGCCTGATCAGCACTGACGGAGCACACTGAAGAAATCCTGGTTTATATTTAGAAACTAGATAGCTGGGAGTATAGTTGCCTAATACTAATTCTGTGTGCAGCCCTCCTTTTTATTTAAATTTCTTGTATTGTTTTTCAAAGATTTGCTACAACAACTTTCTCCATGTGAAATCTGGACCCAGCCGTCCCTGCTGTTCTGTTTATTGCTGAATTTAAAAACACTCAGACTGACTTCCATGGGGGCCTTCATTTTTAAAATTTAAGCAGATTAAATAGGAAACAATCTACAGATTTCAAGTGATATCTAGGCAGGGGTAACTGAACTTGGGAATTCTTGATTTCGTGGTATCTCTAAAAAAAGCATCCAAAAAAAATTAGCTTTTAGTGTATACTGCCAATGTCTTTGAATTTTTCTCAGTGTTAAATCCACTGATCACCTGTAAGAGAAATTTATTTTCTCCATTTGTCTCAATGGACTTTGCAGGTTTTGTTCTTGCCTAAACCTGGACACTATTACATAAGGTGAATTGCAGTAGCATCTGGATGGCTGTTTGATATGTCTTGCTCATTTACTTAGTATTAGACTAATGAGAGAGGAATTAGAGGAGGAGTTGGCTTCTGTTACAGCATGATGTGATTGTCTAGGCAGTTTTACTTTACACCTAATTTCATATAATTTTCACCCTGGTTTTCCAATTCTTTGATACCATGTACATTCTTGATCAAGTTAGAATTTCAACTTTATTAAATCCTTCCTTGATTCATTTAACAGGAGTCTACAATATCTTGCACTCAAAACATATTTTTCTATAACTCTGAGTTGCAGCTCAATGTGGTTTTACAAATGTTGTTTATGTAGGAGTTGTAACTTTTATTTTTTACCTTTGAGCTAATTTTTCAGTGTCTTTCCAATAGAGACATCACCCAAGGTTATATTATAGGCACATTATATTGTATGATAAGTTCTGATAGTGTCAAACCACTAGGAATTCTCTCTCGGTAACATAATCTTTGGTCTGCTTTCCCAGAACGTCATATTTTAAAATGAGACGTGTTGTGTGCTTTTCTGCTGGGTTGTAGTTTTGGCACTTGATACAGTGATGTGTTCAAAATTAAATACTTAGCTCTCACATCAGTTAGCTTTTGATTACCTGCACTGCATCACTAGGCACTGCTTGCATGTAGTCAGAGATCATCATAGGATTGAAGAAGCTTATATAAGTGCATAGGGTCATCCTCAGATTTGTGGTGATCCAATTTACATTAAAAATAAAATAATATCCAAACAAACAAATCTCCATGCTTGACTGTAATGGTCCAGGATTTCAGTATGTGAGTTTTTGGGTCTGTAATGGCTTGTATGCATACAAATCAGTTACTGCTGCTAGAATATGCACATTTAGCATTTGTATGAACAAACGTTTGACATATGGAACTTGACCAGATGCTCCTTAAAACATTATGACTGCATGAAGTGTGAGCTCTGTGTGGCAGCATGAGTATGCAGTAGGAAAATCCATGAAAGCAATCAAGGTTTTGGAACAGACAAAAACTCCCTGTAAAATTATGCAGAAAACTTACTGGGACTTACATTCTTATACACTGTGTATAGGCCACTTGCTGTGGAAGCTGATAAGCTCTTAATGCCTCTCCTGGCAATAGATGCAAATGTACAATTTCCACATATCCTCCATGGTTGCCAGCACCTGTCTTTAGCACAGTCAAGAGAGAGGTGAGAACACTGTGCCTTACTGCAGGTGGTGCAGCTACTGAATTTTGTTCCTAAGGATTTGAAGGATGGAGCAATAATAAAAGAAATAATACAGTTCTTGTGGAAGCTATTGGGTTACCACAAACCCAGTCTCCATAGATGGTGACAGATCTCTGCCCTTCAGTGAGCAAATTCAAGTTGTACAGAAGGTATCTGAAAGCTTTGGAGTGTATTCATACGGGAAAGCCACACTTACAGAGCATTTCTCTGTTTTAATAGACATGGGGGGTTTTCTTTGTTTAGCTCTGTTGAATTGGCAGTTTATTTACAACTTTCTGTGAGCAGTGTTTTCTTTCTAGAGCTTTAACTACCAGGTAATTTGTTTTCAAAGCAGAATGGTCTAAATGCACAGGACTATCTGAAAAAGAAGGAAACTGATTTCTACTAATTTAATACTGATGTACTAGGATTTTTTTAAATGGAAGGCAATACCCCTGAAAATAATTGTGGCTGATATTAAACTGAAGCATGATAATTTGCATCTCTGTGGAATGCTTTTCATACCCGTTTGAAATACTTAAAATACCTGATCTCAGTAGAGAATGAACACCAGGAGGTTCTTCAAGATTTGGGCTACAAATAGCGAGCTTAAGAATTACGAGTATTGCCCTAGAAAACCACTGATAGATCTGTGGGCATGAAACGCTTGCCTCTGGAAGCATAAAAATGTTTTTTATTTGTTGGGCTCTTGATTTGCACCCGAGTGGTACAATGCATGCAATTGTGACACGTTCTCCCTTTTAATACTGTACCCTCTTTTATTTTTAGCTAAAACACTAGGGAAATTGTAGATTCCTGATATTTTAAGTCAGGATAAAATAAGTACATGGCAAATACAGAAAAATAAGACTATTTCAGTTTGGTTGTTTCAATTCACATGCTTTGTGGTCTGATCTTGATCATCTTAAACTAATGTAAATTCATACCTCTGCTTTATCATAACTCTTCGTGGCTGGTAGCTTCAGCTTTCCACTTTTTTTTTAATTTCATAACTGGACAAACAAATGCCACTTTCTAACAGGTCATCTTGAGTGCAATCACACAGCACTTCCAGGATGGCCAAGGGATCAGGCCTAGCCAGCATGGATTTAGGAAGGGCAGGTCCTGCCTGACCAACCTGATCTCCTTCTGGGATCAGGTGACCCGCCTGGTGGATGTGGGGAGGGCTGTGGATGTAGTCTGCCTGGACTTCAGCAAGGCCTTTGACACCGTCCCCCACAGCAAACTCCTGGCCAAGCTATCAGCCCATGGCTTGGATGGGAGCACACTGCGTTGGGTTAGGAACTGGCTGGAGGGCCGAGCCCAGAGAGTGGTGGTGAATGGTGCCACATCCAGCTGGCGGCCAGTCACTAGTGGTGTGCCCCAGGGATCAGTGCTGGGCCCCATGCTCTTCAACATCTTTATTGATGATCTGGATGAGTGCATTGAGTCCATCATCAGTAAATTTGCGGATGACACCAAGCTGGGGGCAGTAGTTGATCTGCTGGAGGGTAGAGAGGCTTTGCAGAGGGACCTCGACAGGCTGGACAGATGGGCAGAGTCCAAAGGCATGAGATTGAACACATCCAAGTGCCGGGTTCTGCACATTGGCCACAACAACCCCATGCAGTGCTACAGGCTGGGGTCAGAGTGGCTGGAGAATGGCCAGGCAGAGAGGGACCTGGGGGTACTGGTTGATGGTAGGCTGAATATGAGCCTGCAGTGTGCCCAGGCAGCCAGGAGGCCCAATGGCATCCTGTCCTGCATCAGGAACAGTGTGGCCAGCAAGAGCAGGGAGGTCATTCTGCCCCTGTACACAGTACTGGTTAGGCCACACCTTGAGTCCTGTGTCCAGTTCTGGGCCCCTCAGTTTAGGAAGGATGTTGACTTGCTGGAGCGTGTCCAGAGAAGGGCAACAAAGTTGGTGAGGGCCTTGGAACACAAGCCCTATGAGGAGAGACTGAGGGAGCTGGGGTTGCTTAGCCTGGACAAAAGGAGACTCAGGGGTGACCTTATTGCCCTCTACAACTACCTGAAGGGAGGTTGTAGCCAGGCAGAGGTTGGTCTCTTCTCCCAGGCAACCACCACCAGAACAAGAGGACACAGTCTCAGGCTGCACCAGGGGAGGTTTAGGCTGGAGGTTAGGGGGATGTTTTGCACAGAGAGTGTGATTGCCCATTGGAATGGGCTGCCCGGGGAGGTGGTGGAGTCGCTGTCACTGGAGGTGTTTAGGAGCAGACTTGATGGGGTGCTTGGTTGCATGGTTTAGTTCATTAGGTGGTGTTGGATGATGATCTTGAAGGTCTCTTCCAACCTGGTCTATTCTATTCTAAATACGGACGTAGCGGTTTACTCTAATAATAGATTATTTCAGGCTTACTGGATGCAAAGTACAATGCTGTGATTGCTTAAACATCTATGAATGCAGAAAAGAATATATTTGCATTAATTTGTATTGTCTGATTTGCTTTGATTATGTAATTGTCTGTCTCTGCCTTTGCTGAGAAGTCCTAGGCAATGCCATGCTTGTGTGGGTGAGTTCGAATTAAGATTTCTGTGTAACTAGGGACATTTTTCCTATCAATGCACATTGTTAACTTTTTGGGGGGTGGTTTGTTTTCTGTCTGGTGGTGGGTTGAGGGTGTTTTTTTTGGTGGTTGGTTGTTTTGTTTGTGGAGGGGGGTTTTGGTGTGGGGTTTTTTTGAGTCTGGAATTATGGCAGTACATTCTCACCTGCTTGAAAGCCAAGGGGGTTTTGTGTGTGTGTGACACGTTTTTGATTTTTGTTTTTTAAAGCTGCAGTGTTTTAACTAACATTTGTTTGGCATCAGGGATAGCATGCCTGGGCACACTCAGCACAGGCCAAACACACAAGAACAAGGTACAGAGGAGGGGACCAATGATTCAGTATGACACAAGAGGCCACAGCTGATTCAGTCTGTAGATAAGCTGATGTCCACTCAGGTAAACAGGCAGGGTGCCGCACTGCTGCAGGTAAAGTAATACTTTGAGTTTGAACGTATTATCTGCTAAGATGCTCACCATTCCTGATACTCAGGTAAATGTTGCCAGTAACTGTGCTAAATTGTGACTCTGTATTGCCTTTTTTTTAATCTACAACTCTTTTATTCTGTAATTTATCATACTGTTTTAAATATATTTTGCTGCTTGCCAATTCTGATTGCTTCTAAGTTAGAACATGTACTTCTGTGGTTATATTTGATTTTTACAAGCAGTTAAACTTACCTGCGGTAAGGGTAAGGGAAAGAGAAGTAATACGCATCCATGCCAAGTGACTGTCTACATGTTTCTTTGAAGCAGAAATGCAAGGAGTATGGTCATCTTTTGTTGAGAAAAGGCAAAGCTTATCTTCATCATTAGATCATTTTCTGAACAGTGGAAGTGTTCTTCTCCAATAATAACTTGGTTTATTTAAACTTGGCAATCAGGTGAACTACTTAAGTATTTGTACATTTAAACTTTAGGGAAAGTAAGGGGAATTCACTTCTTCATTCTTCTCTTGAAGACTGTTGTAGGTAATCCAGATAGGTTTATATGATTTTGTAAGTCTCTGTTACAGTTTCAACTGAATAAGGATCTGGTCACACCACCTTTGCAATCTATAATAAATCTGACCATTTAAAGATTTTTGTACAGTTGAAGGCAAATTCAGTATCTTTTGACACTTTGAAAGATAGCCATACTCTTTGAATGAACACTGTTTGCAATAGTGGTGGTTTCAAGTATTGATTTGAATTTTATAGAAAAGCAGACCCTTGTGCTCACACTGCTGCTGAGAAGGTGGCAGAAGAGGCTAGTACTGCTTTTCTAGAAGCGATGTTTCTGCAACTGTGGTTGCTTAAGGGTCAGAGACCTGGACTGGGGCCTTAAGACCTTAGGCAGATGTAAATTAGGAGAAACAAGAGCAAGCCATGAGGATGGTTGGATGAAATCTCAAGTTTAGTGTCACCAGGTAGCAAATATACTTATGAGGAGCTCATGTGTGTCCAGGGTCAGAACAACAGTAAAACAGCTGTGGTGGCTGGATTTGAACAGTTAGAGAGGATCTACATACAGCATTTAGCTCACTTTCCCCCCCATAGCTGTGCAGAACAGTCTGTAAACACAGCTGGTGTCTTCTGGTGTTTTGATGCCATTTTAGGGTTTCCCTTGTGTGGATAGGAAAGGCTCTGATTTCTCTGAACCAACATTTAAATTCTTAAATCTTTGGTTTGTTAAACATCCAAATTCTTTAGTGAAGTGCCTGCTTTTTTGTTTATAGTTACATTATAAATACTACTCGGCTGCCCACTTACTGTGATTCATCCATTTTTCTCTCAAGGTGATGTATGAAGAAAGCTTTCTGCTGCATCCCCCTTGCTGCATTTAAGTACCACTGTGCACAGGAGCAAAGTGGTATTTATCACAATGTTCTGTATGCTTCACAGCTGTGTGTCAGTCATATGGAGTTGACAAAGGAACGTAAGTGTAGGAAAAGAATGATCTTTTACAGTTCTGCCTGCCTGATTCATCCCAAAGGGATCTTGCTGTAATTCATGGTCTTAAATTGGGAAAGAGGCAGGTATCTGGCTGGTGTTAGCTTTGGCACTAGGTGTAAGTGTATTAAATAAGGTGTATTAATTAAAGTTTTAAGACCCGAGGGATTACTTAAACATCCAAGCAATCATCATAGCTTTCAGGAAATTTATAAGCTTATTTTTGAAGCCCTTCCTTTCTCCATTTCTGTTCTAGGACTGGAATGGGAAAGAATGTATTGCCACAGAAGTTTCCAAGGTTATATTTCTGCATTGAATGTGTACTACAGTAAAACACTTCTCACTGGGGCTCAGATTAGGAAATACATTCAGAATATTGTTCCTGTTGGTGTTCCCTGCTGAATTTCTCCATCCGGTAATATTAGTGATTAGGAAGTGATACCATATGCATGTAACAAGTTAATTATAAAAGCCTGAAGTGGGTAATTTGATAGTGCTACTAAAACTATACTAATCAAGCACTTCTGTGTGTGGTTGCCAGGTTTAAATTATCATTATTTCTGTAAATCACATGAGGTGATTGTGGAAAACAGAGCTTTCAGCTTTTCGTTACAAATCCCCCATTCTCTGTCCAGTGATCTAAGGGAGAACATGCAGCCATCTGTCTAACAGACAGAAGTGGTGCTTTACAGACCATTACTCTCAACAGGTGAGTAAGAATGGGAACACAGAACATGCCTGAATATTACAATACCTTTGGGATTGTAGTGCTTCTTACTACACAGATATATAGCTAAGAACCAAAGCTACTCTCCATGTGACTGCTGTGTGAGAAGGCACTGGAAGTTTTCTTTGTTAGGAACTGTGTGTATGCTAGTCAGCCCTGGAATCGAGAAGAACATTTTATAAATGCTCTTCTTTGCTATATGAGAGATGTTTCTCCTTTTCATCTTTGAAAAGTAGAATCTAAATTCAGAATATGAGTCCAGAGGAGTGCCTTGAAGAGGATCGAAGAGCTGGAGCACCTATCCTATAAAGACCGGCTGAGAGAGTTGGGGTTGTTCAGTCTGGAAAAGAAGGCTTTGGAGAGACCCTGTAGCAGCCTTCCAGTATTTGAAGGGGGCCTGCAGGATCTTTTTGCAGAAGCATGTAGTGATAGGACAAGGGGATAGGACTTCTTCAAAGTGGAAGAAGCTTTAGAAGAGACACTAGGAAGAAACTCTTAATGAGTTTAGTTGTTATGTGACTGAATTGCTGGCTCAGCATACAGCCTTACTGCATTGTTTTCCTTGTCTAAAGGTGAGGGAAGCTTATAGCGTAATGTCAAAATTGTTATTCCTGCAGCTGAAGCACATAATACTTAGGTTAGCCATAAGATGTTCCTAATGCTTACGTCTGCCCTGATAATTCTTGTGACATCTGTACTACTTGAGCACATCATATGGTCATAAATGTGTATGTAAGAGCGTTAAGATTTCTGAGATAATGTGTACGTCTGTCACAAATACATCCAAAGTTCTCGAGTTCCTACTCTTGTGTTTCTGCCTGTAACGCTTCACTGACTCTGTGCTGTACCCACTCTTCTCAAAATAAAAAAAGATTAAATACTTTTAAAAAATAAAATCTGTATCAACTCAGCCAACGTTTATGCCTCTGTAAATACACAGCGTGGAAATGTACATCTCAGAGGAAAAAATACAGCTGTCATCCTTAGAGTAAATACAAATTACTGTGAAAACAAGGCAATTGCATTTTTGTATTCATAAACGCCTATTTAGAAACACCTTCTAAAGAAGCTATACCTCAGTTCAGTAAACAGTACAGTAACTGATATGTTTTGATTGATCAGAAACCAGGATGAGTTAGTTCTTGGTGTCAAGAAGGATAATACAATTTAAAAGCATTAGCTGTTTGTGCCTAATTAAAGTACAAGCAGTGTTGGTGAAATTGAATAAAAGTAACGCAATAACTTTCAATAATGAACTCTGTTTCAGAGACAGACTTTTCAAATAGATAGTGTCTCTAATATGATGCTAAGCAAATTTGCCTTGGCATTTTTTTGTGGTGAAGTGGCAATTAGAAAAAAAAAAATCATATATGCTTAAGCTGTATGATTTTTTTTTTTGCTAACGATGAGATCAGTGTCTTATAAACCAGCTTGAACACTTTCTTTGTATAGCCTCAAGAGCTGTTCAAATAATTTACTTTTCTGGCAGGAATTTTCTTCAAAAAATGTTTGAATTGCTTGAAACATCAGAAAAAGGAGGTGATAATTTAAATTTTCTTTGGCCTTTAAATGTTATCTTTCACATAAAGGTGTCCTTTAACCTTTTAAAACTAGATTTAGGTAAAATTTCAAGTGAAGAGAAGAGTCTTAAAACATTGCCAGGTTTTGCACAGTATTGGAGTGGATACTAAGTTGATGAAGAAGGAAAAAAAACTTCTTACCACATTTTTGTATCTCCATTGTGTGAAATTAAATTAGAATTTACAGTTATTTTCAACCTAACCAAACTATTTTTTTCAGTGTGACAAGAGAAATGGATTTGGGGAAAGAAGTAGGAGGAGCATACTTGGCTAGAGAATTTTATATACCAGTGAAGCTGTTGTTTCTGGGTGAGATTCTTGAAAGATAAGGAGGAAGGAAGGGAGTGCTGGGAGTGTAGAAGCAAGAAGGTCAGTAGAAGCAGTATTTCAGGAGTGCTGTCAGAAAAGTGATTGAAGAAGACAGGCTGAAATCTGTACTCTTGAGTTTTGTTGAAAAGTAGATCCTGAGAAACTTTGAGTTGTAAAAATTCCATCCTTCAGAATCAGGGACCCAGATACAGGATGAGACCTCCAGCAAGTGAATGCAATATGTCTGGGAAGTTTGAGGTGAAAATTGTGGAAAGACTCATTATAGTTCTGGATTGAGAGGGCAGAGATTTTTGTAAATAAAAAAATACTCTGTGTGTTTCTAACAGGAGAGGATAAGCATAAGATAGTGGAAAGCCAGAGGAAATCCTGAGGTGTACGGAGAGTGGTAGTAGTAGGACAGAGAGCAAGAGTAGGGAGCTAAAGGAGTTAATAGCAGACAAGAAAAACGTGTATCTGCTTAATGCTTCAGTGGAATCTTCAGATTAACCCATTCCTACCTCCCTTACTCAAAAAAAACCCAACAAGCAAAACAAAGGGAAATACATTAATTCTTCTGGCTGCTGGCCTCATGGTGGCATCTGGAGAAGCTTTTAGGCAGGTCCTGAGTATCTTCAGTCTGTGCTGCACAGAGATCTCTCAGTAAGCAGATGATGCCTCTGATGCTCTCTTATGGGCTTGCCTGTTAAAGGAGGTGTCCTTACTTTCTGTCATTGGCACCACCCATTCTGTCTTCATGAGGAGTCATTGCCCCATGGGGAGAGCCAGCCTCTGGGTAGCACTGGAGATGAGCTGTTGGTTGGTACAGATTGCAGCATCTTGTAAATTTTGTTGCTTTGTTTTGGCTCTTTCTTAGTTATTTCAAAACTTCTGCCACAGACTTTCTTCTGGCTTATGACGAATAAAGTGCAGATTTAGGTACATAACATCCAGCCTTCTATCCTACTAGGCTTTCCTTGTCTTGCTTCTTGCCTTGCATGTGCCATTGTGTCTGTCCCTTTGAGTGAAGAGTACATAGTAAATAAAATACTGTTAATCTCCTTTCTCTCAAAGTGTTTCATTCCAGCCTCTTCCTGGGCTTGTTTAGACCTCCAATCTTTTTTTTTTTTCTGAAGCATAGGGAGTGTCATTTGCAGTCTTTCATGCAAAGATCTGTGCGCATTCAAATATGTCCTGAGTAAGGACATACGCACTCATGCACTATTTTGCTATCAACAGATGTAATTCTCAGAAATGTGTAGGTCCCTACCCTCCATGTCCTAATCATCCAGTGGCTGAAAGATGTGTAGGAGCCATGCATCAAGAGTGTGAACTTCTTTTGGAAGACAGGCCTGATGAGGGGCCTGACATTTAATTGTACCTGACAATCTTGACATATCCTACAGTCATTGTGGTGGATGAGACATAAAGGAAATAAGAGGATATGCTGATAGCCCAGTGCTTGAGAATTGCTTGCCTATATAAATTATCAAAAGAATTTAGTTTTTTATTGGGTTGAAACCCTCCTGATTTCTCCTGATGATTCTCATTTCAGCTGTGTTTACAGGCATGGATTGCTCCTGGCAGGAACAACTAGCACAGGAAAAATGTCATTGTGCTTCAGTGTTCTGTGAACTGTCTTTCACAGGTGGATACGTACAGTTCATTCAGTCTCTGCTGGGCTCTGTATAGCAAGCTAATACTATGAAACAGTCAATTAATGGCAGAGTAGCTACAGCTTGTACTGCTATTTGAGTCTGACTTCATGTGATAACTTTTGTACAGAATTCATGAGCTTGTTTAGAGAAGAGCAGTCACTGTGGGGAGAAGCAGCTTTTCACGCAGCTATTGCCCCCCTGAGTTGCTGGAGACAGTTTCTTTCTTTCTGTAGAGCTGAGTGATTAGCTACCAAAGTAAGAAATATTTCATTAAAAGGTCAAATCATTGATTGCCAAAAACCATAAAATTACCACAGAAGTCCGATAACAATAAATGGTTTGAAGACTCAGTGCTACTTCAATAGAACTAAGGGAAAAAAAGAGGGTGTACCATCTCTGGAAGAAAGGGGAGGCAACCTACGGAATGTTTAGGGATGTTGCTAGGACATGCAGAAAGAAAATTAGGGAGGCAAAAGCCCATTTAGAACTTAGACTGGCCTCTGCTGTGAAGGACAACAAAAAGTCCTTCTATAAATACATCAATAGCAAGAGGAAGGGCAAGGACAACCTCCACTCCTTGGTTGACACGGAGGGGAAGGTTGTAACAAAGGATGAGGAAAAGGCAGAGGTACTTAACACCTTCTTTGCTTCAATCTACCCTAGCATGGCAGAACATCTTCCAGACAGCTGGCCTGCAGAGCTGGCAGAAGGAGCCAGGGAGCTGCATAGTTTCCCGCTGCTCCAGGAGGTAGTTAGAGATCTTCTGAGCCACTTGGACCCCCACAAGGCCATGGGACCAGATGGGATCCATCCTAGGGTGCTGAGAGAGCTGGCAGATGAGCTGGCCAAGCCGCTCTCCATCATTTTTCAGCAGTCCTGGCTCACTGGAGAGGTCCCAGAAGACTGGAAGCTGGCCAACGTGGTGCCCATCCACAAGAAGGGCTGGTTGGATGAGCCAGGGAATTATAGGCCTGTCAGCCTGACCTCAGTGCCAGGCAAGATTATGGAACAGCTCATCCTGAGTGCGATCACGCAGCACTTACAGGATGGCCAAGGGATCAGGCCTAGCCAGCATGGCTTTAGGAAGGGCAGGTCCTGCTTGACCAACCTGATCTCCTTCTATGATCAGGTGACCCGCCTGGTTGATGTGGGGAGGCCTGTGGATGTGGTCTACCTGGACCTCAGCAAGGCCTTTGACACCGTCCCCCACAGCAAACTCCTGGCCAAGCTGGCAGCCCATGGCTTGGATGGGAGCACACTGCGTTGGGTTAGGAACTGGCTGGAGGGCCGAGCCCAGAGAGTGGTGGTGAATGGTGCCACATCCGGCTGGCGGCCAGTCACTAGTGGTGTGCCCCAGGGATCAGTGCTGGGCCCCATGCTCTTCAACATCTTTATTGATGATCTCGATGAGGGCATCGAGTCCATCATCAGTAAATTTGCGGACGACACCAAGCTGGGGGCAGGAGTTGATCTGCTGGAGGGCAGAGAGGCTTTGCAGAGGGACCTCGACAGGCTGGACAGATGGGCAGAATCCAACGGCATGAGATTGAACACATCCAAGTGCCGGGTTCTGCACATTGGCCACAACAACCCCATGCAGTGCTACAGGCTGGGGTCAGAGTGGTTGGAGAGTGGCCAGGCAGAGAGGGACCTGGGGGTGCTGGTTGATTGTAGGTTGAACATGAGCCTGCAGTGTGCCCAGGCAGCCAAGAAGGCCAATGGCATCCTAGCCTGCATCAGAAACAGTGTGGCCAGCAGGAGCAGGGAGGTCATTCTGCCCCTGTACACTGCACTGGTTAGGCCGCACCTTGAGTCCTGTGTCCAGTTCTGGGCCCCTCAGTTTAGGAAAGATGTTGTCTTGCTGGAGCGTGTCCAGAGAATGGCAACAAAGTTGGTGAGGGGTTTGGAGCACAAGCCCTATGAGGAGAGGCTGAGGGAGTTGGGGTTGCTTAGCCTGGAGAAGAGGAGACTGAGGGGTGACCTTCTTGCTCTCTACAACTACCTGAAGGGAGGTTGTAGCCAGGCGGAGGTTGGTCTCTTCTCCCAGGCAGCCAGTACCAGAACAAGAGGACACAGTCTCATGCTGTGCCAGGGCAGGTTTAGACTTGAAGTTAGGAAGAAGTTCTATACTGAGAGAGTGATTGCCCACTGGAATCAGCTGCCTGTGGAAGTGGTGGAGTCACCATCATTGGAGGTGATTAGGAAGAGGCTTGATGGGGTGCTTGGTGCCAGGGTTTAGTTTTTTAGTTGTTTAGGTGGGTTGTATTGTACTGTATTGTACTGTATTGTACTGTTTTGTACTGTATTGTACTGTATGGTACTGTATTGTATTTTAGGTGGGTTGGATTGGTTGATGGGTTGGACGTGATGATCTTGAAGGTCTCTTCCAACCTGTTGTATTGTATTGTATTGTATTCAGGAGGAAACAAAGCACTATGCATATTACATAAATCTTACTTTATCTAAACATTTTTGTTTAGATCTGTGGCCAAATGCTGAAATTACCATTGTTGTGAGTTTTCATTCAGACAATGATCTCTGGTATGAGTTGTGCTGCCTGCACAAACTGCTGCTAACTGTTCTAATTCATTACTTTGGGCAAAGCAAGGTAGCACACGTCAGAGTTACGCAGAACAAGTTCAACTGAAATTTTTTGAAATACACTTTAAAAATGTTTTTTAAAAATCAGGGTTTCTTTTCAGTATAATTTAATTTTTATTATTTTTTTTTATTATCTGTACACATCACTTGTTTTCAGTTTGGTGTTTTATTTTTCAAAACCATGCTCAGGTTTTATTTCCAGAAAATTCACATTCTTTACACCCAGTACAGAACTGCTTACAAAATAACCATTTGTCAGTAGTCTTTTCAGAGACTCAGAGTGTAAGAAAACAAAAGCCTTGATCCCTTAGTCTAGATTCTGACACTGACAAGATAAATTACAGCTTCATTGAATTCATTATTCAGTAATTAAAAAAAGAAGATTCAGAGGAAAGAATTAGAAGACTGGATGAAGTATACATAAACTCTGCATTAAACTTACTATTAAGTGAGAGAACAATGAATCATAAATTGCATCTGTAGAAACGCACATCCTTTCTGTGGGGAGGCAGCAGCTATTATGCCCAGGAGCATTCACTGCAACATCTCCCACTCAGTTGCTGTCAGCATCAATTAGTCCATTAGCATGAAAACTTCTGAAGTTATATCAGGTTAAAGAGAAATTAAAAACTCAAGTATCTTTGCTTTAGCTTTTTTTCCTGATGTGAGTAGTTGTGAAGCATTGATAACTTGCAGCTCTCTTTTACACAGAGGCAATTAAATGTACACATTGGTAAACACACCTCAGAAATGCAATAAAACTGTAGATCCCTTAATTTTTTTCATGGTGTCATTTACCATCAAGTTAGTGTCTCATACGGAAGTTATTAGGGATTATCTGATTTGGCATACAGTGATGTCTTCAGCGATCCATTGTGATACCTGCATACTGAAAAGAGAAAGCCCTATTTCTTTTCATTTACAGCATTAAGTGAATTTATCTGATTCTCTTATGCAGTTACTCTGCACTTCTGTGATGTGCTGTATGCCCAAATGAGAGAATTGCTGAGAAATACTTACATGTTATGTTACATAAGTGTATATGTGTAAATACTGAAGTGTACTTATGTTCCTGATATAGTCTCATATTGGCTACAGGCTGGAAATTTAATCTTGCCATCAGTGGTGCTCCTGCCAACCCCTGAAAATAGGCCCCTTTGAATTCCTGACTCTGATTTCAGATTGTTGATTTAATATTTTTAGAAGAGAAAGCAAGCCTAAATGAGCCGAGAAATACTTGGCTGAAAATGTGAATTGCACAAGATACACATTCTTTGCACCTCAGGGACAACACACTCTGGAGTAATTACACACCCCACTCCTGTGTTAATTTTCACTACCTCACTCCCAAAAATAAATTTCTGCCACAGGTACTATCTGTTCCCTAGTTATCCACATGTTAAAGCAATGTTAATTTTTTATACTGATGCCCTTATAATTTGGATCTGTTTTGCATTAACTGGGCAGCACATTGTCTTGCACCTTTCCTGAGATATATCAAAAAGACTTGGAGCTGAAGAGTCAAGTGTGTATGCAAAATACAGATGAAAATCAGAAGCAGGACTTAAGAGAAAATAAATGACAGCCATGACAAGAAGTCACAACATGAAACAGATGTGTGATGTAAACACATAATCTTGTATCTTGAATGTATACATGTACCCAAGTCATAGGGAAGATGAAGAGAAGGGTGTGGATTAAATGCTTAAGTTCCCCTGGTGCCTCACTGTGATCAACTTATATGGAGGTATTCTGGAGCTGTATCGCTATATTTATTGATTTCAGTATGATCCAAAAACAAGTGAGACTGCTTTAAAAATAATATTGAAGGAAAATAGGGAAGCGACTATACAGTGTAGTTGTTGTGTACTGGCCAAAATTTGTGACGTGGGAAATCTCTTCTGGGTCTCTGTTTCCATGGGTATTGTAGACCAGTAATGCCATGTATAAACCTCACTGAGATAAGGAGTTGGATTTGAAATCTCTTGAGATGAAATATTTGACTGCAACAAAATGGTGAGTGCCTTCAGATGAGAACTTTGAAAGTTGCCTTTTTTTCATATAGAATCATTCTTCAGATTCAGACTTCAGAAACTTGAAACATTTGAATGAATGAAGAAATGGAAACTGGAAATCAACAAGAAATGTGTTTTCTTAAGTATTTTGTCAAGGTTGGAAAACCACTATTTTAGATGATTGTGTTATGTGGCTCCTATGTCTTTGTTAAACAGAGGGGAGAGAATAGAATAGAATAGAATAGACCAGACCAGACCAGACCAGACCAGGTTGGAAGAGACCTTCAAGATCATTGCATCCAGCCTATCATCCAACACCACCTAATGAACTAAACCATGGCACCAAGCACCCCATCAAGTCTGCTCCTAAACACCTCCAGTGACAGCGACTCCACCACCTCCCCGGGCAGCCCATTCCAATGGGCAATCACTCTCTCTGTGTAGAACTTCCTCCTAACCTCCAGCCTAAACCTCCCCTAGCGCAGCCTGAGACTGTGTCCTCTTGTTCTGGTACTGGCTGCCTGGGAGAAGAGACCAGCCTCTGCCTGGCTACAACCTCCCTTCAGGTAGTTGTAGAAAGCAATAAGGTCACCTCTGAGTCTCGTCCTCTCCAGGCTAAGCAACCCCAGCTCCCTCAGTCACTCCTCAAAGGGCTTGTATTCCAAGCCCCTCACCAGCCTTGTTGCCCTTCTCTGGAAGTGCTCCAACAAGTCAACATCCTTCCTAAACTGAGGGGCCCAGAACTGGACACAGGACTCAAGGTGTGGCCTAACCAGTGCAGTGTACAGGGGCAGAATGACCTCCTTGTTCCTGCTGGCCACACTGTTCCTGATGCAGGCCAGGATGCCATTGGGCCTCCTGGCTGCCTGGGCACACTGCAGGCTCATGTTCAGCCTACCATCAACCAGTACCCCCAGGTCCCTCTCTGCCTGGCCACTCTCCAGCCACTCTGACCCCAGCCTGTAGCACTGCATGCGGTTGTTGTGGCCAATGTGCAGAACCCGGCACTTGGATGTGTCCAATCTCATGCCCTTGGATTCTGCCCATCTGTCCAGCCTGTCAAGGTCCCTCTGCAAAGCCTCTCTGCCCTCCAGCAGATCAACTCCTGCCCCCAGCTTGGTGTCGTCCACAAATTTACTGATGATGGACTCGATGCCCTCATCCAGATCATCAATAAAGATGTTGAAGAGCATGGGGCCCAGCACTGATCCCTGGGGCACACCACTAGTGACTGGCTGCCAGCTGGATGTGGCACCATTCACCACCACTCTCTGGGCTCGGCCCTCCAGCCAGTTCCTAACCCAACGCAGTGTGCTCCCATCCAAGCCATGGGCTGATAGCTTGGCCAGGAGTTTGCTGTGGGGGGTGGTGTCAAAGGCCTTGCTGAGGTCCAGGTAGACCACATCCACAGGCCTCCCCATATCCACCAGGTGGGTCACCTGATCCTAGAAGGAGATCAGGTTGATGAGGCAGGACCTGCCCTTCTAAATGCATGCTCTCTGGGCCTGATCCCTTGGCCATCCTGTAAGTGCTGTGTGATGGCACTCAAGATGACCTGTTCCAGAATCTTGCCTGGCACTGAGGTCAGGCTGACAGGCCTATAATTCCCTGGCTCATCCAACCTTCTTGTGGATGGGCACCACGTTGGCCAGCTTCCAGTCTTCTGGGACCTCTCCAGTGAGTCAGGACTGCTGAAAAATGATGGAGAGCTCTCTAATGATCTCTGTTATCCAGAATTGTGCAGGAGAGACAGAAGAGAAATAGAGTGTGAAAATGAACAGTAGTGAAAAGTATGAAAGTACATAGCTTGCAAACAGTTAATCCCATAAAACTAACAGAAGGCAACTAAAACATAAGTGCTCATTGCTTACATGAGACTGCATTAGTGATTGTTGATGAACAAAATAATTCCAGTATTTGATATTAATAAAATGTTTATTTGTTACACGATTGCTACATTCAGTCAAGTTCCAATAGTATTTCAAGGCACAAGTTTCTCAACACAGGGAAGAAACAGCTGAAGAGTCTTACATGCCTAACTCAAGCAGCAGCGCATAGCTGGGATCTAGAGCTAGTGGAAGGGTGGTATTGTACCCCTTTAGTTCTATGTGTGTTTGCACCTCCCAGCCATGCATTTCAATCCTGGCTGACTTTAGCATCTTGCTTCTTAACAAACTTCTTTAAATCCCGTTCTTTAATACTGAATCTATTCACAAGCAGTCTGTTGATACCACCATTCATGCTGACCCTGGACCTGTACATTCAAGGGTGTAGGTTTTAGGCATTGCTTCATGTAGCTATGCAAAGTTCAGATTCCTTGACTGCCGAAAGAGATGAGGAAGTGCAATTAAAGAATGCAAAGCCTATGATTCATAACTTCAAAAGTATGGAGAGAGGAAATCTGTTCTGCTACACGGAGAGTTGTGTTTTATTCTTGTGTTGGGGAAATCTGACCCCTGCTGAAACTATGCAATGATAAATGTTACCTTTTGGGGAAAATAAAGTGACACATTGGGTCATTCAGGAAGTGGAATAGCTTTTGGGGATGTAACAAAGTGGCATTTTAGGACTTGCCGTTTGGTGAAGAGAAGGTTGGAGAAAGAGACCATGACCTTAATTAAGAGGTAATGCTTTATTTGAATGTGAGCCATTTGCAGAACTCTATAGCCAGTCATTTAAAAATTAAGATCTTTACTAGTACTTTAGGATAGCAACTGCAACACTTAATTCAAATTAAACTCAAATATAGCCATGGTAGAGATTAGGTACATTTTCTGCTGTTTACAAACTCTCCCTCCTTTGTCCTTGAGACCGCTGCCCTAAACTGTAGAAGGAGTGGGAAGTGAGAGCGGCGGAGATTTTACCTTTGTTTGAGTTACATACTATAACACCACCAAGCCAAAAATAAAATTTACACCTCCAAATTTTAAGCCCTGAACTTTAAAGCACTAAACTGTTCACCCACTGTACTAGTTAGTCATGAGCTTTTTTAAATCCAGTAAATTTTGTTTGTATGTTTCTGTATTAACACTTTGCAAAATCTTCCAATATGCTGGTGTTTGGTTTTCCTCTAAGAGCAGCGATGATTTTAGCAACATGCATTTAATAGGTGATTTTTTTTCATATTTTCTCTTTAATTTGGGAAAAATGTTTTATTCTACCCCTTCTTACAGGCCTAGTTCCTTGAATCAGTTTTTATCCTTGAAGGAGTTTTAATCTGTAATCAAAAACTTAAGTTCTGTTTTTTCCATATCCTTTTATCTTTTAGTTACATATTTAGAAATTTTTAATCAAAAAGGTGTGGGAGATGGTGAAACGAAAGGGAATCGTGTTATTAAAAGCCTTTTGCAGAAAAACCTTGGCAGAAAATCATCTGGAGCTGAATGATCATGAATCAACAATGCCACCCTCTTACAAATAGACATATATAGCAGGATGTATAAAGCTCATAGCTGTGAGAATGCCTCGAACTAATATTTAGCTTGGACTAACTGGAGAGAGTCGAGAGGAAGGCTATGAGAATGATCAGCCATGCAGAAGCAATAGTTGAAAAATTGGTTTTGTTTCATCTAGAAAGTAAGTATAACAGCTTTCAGGTAGGTACAAGACTATGAAAAAAAAAATACAGGAAATAACCTATTCATTCTCTTGAGGGTAAAAAAAGAAATATAGAAATTGGATTATGTCAAGAGAGGCTTAAGCTATGTATTAGAATAACCTTCCTAGTGACAAGGGTAGTCATACATTGGGATAGGTTTCCTGGGGAGGTTGCAAAACCTTTGCAGGTCTTTGTTGGTCTTTAGAAAACTCCAACAGACAGAGATAAGATTCAAGCAGGAATTGTTCTGGCTGTGAAGAGTGCAAGTAGAACAGATGATGTCTAGCAGTCCTGCCCAGCCATATTTTCTGTAGTTGTGGTACATAAATCAGCAGCTACTACTTGTGCTCAGTGATTTGTTTTGCTTGAACAGCAAGTTGGAGTGATGGAGTTTTTTGGTTTGGTTTTAATGCAGCCTGTAGTAAATTCCACTTTACACTGGATTATCTTTTCCCTGATTCCTCAGTATCAGTTCAGTTTCATTAAGGAATAGTCTAGTATTTATAGCTTCTTCCATGTAAAGTTTGTTATTAGGTATAACTCAGTAATCAGTTGCATTTTTTTCTCTAGTAGATTGATGCTGTTATCCTCATTATAAAAAGAGGTCCCAGATTTCTGGCAGGATATTTAGATCTCTTTTGAAGTTTGTTGGTCTGTTAAGTGTGGACATGAGAACAGGCTACAACAATCCAGTAAAGCATCTTTCCTCACGGCTTGCACTTGGTATTTCCCTGCTAATTTATCAAGGAAAAGTTCCTTTTAAGTTACTGGTATGTCAGCAACAGTTTCAGCTAGTAAAGTTCTGGGTTTCCAGCTGCCCAGATTTCAAAATACATAAACACTGACTAAACTAGTTTTCATAACATTCCTGCAGCTCAAGTAATGTATTCACTGTATAATTAACTGTAGCCAGGAATACAACATCCTTCACCCATGGAAAATGACCTGAATTTCTGGATACTACAAGAGCTATCTTGTGTGTCAGGTGACATTGGCACCTACTTAGAAAGTTTGGACTTCTTATCTGTTTTCAGTCTGTACAACGCTGACGGTTTCTTTTAAAGCACAATGAGGTGTATTAATTCCTATATTTGGCCTTCTACTGAGCTATCCCGTCCACAGATATACTTGTATGCATAATGTAGTGGAAACATAAATTTATCTTTCGTCCCTACTATGAGTGCCAAAACAAATATCAGTTGTTCCTCAGCTTAGTGCTGCAAAGAAAATGTTCCAGTTACTATGTCAAACAGGCAAAGACTGTGGTTCAGTCAAGTATTTAAAACATGAAGGGCAAGATTTATCGCTGGACTCATAAGGATATGAAGAGATGGAGAGGGGTAAAAGAAAGACTGATTCAGAACTTGAATGTGACTGCTGGTCCAGAGTATGCTGGTAAAGAGAGTACAAGGATTAAAGGAACAAAACAGGTCAAAAGCTTTAGCTCTCTGAACAGAGGTGGGGAAAAAAATGGAAGTGGAAGGTTCTGATGGGTTTTGTTAGTGCTTCCTTGAAAGAATGTAAGGAATTCCTGTGGAGAGAAAAAAGCCTATGAGAGAATTCAAGGAGTAAGCTCAGAGTTGCAAAACCGCTGTGGATATAAAACCTTACATTGGAGGAGTAGAATTTGAAGGTGAAAACTTTGAACCTGAAAAGGATCATAGAATCATAGCAGCCCCTTCCAACTTAAGACATTCTAAGAATCATCAAGTCATCATGGAGCAGATCCTCCTGGAGGCACTACTGACACAGAAGAATAGTGAAGAGGTAATTGAGAACAGTCAGCATGGCTTCACCAAGGGCAAATCCTGCCTGACAAACCTGATGGCCTTCTATGAACAGGTGACAACATTAATATATGAGGGGTGAGCAACTGATGTCATTTACCTGGACCTGAGCAAAGCCTTCAGTGCTGTCCCGTACCACATTCTGGTCTCCAAACTGGTGACACATGGGTTTGATGGGTGGACCACTAGATGGATAAAGAACTGGCTTGATGGCCACACCGAAAGAGTGGCTGTCAATGGGTCCATGTCCCAGTGGAGGCCAGTGACAAGCGGAGTCCTTCAGGGATCATTCCTGGGACCAGTCTTCACAGTATCACTAAGGTTGGAAGAGACCTCGAAGATCATCAAGTCCAACCTGTCACCACAGACCCCATGACCAGACCATGGCACCAAGTGCCACGTCCAATCCCCTCTTGAACACCTCCAGGGACGGTGACTCCACCACCTCCCCAGGCAGCCCATTCCAATGGTGAATGACTCGGTGAAGAGCTTTGTCCTCACCTTGAGCCTAAACTTGCCCTGGCACAGCTTGAGACTGTGTCCTCTTGTTCTGGTGCTGGTTGCTAGAGGGAAGAGGCCAACCCCGTCCTGGCTACAACCACCTTTCAGGTAGTTGTAGAGAGCAATGAGGTCGCCCCTGAGCCTCCTTTTCTCCAGGATAAACAACCCCAGCTCCCTCAGCCTTTCCTCACAGGGCTTGTGCTCAAGGCCTCTCCCCAGCCTTGTTGCCCTTCTCTGGACACGTTCAAGTGTCTCGATGTCCTTCTTAAACTGAGGGGCCCAGAACAGGACACAGTACTCAAGGTGTGGCCTAACCAATGCAGAGTACAGGGGCACAATGACCTCCCTGCTCCTGCTGGCCACACTATTCCTAATGCAGGCCAGGATGCCATTGGCCTTCTTGGCCACCTGGGCACACTGCTGGCTCATGTTCAGGTGACTGTTCAACATCTTTGTGGGTGACATGGACAGTGGCATTGAGTGCACCCTGAGCAAGTTTGCTGATGACCCCAGCCTGTGTGGTGCAGCAGACACGCTGGAGGGAAGGGATGGCATCCAGAGGGACCTGGACAGGCTGGAGAGGTGGGCACAAGCCAACCTCATGAGGTTCAACAAGACCAAGTGCAGCATCCTGCATCTTGCAATCCCAGGCACAAATCCAGGCTGGGCAGTGACTGGCGGGAGAGCAGCCCTGAGGAGAGAGATTTGGGGGTGCTGGGGGAGGAGAAGCTCAACAGGAGCTCTCAATGTGCACTTGCAGCCCGGAAAGCCAATCAGATGCTGGGCTGCATCAAGAGAAGTGTGGCCAGCAGGTCAAGGGAGGTGATTCTCCCCCTCTACTCAGCTCTGCTGAGACCCCACCTGGAGTACTGCGTCCAGTTCTGGAGCCCCTATTACAAGAGGGATCTGGAGGTGCTGGAAGGTGTCCAGAGAAGGGCCACGAGGATGATCAGAGGGCTGGAGCACCTCTCCTATGAGGACAGACTGAAGGAGTTGGGGCTGTTCCGTCTGGAGAAGAGAAGGCTCCGAGGTGACCTCATTGTGGCCTTCCAATGTCTGAAAGGGGCCTACAAGAAGGCTGGGGAGGGACTTTTCAGGCTATCAGGGAGTGATAGGACTAGGGGGAATGGAATGAAGCTGGAGGTGGGGAGATTCAGGCTGGATGTGGGGAGGACGTTCTTCACCGTGAGAGTGGTGAAGCTCTGGAATGGGTTGTCCAGGGAGGTGGTTGAGGCCCTGTCCCTGGAAGTGTTTAAGACCAGGCTGGATGAGGCTCTGGCCAGCCTGATCTAGTGTAGGGTGTCCCTGCCCATGGCAGGGGGGTTGGAACTAGATGATCCTTGTGGTCCTTTCCAACCCTGACTGATACTATGATACTAAGTCCAACTCTCTGCTTCTTGGAGGGCTACCTAAAATTGATCCATATGACTGTGGGGACAGGTGTTGATCTGTTAGAGGGTAGGAGATCTCTGCAGAGGAACCTTGACAGGCTGGACAGATGGGCAGAGTCCAATGGCATGAGATTTAACACATCTCAGTGCCGGGTTCTACACATTGGCCTCAACAACCCCATGCAGTGCTACAGCTGGGGACAGAGTGGCTGGAGAGCAGCCAGGCAGAAAAGGACTTGGGGGTACTGGGTGATAGTAGGCTGAACATGAGCCTGCAGTGTGCCCAGGTGGCCAAGATGATCCAAGGTGGATCAGAACTAGTGTGGCCAGCAGGAGTAGGGAAGTCATTCTGCCCCTGTACTCGGGACTTGCTAGGCAACACCTTGAGTCCTGTGTCCAGTTCTGGGCCCCTCAGATTAGGTAAGATTTTGAGTTGCTAGAACATGTCCAGAGAAGGGCAACAAAGCTGGTGAAGGGTTTGGAGCACAAGCCCTATGAGGAGAGGCTGAGGGATCTGATGTTGCTTAGCCTGGAGAAGAGGAGGCTCAGGGGAGAGCTTATTGCTGTCTACAGCTATCTGAAGGGAGGTTGTAGCCAGGTAGGCGGTGATCTCTTCTCCCAGGCAACCAGCACCAGAACATGAGGACACAGTCGCAAGCTGTGCCAGGGGCGGTTTAGGCTGGATGTTAGGAAGTTCTTCATAGAAAGAGTGATTGGCCATTGGAATGTGCTGTCCACGGAGGTGGTGGAGTCATTATCACTGGAGGTGTTTAGGAAGAGACTGAATGAGGTACTTGGTGATATGGTTTAGTTGCTTAGATGGTGTTGTGTGATGGGTTGGACTCAAGATCTTGAAGGTCTTTTCAGCCTGGTTTAATTCTATTCCATTCTATCCAGATGCACCTTGAACTCCAACAGGGTTGTTGGCATGACCACTTCGCTGAGAAGCCCATTCAAGACCAACCACAGTTTCAATGAAGAGCCTTTTCCTAATGTCCAGCCTGAATTTTTCCTGATACAACTTCATTCTATTTCCTCATGTCCTGTTGTTGGTCACCAGATAGAGGAGATCAACACATTCACCTCTGCTGCCAACCGTGAGGAAGTTATCGACTGCCAGAAAGACAGCCTTCAGTCTCCTCTGAGGTGGACAACCACATTACCTCAGCCATTTGTCCCAGGTCTTGCCCTTGAGGCCTTACATCGTCTTGGTTGCTTTCTTTTGTATACACTCTTACATTTTGATGTTGTCCTTACAGTGCACATAGTACTCAAGATGGGTCCACACCAGTGCTGTGCAGAGAGGGACAGTCATCTTTCTTGACTGGCTAGCTATGCTGTGCTCAGTGCACCCCAGGACATGGTTGCCCCTGTGGGCTACCAGGACACACTGGACTCACATTCAATTTGCCATCAAATGGATGGTATTACTTTGGATTGGAGAAATCTTGAAAAATGCAAATGAAGAGCCTGTTTTTTCTATGTTTAAGACAAATACTTTCAAAACCGTTTCAAGAGAAAATAGTTTGCGACTCTCAGAAACTACCATGCAACATAATGGATGCAAACTGGAGAGATGAATATGACACCGATCTGGTACAATCAGAATAAAACTCAGATTATGTTTTGTCTGCCTTTGAGTTTAGTTGCACAAGAGGTGCCTAACTGCAAATGGAGAGAACTGAAAATGTAGGAGAAATACAATAAAGAGATAATTAGGATTCCTTAGGCTAAATCTTGCAAGTAGTTTGTCATATATGCCAGAAATTTTCTTAGGCACCTCTTGGTAGCCCAGCGTAATGGAGAGGCAGTACTTCTGAATAATCTGTTAGGATATGTTAATCTAGGTCATATGTCTGCTTAAAATAATCCATCCTTTCTCAGTGTCCCATGCAGTCACAGAGTGCCCATAGTTTCCTATCTTTCTGACAAGGCATGTCATTTATATCCTTCTCATGTTTTTTGTTTGGTGGCAGCAACTTTTCAGTTCCCTACCTAAACATACAGAATTATGGAATCACAGTATGTTGAGGTTGGAAGGGTACTCTGGAGGTCATCTAGTTCAGCTCTCCTGCTCAGTGTGGGGTTTCATTAGTGCAGTTGCGCTGGGCCATGTCCAACTGCGTTTTGAATATCTCCAGACTTTACAACCTCTCTGAGCCACCTGTTCCAGCGTTTGATCCTTTTCAATGTAAAAGGTCACTAATGAAGATACTAAACAGTATTGACTGTTGGGCTATTTCACTAGTGACTCAGGTGGACTTTGTGCTACTGATTGAAACCTTTTGAGCCAGGCATTTCAGCCTATTTTCAGTCCCCTTTATCTAGTCTATAGATCAGTAATTTATCAATGAAGTTTTTACTTGAAACAGCATCAAAAGTTTTTCTACTTATTTTTCAGAACTGGGCCTTTGCTTAGGTGCTTTTTTGAAGACCTAAAGATCATTTAGCACATTTGGGTCCATCTCATCTCCAGTTTTATATTTTCTGGTAGGTTAGTACGGAACATACTGAGGAGCCATAATCCAAGTTACAGGGTTGATGTGTCTGAACCTGTTTCTTTGTGAAGCAAACAAGTTCTGGATGTGCCCTATTTTAATCCAGTGCTGCAGTCTTTTTGTTTACTCTTTGGTTAGAATAGTCAAATGTGTCTCTGACAGGCCTCACTTGTATAGCTTATTCACATAAATAAGTGTTCTGCTCTTGCTGAAGCTGCAGTTTTTTCCAGGAATCATTTAAAAGATGACTGTTTGCCATTTGAATTACCTTAGGTGTAGCAGTGTCTCTTTTTCACACTTAATGAAGTGTCAGAACAAAATGCAGTTATAACTGTTTTCGTGCTTGTGTGGTTTGTTCTAAACTGCAATATTGCAAATAAACAGAGTCAGAGCGTGCAGTCTTTGTGCTGTCACCACATGCTACTAAGAGTGAAACAAAATGTTCTGAGTAGAATTAGGTAATCAGTTAGGACATTTCCCTTTTGTCACCCACAAAGTAGCTGAAAAATCTTTTCTGCTGTTGAACAGGATTTCAAAATATTTTGGAAAGACTGCTGAAATATTTTCCCTGTCCTATTGTAATGGGATTCTTTGTCACGTGGAGGTCATTTCCACTTGCTGGTACTCTGAGTGTTTTGAAAGAAGAGTTTATTAGTAGTGTTGTAGCTTACTTCAGTCAATGGTTTCCTTGGGCTTTATTTCTGTCTAAGCTGTCCCTGTATTTCCCGAAAAGAGAGTTGTGAATCACTGGTCAATTATCGTCTCTGAAAGTAGGATTTCTTTTGAAAATCAGCAATTAAATCAACCCAATACTCCTAATAGAATTATAGCTAAATGGGACACACAATCAGTTAGGTTCTCAACCTGATGAATGTGAGCAGGTTGTTTCTAAAATGTGTGACACTAGAATTTGGCCATATACTATAGGGTGGATCAGGCAGAGGCTTAGCAGGTATGGACCTCTTGTTTCTTTATGTGAGCCAAGAAAGATCCCTGCTTACAAGTTCAACCATAGCAAACTACACATAGGATGATTTATTTTTTCCTTGATTCCTATTGGGTATTGTTCTTGCTTTTGCATGGAAGATGTTTTCTGTTATTTTCAAATGTCTTTTTAATTGTTCTCTCTATTTGGTTCTAGGATTTGCTCTTCTGGTTGTTGGGGGATGGGTGTTTTATTTTCTTTTTTCATTTTCTTTGTTGTTGTTTGTTGTTTGTTTGTGTTCTTGTTTTCTTGATTTGGTTTTCTTGTTTTGGTTTCCATATAAATGCAGACAGGATATTTAGTCTTTTACATGATGCACTGAAGAATTCCTGAGAAGTTTTCACATGCAGTCACATTTACAATAATTTACAATACAATACAATACACCAGGTTGGAAGAGACCTTCAAGATCATCACGTCCAACCCATCAACCAATCCAACCCACCTAAATACAATACAGTACCATACAGTACAATACAGTACAAAAGAGTACAATACAGTACAATACAGTACAATACAGTACAATACAACCCACCTAAACAACTAAAAAAAACCTAAACCCTGGCACCAAGCACCCCATCAAGCCTCTTCTTGAATACCTCCAATGAAGGTGACTCCACCACTTCCACAGGCAGCTGATTCCAGTGGGCAATCACTCTCTCAGTATAGAACTTCTTCCTAACTTCAAGTCTAAACCTGCCCTGGCGCAGCCTGAGACTGTGTCCTCTTGTTCTGGTACTGGCTGCCTGGGAGAAGAGACCAACCTCCGCCTGGCTACAACCTCCCTTCAGGTAGTTGTAGAGAGCAATAAGGTCACCCCTCAGTCTCCTCTTCTCCAGGCTAAGCAACCCCAGCTCCCTCAGCCTCTCCTCATAGGGCTTGTCTTCCAAACCCCTCACCAACTTTGTTTAATCTCAATTTTAATCTCAATTTTAATCTTAATTTTAATCTCAATTATCTGGTTAAGGATCTGCCCATACATTAAAATGATTCACATAAAGAGAAGAAATTGTATGGGTACAAATCAAGACTGCTGATGTTCTTTCTTAAGTCAGGGCTAGTAGTTAGTCAAGGAAAACTCTCTTAAAATACTGTTTTCTTCTTACTAAAGGTAGGGCAGTGTGGCCTTAGGCATTCAGTGTGAATGTATGCAGTATTTCTTTAGTTGTTATTTGTGGGTTTTCACAGACTGCTTTCCTTGAAGAACCCAATACTGTAAAGTCTGGTCTTTTCATAGCCACACTCATTAGAAACCAAATCATTATGAATGAGTCAATTAAAGTGGCTGACTTTTTAAAATGCTTTAGAGAGATGACAAGTTCTGTAGCTTGGTGGGAAACAAGTGCAGTTGTTCTCTGTAAGACGTTTTCTAGAGCCTTTAGGTTGAAATGTCCCAAGTGTAAAGGCATGCTGGAAAGCGCTTTGCAAAACAGATCTGACCCCAGCTGCAAATCCTCTTATGTGTCTTGTCTGCCGTTGCTGGTGAGCTGTGAGTTGCTGTGAGTTCTCTAGACCCTGCAGCTGAGGTTTGTCCAACTGAGCTCTACAGAAGGCAGCTTTAGGAAGAAGTAGTCTTCAATGTTGAATTAATACTATTTTTATTTAAATATCAAAGTGCTGCTAATTCAAAACCTTTTTAGATGCTGCTGCCATGCCAAATATCATGGGAGTGATAATGTGCTTAGGAATTCTGAACATAGCAAATGACATACTTCCTTTCTTTTAACAACGTACCATCTTCCTCAGACTTACACACTGTACTTTTAGAGAAAAAGGAAATGTTGCATTCTTAAAATTACCAGTTTATAAGATACCTATACCTAAAATGTGTTTTCTGAAGTAGTAACAATGAGATACTACTCATCCATACCTTCTTCTCGGTGATTCAGTCCCAACTGATTTCCACCGTGGGACATGCATTGAAAATTAGTCTCAATCACTCACCCTGACTTCTCTTTGCCATTTAAATCTGTGTTCATGCATTTTAATGTCAAGGTTAGCGTAGGATCCTGCAGCTGGCAAGCCCCCAACAGCACAAGGGGTTTCAGACAGCTGCTGCTGTTTGAGTGAGAAGCCCAGGTGCTCTGTTTAGGGCTGCTGTGCAGACTGTCCAGCTGGTGGCCTTGCCTGGGGTGACCTTCCCTGAGGGGCCACAGTGCCAGGACACCCATTCAGATTTTATTATGTCACCTTCTCACCATTGCTGACTTTTTCTGTCTCTGTTTCCACTGTTTTTGTGTAGGTGCTGGGATGGCTGGAAGAGGTTGCGATTTGCGCTTGAGCTGAGGGAGGCGTGAATCATCATCCACCTCCAGCAGACATTTGAGGTAGTGTGGTAACTTTTGTCTTATTGTGAATGACTGTTATGAGTGTTGCCTAAGCAGAGACAAGGAGCTTGGTAACTGGTAGGATTGGTTAAAATGCATTTTTATTTGTCAGAGTAAAAAATACTATACTGTATTTAAATGAGTCATTTCTCATTTATAATGTTAATTATTTTTTTAACAAGTGATACTGAAACAAATGGAGGGGGAAAAAAATCTGTGTTCTTCCAGGGAGAGGGAACATGAAAATACTTATCAAAACACTGTAGATAATGAGTCCTGGTCTGCATGACACTTAAATGGCATCTTGTTTGAATGTATATTGAGCCTTAATTCACATCTGGAGTGAGTTATTGAAAGTTTAATCAGATTGCAGTGAAGTAAATTTGTAGAAATAAACTGTGTTATAATTAATTCAGACCTATGATTGTTCATACTGTCCGGCTGGAAAGTTGCTATCTGGTGTTAAATGGCTGCATGAGACTTTATAGCTGCTGTCTGTGTATTTTAGCAGTTTATGATGCTTAGCTGGCTGTTCCCATCTAAGTGTACACAGATGGAACATTATTAAATAGAAGGGAAATTCTAGAAACTTTGCCATGGTCAGATTAACAATAGGTAAAACTTGCCACCTCTTGCCCATATTTTTAATCTTTGTGAAACCAGGTGGTGGAACTGTAAATACATTCATTGCACTGTGCATCTCTGCTTAGAAGCTTGTCTAGGGATATACCAACTCCACTAAGAAGGTCAGAGTAGGAAAAAGTTACTTGTAAAGAGAGTGTAACTTTAGCATCCTTAGGGACCTGCTGAACCAAAACTGCCTTTGTTGTGGTTATCTTGCCTTCTCACACAGAGTTGAGCATACCAGTAAAACAATTTATTCATTACTTTGCTCCTTACACAGCCGAAGCACAGCAGCATAACCATACAGAAGGATGCTTTTGTGCTCTATTTTCCTGGCTTTCTGTGCCACTAGCTAAGCTGCCCATTCCTGATACCTGGATGAGCAAAAGTGCAAGAAGTATGCCCAGCACTGGGAACACACAACTTGGGCAAGGGATCTGACCTTCCTTCTGAGCTCCACCACAGGCTCACTCAGGGATTCTGCCATGCCATGCTGCGTAATCTTGTCATGTTTCAGTTTTCTATTTGTGAATGAATGCTGATTACTGTTAACTTTCAAAAGGGACCAAAGTATTCTGCTCCTTATGGAATACTGTTACCACACAGCACCTGTCATATAGAATCATGGAATGAATGGAGTCTCATCATGTCTCCTAGAACTGTGTTCATTCAGGTTCTTCATGTGGTCATGAACCTTGTCTTATAATGGGAGAGACTTTGTCCTCCATGTCCCTGTCTTGTGATCCTTCAGCATGGGAAGTGTAAGGAGGGAGGTTGCCGGTGAAGACCGGGGCAAAAAAGTTGAGCACCTCAGCCTTCTCCTAGTCTGTTGTCACTAGCTTGCCATTCTTGCTCATCAGGGCAGGTGTGTTTTCTTAAACTTTTCTGGTTGATGTACCTGTAGAAACCTTTCTCCTTATTTTTGCATCCCTTGCCAAGTTCAGCTCCAGCCACACCCTGGCCTTCCTGACCTCAACACTACACAACTAAGCAGCATCCCTGCACTCTTCCCAAGAAGAGGCTTGAACTACCTGTGCAATTCCTTCTTGCCTTTTAGCATGACCAGCAGCCTTGACTCAGCCATGCCAGTCTCTTGCCTTCCTTGCCTGAGCAGGGGATTAAGAGCTCTTGCACTCTATGGAAAGCATCTTTAAAGATCTGCCAGCTCTGCTCTGTTCCCTTGTCTCTGTGGACCGTTTCCCAGGGGGCATACTGTGTGATAGTGACACTGTGTTACCAGGGGAGAGTTCCAAGTTCAGAGTTCACTGACAGCATGACCCTGGGTTTGGGAACTGATAATGGATCCTTGGGTGATACAGAGTATTTCTGTTCAGTATTTTCCACTATGTAGAGATAAAGAACATTTTGGCACAAGTAAAAGCAACTTAACATGATCATAGAGGAGGAGAGATAATGCTGACTAGATGTCTTGAAAATTACATGTCTCTGATTGATATTGTTTGGCCTAGTCATAGATTGAGAACTGAAAATGTGGTAACTCTCTCCATGTTTAACAATTAATGGCTTAGCCTTCATACATTTGCTTTTCAGCACGTGTTTTGCAATACCAGCCACAGACTCAGTCATTTGGAGGCAAGTTTACTGTTCAGCTCTTCTGTGAGATTGAAACATTTCATGCATTATACACAGTGGGAAATGTTCATTCACATGTTTCCTGGGTCACAGTTAATAAAGCATTCTACTCTGAAGAGGTTTTGGTTTATTCTGAATGAATGTGCCAAATTCTTTCCTTAGATGCCTCATTATTTCAAGTCCAATATCTCATGAAAATTTGCCATCCCAGTGGAAGATAATACAGCTTTAAATGGATTTTTACAGTGATGGTAGTTGTGCTGGATATGGTCTGGCCAAAAGTAGCAGAGTTTTTTGTAAAATAACTGCTGTAGAGTATTCCAGTGACTGTAGTTTCTTTAGCTAGTAACACTCATCAGCTGCTATGTCTCTGTCCATTAAATAAAGCTCTGCAAAGTTGTTTCCTGTGGAATACAACATACAGAGTACAGAAACTGTTTTTCTTGCTGTGAGAGCCTAGAAAAGCTGGAAATGTGGAAATAAAATTGACTGGTCCTCCACAGTGTGGAAAAAAAAACTGAGTGCAATACAGGTCTCATTTTGAACAGCCTTTTAAGTTCAGGGAAGGAATTGCCTACTCTGAAAATGCAGTAAGACAGTAAATCATGTGTTCACTGTTTTGAATACGAACTTGCTGTAATACTTTGTCATTGCCACGAACTAGGTATCCACCATGTGTGGTTTATGTCTACTAGTTTATATCCACCATGTGTGGGTTATGTCTACTAGTTTATAAATGGTGCCAGATGAAAATTCTCCAGTTGGGTTTTTTTTTTTAGCATTTAATGATAGTCATCAGTAGGACAAATTAATTTGCTGGTAAATAAATTCAATTCTGCTGCTGCGGAGTCACATGTTGCTGCAGTCTTGAAATCAAAGATTCTTTTAGAACAAGTCTGACAAAGTCAGGTACTATGTCCTGGCAAAGGGTTACAAGTAGTCATCTTTTATTAACTACTGTGCATAAAATAGAAAGGAGGGAATGTTAGCATTAAGTTACGCAGCACAATATGTTTATTTAAAGGTCTTTTTTCTTTTAAAGGCAAAACTCACCACTCATTAGTACCCACTTTTATTCTGTTTTTTCCTTCTGAGTAAAGTATCTCATAAGTATGCTGATTGAGAAGTATTTGTGAAACTAGGCTTTAGAGACTAAATATACTTTACTGAACAAGTGGGAAGAATCAGATTATCCCCCCACATATGGCTCAGTGTACATTAAAAAATACATTCTAGAAAATCAAGTCTTATGCTGTATGTAGTACTGTCAGGTGTCTTGTGCATGACTGCTAAAAACATGTCCCTATGGTCTAGTCTTTGTAGTAGTATGTGTGGGCAGTAAATTTGCATTTTGGAAAGGCTAGGCTCAATATTCTCACTTAGGTGCGATGGTCCTGCCTTTAGTTCAGCAGCATTGGACTGTTTTACCCCATCCACCCTCTATGCCATTTTGCAGGGAAAGGAGCTGTTGCCTTTCACCAGACATCAGGGGAGACCTGGCTGATTCACAGTATGTGCTTTTTCTGTGAGTTTTATAGCTCTACCATAGAACATGTTTGATACTGGAAGAAAGCATGCTCTCCTAGGGAGAGAAAAACTCAATTCCAAGCCAGCCAAAGCTAGAACCTGCTTAGCCAAGAAAGTAATTTATAAACCACCAAGTTCTCCTGCAATTGATTGGTCTCTCTAGCCCAAAGAACAGCTGGCCTCTGGAATAACTTTCTAAGCTGTGAAAGGACTACAGAGTTTGAGGGGTGAGGTTTTTTTCTTTTTTGTATGTTTGTGATCAAAGCACCCTGTATCAATCTATATTCAAAGCTAACTGGTTGGTAAGCTGTCAAAAGCATTTGCAGACTGTCACTAGGAGATCTCTGCAGAGGGACCTTGACAGGCTGGACAGATGGGCAGAATCCAACAGCATGAGATTGAACACATCTAAGTGCTGGGTTCTACACATTGGCCACAGCAACCCCATGCAGTGCTACAGGCTGGGGCCAGAGTTGCTGGAGAGCAGCCAGGCAGAAAGGAACCTGGGGGTACTGGGTGATAGTAGGCTGAACATGAGGCAGCAGTGTGCCCAGGTGGCCAAGAAGGCCAGTGGCATCCTGGCCTGGATCAGGAATAGTGTGGCTAGCAGGAGCAGGGAAGTCATTCTGCCCCTCTCCTCAGCACTGGTTAGGCCTATGTCCAGTTCTGGGCCCCTCAGTTTAGGAAGGATGTTGACTTGCTGGAATGTGTCCAGAGAAGGGCAACAAAGTTGGTGAAGGGTTTGGAGCACAAGCCCTGTGAGGAGAGGCTGAGGGAGCTGGAGTTGCTTAGCCTGGAGAAGAGGAGGCTCAGGGGAGACCTTACTGCTCTCTACAACTATCTGAAGGGAGGTTGTAGACAGGCAGGGTCTGGTCTCTTCTCCCAGGCAAGCAGCACCAGAACAAGAGGACACAGTCTCAAGCTGTGCCAGGGAAGGTTCAGACTGGATGTTAGGAAGAAATTCTTCCCAGAAAGAGTGATTTGCCATTGGAATGTGCTGCCCAGGGAGGTGGTGGAGTCACCATCACTGGAGGTGTTCAGGAGGAGACTTAATAGGGTGCCTCATAGCATGGTTTGGTTGATTAGGTGGTGTTGGATGATAGGTGGGACATGATGATCATGAAGGTCTCTTCCAACCTGGTGTATTCCATTCCATTCCATTCCATTCCATTCCATTCCATTCCATTCCATTCCATTCCATTCCATTCCATTCCATTCCAAGAGCCACAAAAAGGAGTGGTCATTCTCTTCTGCAGTTTCCACACATGGTCACATGGAGGAGGCTAAAATGCCTGCAGTTTGGTCCGTCCAGCTCAGTGTTGAGTCGGGTGATTATTGATGCACTGATTAAAGGGAGAGGGACAGTTGCTAAGACTTCTGCTGTCGGTCCTCTGTGCAGGCAGCTTTGCTAGCTGTTGCAGTATAAAACCAGATACTGTGGCAAGATTGCTCCTTTGGAGGAGTTGGAATTTGCACTAGATCTGGACGACATCAGCAGCATTTAAAAAAAATCTCTGTGGCCACAGTACAGTGTCCTCCTCTTTAGTCTGCTCAGCTTTATTGCATTTCTTGTCTAACGTAAGTCGTTAGATCTAGCTTGGCGTGGGATTTATTTTTGCGAATAGCCCTTGCGAAATTAGTCTGAACAATACTTGTGGTAGTGGTGGGCGAGGGTTCAAACTCTCAGCTGTTCCTTGGAGCAGATACTTTGTACATTTCCACTGCTAATTTCTATTTCCTTGTGGTCCTTCATAAAATAAGTGTAACAACAGTAGAGACATATAGACGCACTAGTCTGTTTTAAGTAAAAAAAAATAAAATCTGCTCCAGAGTTTGCTTTTTCTTTGTCAGATAGTTGGTGACATGATGGGATTCCTGCAGAGGAGGGAGACATTTGGGAGTGTTGCAGTCCTTGCCTTATGCTGCTGCTGGGCTGTAGTGTAAATGTGGGAAAGACGCTACTCTTTCCAGTGTCTATATTTCTCCATCTTTAAAGTGGATAATGTCATTGAGCTTCACTGCTGACAGCTTCAGGATTTGCTGATGGAAAACATTGTCTGACGCCACTAAAAGACCTTTGGCAAGTTATCTTTAAAATTAGTATTACTGTTTCTATTGCCTGTTTTGCAGACATTTAATTTCTTTGTTGGTGTCATTTTCTAGAGGAAATGTTCAGCATTGGAATTAAACTCTTAGAGTTTCTAATGTGACCTTCAAACTGCAACCTAGTGCCTCCCTTTGCCTTGTTTATTCCAGAAGATAGCACTTCTTGTAGTGCTATGCTAGCTACAGGTGCCCACTAAGAAGATTAACTGGGTGATTAACCAGGAAACTATAGACCATGGTACCAGGGCATGGAGCAGATCATCTCAAGCACCACTGCATGTCATATAGAGAACAACCAGAGGATCAGGCCCAGTCAGCATGGATTTATGAAGGGCAGGTCCTGCCTGACCAACCTGATCTCCTTCTATGACAGGATGACCTGGCTGTTGGATGAGGGAAAGGCTGTGGATATTGTCTACCTAGACTTTCAAAAAGCCTTTGACACTGTTCCCCACAGAATTCTCCTGGACAAACTGGCTGCTCATGGCTGCTTGGAGCACACACTCTGCTGGATAAAGCACTGGCTGGACAAACATGCCCAAAGAGTGGAGTTCAGGGGAGTTAAATCCAGCTGGTGGCCAGTCAGAAGAGGTGTTCCTTGGGGCTCAGCAGAAAACAGGACCACAGAGCAATACCAGTGTAATCTTGCAGAGGGCACATGGAAAGCAGTTGTAATCACTGTTTCTCATTAGGAGAATACTTTTTAAACACAGAATTTTGCTTGAAGCTATACTGAAAAACAGTTATGTAAATATATATCCACATATGCTACTTCTACATCAGTTTAAACAAGATTCAAAGTTAGCTTTGATCTGTCCATTAAAAGTGCAAATTAAATCAATATAAATCATATCTTAAACTGAATTTCAGGATGCACAAAATGGCACCATCTTAAACTTTACTGTTATATTTGTTGTCACGATGATTAATCTTTGTATGTTGACCAAGTGATAGTAAACATTTAAGTACTTGGTCGGTCACAAGTGGTATTCCTCAGGACTTAGTGTTGGGATGACTTCTGTAGAACATCTTTATTGATGACCTTGATGAAGACAACGAGTGTGTCATCAGCAAGTTTGCAGATGACACCAAATTGGATGGGAGAGTTGATCTGCACCAAGATAAGGAGGATACCAAGGGACCTGGATAGATAGAATCAATGAGCCAACATTAATGGGATGAGCTTCAACAAGGCAGAATACCAGGTCCTGCACCAGCTCACAACAACCCCAAGCAATGCTACAGGCTTGAGCAAGTGTGGCTGGAAAGCTGTCTGGCAGAAAGGGACCTGGGGTTTCTAATTACAGTATCACAGTATCACTAAGGTTGGAAGAGACCTTGAAGATCATCCAGTCAAACCTGTCACCACAGACCCCATGACTAGACCATGGCACCAAGTGCCACATCCAGTCCCCTCTTGAACACCTCCAGGGACGGTGACTCCACCACCTCCCTGGGCAGCCCATTCCAATGGCAAACGACTCTCACTGTGAAGAACTTTCTCCTCACCTCAAGCCTAAACTTCCCCTGGTGCAGCTTGAGACTGTGTCCCCTTGTTCTGGTGCTGGTTGCTAGAGAGAAGAGGCCAACCCCTTCCTGGCTACAACCACCCTTCAGGTAGTTGTAGAGAGCAATGAGGTCACCCCTGAGCCGCCTCCTCTCCAGGCTAAACAACCCCACCTTGTTGCCCTTCTCTGGACATGTTCAAGTGTCTCGATGTCCTTCTTAAACTGAGGGGCCCAGGACTGGGCACAGTAATTGACAAGTTCCTGAATACAAACAAGCAGTGTGCCCATGTGGCTGAGAAAGCCAATGACATCCTGGCTTGTATCAAAAATGCTGTGTCCTGGAGGAGTAGGGAGCTGATTGTGCCGTTGTACTCAGCTCTGGTGAGGCCACACCTTAAGTATTGTGTCCAATTTTGGACACTTCAATACAGGAGAGATGTGGAGGTGCTGGAGCAAGTGCAGAGGAGGGCAACAAAGCTGGTGAAGGGCCTGGAGAATGAATCTTACCTTTAGTTTGGAAAAGAGGAGGCTGAGGGGAGACCTCATTGCTCTCTACAACTACCTGAAAGGATGTTGTAGAGAAGCTGGTGCTGGTCTTTTCTCACAGGTCATCAGTGATAGAAGAGAGGGAATGGCCTCAAGCTGTGACTGTAGGGTTAGACTGGACGTTAGGAAAATATTTTTCACAGAAAGAGTGGTCAGGCATTGGAACGTGCTACCTAGAGAGGTGGTTGAGTCACCAGCCCTGGATGTGTGTAAAGGTTGTTTGGATGTGGTACTTGGGGATATGGTTTAGGGATGAACTTCGTAGAGTAAGGTTATTGGTTGGACTTAATGATCCTGAGGGTGTTTTCCAGCCCGAATGTTTCTGTGTTTCTGTAATTTTTGTCTTCACTTAATTAGTAACTGCTCAAAAGCTCACTAATTCTAGAGATTACCAGGTACAGACAGCTGTTCATTTTTTTTCCTCTTAAACGTCAGGCTGGCTTGATCACCCATTGTGCAATCCACTTACCTTCACCAAATCAGAGACTATGGGGTTGGAAAGGATCTCTGAGAGTCATCTATCCCAACCTACCTGCTAAAGCAGGTTTGCCTAGAGCAGGCTGCACTGGAATGCATCCAGGCATGTTTTGAAAGTCTTCAAAGACTCTGCAACTGAGCAGCCTGTTCCAGTGCTCTGTCACTCTCAAAGCTTTTCCTTGTGTTTAGGTTGAAATTCCTGTGTTTTCATTTGTGCCCATTGCCCCTTGTCCTATCACTGAGCACCACTGAAAAGAGTCTGGCCCCACACCCTACATGTTCATAAGCATTTATAAGATCCCTTCTCAGTAATCTCTTCTCCGTGCTAATCAGCCCCAGCTCTCAGTCTCCTGGAGCATCTTTGTAGCCCTCCATTGGATTTTGTCTAGAAGTTCCCTGTCTCTCTTCCTCAGTGGTCACCCTCTCATCTCCAAGCCTGTTTTGGATCCTTTGTCACTTCTCCAGCAGGGGTTAAAAAGGCTTTTCAGCAAGGCTTCCAATACTACTTCCTTATCAGCTCTTTTGTCTTCTACTGGCATGCACTTACCTGCATCATGGGGTGGAACGTTGTCTCAGGTATACGAATAGTCAGCTGAATATTGATAAGGTTACACTTCACATGCCAGCAGAAGGACAATACATGTGAATGCATATGTGTGTTTACAGTGTGTGAAAGTGCACACACACAAACCAAATCCTATTTGTATTCCTTCTTTGTCAATAATTGTTTCAGGACCTGTGATAATTGAAATGGATAAAATAGTGCTGTGGTATGATTCAAAATGTGAGCTGGAAAAAAGGTTGCTTGAATTCCTTAAATATTATGCAGTGTACCCAATATATACATTACAGTGACTTTGAATAAATTCATTTGGTGAAATGAGCTGATTTATGTCACTATATTTGGATGTAGTAGACACACTGACCTTGGATAAACCTCTGATTAAAATACTAACTTAACAGCATCCTTGCTATGGCTCTGGGCTTAAAAGATGTCATCAACATCTGTATCCTAGAAATGTGTATTGGAAGTGATAAGTTTCATATAAAGGTTCTAGTGATCTGGTTTGGATGGTACATAAAAATGGTCTGTTTTTCACATAGGGATATGCTCCATCAAAACATACTGTAAACTTCAAAAGTGGGTATTTTAATTTCTAGATCTTGCCAGTGCAAGTAGAGGAAGGATATAATTCATGAAGATTTTATGAAAGGTTTGAGCAGTGGTCAGCTTTTCCTCACAGGTTGCTACTTACCTCATGAAAACTTGTTTTGGCAAATCTTAATTTAAAGACACTGACCAATCTTCCCTTGCTGGTCTCCTTCAGGCTTGTGCTGATTTACACAGTTAGTGGTCTAGTTCAAAATCTCTGTGTATGCCCTCATGAAGTTGCTTGTACAGTTGTGAAAATACTTTTTTGCTAGCTGCCCATAATTTATATATTCAGAATTGTTTGGATTTAAAGCACCATGTCAGCAGAAAACAGGACCACAGAGCAACCCTGGTATAATCTTGCAGAGGGCACATGGAAAGCAGTTGCAATCATACTGTTTCTCATTAAGAGAAAACTTTTTAAACACAGAATTTTGTCTTTTAAACACAGAATCATGTCTTAAAATAAATTTCAGGATGCACAAAATGGCACCACTTTAAACTTCACTGTTTACTGCTTTATTTGCTGTCAAGATGATTAATCTTTGTGTGTTGACCAGTGGTAGTAAATACGTAAGTACTTGGAGTCCTAAGTGGCCATCCAGGAATGCTGCTCAAGTCCTTTGTCATTCACCAGCTTCACTTAATCCGCTTTTTAAGTTAATGACTTCCTGAATGCCGTAGAGACTTTGTTATGTAGTCTTTAATCTGATTAGGAGCACATGAATTATTTAGCATGCAATTAAACCGTGTAATTAATCTGTCTCATGATAATGTACTGTTAAGTAGTTCTGTTAGTCTCAGATAAATACCAAGGTCTTGACCTTGAATTTTGCAGCTTCTTGAAGAGATTTTTTCCAATATAAATACTATATTTTCATTTATATTTTTCAAATATAAATACTATTTAAAATTTAAATGCTGTTCCCCTTGATTTCCTTGAGGTCCAAAAGGCATGTTTGGGTTTAAGGTAATTAGAGGAAATTTTTGTCCAAAAAATGCTGGGCTGTAACTATATCCTGTTTCACCTGGGGTCAGCAGGTACCTCTTTCATGTAGGCTCTATTCCAAAGTGTGTGTGAGGAAATTCTAAATCTGAAGTGAGCAAATATTAAAATACTTGAAATTATTATAAATTATTTAGCTTACATAGAGCTCTAATTAGTAATATAAAATTCTCTCTGTTACATAGTTTTAGTTTGTCAAAATGATGTATTGTTCCTGGCTCACTGGAGAGGTCCCAGAAGACTGGAAGCTGGCCAACGTGGTGCCCATCCACAAGAAGGGCCGGTTGGATGAGCCAGGGAATTATAGGCCTGTCACCCTGACCTCAGTGCCAGGCAAGATTATGGAACAGGTCATCTTGAGTGCGATCATGCAGCACTTACAGGATGGCCAAGGGATCAGGCCTAGCCAGCATGGCTTTAGGAAGGGCAGGTCCTGCTTGACCAACCCTGATCTCCTTCTATGATCAGGTGACCCGCCTGGTTGATGTGGGGAGGCCTGTGGATGTGGTCTACCTGGACCTCAGCAAGGCCTTTGACACCGTCCCCCACAGCAAACTCCTGGCCAAGCTGGCAGCCCATGGCTTGGATGGGAGCACACTGCGTTGGGTTAGGAACTGGCTGGAGGGCCGAGCCCAGAGAGTGGTGGTGAATGGTGCCACATCCAGCTGGCGGCCAGTCACTAGTGGTGTGCCCCAGGGATCGGTGCTGGGCCCCATGCTCTTCAACATCTTTATTGATGATCTAGATGAGGGCATTGAGTCCATCATCAGTAAATTTGCGGACGACACCAAGCTAGGGGCAGTAGTTGATCTGCTGGAGGGCAGAGAGGCTTTGCAGAGGGACCTCGACAGGCTGGACAGATGGGCAGAGTCCAACGGCATGAGATTTAACACATCCAAGTGCCAGGTTCTGCACATTGGCCACAACAACCCCATGCAGTGCTACAGGCTGGGGTCAGAGTGGCTGGAGAGCGGCCAGGCAGAGAGGGACCTGGGGGTGCTGGTTGATTGTAGGTTGAACATGAGCCTGCAGTGTGCCCAGGCAGCCAAGAAGGCCAATGGCATCCTAGCCTGCATCAGAAACAGTGTGGCCAGCAGGAGCAGGGAGGTCATTCTGCCCCTGTACACTGCACTGGTTAGGCTGCACCTTGAGTACTGTGTCCAGTTCTGGGCCCCTCAGTTTAGGAAAGATGTTGTCTTACTGGAGCGTGTCCAGAGAAGGGCAACAAAGTTGGTGAGGGGTTTGGAAGACAAGCCCTATGAGGAGAGGCTGAGGGAGCTGGGGTTGCTTAGCCTGGAGAAGAGGAGACTGAGGGGTGACCTTATTGCTCTCTACAACTACCTGAAGGGAGGTTGTAGCCAGGCGAAGGTTGGTCTCTTCTCCTAGGCAGCCAGTACCAGAACAAGAGGACACAGTCTCAGGCTGCGCCAGGGCAGGTTTAGACTTGAAGTTAGGAAGAAGTTCTATACTGAGAGAGTGATTGCCCACTGGAATCAGCTGCCTGTGGAAGTGGTGGAGTCACCTTCATTGGAGGTATTCAAGAAGAGGCTTGATGGGGTGCTTGGTGCCAGGGTTTAGGTTTTTTTTAGTTGTTTAGGTGGGTTGTATTGTACTGTATTGTACTGTATTGTACTCTTTTGTACTGTATTGTACTGTATGGTACTGTATTGTAGTTTAGGTGGGTTGGATTGGTTGATGGGTTGGACGTGATGATCTTGAAGGTCTCTTCCAACCTGTTGTATTGTATTGTATTGTATTGTATCATCAATTTTGCATCAAGGCATCCATAATGCAGCTTTATGCCAGAGTTCTACATTCATTTCCAGTGGTGCTGTCTTGTGCTGCTGGGAGGTTTTCTTGGGGTTGTTTCTGAAATGTGCCCCTTATGAGGTTTGGTGTTTTGTTTTTTGACTGGGGGGCGGGGTGTGTGTGTGTTTGTTTTTTTTAATTTTACTGTACAGAATTTCCACTTCTACAGTGTTACTCCTCGTCCTTTTCATATCCCAGATAACCACACGCACTAGGTGACTGCTATGTTACTTGTATCAACTGTGACAATTTGTTGTTTCTATTTCTTAACACAGCTGAGTATATAGCTCTGACAAGGGTTCTTTAAAAACAGGCATCCATCCAAGTGCTGCTGCTGATTCAATCAAGCTATAATACCAGGAAGCGAGGGAAGAAGTTTTAGGGTTCATGTCAGTTTTAGATTGTGCTGATTGGAAAGGCTGTAATTCATTTAGTCTGCAGAATGACTCTGTCCTGTTGGCATTCAGGGGAATGGGGGAAAGCAAGCAAAGTGATTTCAGCAATGCACGAGTAACCAAATCGGTGTGAATGCTTTAATGTGGGCACAGAAAAAAGATTTTCTCTTGCTGTCACTGCTCTTGCTGTGAGATAGCTTGTAATGAATGTCCACACTGTGAAAATTAAAGGCCCTTCACCCAGAATAATTCTGCAAGGGTGGGTGTGTATGTATTTGGCAGTCACATAAGCAAGGTTCAGGACCAATTTGGAGTCACATTCTTTCTTAGCACTTGTTTTTACATGGTGGATGTACTGGTGTGTATTCATTTGCTTTGCATGCTCTTGTGCCCATGCCAGTTTGTGACATGATAGGATGATGAAATGTAGTAATGTGCAGAAAAGTCTCTCAGATTAATCCTTTGCTGAATAATGTGATGATTTGGTTTCAAGCAGAGAAGCCACATTTGGTTCTGTTTGTGCCGCTTTGGCAAGCAATGCTAAACTGGAAGAGACTGCAGAGGAAAACTCTCTGTCATTCTTGGAGTACAGTGAATTAATGGGGGCAGAAGTCCCTTCATAGGTGCAGTTTAAGGATGGGTAATATCCTTTTCCTCCCTTCAGGTCGTCTCAGGTTCACAAGCTATCTAAATGAAAAGAACTGACTTCAAACAACAGTTTTATTTATAAGCTAAACTCATTTTCCAGGGGGACCTGGACAGATGGGCAGAGTCCGACAAGATGGCATTTAAGAAGTTCAAGTGCTGGGTGCTGCACTTTAGTCACAACTCCATGCAGTGCTACAGGCTGGGGTCGGAGTGGCTGGAGTGGCCGGAGTGGCAGAGCCAGCATGGCTTTAGGAAGGGCAGGTCCTGCCTGACCAACCTGATCTCCTTCTAGGATCAGGTGACTCGCCTGGTGGATGTGGGGAGGCCTGTGGATGTGGTCTACCTGGACTTCAGCAAGGCCTTTTACACCATCCCCCACAGCAAACTCCTGGCCAAGCTATCAGCCCATGGCTTGGACAGGAGCACACTGCACTGGGTTAGGAACTGGCTGGAGGGCCGAGCCCAGAGAGTGGTGGTGAATGGTGCCACATCCAGTTGGCAGCCTGTCACTAGTGGTGTGCCCCAAGGATCAGTGCTGGGCCCCATGCTCTTTAACATCTTTATTGATGATCTGGATGAGGGCATTGAGTCCATCATCAGTAAGTTTGCGGACAACACCAAGCTGGGGGCAGGAGTTGATCTGCTGGAGGGCAGAGAGGCTTTGCAGAGGGACCTCGACAGGCTGGACAGATGGGCAGAGTCCAACGGCATGAGATTGAACACATCCAAGTGCCGGGTTCTGCACATTGGCCACAGCCACCCCATGCAGTGCTACAGGCTGGGGTCAGAATGGCTGGAGAGTGGCCAGGCAGAGAGGGACCTGGGGGTGCTGGTTGATGGTAGGCTGAACATGAGCCTGCAGTGTGCCCAGGCAGCCAAGAAGGCCAATGGCATCCTAGCCTGCATCAGGAACAGTGTGGCCAGCAGGAGCAGGGAGGTCATTCTGCCCCTGTACACTGCACTGGTTAGGCCACACCTTGAGTCCTGTGTCCAGTTCTGGGCCCCTCAGTTTAGGAAGGATGTTGTCTTGCTGGAACGTGTCCAGAGAAGGGCAACAAAGTTGGTGAGGGGTTTGGAACAGAAGCCCTATGAGGAAAGGCTGAGGGAGCTGGGGTTGCTTAGCCTGGAGAAGAGGAGACTGAGGGGTGACCTTCTTGCTCTCTACAACTCCCTGAAGGGAGGTTGTAGCCAGGTGGGGGTTGGTCTCTTCTCCTAGGCAGCCAGTACCAGAACAAGAGGACACAGTCTCAGGCTGCGCCAGGGGAGGCTTAGGCTGGATGTTATGAAGAAGTTCTATACAGTGAGAGTGATTGCCCATTGGAGGTGGTGGAGTCACCATCATTGGAGGTGTTTAGGAAGAGGCTTGATGGGGTGCTTGGTGCCACAGTTTCGTTGTTTAGGTGGGTTGTATTGTATGTATTGTATTGTATTGTATTGTATTGTATTGTATTGTATTGTATTTAGGTGGGTTGGATTGGTTGATAGGTTGGACGTGATGATCTTGAAGGTCTCTTCCAACCTGGTGGTGTATTGTATTGAGAGCAGACAGGCAGAAAGGGATCTGGGGGGTACTGGGTGATAGTAGGCTGAACATGATCCAGCAGTGTGCCCAGGTGGCCAAGAAGGCAAATGGCCTCCTGGCCTGGATCAGAACTAGTGTGGCCAGCAGGAGCAGGTAAGTCATTGTGCCCCTGGACTCAGCACTGGCTAGGCCACACCTTGAGTCCTGTATCCAGTTCTGGGCCCCTCCTGTGAGGAGAGGCTGAGGGGGCTGGGGTTCCTTAGCCTGGAGAAGAGGAGGCTCAGAGGAGATCTTATTGCTGCCTACAACTCCCTGAAGGGAGGTTGTAGCCAGGTGGGGGTTGGTCTCTCTTCTCCGAGGCAACCAGCACCATAACAAGAGGACACAGTCTCAAGCTGCACCAGGGGAGGTTTAGGCTGGATGTGAGGAAGAAATTCTTCACAGAAAGAGTGATTTGCCATTGGAATGTGCTGCCCAGGGAGGTGGTGGAGTCACTGTCCCTGGAGAGGTTCAGAAAAAGGATTGGACGTGGCACTTGAAGCCTTGGTTTAGTTAGTCATGAGGTGTTGGGTGATAGGTTGGACTTGATGATCTCTGAGGTCTTTTCCAACCCTGTTGATTCTATGATTAAGGTTTACTCTGAGTGTTAACGTTGTTACCTGACCAGAGTAGATGCAAACTGCTCAGTATGCTGTAACTAAACTGTTTCTTTTCTGAGGGATTTTCTCAGCCTGATTATGCTATGTTCACATCCCACTTGAGCGATGTCATGTTTAAATTCACTTGTGATTGACCTTACTCCCAAAATTGCTATAGAAAAGGGCCAAGACTTTTTTTTCTTTTTACACTTTTTATAACTCCTGGCACCCTTTCTGTACTGAAGCAATTAGCCTGAACTGACCTCTAGCCAAATGTTCCTGTGGTCAAGTTTCAGCTGGCTTGAGGACAGTCAGCTGCTGTGATTTTTTTTCTTTTTCTTTTTTCTTTCCTGGTTTGAGCTTTTTTTATTCTTACAAATTGCTGGAGCTGTTAAGAAATGTGCTCATATTCTTTAGAATAGTGTGTATTACGTACACTGATTTAATTTCCCCCCCCCCCTGCTAAATAACAGAGACTTCATTGGTGGCATTCGTCTTTCATAACACATAGTGGGGTGGGTGTTGGGAGGTAGGCAATACTGCATTGTAAAAGATCAGTTTTGTTCAAAAGGTGTCACTCGCTAGGTTAACACTGCAGCCTCTGAACAACACTGTTCTTGTTGTCAAGGAAGTTGCTTGAGAGTCTTAGAGGAACACCAGCGGGTGGTTACTAGATGGCTTTGTGAGAACTTCCTGCAAGGCAGTAGTTGTCTGATGGAGGGGCAGATGGCGCTACAGAGAACTCTCAGCAATTCTGTTTTGTACTACCAAAAGCAGTATCGTGGTGGAGCAGCTCCTGCTTTGCACCAGACTTTGTCCTGTGAGACCAGAGCCATGGTAGTCATACCAGCAACCCAGCAGAGCACTTGGTATAAACATAAACATAACGCACACACACACATATGCCAGATGCAGAGAGGTCATGTAGTCTCTGGTACTTCACATCCCCTGCAGAGCTCCTTTTGCATGGGAGGGACCTTGAGTTTAAGCCCTGACCCAAGGGCTCTTGGTTTGAGGTCCAAAGAGGTTAGCATAACTTGCATTTGTAGAGGCTGTTCTACGAAGAGTGGAGCATGACCTATTCATGTTTTCAAATTAGAGTAGATACCATTTAGAGCTTTGTCCTGTCTGTGTTGGTTACATTCAGAGTACGGCAACTGAATTTTTCTCCCACATGCAACTTGTCTGGAAGGATAACTCAGTGGAGTATCTCAAAAGGATTTAAATAGAGCAGAGCCACTGTTACTTTGCTTTGCTAAGATAGTGGGATTTGTGAGAATCCACAGAAGCGTTATTTGTTTTTATACCACATTTTACTAGTGAAAATACAAGATATGAAGCAGTGATTTTGATCACCTTTGAGGTTTAGGAATGTAAATTAATTCTGGTTCAGAGAGCAGATGTTTTAGGGTCTGTGGCTCAGCAGGGTCTTTCCCAACAATTACAGAATTGTTCTTAAACAAGTAGCAGCTGCTGCCAGGAAGGTTGACTCTGTTCTTCTCTCCACCCTGGCTGCTCACTTCCCTGCCTGTGCTTCTACGACTCTTCTCCCAGGGTGCATCTCTGTGGAGTCTTGAAAAATCTGGTCAGCAAACAGATTTGTTACAATAAATATTTATGGATTTATTTTAATGGAAAGAATTTCCTGAGGGAGCTCACTGCATGAACATAAACAAGTCTGCCAGCACAAGAGGGAGAGAACTCTGGAATGGTTTTGTTTTTATCTGCAGCAGCAAGACCTTATTGAAGTTCAGCATGATCATTGACCGCTGGGGTGTATTGCCAGGATCCTGACTTCCAATAGTCAAACCATTCTTCCTAGAAAGAAGCTGAAATGGCTAACAGTCACAGCACAGGGATGAAGGAGATAGCCACACTGTGACAGCTGCATGTGGGGGCCGATCAAGGTCCCATCTTAGAGTTGTTTGGTGCAGTTATGAAAAACAAAACAGTGTTCACAGATGTGGTCTGAAGGACAGACTGTTGATTACATTCGTTCTCATTGGAGAGCTCCTGTGAGTGATTGGGCTTTTCACACAGCTGTTGTTAAGCAGGAAGAAGTAGAAAAGTTTGAAAAGTGTGGTAGGGAGATTAGCAGAGGCTAGGGGACGTGGGTATTGCAAGAGGGAGAGCACAGGAAGTTTGTAAATAAAGTGACAGTGTGCTCAGGACTGTGAAAGAGAAAACTTCAGGGAGAAAGGGAGAATGCTGAAGGGGATAAGAACTTTTTGATGGGTAGAAATCGTTTAAGAGGAGAGGATTTAGCAAATGCAGAGAAGCGTTTCTGTAGATTTATTAATAAGAGACAATAGCAGTCCTTTAAGCAGGAGTACAGATGGAGCAAGGGAACAACTGAGCTAACAGAAAATGTAGCTGATGTCAGATGAACCTTACGTTGTGCCAGTGTAGCTCCTCTCCAAAGATTGTTGGCCTGTGATTTGCTTATGAACTTTTTCCCAGCCCTGTTCACTCCAGCAGTTGCAGCATTTGCTGCTCCTCCCTCTCATACCACCACATAATGTGCCTCCAGTCTCACTGTCTCCCTTCCTTTCTCCATGTCACTTGAGAACAAGGGAGTTATTTTGGGAGGGACTGGGCACCTGATCCCCAGAGCTCCCACAGTTCTGAGCAGCTGCCCCATACTTTCTCAGACTAGCCACAGGGTGCCCAGGTGATGCAGCTATTCATCCCTGCAGTGGTGTGGATCTTGGCAGGGAGCATCTTCTGGCTTGCCTTTGCAGATCTCAGTTAGTCTTTTCTAGCCTGGAGCGGTAGTAATCATTACCTCCTGTACGGAGCCTGAAACTCAGGCTTTACCAAGCAGTTGTGTTTATGAGGGTGTGAGCACTGTTTTCTGATATTCAAGTTTTGTGCTAACAGCATGAATTGAGGAATCTGTAGTTGGCAATATTATTTTTTTTCCTGTAGTTTCTTTCAGTCTGTCCTCTTGGGCTAAGACAGTTAAGGAATTAGGTCTTAAATTCAGTGTTATCATAGTTTTAACATACCAAATGTGCTTGTGTTTTACAACTTTGACTAAAATTGAAGTTTGCTAACTCTACTAGGAAACTAACTAGTTTTTGATACCCAGATTAAACAGCATCAGTTGTCAATCAATAATATCCACCCATTGTTACTCGTTAGTGAGCTTGGTTGTTTGGACACTTGTGATTTGATCTCCTGATAGATGAAGAAAGAAAATGTCTAATAGACACTCTAGTGTAGAATCGAGGTTTGTCATACCAATTTACAGACACATGTGGAAGTGGACATATTCCTCTCTCTTTCCACTGCTTCCCTGTTCTGGGGTGTCAGTATATCTTGGCAGTTTAGCACCACAGAGCAAGAAAATGCTGCCAGACTGTTATGTTCATTTTGGTGTTGTTTTGAAGGTCCTCAGTAATCTGTTCTCCACTGGCATGATTGTAAATGGTCAGCTAGTAATCCATGGTATGTGTGTTTTCCCTTTACTACATCTAGAGATCTCATGAGCTTTTGAGGGTGTGGTATAATTTTGTGCAGAAGGTTGAACTGCCTTCCAGCATGTCCCAACTTCTGCCCTTCCCTATAGTTATCAAATACTGGTGATAATGGAAGCAGGAAAGTAGTGTCCCTCAGATAGGATCATGTGATGGATGAAGGTGCCTTCTCAGAAGTAACACAGGTAGTTTCCAGCATGAGACAGCCTCCTTAGCAGCCCCTGAAGAGCAGTGTGGCAGAGCAGGGCACCAAGGCAGGTGGTAAGGGCTGTACAGGGTGCTGGTAGGGAGTAGAGAATTAGCCTGAGTTACTCTCATTCTTGCAGCAGCTGCTGCCCTCCCCACTTCTGGCATGATGCCTGCAGTGGACAGTGGTTATAGCTGCTAAGCCAGCGTATCTCTAGCAGCCACTTGGCTTTCTGGTATGGGGGCTGGGTTATTAAACTGCATCACTCCTCTCAGCTTTTTTGCCTTAAATCCTGGACCCAGGAAGGGTTATGTACAGCATGGAAAGATGAATGGAGCTCCAGAGGAGCATAAACTAAGAAAGGATCATCACCTCTTTGTATTCTGAAAAACAGACTGTTCTTTTCCAACTTAGTCATTTAACATGGGCTTGTCATTGAGATCCATCCTCCAAAGTCTGCTGTGGGAAGAGTGCAACTACTCCTTGGAACAGGCTAGAAGTTGCCAATACTTGTTTTTTTCCCCTTCTATAGTAAATCAACTAGAAACACATAAGCTAATTCTTAAATGAAAACAGTATATACTGTCTGTCCCAGGCTGCAAGATGATGTGTGACTTTATGAGGCAATAAAGCGTGAACTCTTTAGTATACACTTCTGATTTAAATCCATTCAGAATTTCAGTAAAACTAGATAATATTTTAAATGTCATGTCATATTAGTAATACTAGTTTATAAAAAAAAAATCTCCTGCTGTCTTTTGTCACTACAGAATTAGAGGTATGGATCTTTGGCATCTGCTCTTTGTTTTGGCACTGGTCTGTACAAATGACTCACTTTCTGCAAGTGATGGTAAGTTTTTTGATACCTTTCTGTGCCTTGGTGTGTATGTATGTGTGTGTGTGTATATATCTATATAAAGAGTAGTTTTATATTATGTGTCAGAACTGTGCAGGTTCCTTGATTACAGTAACCTGAGTTCATAATATAAAATGTTAAAAAAAATCAGTTACCCTTGGTGTAAAGATAGTGGACGAGTTTGAGAACTGTGCCAGAACAAAGATGAATTTCACGGGCAGCATTAGATATGTGATGTGTAAAGAGGCTGGATGAATGTTGATGTTGGATACCTGTATTTTCTTTGCTCAGGTACTGAAGTTATGTAAGAATTGTATGTGGTTAATTTTTTAATAGAAATTTTTTTTCTTAACAAATGCTTTTAGCATATTTGTATGTTAAATGTAGAACTACTTGGAATTTCAGCGGAAGCATTTAAAGACCATACACTGTGGGTTTGAGGTCAGTGTGAAAAAGTTTATTTAAAAGTACTCGAGCAGAGGTAATAAATGGGACTTGAAAAGAGCATGTACTCTCTACAAGCCAACTGGCTATGGATAGCTATCAAGGACTCTTTCTTAGCAAGGAAAAGTATTTGGTCCTGATGAGCTTTCTCCAATGCTTTTTCATGTTGGAACCAGCAGTGATTTAGCACCATTTCTGTATCACCTAGAAGCCTGTCCTGGCTCTGAGGTCCTCTGGGACTGGTCTTTTATTCATTAAGAACAAAAATTTCCATTAACTCCAGTAGGAGTTGTATATTGTGTCAAACTGACTTGCTTATGCCGAGTTTGAGCTGCTCCAGTAAGCAAATGCAACTTAACATGGTCTGCTATGTCTTGTTCTGGCCTTTGGAAAGAACTGTAAGTGTTTGCCATAATTACAAATTTTATGCAAATGTGTTACTGCTTCTCCCAGATCTATGAAGGAGCTTTAGAAGGGTGGCTCTGTAAGAAGATTCTCCTCCACACCTCTTAGCCAAAATCACTATTAGCAGAGAAGGCAGTTTGATGAATAATTTGGGGGAAAAATTAGGTTGGAAACACTTTCCACCACAAACTGTAAATAAACGGATACAATCTTCAATTAAAACTTCTGACAGCTCTCAATGAACTTTTCTTTCCTTTTAGCTCCATACTTCAGTGTTACTGAATGCAAATTAAATACCTACATAGTTGCAAGCCATGTTGTTTTTTAGAGTATGGTGCTAAAAACTACAGCAATATGGCATAGTTGCTTGTAGTTGTTACTGCCCTCCAGTTTAAAGGTGTAATCATCTTCCTTCACTCAGATACAATTCTGTATTTCCTTGGAGTTGCATACTTAAAATTTCCGTGTTTGTAGAGGCACTGGAGAGTTGTAAAAGGTATTACTTTGCTGGTAATGGAGACATTAAAGTGAAATAAGATATAATTAAAACTCAGGTAATGAGGTTTTCAGGGAATTCATCAATAAAGTCTATTTTGTTAGTTAAAAAAGTGCTTTGCACAGGGAAAACACAACTTTCTGTTTATGTGCTTCTCTGTGTGAGGCTGAAATGCTTGTCCTCTGTTTTGTCAGAACCTTAGAGATTCTCCCTTCCGTGTTAAGACTTTAACACCTACCAAATTTGGTTTGACTTGCTAGCATATGAGACCCTTGAAGGAGATGAAAGCAGCAAAGGAAAGTGAAGACTTGATGATGTGGTGGGGTGAGAAAGTTCCCTCCCCACACACAAGGAAAGAAACCACAGCTAGCTCAGTCGGAAAAGCAGATGAGAGTGTTCAGCAACTGTCTCTTTCTTAAAGGCTCAGCCTTAACCGGTCACAGATGAATTCATTTTTGACTTGCAGCAGGGCTTTTATTCTGCGGCCTACATCTCAAATGGGAAATGAATGTGCCTGTTTAAGCATGTATAAGGAAGTCTGGGGCAGCCAAGTGTTTACTTTTTAATCTTTCTCTGTCTTCTGGCTAGAATAGAATACAATTAACCAGGGTTGGAATAGACCTTTGAGATCAAGTCCAACCTATCATCCAATATCATCTAATCAACTAAACACCTCCAGCGATGGTGACTCCAGCACCTCCCTGGCCAGCACATTCCAATAGCCAGTCACTCTTTCTGTCAGCCTAAACCTACCCTGGCACAGCTTGAGACTGTGTCCTCTTGTTCTGGCAGAGGTTGCCTGGGAGAAGAGACCAACCTCTGCCTGTCTACAACCTCTCTTAAGGTAGTGGTAGACAGCAATAAGGTCTCCTCTGAGCCTCCTCCAGACTAAACAACCCCAGCTCCCTCAGCCTCTCTTCACAGGGCTTGTGCTCCAAACCCTTCACCAGCTTTGTTGCCCTTTTCTGGACATGTTCAAGTGTCTCAATATCCTTCTTAAATTGAGGGGCCCACATGGATACAGTACTCTAGGTGTGGCTAACCAGTGCTGAGAACAGGGGCACAATGACCTCCCTGTTTCTGCTGGCCACACTCTTCCTGATCCAGGCCAGGATGCCATTGGCATTCTTGGCCACCTGGGCACAATGCTGCCTCATGTTCAGCCTACTATCACCCAGTAGCCCCAGATCCCTTTCTGCCTGGCTGCTCTCCAGCCACTCTGTCCCCAACCTGTAGCACTGCATGGGGTTGTTGAGGCCAATGTGTAGAACCCAGCACTTAGATGTGTTCAATCTCATGCCGTTGGATTCTGCCCATCTGTCCAGCCTGTCAAGGTCCCGCTGCAGAGATCTCCTACCCTGGGACCTTTCCAGTGAGCCAGGACTGCTGAAAAATGATGGAGAGTGGCCCGGCCAGCTCATCTGCCAGCTCTCTGAGCACCCTAGGATGGATCCCATCTGGTCCCATGGACTTGTGACTAAGCAGGTCTCTAAAAGAAGAGTAAAAGAAGAGGAATTTACTGACTAAAGTTGCATAATTCTACCCTATTTGTGTACCAATCTCTTTAGTTAGACCTATGAACTGAAATAAAATTAGCAAATTTGTCATTGTCATTCTGCTGAAATGTGGAAAGTCAGTATTTCACAGTGAAGTATGACACATGTACCAGCTTCTATTCACTGCCACATGCACAATGGTCAGTGGAACAAAAATTAGTTTGTCATGACTTGATCCTTCTCCCCAGTGTCTGCATTTTCATCCATTCACTAGATGAATATAATCCCCACCCTAATTCAGTCTACTGGACCAATTGATTTTTCTCTTGAGTTTTAAGAACAGATGAGCACCTTTTGATACTTGGCAAATGGGGTGTGGTCCAGTAACTCAGTAAAAATCTGTGTTATAAATAAAACTTAACCACCACATCGCTTTAGTGTGACTTTGTATATACTCATGAAATAGTAACTTCTATAAGCCTACTTTAAAAATCAAAAGTGAAGAACATTCTTGGTTGTGTTTCTGTTCTTAAATGCAGGACACAATACTAAATACACAATTCCCAGTTTTGCTGCATTACTGAAGAACTCTGTGTGTGAAGGGAACAGAGCTTTGTCAACCCAAGAATGAACTTCTAACCATTAAACTGCTTCTAATGCTGTAACACATTTATTCTGAGTATTGGAAATTCTGTGCTGAGAAAGACAGGAAAGTGTAAACTGAATAGGGGTGTTTTGAGGTAACAGCATGAGAGAATATTGTATGTTGTTCTTGCATGGTTTAGGATACAGTATTAGACAAGATCTGTTGATTAGCAGTTGTGTTCTTTTTTCCTCTGTTGTGCAAATGTGCTTGTACATGCAAAAGTTATTGTGAGCATCCAAACCCACCCAGGTGATGAATCCTGACGATCTCACAGAGCTCTGCCCTGGACAGTCTTGCTCAGGCTTTCCTGTAAACTCAATTAGATATGCTGCATACCTGTACTATATTTGAAATGTTGCCAAAGAGGCTCAATTTGCGGTGCCTTGGTTCCCTAAAAAAATCCACTTCAAAGATTGTTTTTTTCAGGCAGCACACTAAAAAACTACACATCTTGATAATCTTGCACCAAAGCATGTTACTGGGAGAGTATGATACTGATATGAAAGGCTTTTATGTCTTGAAAGTAAGTAAAGCTCATGTTCTTTCTTACAGGAGCCTGTGCTTTGGGCTGTCCCTGTGCTGGGGCTGGATCCACCCTTGGCACACGCAAAATCCCATACATGTTGCCTTTTGAGTGAGAGGGTGTGGGGTCAGCAGTTGGCCAGACAACTCCACAGCATTCCAGCTTAGCTACTGGACATTTATTCACCGATTTGCTGTCTCCAGGCCAGTGCCAAGTTCTGCTGGAGGTTTTCCATTGATTTAGCTTGGTTTTTTGCGCTTTAGTGAAAACCTTGGCTTGCTAGCTCCCTAAACCGAGGCTGTAGCTGAGATAACTGACAGGTATGCCCACCATCTTGAGGTGGTGGAGCTTAATGTGACTTAAGCATGTCTGCTGTACACATCTTCGAGTGTGATTTAGAGCTGAGCAGACCTGGACTTTGCATCCTCCTGCCAGGGAGCAGTGACCCACATGATGTCCATGTGCTTGAGATGCTTGCTGTATGATGGTCAGAACAGAGGCAGTGGTGAAGAGAAAGTGTAAAAGATGGCAGTTTCTAGGAGGTGTGTAATTACCATGGGTAAATAGGGTTTGTGCCCTGTGCATCAGAAAACATCAGGGCCATTTTCACAGCTAACAAAGACACTTTTGTTAAGTCACCACAGCTTATGCTTCTAAGTTTGTTTCTTCAAAAATGGGGAATTGTGTGATAGTTTTTAATTTTTAATTTAACTTAGTTAATTCAGTACACAAACAGAAAAGAGTACTGCTTCATAAGTAGATCACCTATGACCATGCTATATTGTCATTCAAGAGAGAAAGAAGTTTTACATTCTGTGCACTTACACAATATTTGCTTGAGATGTTTATATTAATATAACTGCAGTGTTTCAAATACATATCAAGCATGCACCTCGGTATTTTGGTTTACTATACCTGCTAACATCAGAAGTGGGTCAGACGAATTGCTCCAGACACAGATTGCACAATGTTTAGTAAGCAAAATAGCTTGTTCCTTCTCTACAGCTAAGGAGTGTAGGTTACATGAGGACATAGAGGAATAAACTGGGAATTAGTCCCAGTTAATAAAACAATACATAAGCTCAAGCAGCCCCAAAACTAATTTGTTCCCTGTAAAAAGAGGTGGGAAATGTCTTTTGTCATTTGTGTACTAGATCCAGGTTCATTCCAGAACTGTGTTGGTTCATCCTCTGAGGCAGGTGTAAAGAGGCATTCACATTTAATGATAGTACAATAAAAATACTTGTTTAGTGCACCAATTGTGTACAATGATAATTCCAAGAGCTGCAAGCCTGTATTTATTGTTCATTTTATCTAATCCAATTTTCAGAATGTATGTATGTATGATTTTTCCAGTTCAGCTTTCTTTAGGTATTATAGGTAACTAATGCCTATATAGGTATTAGATATTATAGCTGTTACGTGCTGTGGTGGTGAGAGAGAGTTCTCCCCCAACACACAAAGAAACCACGACTAACTCTGTTGGAGAAGCAAATGAATATAAGCTGTATTTTACAAGCAGGAATTAAATGCAATGAATATGTACACAATATACAGTATTTACAATATATACAGAAATACACAGCAATGAACGTAATACAGAAGACCTTTTCCCCTCCTCCAGCCAGGAGGGTTCCCCCCTCCTATACCCCCCTCTCCCTCCCTACCTCCCTTTTTTCCCAAAAAGGGTTAGAGAGAGAGAAAAAGGTAACTAAGGAGGAAATTCTGTTAGCTCAAAGTGTGTGCAAGAATTAGTTTTCTTATCTGGTTAGCTTTGTTAATTCAAGGTCGACTCCGTCCAGCAGCTGTAGCTCAGAGAGAGACAGAAACAGGCTGAGAGGAACAGACAGAACTGAACTGAAACTGAGACTCAAACTGAACTAAAACTTAAAGTTGCATTCCACCAATCTACCAATGAAATATGTTTAGAATATCTTGTTTTCATGATTATTACAAAACATTCAGCCAGAGTGTTCCAGCAACTGTCCGTTTCTTAAAGGCACAGCCTAAAATGGTCACACGTGCAAATGCTCTATTTTCCTCATTTTTATGTGAGAAGAAGGATTGATTATTTTCCCTTCTAAAATACATCAAACCATATCCTGGGCTGCATCAAGAGAAGTGTAGCCAGCAGATCGAGAGAGATGATTTTCTCTCTACACTGCTCTCATGAAACCCCACCTGGAGTACTGTGTCCAGTTCTGGAACCCCTATTACAAGAAAGATATGGATGTGCTGGAACATGTCCAGACGAGGGCCATAAGGATGATCAGAGGGCTGGAGCACCTCTCCTGTGGGAGCAGACTAATACAATAGACACGGAGTGAGAGACTTGCGGCTGTTCAGTTTGGAGAAGAGAAGGCCCTGAGAAGACCTTATTGTGGCCTTTCAATAACTGAAGGGGACCTACAAGAAAGCTAGGGAGGGACTTCTTAAGGTATCAGGGATGGGAACTGGGGGGAATGGATCCAAGCTAGAGGATGGGATATGTAAATTAGATGTTAGGAAAAAGCTCTTCACCATGAGGGTGGTGAGACACTGAAACAGGTTGCCCAGGGTGGTGGTGGATGCCCCATGCCCGGATGTTTTTAAGGCCAGGCTGGATGTGGCTCTGGGCAACCTACCTAGTGGAGGGTCCTTGCCCAGAGCATGGGGGTTGGAACTTCCAACCGTGACAATTCTGTGAAATCTAATTTTCACTTGCATCAAAATGTTCTTTTGTTGTGCTAGCTTTTGCCTACTCATAGGATTTGTATGTTTTCCATACATTGCACACCCAGATTAAACCATCTAAGTATAGGTATGCACTGGCTATCAAAGCTCTCAATTGTAGAGCTGGAGATTGGATGCATAACCTATGCATAGGGCTTTAGTATCATTAAAGGCAGCTCTGGACACCCAGGGCACATCTACATCACACTCACAGCAGGACCTACAGGACATCTGCATCATTCTGGAATGGCAAGAAGGTTAGAGAGCTCAATAAAAAGTTCAAGGCCAAGCATCTTCTAAGGCCAGGACATTTCTAAGAGACTCCCTGATCTGGTGTGGCATTCAGGCTAATACCCCCTGCTGGTTATGCAGATTGGGAGTGATGAGGCAATGCATAGGAGTACAAAAGCTATTAAAAAGGTTTCAGGGCTTTGGGGAGATTACTTGAGGGATGGGGTGCACAGGTGGTGTTCACCTAAATTCTTGTAATGACAGGAAGCAATATTGAAAGAAAGAGAAAAATCCATGTGCTTAACACATGCCTTAGAGGATGGTGCTACCAACAGAACTTTGGGGGTTTTGACCATGGGGAAGTTTTCTTGGCACCAGGTCTACTGGTCACAGATGGAGTTCATCTGTCCCATAAAAGGACAAGAAACACTTGCACATGAGTTAGCTGGGCTCATTGACAAAGCTTTAAACTAGTTTTAAAGGGGGATGGGGACGTAGCTGAGCTTGCCACTGAGAACTCTGAGTGTAGTAGCCCCACGGTTGTGGAGCAGAGTGTTGGCGTCTTAGATAACCAGAAGTTCTTAGATAACCAGAAGTCCTACCCCACCTCAAGACTAAAAACTATGTACTCAGCTCCCTCCCTGAAATGTTTATACACCGATGCATGCAGCACAGGCAATAAACAGGAGCAGCTGGAGACCATTATGCTACAGGAAAATAGTGACATGGCAGCCATCATGGGAGCCTGGTGGGATGAATCCCACAACTGGAGTGCTGCAATTGATGGGTACCAACTTTTCAGAAGGGATAAGCAAGGAAAAAGAGGTGGTGGAGTGGCCCTCTATGTTAGGGAAACATAGGAAACTATGCAAATTAATGAAGGTGATGATAGGGTTGAGTCCCCTATAGGTAAGAATCAGGAGTAAGGCCAGCAAGAGTGATATCAGGGTGGGAATCTGTAATAGACTGTCCAAACAGGATGAAGAGGTAGATGAAATTTTTATAAGCAGTTGAGAGAGGTTTCACAATCATTTCCCCTTGTTCTCATGGAAGACTTCAACTTTCCATATGTCTGCTGTGAATACAGTACAGCAGGGAGACAACAGTCCTGGAGGTTCCTGGAGTATGTGGAGGATAACTTCCTGACACAACTGGTGAAGGAACCAACCAGGGAAGGTGCCCTCCTGGACCTACTTCTTGTGAGCAGGAAAGAACTTACTGGGCAAATAAAGATTGGAGAGCATCTAGGGCTCAGTGACCATGAGATGATTGAGTTCTCTATACTGGGGGAAACAGAGGGGTTGTTAAAACTGCCATCTTGAACTTCGGGAGGGCAAACTTTGGCCTGCTCAGGAGACTGTTTGACAAAGTCCCTTGGGAGGCCACCCTAGGAGTCCAGGAAGGCTTCCAAGAGGGAAGTCTTAATGTCTCAGGAGCAGGCTGTCCCTGTGTGCTGAAAAATGAGTCAGCAGGGAAGGAATCCAGCCTGGCTCTATAGGGACCTTTGGCTGGACCTCAAGAACAAAAGGAGAATCTATGGCTTTTGGAAGAGGGGACAGGTCTCTCATCAGGACTATCTCTCATCAGGACTATAAAGATGTAGTGAAGCTGTGCAGAAAGAAAATTAGGAGAGCCAAAGCACATTTAGAGTTCAACCTAGGTACAGCCATTACAGATAATAAAAATCGTTTCTATAAATACATTAACAACAAAAGGCGGACTGGGGAAAATCTCCATCCTTTGTTGGATGTAGAGGGAGACATAGTGACTAAGGATGAGGAGAAGGCTGAGGTGCTCAATGCCTACTTTGCCTCTCTCTTTAGCACTGGACCCAGCAGTTCCTTGAACACCCAACCTCATGAAATAGGAGTCAGAGAGGGGAGTGAGAATGAGGGCATGACAACAAATGGGGACATGGTTGGGGACATGGTCAGTGACCTGATACGCCGCTTAGACACACTCAGGTCCATAGGGCCAGATGGGCTGCACCCAAGGGTGCTGAGGGAGTTGGCAAATGTGCTCAATGAGCGACTTTCCATTATTTACCCGAAGTCCTGGCTAACTGGGGAGGTCCCAGTGGACTGGAGGATAGCAAATGTAACACCCATCGACAAGAAAGGAATAGAATGGAATAGAATAGAATAGAATAGAATAGAATAGAATAGAATAGAATAGAATAGAATAGACCAGGTTGGAAGAGACCTTCATGATCATTGCATTCAACCTATTATCCAACACCACCTAATCAACTAAACCATGCAACCAAGCACCCTATCAAGTCTCCTTCTGAACACCTCCAGTGATGGTGACTCCACCACCTCCATGGGCAGCCCATTCCAATGGGCAATCACTCTCTCTGTGTAGAACTTCTTCCTAACCTCCAGCCTAAACCTCCCCTGGCACAGCATGAGACTGTGACCTCTTGTTCTGGTGCTGCTTGCCTGGGAGAAGAGGCCAACCTCTGCCTGTCTACAACTTCCCTTCAGAGAGTTGTAGACAGCAATAAGGTCTCCCCTGAGCCTCCCCTTCTCCAGGCTAAGCAACCCCAGCTCCCTCAGCCTCTCCTCATAGGGTTTGTGTTCCAAACCCCTCACCAACTTTGTTGCCCTTCTCTGGACACGCTCCAGTAAGACAACATCCTTCCTAAACTGAGGGGCTCAGAACTGGACACAGGACTCAAGGTGTGGCCTAACCAGTGCAGTGTACAGGGGCAGAATGCCCTCCCTGCTCCTGCTGGCCACACTGTTCCTGATGCAGGCCAGGATGCCATTGGCCCTCTTGGCCACCTGGGCACACTGCAGGCTCATGTTCAGCCTACCATCAACCAGTACCCCAAGGTCCTTCTCTGCCTGGCCACTCCCCAGCAACTCTGGCCCCTGCCTGTATCACTGCATGGGATTGTTGTGGCCAATGTGCAGAACCCGGCACTATCTCACTATCTCATGCCGTTGGATTCTGCCCATCTGTCCAGCCTGTCGAGGTCCCTCTGCAAAGCCTCTCTGCCCTCCAGCAGATCAACTCCTGCCCCCAGCTTGGTGTTGTCCGCAAATTTACTGATGATGGACTCAATGCCCTCATCCAGATCATCAATAAAGATGTTAAAGAGCATGGGGCCCAGCACCGATCCCTGGGGCACACCACTAGTGACTGGCTGCCAGCTGGATGTGGCACCATTCACCACCACTCTCTGGGCTCGGCCCTCCAGCCAGTTCCTAACCCAACACAGTGTGCTCCTGTCCAAGCCATCGGCTGATAGCTTGGCCAGGAGTTTGCTGTGGGGGACGGTGTCAAAGGCCTTGCTGAAGTCCAGGTAGACCACATCCACAGGCCTCCCCACATCCCCCCGGGTGGGTCACCTGATCACACAAGGAGATCAGGTTGGTCAGGCAGGACCTGCCCTTCCTAAATCCATGTTGGCTGGGCCTCAGCCCTTGGCCATCTTGTAAGTGCTGTGTGATTGCACTCAAGATGACCTGTTCCATAATCTTGCCTGGCACTGAGGTCAGGCTGACAGACCTGGAATCCTGTGGCTCATCCAACTGGCCCTTCTTGTGGATGGGCATCACGTTGGCCAGCTTCCAGTCATCTGGGACCTTTCCAGTGAGCCAAGACTGCTGAAAAATGATGGAGAGTGGCTTGGCCAGCTCATCTGCCAGCTCTCTCAGCACCCTGGGATGGATCCCGTCTGGTCCCATGGACTTGTGGGGATCCAAGAAGCTGAGGAGATCTCTAACTGCCTCCTCCTGGAACACAGGGGAAACTGTACTGCTCCCTGGCTCCTTCTGCCAGCTCTGCTGGCCAGCTGTCTGGAAGACAACCTATCCTGCTGTTAAAAATTGAGGCAAAGAAGGTGTTAAATACCTCTGCCTTTTCATCATCTTTTGTCACTACATTCCCCTCCGTGTCCACCAAGGACTGGAGTTTGTCCTTGCCTCTTGCTATTAATATATTTATTGAAGGACTTTTTGTTGTCCTTCACAGCAAAGGCCAGTCTAAGCTCTAAATGGGCTTTTGCCTCCCTAATTTTCTTCCTACAAGACCTAGCAACATCCTTAAACATTCCATGGGTTGCCTCCCCTTTCTTCCAAAGATGATACACCCTCCCTTTTTCCCTTAGTTCCTTTAGAAGTTCATTACCCATCCAGGCTGGCCGTCTGCCCCGGCAGCTCATCTTCCGGCACAATGGCACAGCCTGATCCTGCACCTTCAAGAGCTCTTCCTTGAAACAGGTCCAGCTCTCCTGGACCCCTTTGTTTTTAAGGGTTGTATCCCAAGGTACCTTCTGAGTTAGTTCCTCGAGTAACCTGAAGTCTGCCCTACAGATGTCCAGAGTGGAGGTCTTCTTGCTGCCCCTCTTAGCTTGGCTGAATACAGAAAATTCAATTATCTCATGGTCACTGGACCCTAAACACCCTCTGACCACCACATCACCCACCAGCCCTTCCCTGTTGGTGAAGAGGAGGTCAAGCAGAGCCTTACCCCTGGTAGGTTCACGCAGCACCTGGGATAAGAAGCTGTCCTCCATGCACTCTAAGAACCTCCTAGACTGCCTCCTCTCTGCTGTGTTGAGATCCCAGCAGATAGCAGGCAGGTTGAAGTCACCCACAAGAACAAGGTCAGGCGATCTTGAGACAGCCTTAAGCTGCCTATAGAATGCTTCATCAACATCTTCCTCCTGGTTGAGTGGTCTATAACAGACTCCAACCAGGATGCCTGCCCTGCTGGTCTCCCCTCTAATTCTCACCCACAAGCACTCAACCCGATTGTCCCTGATCGCTAGCTCAATGGCATCTAGTGCCTCCCTGATGTACATAGCCACCCCTCCACCCCTTCTTCCTTGCCTGTGTCTCCTGAAGAGCCTGTAACCATCAATTACAGTGCTCCAGTCATGTGAGACATCCCAACACATCTCTGTGATGGCAACTACATCATAACTTTCCTGCTGCAGCAAGGCTTCCAGCTCCTCTTGTTTGTTGCCCATACTTCGTGCATTTGTGTACATGCACGTCAGCCGGGCTGCTGGTTTCACCCCTGACACCAGCTTACTACCCCCAGACTCCTGTCTGGGGGGACTGGTTTCAGCTCCTTCCCCTTTCAAATGTGGTTTAAAGCCCTATCAATGAGACCTGCCAATTCCCTTCCTAGGATCTTTTTCCCTTTGAGGGATAGGCCATTCTTGTATACTGTGATCTTTCCCCTCCTCTGGGACAGATGTATTCCATCTGTTGGCAGCTGACCTGGTGCAGTAGAAAGTTCTCCAAGATTGAAAAACCCAAAATTCTTTTGATTGCACCAGCCTCTGAGCCACTTGTTGATTATAGCTGCCGACCTGAAGAAAGGAAGATCTGGGAAACTACAGACCTGTCAGTCTGACTTCGCTACCAGGCAAGGTCATGGAGCAGATCATCTCAAGCACCATTACATGCCATACAGAGAACAACCAGAGGATCAGGCCTAATCAGCATGGGTTTGTGAAGGGCTGGTCCTGCCTGACTAACCTGATCTCCTTCTATGACAGGATAACTTGACTGTTAGATGAGGGAAGGGCTATGGATATTGTCTACCTAGACTTTCAAAAAGCCTTTGACACTGTTCCACACAGAATTCTCCTGGACAAACTGGCTGCTCATGGCTGCTTGGAGCACACACTCTGCTGGATAAAGCACTGGCTGGGCAAACAGGCCCAAAGAGTGGTGGTCAATGGAATTAGATCCAGCTGGTAGCCAGTCACAAGTGGTGTTCCTCAGGGCTCAGTATTGGGACAACTTCTGTTTAACATCTTTATTGATGACCTTGATGAAGACATAGAGTGTGTCATCAACAAGCTTGCAGATAACACCAAATTGGGTGGGAGTGTTGACCTACACCAGGGTAGGGAGCATAGGGAGGCTCTACAGAGGGACTTGGATAGATTGGATCAATGAGCCAACATTAATGGGATGAGCTTCAACAAGGCCAAATACCAGGTCTTGCACTTGGATCACAACAACCCCAAGCAACGCTACAGGCTTGGGCAAGTGTATCTGGAAAGCTGTCTGGCGGAAATGGACCTGGGGGTTCTAATTGACAAGTACCTGAATACAAACAAGCAGTGTGCCCATGTAGCCAAGAAAGCCAATGACATCCTGGCTTGTATCAAAAATGCCGTGTCCTGCAGGAGCAGGGAGGTGATTGTGCCCTTGTACTCAGCTCTGGTGAGGCCACACCTTAAGTATTGTGTCCAATTTTGGAAACCAATACAGGAGAGGTGCTGGAGCAAGTGCAGAGAAGGGCAACAAAGCTGGTGAAGGGCCTGGAGAATGAATCTTATGAGGAGCGACTGAAGGAGCTGGAGCCATTTAGTTTGGAAAAGATGAGGGTGAGGGGAGACCTCCTTGCTCTCTACAACTACCTGAAAGGATGTTGTAGAGAAGCTGGTGCTGGTCTCTTCTGACAAGTCGTCAGTGATAGAAGAAGAGGGAATGGCTTCAAGCTACAACTGGGTAGGTTTAGACTGGATATTAGGGGAAAAAAATCACAGAAAGAGTGGTCAGGCATTGGAATGTGCTGCCCAGGGAGGTGGTTGAGTCACCAACCCTGGATGTGTTTAAAGGTTGTTTGGATGTGATGCTTGGGGATATGGTTTAGGGATGAACTTTGTAGAGTAGGGTAATTGGTTGGACTTGATGATCCTGAGGATGTTTTCTATTCTTAATGTGTCTGTGATTCTGTGATCTTACATGTGCTTGAAAATCTGTTTTCAGCCAATTAAATCAAGTCCACCAGCTGTGGATACTTAAGAATGAGATTTCATCCATGTATGAACTATGGATATACTCTTGATACCCAAACAAATCTGCATGAGACTTTTATATAGAACATCTGAACTCTGCTCTATCTTGCATAAAGAAAGTTAAATATAGGTGTCTTCATTTGGAACTGAGTCTCACCCTTATAATAGCTTCCGTGTTTGGATACGCATAATTCTGTGTGCTTTTTCTGGGTTGTGCCATAGCTGCTGAGCCACAAGCTATGGATTTTCTGCTACAGCAAAGGTGAGGAGTATTCTCAGCAGTGAGCTCTAGGGGCCATTCTGGGGTGTATTAGAAGGGAAGTGGTTAGTAGGTCAAGAGAGGTTCTCCTCCCCCTCTACTCTGCCACGGTGAGGCTGCATCTGAAATACTGTGTCCAGTTCTGGGCCCCTCAGTTCAGGAAGGACAGGGAACTGCTTGAAAGAGTCCAGCACAGAGCCACAAAGATGATTAAGGAAGTGGAACTTCTTCCTTACGAGTAGAGACTGAGGGAGCTGGGCCTCTGGAGGCAAGGAGACTGAGGGGTGACTTCATTCATGTTTATAAATATGTAAAGGGTGAGTGCTGAGAGGATGGAGCCAGGCTCTTCTCAGTGATGCCCAATGACAGGAGAAGGTGCAGTGGGTGGAAGTTGAGGCATAGGAAGTTCTGTGGAAGTGCAAGGAAAATTTCTTTTCACTGTGAAGGTGATGGAACACTGGAACAGGCTGCCCAGGAGAGTTGTGAAGTCTCCATCTTTGGATATATTCCAAACCCACCTGGATGAATTCGTGTGTTATCTGCTCTAGGTGATCCTGCTCAGGCAGGGGGGTGCACTAGATGATCTTTCAAGGTCTCTTCCAGCCCTTAACATTCTATGATTCTCATTGGACTCAGAGGATAGCAGTTGGGTTCTTGCTGTCACCACACAGTTAAGAAGCAGGTAATGGCTAAAGACATTGATATGACTTCTGTTAGTGGAGTTCTTACTCTGAGCAGGAAGGTGCCATTGAATTGCAGCATATTACCTGCTGAGAAAGGGAAATTTGGCCATCTCTGGGGACTTTGTTACTTGGCTTGACATGTTCAGGTAAAAGATAATAGCTTTGTGAGGCAGAGAACAGATTTTGTGATTTAGGTGAGCTCAAATTTTATGAATTGCAGTGAGTGTAACAACAAGCTGCTTCTCACACATGAAAGGTATTCTTTTATTTTTAATGACTTCATGACTTTTTTTGATAAACAGGAAGACCAGACATGCACATATCTCTCTCTGTATATATGTGTGTGTGTGTGTGTGTGTGTGTGTGTGTGTGTATATATACACATACACAACAGTAATCTTTTTATGAAGTGGCCAAAGATAATGAGAAAGGGGACACAGTCTCAAGCTGCACCAGGGGAAGTTTAGGCTCGAGGTGAGGAGAAAGTTCTTCACCGAGAGAGTGGTTCACCATTGGAATGGGCTGCCCGGGGGGGTGGTGGAGTCACTGTCCCTGGAGGTGTTCAAGAGGGGATTGGACGTGGCACTTGGTGCCATGGTCTAGTCATGAGGTCTGTGGTGACAGGTTGGACTGGATGATCTTTGAGGTCTCTTCCAACCTTAGTGATACTGTGACACTGTGATAATCTTTCTTAGATCAAGACACAAACTCTTGCCCCCTCTTGGTAAATAGTAGTGCTATTACATAGTTGGTAATCACTTGTTCATTGTGTTCATTTTCTCCTGTTAATTCTTGCAAACGCTTTGTCTTTACTATGGTGTTTCTCTGTGTTACCTTCTTTCTCTGTTGTATGCACTTACCTAAGAACAGAGCACAAGCCAAACCAGAGCTGGCAATGAAATCTGAAAAGCTCAAAAAAATTATGATCAGCTTAATGAATTATGGTTTATGTGGAGAGTCAAGAATGTATATTTAAAACTCCTATCTGCAGACAAAGCCTTTAGAATAGATTCTGTATTTCCAGAAATGTAAGTGTTTCTGAGAAAGAACTTGTTCCATTATGTAAAAGGAGTTGCTGTAGAGCCATTTCAGGAGGCAGGATCAGAAGGCTTGGCATGGGGAGACAAAAGATTCACCACACTGATCTGGCTAAGCCATTTCAGCTGGAGGGAAGATTCATTTTGGCAGAGAGCTAAGTAGTATTTCCATCATCACTTTCTATTGTAGTTAGGTATGGCTTTGATGGCTAGCAGAAATATTCAAGGTCTTGGATATTGCACTTCTGAGTTACTTTTACTGCTTTTGCTTCCTAGCAAGAAGGATGTATTTCATATATTTTTCAGATAAGCCTTTTTTTCCATGCCAGTATCTTTACTCTTGCATGGAGAAGGGTTTAACCTTGTCCCTCTTCCGTGTTTGGAAAATACATGGTATTTGAGCAGGAAGAGAGGGATTTCTAAGATTGGAAGACACATGCTGAAAGTGAATGGCAAACAGGCCTGCTTTTTAAGAAAACACAGAAAATAAAAATACACTGCTGAAATTTTCAGGTGTAGTAGCCTGAAATTATGCCTCTAAAAAATCCATATTTAGGCTTGTAACTGAGTAGATCCAGTGATTCAAATACTAACTGAAGTTGACAGATACTTGCCTCCTTTCTCCTTTCCTCCAAACCACATGTGTGACTTCAGCATTTACTGAAGACTTTCAAGACTTTGGATATCTTTACCCACAAGCCTGCCAAAAACACTTCATAAACAATCAGCTTCAGTCAGGCACCCTGCAAAATAACGTATGTGCCATAGCTATTCTATTCTCTTATCTCCATTACCTTCAGCATTCTTGCTGAAGTGTACATTTTGTTCATTACTCTTTAGGTACCATTATACTTTCTTGTATTTTGAACACAAGCTCACAATTTTGCTGTCCTTTGCTGGAATTTGAGGTCATTTGCAAGAATAGGCCACACCTCTCTAATTCATGTCAAGTGTAGTCAGAAGGAGAAGCCAATATTTGTGCTTCGCAGCTGTAAAGTTTGTAATCCCAGGATACATCTTTAATCTCCTGAGCAGACCTACAGACTGCATCTAAGCCACAAACACACATTGGTCCTGTGAACCAGAATTGTTCCCTCTTTACCAGGTCTAACCTACACCCAAAACTGATGGCTGACAGTGGCTACTTGTGGCTTGCTTTGGGAGGAAAAGGAGTGAGGGCAGTTTGAAACTTGTACTTTTGCCTATGTGTGCAGTTAAGTCCATGTCTTTCAAGAGGAAGATCAGATGATGATGATGATGCCAAAATGTTCTCAGCATTTTCTTACCACTATCTAGGAAGCTAACAAGTGGAAAATTCATAGTTACAGTTTTTCTTTCAACTCCTGTTTTGGTGTTTTACCTGTGGTTGTGTATTAGTGCTGGCAGATGAGCTGGCCAAGCTGCTCTCCATCAGTTTCCTCCAGTCCTGGGTCACTGGAGTGGTCCCAGATGACTGGAAACTGGCCAGTGTGGTCCCCATCCACAAGAAGGGTCAGATGGAGGAACCTGGAAACTACAGGCCTGTAAGCCTAACCTCAGTACCAGGGAAAGTGATGGAGCAGATTATCCTGGCAGCAATAACTGCGCATGTGCAGGTTGGCCAAGGGCTCAGGTCCAGCCAACATGGATTTAGGAAGGGCAGGTCCTGCCTCTCCAACCTGATCTCCTTCTATGATCAGGTGACCCACCTGGTGGATGTGAGGAGGCCTGTGGATGTGGTCTACCTGGACTTCAGCAAGGCCTTTGACACCATCCCCCACAGCAAACTGCGGCCAGCTGTCAGCTTGTGGCTTGGACAGCAGCACTCTGTGCTGGGTTAGGAAGTGGCTGGAGGGCCGAGCCCAGAAAGTGGTGGTGAATGGTGCCACATCCAGCTGGAGGCCAGTCACCAGTGGCATCCCCAGGGATCAGTGCTGGGCCCCATGCTGTTCAATATCTTCA